>CAWUFW010001069.1:2172500-2772500 GCA_963921515.1 Calotriton arnoldi | reverse complement strand
TCCATAATTTGGGATAGTGAATGTGGCCAATCAGGCATTGTTTGATGAGCGAGTGCACAAGAGTCACATGTGGAACAAGCCTGGTGGAACACCAAACAAAACATCAAGAGACTGACTCTCTTCCACAGTACCCTCAAGGCCACATCACTGTGGTGACAGTATCATGTCTGCTGACCCTCTGTCATGCTAAACGAGGATGTGTGTCATACTTTAGAGCCCAATCACTTCTGCGCACTGTGTCACGTTCCTTGCAAGAACCACTGTCATCTGACATACCCAAACATTACTCCCACGTCAAGGCCAGTAATGTAAGGCCACTTAATAGGTAGGGGCCTTGCCAAGAGACAAGTGACCTTTGGCCAGTCTAAACACCACACACCTTGATCAGCATCAGTGTGCCTCATCTAAGCCTAAATTGACTGGTGACATTGCACAGGCACCCATGACAGCGTGTATCGCTGGCTGCATGACAACACATACTCAAACCATACAGGGCAACAGGAGTAAACACACTGACAGAAGAATGACATTTTGATGAGTTATTGTACAATGAAGCACACAGGAGACAGCCCACAACAACACACAACTCCAGAGACAATCAAAATACATTCATGATGCTCCCACTGCAACAAACATGAGGTGGTTGTGTCACAGCTGTCAGTGCTACATGTGTAGACCAGATTCCTACTTGAGGTGTAGCAAAGCATGGAACAGCAATGTAAAAGACAGTCAACATGTGTTGACTATGTGCGTTGCACACAACTCAAGACCAGACCATTTACAATGTTAACTTCTTTGGCATGTCTATCACATCAACTCTGCATCTAGCTATAAAATCTGCATCATGTGCAGATCATCACTATTGTCAAAATGAATATGCTGACTGTTTACTGCAGAAGACTTGGAAGATACATGTCTCACCAGATAGGGCACACAACAACTGTGTCAGTAGGCTCCAATGCACAGGTAAATGTGTAAGCTAATCTCCCTGCGCTGTTGACAACCCCAGGGGTGGTGGTGGGATCTGCGTTTAACAAACACAATACACATAGCTAGGCATTACACATGTTGAAACTTGTAAATCCGTTTAGGATGGAGTACATGTGCATAACGTGATATGTATCGGACACATTTGGAATTTTAAGACTGTCTCAGAATAATGAAAGACTCAAGGAGACCTACAAAAAGACATGTTGGCATCAGGCTATAGGGAAGGGTAGAAACTGCTGAGTGTGAGCAGTCATAGACACATACAAGTGCCAAACTTGCAAAAACAGATGACTGATTAAAAATACACAGATGTTGCTAGCACAAATGTGACTCGGGGAATTAAAAATGTGTTACATTTGTGTTTGCCCACAGTGCAGGCCCTTGTCTCAACCCAACCAGGGATGTCACCATCATGTCTCCATTCTACTGGTGCACCCACATCTCGGACACTCAAAGTCCAATAGGTAGAGAAAGCACTGGACTACTCAGCACACAGAAAGATTCTCGAACAGGAACATCTGCAGGGACAACAGTCTTGGCAGGAAATGGGGTTTGCAGACAGAGATCAATGCTCACAAGATCACACACCATGGTCTCAGGATATGTCACAGATTTACACACTGCCATGAGGTTATGTCACTACTGTGTAAGGTCAGCTGTGTCAAGCTTGGTCTTGGCAGGGGTCTACCATGTCCCAATGAAACTCGGACATGGATCCAACAATTCCAACACACAGAATACTTTGTTTCCATCAGCCTGCGTACATGTGTGTCCCCAAAGTCACCTGCCCGTAGGCAAACTCCATGTTTAATAAGTTGGACTGATGAGACAGATGATGTGTTCATCATCAATGCGCTATTCTGCATGTCCATCATAGACGCTTGTACCGTTGAAAAATTGTACAATGTGTACAAATGTCAGAACAACCTATGTGCAAAAGTGTAAGTCAAAGATGGGATGTTGTCAAAAGCAGGTCACACTCTGGGGCCGATTCCGATCTCGGTCGGAGGCGCACCCAATACCATTCGGTCGGGAAAAAAGCCATGCGAATGCCTGTTTCCCGACCGATCCGTACAGCATACGGAACGAGTAAGTACGATGCGCACAACAGCACAGAATCCGGCCGAGTCGTACTCACCCAATCCAGGTCCTGTCCTCCGACCGAGGCGAATCCGGAAACGCAGAATCGAGTCGCACGGAAGGGAAAATGCAGCCCCGTCCGGCCGAACAAGTACGATGCGCTTTCCGTACGCGCCGAACCCGTCGCTACGCACGGCACGTCAAAGCATCCGGGCGAGGCGCACATAAGCTCCGATTCGCGCCACAACACGATCCACGGCTACGAGGCGAACACGCCAGCGACGAGGACGACGCGAAGCGACGAGGACGACGCGAAGCAACGAGAAAGACGAACGACACGAACCAACCATGAATCCCTTCGTCCCGATCATACCAATATTCTACATTTACTACCGGAACAGGCACGGACGCGTACGGCGCAGAAGGTAAGTCAGACACCAACCACAAAACACATACAACACGTACACGACACATCACACACACACAGAGGGATGCAGAATTTACTTACACCAGCAACAGCAGCACCATAGGGGCGGGATGCCCATCACCAATGCCACATATGCACACAGGGGCCTGAATGCGCACCACCACCCCTACCCAGGGGGCCGGATGCCAACCACCACTACCACCCTTAGCCAGGGGGTGCCAGATGCCCACCACCACTACCACCCTTACCCAGGGGGCTGGATGCCTACCACTACTACCACCCTTAGCCATGGGGGTGCCAGATGCCTACCACTACTACCACCCTTACCCAGGGGGCTGGATGCCTACCACTACTACCACCCTTACCCAGGGGGCTGGATGCCTACCACTACTACCACCCTTAGCCATGGGGGTGCCAGATGCCTACCACTACTACCACCCTAAGCCAGGGGGCTGGATGCCTACCACTACTACCACCCTTAGCCATGGGGGTGCCAGATGCCTACCACTACTACCACCCTTACCCAGGGGGCTGGATGCCTACCACTACTACCACCCTTAGCCATGGGGATGCCAGATGCCTACCACTACTACCACCCTAAGCCAGGGGGCTGGATGCCTACCACTACTACCACCCTTAGCCAGGGGGGTGCCAGATGCCTACCACCACTACCACCCTTACCCAGGGGGTGCCAGATGCCTACCACTACTACCACCCTTACCCAGGGGGGGCTGGATGCCTACCACTACTACCACCCTTAGCCAGGGGGGTGCCAGATGCCTACCACTACTACCACCCTTACCCAGGGGGGGCTGGATGCCTACCACTACTACCACCCTTACCCAGGGGGGGGCTGGATGCCTACCACTACTACCACCCTTAGCCATGGGGGTGCCAGATGCCCACCACCACTACCACCCTTACCCAGGGGGGGCTGGATGCCTACCACTACTACCACCCTTACCCAGGGGGGGCTGGTTGCCTACCACTACTACCACCCTTACCCAGGGGGGCTGGATGCCTACCACTACTACCACCCTTAGCCATGGGGGTGCCAGATGCCTACCACTACTACCACCCTTACCCAGGGGGGTCTGGATGCCTACCACTACTACCACCCTTACCCAGGGGGGGCTAGATGCCTACCACTACTACCACCCTTAGCCAGGGGGTTGCCAGATGCCTACCACTACTACCACCCTTACCCAGGGGGGGCTGGATGCCTACCACTACTACCACCCTTACCCAGGGGGGGCTGGATGCCTACCACTACTACCACCCTTAGCCATGGGGGTGCCAGATGCCCACCACCACTACCACCCTTAGCCATGGGGGTGCCAGATGCCTACCACTACTACCACCCTTACCCAGGGGGGGCTGGATGCCTACCACTACTACCACCCTTACCCAGGGGGGGCTGGATGCCTACCACTACTACCACCCTTAGCCATGGGGGTGCCAGATGCCTACCACTACTACCACCCTTACCCAGGGGGGGCTTGATGCCTACCACTATGACCACCCTTACCCAGGGGGTGCCAGATGCCTACCACTACTACCACCCTTACCCAGGGGGGGCTAGATGCCTACCACTACTACCACCCTTAGCCATGGGGGTGCCAGAAGCCTACCACTACTACCACCCTTACCCAGGGGGGCTGGATGCCTACCACTACTACCACCCTTACCCAGGGGGCTGGATGCCTACCACTACTACCACCCTTAGCCATGGGGGTGCCAGATGCCTACCACTACTACCACCCTTACCCAGGGGGCTGGATGCCTGTCACTACTACCACCTCTACCCATGGGGGCTGGATGCCTACCACCAACACCACCCCCACTCATAGGATGGACAATGCATGACACAACCAGCACACCACAACCTAGGGAATGCAAGAAAAAGACATCCCCCAACACCATGACAAGCGTGTGTAGACTGTGTCAAATGCCTACAACACTGAACATGACTTTGAACATACAATGTGACCCCCTATCACATGTGCCACACATATATGTGTGTGGCCCCCACAATGCAAGCAGGCCATGACCATTGTGGCAATGGGGTCCAAACCCCCATCATCACAGTGACCAAAATGTAAGGGTGGGGTCCATAGCTGAAGCACGTTTTGAACAGTGTGGCAATGGGGTCCAAACCCCCATCATCACAGTGACCAAAATGTAAGGGTGGGGGTCCATAGCTGAAGCACATTTTGAACATTGTGGCAATGGGGTCCAAACCCCCATCATCACAGTGACCAAAAGGTAAGTGTGGGGTCCATAGCTGAAGCACATTTTGAACATTGTGGCAATGGGGTCCAAACCCCCATCATCACAGTGACCAAAATGTAAGTGTGGGGTCCATAGCTGAAGCACATTTTGAACATTGTGGCAATGGGGTCCAAACCCCCATCATCACAGTGACCAAAATGTAAGTGTGGGGTCCATAGCTGAAGCACATTTTGAACATTGTGGCAATGGGGTCCAAACCCCCATCATCACAGTGACCAAAATGTAAGTGTGGGGTCCATAGCCGAAGCACATTTTGAACATTGTGGCAATGGGGTCCAAACCCCCATCATCACAGTGACCAAAATGTAAGTGTGGGGTCCATAGCCGAAGCACATTTTGAACATTGTGGCAATGGGGTCCAAACCCCCATCATCACAGTGACCAAAATGTAAGTGTGGGGTCCATAGCTGAAGCACATTTTGAACATTGTGGCAATGGGGTCCAAACCCCCATCATCACAGTGACCAAAATGTAAGTGTGGGGTCCATAGCTGAAGCACATTTTGAACATTGTGGCAATGGGGTCCAAACCCCCATCATCACAGTGACCAAAATGTAAGTGTGGGGTCCATAGCCGAAGCACATTTTGAACATTGTGGCAATGGGGTCCAAACCCCCATCATCAGTGTTGACAAAGAAAAAGCTGCAACTGCCAAACTGCATGGATGATTCCTGGTCACAGAACATAAAACACATCAGTGGCAAAGTAGTGCATGTGTCCCATTGCAACATAAATTGGGGGAGGCAAATACTGCAGTGCAAATAACACATACCTTTGGCCATGTGCAGACAAACAACACCCATGGGGACTGACACTGTCAACATCCATCAATGACACAATGACAGAAGTGACCATCAGAATGCAGACCCACATATTTGCACCAATGGGCACACAAATGCAGATACCCTGTGGAGACTGTAGATGTGAGGTGAACAGATACCAAACCATGGCAGCAATGGGACACACAAACCATGATCATTGTGCTGACCGATGACCTAGGAGTCCCAGGGACAGCAGGGGAAACCCACCAAACTACATACAGCCAATGGCACACCCAAGATATGCCAATGCAGTGGTGCAGATGCACAAACACAAACAGGCAGACCCACACTGCACATCATACACAACAGGTGAGGGGGTGCCAGTGTCCCCAGGCAACCACACAACACATGAGGAGACCTGAATACCAATCATACAGATGTGCATACAGTGCCACACAAAGGTAACTCATGGATCCAAATCCCCTATGTGGGCAAGCAGGCATTGTCAGATGAGAGGGAGCACAAATCACACATGTCACACAGGCACGTAGGAACAGCAACTGACACAGCAAGACACAGACACACCACAGCACTACCCCCAGGGCCCCCACAATGTGGTGACCCTGGGCTGCATTACAATCCCACTGTGATGACAAAGCTAAATGTCGTTCACACTGTGAACCACAGTCATGTGTCCTGAGCAACAAACTACCATCACACCTACACAAGCACAAATCAATCAGCACGGCCAGTAAGCCAAGGCCAACATGGAGGCAGGGGCCTAGCCGGGCAACAACTCTCATCTGCACACACTTAACACCACACCCTCGACCTCCAACAATGTGCAGCAGTGAAGCACACATGCACTGGTGACATTGCACATGCACCCATGACTATTCCAGGGTGGTGGGTGGGAACCAAGGTGCAGAAACACATCACACATGGCCACTCAACAAGACTCCTGAATGTCTGACACACTGCACACTACGCTGTACATGGACATGACGGCAATACCACACCAACCAATGGGATCCCAGCCACAGTCACACACCAATGAAGAAGCCAAGGTCACCCACAAAGAACACACATAGACAACAACCAACATTGCAGCCCGGACCCTGAGGAGTGCCAGCAGTCACACAGACAACGTGTCACAATCACTGAAAGATAACACAAACTGGAAATCACATGACAGGGGCAAACAACAAGTGCCAAGGGGAAACCTGACTGTGACCCATCTGCGTCTGCACACAAACTCAGCCCTGACAGCAAACACACCTATGGGTGACACCCTGATGACCAGTAATGTGCCATGCACCCACATCACAGAGAACCCAGGGAGAAGACTTTGGGGGAACATAGGTCAACTCAGCAAGCATCACAAACAGGTACAACACTAGGGATCACAGCATGCACAGCTAAACGGAAGTGAACACACAGACATGCTCATACAACACACACCTTGGGCGCAGGCAATGTCACAGGAGTACACACTGCCATGAGGGGACTCCACTCCTGTGTGAGGAAAGCTGTGCCATATGTTGCCTCAGTAGGGCCCCATCATGTCAGCTGAGCACTTGGTCACACAATCAACAATTAGCACCAAATGAAGGCTCCCGTCACATCAGCCTGGTCATGGAAGTGCCAACGAAATCATCAGCACAGATCCAACACACTTGTATAGCAATGTTGCACTGACAACACAGATGAGTCCTTCCCCATTGATGCCCAAACCTGCATGTCCAGTGGAGATGGCCACACGGTCAGGGAAGTAGACGAATTGAACAATGACAGGCACAACAGATGTGCAGGGGTGGAAGCCACAGATGTGAATTTGCTAATGTAAGTAGGAAATCCCATTGCCAAATACTGAACACATGACACCCTCAGATGCTGCTATGGATGACATGGATACACCACAGGATAGGACACATTCCCCCTGGACCACATGGGTTCCTGCACAGTAACACTTCATTATCATGAGACCAAATATCACCATCACTGCAGCAAGGGCATGGTTAGCATCATCAACAACATGTACATCAGAAGCATAAGCACTAGAGAACAGAAAGTTGCTTTATTCAGCATATGTGTGTATTGAAAACTGAAAGTCCAGAAAAACACAAAGGCCAATGGCCAGTCCATTGTCATAGTCCAAACAGGGTGACAGTGGCAGATGTCACCCTACGCATGCCTGCACTGCACAAAACCAGGGACAATCCACTAGGAGGGGCAACCGGGGGCAGGCCAGGCACCGCAGGGACAGGATCAGGGCTCACCAGGAGGAAGCAGGGAAGGGGTGGTGGGTGCTGGAGAGCCACTGACAACTGCAGTGGAGGTGTCTGACATGGTGTGTGCCTGCACAACTGGGGGCATGACTCAGATGTTGTGGGTGCCGGCACGACTGCAGTGGACCCTGCAGATGGAGTGGACAGGTCCGCCACTGCAGTGCCCAAGTCAGACAGGGTGGTAGTGGACTCCACTGCAGTGCCTACCACCAGGGGAGGAGAATGGGGAACAGGCAAGGTGGGCTGGACAGAGGGGGAGGACACCCTCACTACATCAGTGGCACAGACAAGCGCAGCGGGGGGTGTGGTGCCGGGAGAGCAAGTGGAAGGGGAGAAGGCCGGATCCTCTTGGGGATGGTATATCTGTGGGTGGGGGAACCTGGGGCAGGGTGTGGTGGGGGCACCTGTGGAGTGGGGGCCTGAGGGATGGAGGAAGGAGACCTGGTGCCTGAGCTGCAGGGCGGCGGCGGGGTCTTGCTCTTACGACTCCGGGGGGACTTGCGGGTGGGGGCCTCAGTCTGTCTGCGCCTGGGGGAGGGTGTCCGGGGTCGAGGGGCACTCTGCTCCGTGTGGGTGGGCTTCCTCTTCCCCCTGAATGCTGTATCAGCTGGATCGGAGGGGAAGAGGCCGAGGTCACTGAGGAAGAGCCGCTGGGTCTTTGGGGTTGCAGGTGAGGCAAGGGAGGGTGCTTTGGAGGGAGAGGCAACTGAGGACTGCGCAGTGCTCGTGGATGCGTGTGTGTGTTCCAGGGCCCCATCCCCTGTGAGTCTGGTTTCAGTCCCCTGACTCTGCGTTTTGTTTGTGGCGTGTGTGTCTGTGTGCTGGACGTGTGTGTGCTGGTGTGTGCCTGTGCCGGTGTGTGTGTGCTTGGGACGGGTAAGGTGCTGGGGAGTGTGGATGGAGCAGAGGCATGAGGGGTGAGGGACTGTCTGAGGAGGGACACTGCTGCCGTCAGGGAGGAGTCCATGGACCTATTGCCCCTCTGTAGGTCAGACATGCCCAATGAGATGCCCTCCATGAACGACACCAGCTGAGTCAACAGAGCGGTGTGCGCATGGAGGACACTCAGCATGGCTGTCTGCCCTACATGGAGCTGGCGAAGGAGGTACACAGACTCCTCACTCAGGGCAGCAGGGGACACAGGGGCAGGGGGTGCGGTGCCTGGCCCAAAGGAGACACGCTCCCGAACATGGGAGCCTCCACGGACCTGGGGAATGGGAGCCGATGGGAGGGCGGTGGTGGTGCTGGTGGTGGCGGGGACAGCAACACTAGCTGGGGTGTGGTGGCTGCTGACACCCGCCTCCATAAGGGAGTCATCCTCCGAGTTGCTCTGGTCCTCAGCTGAGGTGGATGGTGCTGAGGACTCCTCGGTGTGGCTCCCCTCGCCCTCCGTGCCACTGGGTCCCTCCGACCACTCCTCGGCTGCTGACCCAGTCTGGCTCTCCGGCTCCTCCTGGTCCGTGGAGCTGTCCCCTTCCGTGGCCGTGGATGTATCTGCAAACAATGGGGAAACAGACAGACATCAGTCACCTGCACCAAACGCACACACCACTGTGAGCACAGCACATTACAGAGCAAGCCCTGGCATCATTAGTTGAACATTGCTAAAAGTGCCCTAACTGAACAGGAGAAGCCAATTGTCAGTCTGATGCCAACCATGGCACTCACATCCCACATGGCCTTGCACCCATCTGTCTGGTGTCTGTTGGATAGCAACACCCCAGTGTGGACACATGCACCACCTAGACAGTAGTTGGACAGTGCAGAGGACACGGTGTAGCATGTGGACATGCACACATCACAACTCTTGCCACTGAGTCAGTACAGGTTTCCGGATGAAAGGGATGCCCAGAGTCAAATAGGAAATGCATGTGATGCATACCAGCGACAGACACCATGATGCACCCATGTCCTGATAGCCATCGCCACAATGGTGTGCATGTAGCACATGTCACTCCCCTGCAGGATCACCAATAAGTAGACACATGCCATGGCGGAGGCATGACTGCTAAGTCATACATCACTGTCTCAGTGATGTATGACTTGGCAGCCAGACAACAACACTCTGCACTTTGTCACAATAGTAGGTCATGGGGAATGCAAGTCCTGGAGCTGCACAAGTGCACATGTACATCCCCCACACAACACATCATCTTAACCCTCATCTGTCCAGGTCATACCGATTGGACATATGGGAGACCTGTGACACTACCCTCTGAACCTGAGCCCCTCACAATCTGCTGTGAATGGGAAACAGCTGCCTGAACTTCACATTCGCATACCCCAGTCTGCACGGGCAGCTGATCAAACACCTATGTGACACACAAGTATCATCTCCTATGGTCACATCTCCAGTGGCATGCTGAGCCCCTACCGAGAAACACCCCAGCAGTCCTGGCAACAAATCCACAGCACACTGACACAGAGGCAGACACCTGAGGGGTCAAATCACTGCGCACAATGTGTCAGCTGATACACGGGAGTGGGAGTACAGAGTGCATTGCATGGCCTGGAGTAGGCATGACTGTCCTGCCCCACATGAATGAGGGATGAGCCCTGGACAGTGGATAGCTGGCTATGTATGTGTGACACACGTAATCTGCACACTCCTGGGGCCCAAACATTGTTCCCACCCGCTGCATGGGCGTGTGCCACATACCCCAGGCACATGTGGTGGCTCAGCTCAGCAAGTGGACCGCATATCAAAGCAACATGCAGATTACATGTCCGAACACAGGCGTTGTGTGAACAATGGACCCACCCATGATGCCCACAACAGAGTTAGGGAAACAGATGCTGTCCCCCACCTTTAGTGAAGCAAACTGCAAGGACACAGTCCCAAGTGACACAATTCCCTGAATGTAAGGGCCACACCTGGGTATCAGATGAGGAGTGGGCAGTGCACAATAGAGGGACATGGCTCCTGGACAACATGACTGCTGTACTGTGGCAGTTGAACCAGGCCAGAGGAGGGCACATAGCATGTAATACAGAGTTCACAGTGCAGTCTTTGACTCACCCCTCCTTGCTGCTGTCTGGCTTTCAGCTGCCCATCCAGGTCTGGAAACACCACCGCCAGGATCTGGAGCATGTGAGGGGTCAGGGTCTGTGTTCCGCCCCTCCTGCGAGGAGGCGACAGCTTCAGCTGGACCCATGCAATCCTCCGGGTCCAGCCCCGAAGGTCCTGCCACCTCTTCTGGCAGTTGCGGATCCGGCGCTTGTAGACCCCCACGGACCGGACAGCCCGGACGATGTCCTTCCAGATCTCCTGCTTCCGATGGGCATTAACCTGTCAGGATGACAAAGTGAAAAGGCCATTACTACACATGCAACATATCCGTGCATGACACAGTTGTATATACATGTCTCAATCACAGGGGCACATGATGTACACAGGCAGTGCAACGCTGCCCATGGACAGTTTGCCAGAAGGCACTACATGGTATCATTGCATGGGAAGTAAAACCTTGTTCAAATGCACTGTCACTGCACCATACCTGTCCAGTGCATGTCACTACACACTATGGGGGTGACAACTACTCAGTGAGCCTGCTAGCCAGTGGCGTGCAGGCTTTCAGCCTTGCTAGTCAGACAAAATGCACATTCAGAAAGGCAGTGCACAGAACACTCACCTGCTCCCCTGGTGTCCCATACAGCTTGCTGTACTGTGGAAGTAGGCTGTCCAGCAGGGCCTGGTTCTCCTCAAGGCTGAAGGCTGGGGCTCTCTCCACAGTACGTGCCATTGCAGGGTCCAGAGGGGGCAGAGACAGCAGCAGTGCAGTGGCAGATGTCGTCCTGGAGCATGTAGTGCAGGCAAGTGAGCTCTCAGGGGAGCAGCCAGCAATATATATGTGCTGGAGAGGCAGATACTGTCCCATGTGTCCAAAGTGATAGGTCCAAGTCGTTTGCATCTTCTGAATCTGGCCAATCCATGGAATAGCAGCACCAATACACGCCCACAGCATCCTTCAAATCTTCAACTTCATGACATACATGATTTTGCAACATTGTTGTGGGTGACCAACTGAATTTCCAGCAACCGACTCGTTTGAATTTCGAAAACGCGTCCGTTGCCAGGCTAGGCCATTGTCAATGGGTGCGCACCGATCGGTCCATTGCTGATCTACGCGTACAGGGGTACAACGCGTAACCGCACACATTGAATGCAATGGGCCGGCCGGGGGCACCGATCGGTCCATTGCGGTACAACGCGTACAGGGGTACAACGCGTACCCGCACACATTGAATGCAATGGGCCGGCCGGGGGCACCGATTGGTCCATTGCGGTACAACGTGTACAGGGGTACAACGCGTACCCGCACACATTGAATGCAATGGGCCGGCCGGGGGCACCAATCGGTCCATTGCGGTACAACGCGTACAGGGGTACAACGCGTACCCGCACACATTGAATGCAATGGGCCGGCCGGGGGCACCGATCGGTCAATTGCTGTTCAACGCATCCCTGTACAAGTGACTGGCATATGTCACCATGCCTGTCTCAGATGAACATATGCCAGCCACAGATAGCTCCCAGGGAGTGAGGGGCACACCTACAACACGACAGCCTGTCCAAACTGTATCATAAGGCATGTAAGGCTGCATTTCCTATTGTGTGTATGTTGGTGTACATGTTGTCCTGTGGGTGTCACCTGGGGGCAGCCACCCCCAGGCTGTGCACGTGTTCATGGGGATAGGATCCTGGGTGTTACGTGTACATGACCACTGTGATGTGCAACTGTTCATATCTGTGCATGTGCCATGGTCACATTTCACGGTGGTGTATGTGTATGTCATGTCACATACCCCGTGAGTCCCATGTGGGACGGTATGTTTGAGCCAGGGTGTCCCAGTGGCACAATAGTGATGGTTCTCCACAGTCTGTGTGCATGTAGTGTTTACAATGTCTCTGATTTCATGTGCACAATGGGAGACAGTCTCCACATCCACGTTGTGTGTGCATGGACTTTGATGTTGTGCGTGTGTGTGTCACAGACATCCATGTCTGTCCTGCAGTGGCAAGTGGGACCACTACCTGTGGGGGTCATGGTTGTTTTGCTCTGGTGTATACCTGATACTCCATGTAATGCCAGTGTCCATGTGGCAATACAGGGTCCCTGGGAATGTACCTGTCGTTGAGCTGTGATGCCTGGGGCACATCTGTCCTCACATGTCACTGTGGGGGGTGATTGTGACACGGCAGCAGGAGATGGGAACTGTGACACGGCCTCATGATATCCAATGGGCCAACCTGGGACTTATTGATGCCACTTGTTGAACCGTGATGACAGATGTTGGCCATGTATGTACCATACATGTCCTTACGGAACTGCACACTTCATGTAGTTGTGCCTCATAATGATGTATGTTGTGATATTGAGTGTGTTCAATGCCGCATATGTGGGGTGACTGACAATCTTGCTTTCTTCTCCTCTGCACTCCAGGGCTCCTGCTGTTCATCGACCATTCCCAGACCTGGCAACGATGGTGGAACGGGACAGCATCCGACGGTACCGCTTCACCAGGCAGCTGATTGAGGATTTGGCAGTGCAGTAGGCCCCACATTTGCAGCCTGGCCGGCCGTATCCTACAGCGCTGACCCCCAAGGTGAAGGTGATGGCAGCCCTACACTTCTTTGCCACCGGTACCTTCCAACATACTGTGGCGACTGCTGGTGGGATGTCACAGACCATGTTGAGCCGTGTGCTCCGCGATGTTTTGGAGGCAATGTTGCTATTCCTGAACCGGTACATCTATTTCCCTAGACTGCAACGACTCACTGACGTGAAGAGTGACTTCTATGCCCTGGGGAGGATGCCGCATGTCATTGGCTCCATTGATGGGACACATGTGGCTTTGGTACCACCACAGGCCCGCAGCAGGCCTACCGTAACCGCAAGCACTACCACTCGGTCAATGCACTGGTGGTGTGCCTTGCAGATATGACCATCACACACGTGTGTGCCCGTTTCCCTAGTTCAGCACACGATGCCTTTGTGATGAGGAGTAGTCGCATCCCCAGGATGATGGCACAGATGCAGAACCAGCGTGCCTGGCTTGTCGGTGTGTACTGACTTTGTGCCATTGTGTGTGATCTGATCTGTAGTATTCCGCCCACTTTTCCAAGTCAGCTAATGTGCCCTTGTCTGTCCGTAGGTGACTCGGGATACTCCAACATGCCGTGGTTGCTGACACCCCTCAGGAACCCTGTGACACCAGCCCAGATGCGCTACAATGAGGCACATGGTCGGACCAGGAGAGTGATTGAGCGGACATTTGGTCTCCTGAAGAGCCGCTTCCGCTGCCTGGACAAGACAGGAGGGTCCCTCCCATATGCCCCAGCGAAAGTGTGCAAGATTATCATCGTCTGCTGCATGCTCCACAACCTGGCAGTGCGGAAGGAGTTGCCTCTCATCCAGGATGACAATGACCAACATCCGCCACCTGTGGAGGATCCTGGCCTGGACCACGATGCCGATGATGATGATGAGGGTGATGTCCGCACACAGCTCATCACCAACTTCTTTAGCTGAATGTGAGTATCCTGAGGTGTCATGTCAATGATGTGAGTTGGCATGATATGTGTAGGTGGTGCTCTGGTGCTGTTGGAGTGTGTCCATGGGCTACTTGATTGGATGTGTGTAGCGATGTGTGCTTACAGGTGGTCTGTACTCCCCAACAGTGTTGACATGCTAACTTGGTTCTGGGTGGGTATCTTGTAACATGTATTGTGCATGAGTTTTGCTGTTCTGTCCTGTTCTCCATTGCTTTTGACTGTGTGTCATTTCTGTCCTTCACAGGGTACTTTCAGATTCGTTTGGTCAACTGTGTCCACCGACGACGTGATTGTACTTCCAGGGTGGTAGCTGTTGTGTCCCTACAGGTGATGTGCGCAACACCCATGGACTTCCTTCCTTCTACAGTTGTTGACTGTGTGCCCGCTGCCAGGTGGGATTACCTTGCATCTGTAGTGGTTACGACATGTTGCAACTGTGTAATAAACCTGTGCTTCACTTTGTGATGTGCGTTGTCTGTGGTCACACATTTGACTGCCATTTGCTTACTGCACCTGTGGGCTACATGACTACAACTGGGAATAGGTGTGGTGTCTGTGCATTGCACCGTCTTCCCTGGCAACATCAGTGTAGGCAATGAGTCAGATGGCCTAGGTGTGTATGTGTTGTGTAGCCCTGGTGGTGTGTCTCCCTCATATGTGTCACGTTGCCTTTACTCACATGCCTGTGTTGTACTTGCTGTTGCAGTTCGCATACACAGTGTAATTTTGCAGTTCATCATCCCCATGACAGCACCCATGTTGGAATCACAACAGAGGCAAGTATGGTGTATTAGTGTGTTTATTGTGATACATTTGTGTGAATAGTGCATAGGATGGTTAGTGCTGTACATATATCTTGCAATCAGAAGTTCCTAGGTGAATTGAAAGTCCTGGTAGACAAAATCCCCAGTATCGGGGCCACAGTTGTCTGAGACATTGGTCCAACTTGTACTCCCCATGTAATGTGTGGGAGTTGTGTTTCCGTCAACAGGGTGAACAGTTTGTGCACAAAGGTGAACATCCAGAACAGGTTCAGGCTTCCTGGGTTTTTGCACTTGGCCATCGGCCTCTCACTTGCCCCTCCTCGGACGACCCCTCTTCTTTGGGGGGGGCCCCTCAAGTACAGGCTGCTGCAGTGCAGGGGACTCTCCGCCAGAGTCATCCTCCCTCCCTGTGGCAGTTGCAGTTTGTTCAGCACCAGATGTTGTTGGCACACAGGGAGGTGTAGACTGGTTGTTGTTCATCTGGCGGAGGCATTGTAAAATGTCCCTGTGCACCGCCGTCATCTCTTGCAGTGCATCCCACTTGGACTCCACGCGGGACATGTGTGAGTCCAAGCGGGCATGATGGGCAGCCTGCTGCTGTTTCATGTCTCTGAGGAGCCCCACTACCTGGCTGAGATCTCCGGTGCTGGACTGGTACGCATCGGCTATGCGTACCAGTTGTGGGTCATCATGCACACCAGCAACCTCTGCAAGCAGCGACCTTCTGTCTCCCACCCCTCCCACCACCCCTGCCGACATGTGCAGTGCGTGCAGTGGCACGCACAGATGACCCTGGTCCCCCTTGGGGGTTGGTGGTGGTGGTGGTGTCCATGGTCCCACGTTGGTCCAGGGTCCCTGTGCTGGTGTTGCTCCTTGTTCTGTCCATGTTGGCAGGGATGGTATTTGTGGTGACAGTCGTTGGAGGGGTGGGTGCAGGGGGTGCAGCTGGTGGTCCTGCTGGTGCTGCAGCTGGTGGTCCTGCTGGTGCTGCATGTTGACTTGCACCGGATGTGCCAGGTTGGTCTTCTTCGTCCGAGGAGGGCAGAGGCTGTACGACACCAGTGCGCTCCGCATCCTCTTGAGCCTGGGACTGGGACTCCTCAGCGTCTGCTGCTGTGTCCCCATCATCACCTGTTTTTGGGAGACACACACAATGTATGTTATGTTTCTGCAGGCATCAATGGTTGACACACCTGACAGTTGTGACTGTGCCTCTGGGTGCGGGCCTGTACATTGCATTGTCCTAAGTCGTCACAGTCAGGGGTTGATATTGGTGTAGCACATTGTCCTGCATTATTTGGGCATTTCTATGTATTTGTTGGGGTGTGAACATGGTCTGCATTGGTTGTATTTGGTTGACAGCCGGCCCTCCTTCCCACCCAGCCAGTCAGTTATCCCACCATGGACTGTGCTTGCATTGCAGGGAGTGGAAGTTGTCTTTCAGGATGTCAGTCAGTGGTGTCCTGCTGTTGGTTGTTGCACAGTTGCCAGCAGGGCCTTGTGCTCCCCACAGCAGTAGCCAGTGTCAGCCATCTTGTCAGTCCTTATCCACTCCCTGTGATGTGAGCATGGTTCAGGGTGGTGTTGATGGGACAGTTGTGGGGGTGAGCTATGTCTGTGACTATGACTCCCATCATGCTATTGCCTCCACCCCACTTCCCAGCATTCCCATACTTACTTGCTTTTGTGGGGAGTTCAGTGTGTGTGGGTGTGAGAGCAATGGCAAAATGGCTGACAGTGGTGTCCTGCTGTTGGTTGGTGTGCAGTTCCCAGCATGCCCTTGTGCTCCCCACAGCAGTAGCCAGTGTCAGCCATCTTGTCAGTCCTTATCCACTCCCTGTGATGTGAGCATGGTTCAGGGTGGTGTTGATGGGACAGTTGTGAGGGTGAGCTATGTCTGTGACTATGACTCCCATCATGCTATTGCCTCCACCCCACTTCCCAGCATTCCCATACTTACTTGCTTTTGTGGGGAGTTCAGTGTGTGTGGGTGTGAGAGCAATGGCATGATGGCTGACAGTGGTGTCCTTCTGTTGGTTGGTGTGCAGTTCCCAGCATGCCCTTGTGCTCCCCACGACACAGCAACAGTGTCAGACATCTTTGATGGGCCTTTCCACTCTCTGTGGGATGTGCATGCGTGAGTGTGAGCTTGCTGGGCCATGTGGTGGGGGATGTAGAGCTGTGCCTACGACTCCCATCATGCTATTGCCTCCAACCCCCTTCCCAGCATGCCCATGCTTCCTTCCTTTTGACTCTGCTTCCCTGTGGGGTGGGCTGCCTGTGCTGACAGGATGGCTGGGAGTGTTGTCCTGACAGTTGTTTGGCTAAAAGTCCCAAGAGTGTCCCTGTGCTTCACACAACATAACCCAGGGTGGTGGTTCTTTGTGGGATCTTCAGTTAGGATGTGAGGCATTGCATTCTCCCAGGTGGGTTCTGTGGAGTATGTGTTGAGGGGGTGTGTGAGGGGAGGTGCTTGTGACTATGGTCTGTGCTGCAAGTCCTCCTTCCCACCCAGCCAGATATCCCACCATGGAACGTGCTTGCATTGCAGAGAGTGCAAGTTGGCTTTCAGGATGTCAGGCAGTGGTGTTGTGCTGTTTGTTGGTGCACAGTTGCCAGCAGGGCCTTGTGCTCCCCACAGCAGTAGCCAGTGTCAGCCATCTTGTGAGTCCTCATCCCCTCCCTGTGATGTGAGCATGGTTCAGGGTGGTGTTGATGGGCCAGTTGTGGGGCTGAGCGATATCTGTGCCTACTACTCCCATCATGCTATTGCCTCCACCCCCTTCCCAGCATGCCCATGCTTCCTTCCTTTTGACTCTGCTTCCCTGTGGGGTGGGCTGCCTGTGCTGACAGGATGGCTGGGAGTGTTGTCCTGGCAGTTGTTTGGCTAAAAGTCCCAAGAGTGTCCCTGTGCTTCACACAACATTACCCAGGGTGGAGGTTCTTTGTGGGATCTTGAGTTAGCATGTGAGGCATTGCATTCTCCCAGGTGGGTTCTGTGGAGTTTGTGTTGAGGGGGTGTGTGAGGGGAGGTGCTTGTGACTATGGTCAGTGCTGCGAGTCCTTCTTCCCACCCAGCCAGCCAGATATCCCACCATGGAACGTGCTTCCATTGCAGGGAGTGGAAGTTGTCCCTCAGGATGTCAGTCAGTGGTGTTGTGCTGTTTGTTGGTGCACAGTTGCCAGCAGGGCCTTGTGCTCCCCACAGCAGTAGCCAGTGTCAGCCATCTTGTGAGTCCTTATCCACTCCCTGTGATGTGAGCATGGTTCAGGGTGGTGTTGATGGGCCAGTTGTGAGGCTGAGCGATATCTGTGCCTACTACTCCCATCATGCTGTTGCCTCCACCCCCTTTCCCAGCATGCCCATGCTTCCTTCCTTTTGACTCTGCTTCCCTGTGGGGTGGGCTGCCTGTGCTGACAGGATGGCTGGGAGTGTTGTCCTGGCAGTTGTTTGGCTAAAAGTCCCAAGAGTGTCCCTGTGCTTCACACAACATTACCCAGGGTGGAGGTTCTTTGTGGGATCTTGAGTTAGGATGTGAGGCATTGCATTCTCCCAGGTGGGTTCTGTGGAGTTTGTGTTGGGGGGTGTGAGGGGAGGTGCTTGTGACTATGGTCAGTGCTGCGAGTCCTCCTTCCCACCCAGCCAGCCAGATATCCCACCATGGAACGTGCTTCCATTGCAGGGAGTGGAAGTTGTCTCTCAGGATGTCAGTCAGTGGTGTCCTGCTGTTGGTTGTTGCACAGTTGCCAGCAGGGCCTTGTGCTCCCCACAGCAGTAGCCAGTGTCAGCCATCTTGTGAGTCCTTTTCCACTCCCTGTGATGTGCGCATGGTTCATGGTGGTGTTGATGGGACAGTTGTGGGGGTGAGCAATATGTGTGACTACGACTCCCATGATGCTATTGGCTACACTGACTTGCCCAGTATACACAGAATTCCTTCCTTTCAGTGGTCTTCACTGTGTGTTGGTGTTGTAGTGGTGGCTACATGTCTGGATGTGTTTGTTAGTTCTATTTGTGCCACTGCCTAGCTGTAGTTGTAGTTGTGTTTGTACATGTGATGACACGGTTAAATGTAACTTTGAGATGGCATGTGTTGTGTTTATCTGACTGACATACACATTTTGGAATGATTCTGTTCTGGTTGCTGTGTAATTGCTATGAGTGCATGGTTTGACTCTTCCCTTGACAGTGATGTGTGTGTGTATTGTGGCAGAATATTGTGTACATTTGTTGTGTACTCACCAGGCTCTGGGATGTTCTCTAGTCCATAGACGCTCACTGGCGGAAGGATGGCCCGCACCTTCTCCTCCCAGGGCCTGAGGTATACTGGCTTGGCAGGAGGGCCACTGCCGGTGTATTGGCTCAGGAGGTAGTCCTTCTTGAGCAGCTCCCGTACCCTCCTGCGCACGTCATACCACCTGTTCTAGATGTCAGTCTTTGTGCGCAGACATGGTGATTGTACGTTCACCCTGTTGATGATCCTCTCCCACATCTTGGTTTTCTGGGAGATGGGGGTCTGTTGGACCAGTGTGCCAAACAGCTGTGGCTCTACCCTGAGGATCTCGTCTACCAGGACTTCCAATTCACAATCTAGGAACTTGTGATTCTTCTTGGGGGCATGGTGATGGGTGGTGATGGTGAGTGATGTGTGTGTTGGTGTGCAGGTGAGGGTGTGTGAGTGTGTGTTTTGCTGGGTGTATGTGAGGTAGCTATTTGTTGGTGTGCTGATGGCGTGTGGCTTGTGTGAGGGATGAGCTGTGGGTGTGTGGTTGCTGTCTGTTGAGTGCTGGCAGTAGAATGGCATTTGCAAAGGATCATGGTTGGGATTTGTGTCCTTTATATGGGTGGAGTTGTGGGTGTGTCTTTGTTCTCTGTCCCCACCCCCCAGTATTTATTGGCTTTGTAATTGCTTGTTTGGCCTTTTTTGTGTATTTTTCCTTAGTACTTTTTGTGCATGTTGGAAACGTTCTTGTGACCGAGTCGGACCCTGCATTTGTCTCAGTACGGTCTTCTCCGTTTCGCTCACGCTGTGTTTGTGCAGTTTTCTATGCTGCGTACGCGTCGGTCGCAGTGTTTTGTGTTACTTCGGCTCGGTTTTGTATGCGTGTCGGTCGTACGGCTTGTCCTCTGTTCGACTCGGTCGTGGTTTTCGCGCCTTGCATCGTACTTTGCGGTTTGGAGTTCGCGTGTACGTTTCGGTTGGATTTGTTCCGGGTGCGTGTCGGTCGGTTCGATTCGCGTGTTTTTCCGGCCGGATTGCTGTTTCCGTGCGGCTCGGTCGTTCGGGTTGGGTTCAGTACGTGTCGGTCGGATTTTGCACGCCTTGCATCGTACTTGGCGTGTAGGGCGCCACAGGTACGTGTCGGTCGGAATAAATTCCGGCTCCGAGTCGGTCGGTGCTTTTTCCGGCCCGAATCGGAATCGACCCCTCTGTGTCCAAAACATTGTGGATCATGACAACCTGCAATTGCTGTCAATGATGACTGATACATACTGTAATAGTACACATATACCAGGGACCACATGCAGTCCCTCACATCGCTAAAACATCATTTTCACTAAACAAGATTTCAACAGCAATTTCATTATGACTCAATAACAAAATTAGGTACTCAAAATGCAAATCTACAAAAGGAAAGGTAATGCTTTATTCAGCCTTTGCAAAAAATATTCTGAACATGAAGAACAATATGGCCAATGGCCAGTCCATTTTAACTGAGTCCTTTAGGGGGGAAACCTAATGTTTCTGACTCCCTCGCTTGCCTGCACTGCTACAACTAGGGGACATCTCCCCTTGGAGTGGCATCTTTAGGGGCATGCCAGGCACCGCAGGGACAGGATTAAGGTATACCAGTATGGGTTATGGGAGGGACGGGGGCTACTGGAGTGTCGGGTTCCACTGCAGTGGACATGTCTGATTGAGAGGGCGGGTGATCCACTGCAGTAGACAGGTCTGATTGAGGGGGCGGGTGATCCACAGCAGTGGACAGGTCTGATTGAGGGGGCGGGGGCTCCACTGCAGTAGACAGGTCTGACTGAGGGGGCGTGGGCTCCACTGCAGTGGACAGGTCTGATTGCGGGGGTGGGGGCTCCACTGCAGTGTCCAGAACTGAAAGAAGGTGTGGTGTTGTGGGAGGTTAAGTGCTTGTGGTAGGGGGAGAGGGCCGTATCATCTTGGGGATGGTGTATAGGTAAAACTGGGATGGTTTGTGATGTGTGAACTTTGGGAGGGGTGGCCTGGGCTCGGGATGAAGTTGGTTTTGTGGTGGCAGTATGGGATGGTGGTGGGGTTTTTGATATCTTTGTTCTGGGGGATGTACGGGTGGGGGCCTCAGTCTTCCTACTCTTAGGGGAGGGTGTGCGGGCAGGGGTGGATCTCCTCTCTGTGCTAGGTGATTTCCTCCTCCCCTTGCGAGTCTGGTCTCATGTATCAGTGGGGAAGAGGCCAAGGTCACAGAGGAAGACCCTCTGGGAAGGGGGGGTTGCAGGAGAGTCAAGGGTAGGGGTTTTGGAGGGAGAGGTAGCTGAGGAATGCGTAGTGGTTGTGGATGGGTGTGTGTGTTTTTTGGCCCTATCCCCTGTGTGTGTGATGTCAGTCCCCTGAGTGTGCGTGCGTGTTTTTTTGGACTTTGTTTTAGGTGGCTGTGTGCTGCTTGTGTCTGTTGGGGTGTGTGCATGTGCCTGTGTGAGTGTGCTTTGGTCAGGTAGGTTAGTGGGGACTGTGGATGGGGCAGAGGTAGGATGGGTGAGGGACTGCTGTAGGAGGGGCACTGCTGCCGTCAGTGAGGAGGCCATGGACTGGCTTGTCCGCTGTAGGGCAGACATGTTTGATGACATGCCCTCCATGTATGACACCAATTGGGTCAAAAGACTGGTGTGTGCATGGAGGACACTCAGCATGGATGTGTGCCCCACATGTATCTGTTTGAGCAAATCCACAGACTCCACACTCAGGGAGCAGGGGTGACAGATGCAGAGGGGGGGTGCCTGGCCCGAAGGAGACATGCTCCCCAACACGGGAGGGTCCACGGACACTTGGAATGGAAGCAGCTGTGAGGGTGGATATGGTGGTGGTGGTGGGGGCAGACTCTGATGTTGTGGCCTCTGCTCTGGTAACACCCACCACCACAAGGGAGTCATCACTGGAGCTTGATTGGTCCTCTGCAGATGTCGATGTTTCAGACCGGTCCTCAGTGGGGCGCCCCTCACCCTCCGTGCCACTGGGTCCCTCCTCCTCCTCCCATGTGGACCCAGTCTGGCTAGCCGCTTCCTCTTGTTCCGTGGAACTGTCTCCTCCAGTAGCCGTAGATGATGCTGTGAACAAGGATGAGAAACAGATTCACATCAGTCATCTGCATAGACTTGACAATGAGTTTAAGCACAACACATCACGGAGCAAGCCTTTTCATTATGTTAATGTCACTTATTATTATCATTGCACATATGTGAACATGGCACTTGTCAGTCTGCCAGTGAACCATGGTTCCCAAAAACATGATGGCAATGGAACCATCAGTTAGATGTATTTCAAAGACCACTAAACACATGTCCAACAACGCACTGATTTGCCTGTTGTCTGATCTGTAATGCTCCTGACTGTCATGTGTCATTACGAACATGTCTCAGCTCATGCAAGGGAGTCTGGAAGTGACAGAGCAAATGGGATGGACAAATTGATAAGTTGACATGTTGAACATAATGTCATCCCCAGTCATCATGATGGGCTTATGTCTTGAACGTCAATGCTATAATGGTCTGCATGCAGGACAACAGACAAGTACAAATACTGCACCCTCACAAAATTTCATGTGGTCTACTATTCCACTGGCCTGTGTGGCTAAACGGTCTGTACTGACTATTGTTACAGGGGCAATGAATCACAACGTGAAAGTCAGCACTGTGTCACAATCATGTAATCCCTTTTAAAGCAACATCTGTAGTGGTCAAGTATACATGTCCCCTTCGTGCTACACACAATTTGAAGACTCTGACAAGCTCACGTTGTTCTACTTAGACATTGGAGTATATGAATTAACACATCCGTCTACATGAACTTTCCAATTGCTCTCAGGAAGAAAGTAATGCAGCATACACATACATGTTGAAGCCACCATTATGCAGAGTCAAGGGATGACACACACATGTTCTGTCTTGTGTATGTGAGCCACCTTCCAGACATTAGATGTCTGTGCACATTACCTATATTTACTACCTGTGTATCATAAAAGTCATGCCTGTACACACTGACACAGAGTCAGACACATGATTATCAAATTTACAGTGGTGGAAGTGTTGCCTGGCACACCAAAATCTGATGTGACAGTGTCTTAGATGGCCTGAGTTGGCATACCTGTCCTTGGTCCATGTGAAACACGTGATTACACAGAGCACTATGCAGGTGACTACACATTTTGAACACTTATCCATTTAATTTGTCTGAGGCATCAACATTGGTATCACCTACTGCACAAGTGTGTAGCCTATTTTTCACGAACCTGTGTTTACCTAGATCACCATTTCGAACATATATGTATGTTCCACACAGAGTACAGGGCACATTTCAGTCAATGTGCTGACACATGTGAGACAATTACATCACTCATGATGGACAACTCAATGCACCTGTTGTATATGGTGCTGATCACATTAACCTTGGACTACAGCAAATACACAGGGCCTAAGTGACACATGTCACAGACAGAAAGGGACACACCTGTGTATCAGATGATAATGGGGCATCATTACATTTAGCCACAGAAGTGGTGTCTCAGCAGA
Organism: Calotriton arnoldi; assembly: GCA_963921515.1. Lineage (NCBI taxonomy): Eukaryota > Metazoa > Chordata > Amphibia > Caudata > Salamandridae > Calotriton > Calotriton arnoldi. The sequence continues at coordinate 2,748,566 of CAWUFW010001069.1, read as the reverse complement.
CAGACGACCTGTGAGAGGGTTACCAGGCTGAGGGAGTGCAACATGCAAGTCAAACATAGTTCAGTAACATGGCACATACTCACCCCCTCCTTGCTGCTGTCTGGCCTTCAACTGCCCATCCAGGTCAGGGAAGACCACCGTCAGTACCCGAAGCATGTGGGGGGTCAGGGTCCGTCGGCCACCCCTTTTGCGAGGAGGTGACAGCTTCAGCTGGACTCTTACAATCCTCCGGGTCCAGCACGGAGGTCCTGCCACCTCTTCTGGCAGGGGCGGATGCGGCGTTTGAAGACCCCCACAGATCTTACAGCCCGGACAATGGTCTGCCAAATTTCCTGCTTCTGATGGGCGTCGACCTGTAAGGATGACATAGTGACACACCATTACTACACATGCTACATGTTTATTCATCACACCCTTGGACATATAGGTCATGGTTAGAAGGGCATATAATGTATAAAGGTTGCACAAGTATCATCAGGGGCAGTTGTCCTGTGTGCAAGGTTGCCTCAACAACATGAGAACAGTGCATGAAAATCAATCCCACAAAATACACTTTTACATCACTGTACCTGTCCAGAACATTAATCTACACACTGTAAGACCTACAATGACTATGTGTGCATACTTGCCCTTGGGGATCACAATGCTAGTAGTGCCTGTTTTGAAAAATGCTCATTTGAAAAGGCAGTGTAATCAACACTCACCTGCTCCCCTGGTTTTCCATACAGCTTGCTGTACTGTGGAAGGAGGCTGTCCAGCAGGGCCTGGTTCTCCTCCTCTGTGAAAGCTGGTGCCCTCTCCACAGTACGTGCCATTGTAGATCCCAGAGGATGCATAGACAGCAGCAATGGTAGTTAGAGATGTTGTGAAGTAGCATGTAGTGCAGGCAAGTGAAGTCTCTTGGGAACAGACAGACTTATATCTGAGCAGCAGAGGCGGATTCTGTTCAATGCGTCCAAAGCGATAGGTCCTAGTCATTCGCATTATCCGTATTGGGCCAATCCATGACATTGCACGCATCTGACACGCCTACCGCGTCGTTCAAATATTCCGCATCATAGCACTATTGAGTTTGATACATTGTAGTTGTAAACCAACAGAATAGGTTTGCACGTGATTCGTACACGAAGCAAAACCGCGTCTGTCCCCATGACGACCAATAGCCAATGTGTGCGTCCGCCTCTGTTCGGATGTGTACAACGCGTCTCTTGAAAAATCACCTGCGTCTATCCCCATGACGACCAATAGCCAATGTGTGCGTCCGCCTCTGTTCGGATGTGTACAACGCGTCTTTTGAATACTCACCCGCATCTGTCACCATGACGACCAATAGCCAATGTGTGCGTCCACCTCTGTTCGGATGTGTCCAACGCGTCTTTTGAAAAACCACCCGTGTCTGTCACCATTACAGTCAACAGCCAAAGGATGCCAACAACACGTTTTGTTTGAGGCTCAGGTGCCCTACACTATTCAATCAGCATGTCAGACAGTATATCAAAACATCATGTTCTGCTGTTTTACATGTGTGGGTACAGTGATTCACATCTCATATTGTACAGAGCACTTCATAGCTCACACTCCCTTGATGAGCCAACCTTCATGTGCAAAAAATACATTGTTTGTGAGGAATATCACAACTGTGAGTGACCACTTCACAGATCACCCTCCTAGGCCTGGACACAGTCCCAGGGTACCATTGTGTTATCACAGGTTACATACACCCATAATAATGGCTTCAATGGACTGTTTGTTCGAATGTGCATTGTGTGAAGTTATTTTGAGTGAATCCCCAGTATCTGAGGCTTGTACAACGAACACACTCCATTGTTGATGTTGTTGATGATATTTACTTGAGACATCAACTTGTATTTGGCATGTGAGTTGCTGTTGTGACTGCATCAGATGTTACCACTTCACCAGACCACTCATTGAGTTGGCAGAGCAGTTGGCACCACATTTGCAGCCTGGACGCCCATATCCTACTGCGCTGACCCCCAAGGTAAAGGTGATGGCAGCCCTACATTCCTTTGCCACAGGAACCTTCCAGTATACTGCGGCTACTGCTGGTGGGATGTCACAGACAATGTTTAGCCGTGTGCTTCGAGATTTATTGGAGGCAATGTTACCTTTCCTGAACACGTACATCAAGTTCCCAACACCAGGACAGTTTGCCGACATCAAGAGTGACTTTTATGCTTTGGGCAGAATGCCACATGTCATTGGCTCCATTGATGGTACACATGTGGCTTTGGTCCCACCACATGCCAATGAACAAACATACAGGAATCGTAAACATTACCACTCTATAAATGCCTTGGTGGTATGTCTGCCTGACATGACAATCTCACATGTCTGTGCGCGTTTCCCCGGATCAGCACACGACACCTTCATTATGAGAAACAGTAGGATCCCACAGATGATGTCTCAGCTGCCAAATCAGCGTGCCTGGCTTGTTGGTGGGCAATGTTGTCTGTTTATGTTGTGTGTTGCTTGTATGTCAGGTTGTACCCTGTTTTCAGACACATGAAGTATTTTCTGTTTTAATGTAGGAGACTCTGGTTACCCCAACATGCCGTGGTTGCTGACCCCACTCAGGAACCCTGTCACCCCTGCTGAGTTTCGTTCTAATGAGGCACATGGGCGGACCAGGCGAGTGATTGAGCAGACATTTGGGCTACTGAAAAGCAGATTTCGCTGCCTGGACCGTACAGGAGGAGCCCTCCAATATGCACCAGCGAAGGTGTGTAAGATCATCATCGTGTGTTGCATGCTACACAACATGGCAGTGAGGAATGAGCTACCTCTCATTCAAGATGACGGGGACCAGCAGCCTCCAGCAGGGGAGGATCTAGCCCTGGGGCATGTTGCGAGTGATGAGGAGGAGGATGTTCGGACACAGCTCATCAACAACCTTTTCTCATGATTGTAAGTATGCAATGTTGAGTTGACAAAGCACTTTCTTTGCATGATATGTGTCTGTTGTACAATATCTGTGTATACGTGTGGGTGGATGCTACTTAACATGATCCTTGGAGTTGTTTGGTGTCCATTGAGTTAGTATGTCCACCAGTACAGTGTTGACATGACTCCTAGCTAGTGTTCACAAAATAAACATTTTAAGTATGAAATGTCTCTTGGAGATGTATGCATAAACTTTTGTATTTCAAGACTGTTCTATGTCTCTCCTTCACAGGGTTCTTTGGCTGTTGTATGGAGACATGTGACCTCCCAGACACACAAAGTAGTTACAGTGTGCAGCTTTTCTTGGGATCAGGAATCTGTCCACACACTCAATTCTGACCTTTTTCAAACTTCTTGTTTAATTTGTGCTTATTGTCACAGTGTGATTTGATTGTATTTGTTGTAGAGGCAACATGTTGTGCCTGTGTAATAAACCTGTGCTCCACATTGAGGTGTGCCTCGTCTGTATACACACATCCGACATTCATTTACATACTGTATATGTGCCCTGATGGTCAGTTTGTCTAACAATGATTAGTGTTTGTGCATTGAAATATGGTTTCAGTTTACAACAGTGGAAGCAATGAGGATGTATGCCATGTACTATTTGTGTTGTGTTGACCTTGGTGTGTGTATCTCTTATATGTGTCATGTTACATTTACTCACAAAACAGTAGGTAAATAGCTGTACTTGTTTTCCAGCCGAAGCATTTTTTTACAGGACATCATCTCTATATTACAAACAGTGTTTTATTCACAACAGAAGCAAGTATTGTGTGAATAAAGATTTATTGCAGTGCATGTGTGAAATTTAACAAGAAAGTGATAGTGCTGTACCAATTTTTGAAATCCAAAGTTCACAGAGGAGTTGTTGGTGGTAGTAGATGAAATTTTCAGAGCTAAGTCCACAGTCATTTGAGTCATTGATCCAACTTAGACCCTCCATCCCATGTGGGGAGTTCAGTGACAGTCAACAAAGTGAACGCTTTGCACACAATGGAGGATATCAGGAGCAGGTTGTCACTTCCTGGGGGGATGCATAGCCATCTTTCTCTCATTTGTCCTTCTTCGGACGACCCCTCTTACATTTTTCTGGGGGACCCTCAGGTGCAGGCTGCCACACTTCCGGGTACTCTCCGCCAGAGTCCTCATCCCTCCCTGTGGCAGTTGCAGATGTAAGAGCAACAGATGTGGTGCGCACACAGGGAGGTGGGGTCATGTTGTCAGCAATCGGGCGGAGGCAGGTAAGTATGTCCCTGTGCACCGCAGTCTGGTCATCAATTTTATCCATTTTGGACTCCATTCTGGACATGTGTGAGTCCATTCTGGACATGTGTGAGTCCATTTTGGCATAATGGGCAGCTTGCTGCTGTTGCATGACCTTGAGGATCCCAACTACCTGGCCAAAGTCTCCGGTGCATTCTCGATATGCATATAGAATGCGTGCCAACTGTGGGTCTGCTTGGTCATCAGCACCAGCTGCCTCACGGGACCTCTCCCCATGGCCCCTCCCACCACCCCTACCCACACGAGCAGGACCTGTTGTTGCAGGCCCAGACAACACTGAGCCTCCTTCATCGTTGACACTGGTGTTGTTGTCCGCCAACTCCAGAGTGCCCTGTGTTGCTGTGCTCTATGTGTTTTCTTGCCTTGGTGTGTCCGTGTTGGTAGAGGTCATCTGGGGGTTGACAGATGTTGCGGGAGTTGTCACAGGAGGTGCTGTTGTTCAGGCTGCTGGTGCCTCATGTTGAGCCACACCAGAGGGGCCAGGTAGTTCATCGTCATCCGTTGAGGGCTGAGAGACATCCACACCGGAGAGCTCAGGGTCACCCAGAGTCTGGGACTGGGATTGCTGTTCTGTTCCTGCAGTGTCCCCAGCAGGCCCTGTGGGAAGATGAGAGACACAATGTTTGTTGTGTTTTTGCACGGTTCATAGTATCATACACATTACATTTGCTATTTTAAATTATGATGAGTGTTGGTACATTGAATAGTCCTGTATAGTCACAGACCCAGGCCTATTTTTTCTGCTAACATTGTGATTTTAACCAGAAGTGTTTTGCTGAGCATGTCCGGCGCTGTCCATCAATGGGCATGTTTTGATCATTTGACTGTACATAGGCAAATGCCTAGCAAGTGACACCCTGTGCATGACACAGGTGTGTTGGTATTTCTCACATCTGTGCTTTTCCAATGATATACGTACTCTTCCTCTTACGATATGTTTCAAGATTTGTGCATGTGTGCTGGCGTTTGTGCATGTCGTTTGCAGTCAAATTGGTGTGGCTACCTACACACTCACAGACCGGAATGTATGTGGCGTTTGGTTTAAGGTATTTTGATGAATGTGTTCCTAGTTCTTATCTCATTGCACACATGTGAATAGCTGTCAGTAGCAAATGATTTGACTGCTTTGCTTTGTGCCTGATCACATCATGTATATTGTCCTTGTCCTCTATGGACAGATGAGTTAACCAGGGCTGCTTTCCTGCTTTTTCAAGCTCAGAGCTGTGAGGTACAGAGGTTTGTGTGCTTGGGTTATGCTGCTGGAAGTTGTACCCCTCCTCCCACCCAGTCCAGCTTACTCTTTGTGGACAAAGTATCAATGACAGTGAGGGGAGTGTAGTGGCATGGATGCTGACAACGCTGCATGATGTAGGAGTTGAATGCAAATCCCAACAGTGCTTTGTGTACATGACACCATGCAACAGTGTCAGCCATCTTGTTGTGGCCCTTCCATTCACTGTCAGGTATCCCTTGTCACTGATGGACATGTTGCTTTGTGTGTGGGTAGTGATGTGTGCTATGACTGCAACTCACACCATGTCCTGTACTCCACACACCTTCCCAGCCAGGCCAGGGAGCACACCTGGGACAATGCATCCACAGACAGTAAGTGGAAATGTACAGTGAAGATGGCTGAGAGTGGAACTGGTGTGAGAGGGCCAGGGCATAGTTGTGACTTGTAGCCAATTCATACCTAAGGCCCATGTGTCAGCCATCTTGCCGGTACATTGCCACTCCCTGTGAGATGGGCATGGCTCAAGGTGGGCTTGTTGGTCCATGTGGGAGGAGGACTGTTGACTGTGACTACAACTCCCATCATGCTTTCAGCTACACCCACCTTCCCAGCAAACCCAACCTACCTTCCTTTTGACTCAGCTTCCCTGTGAGTGAGTGAAACAGCGATGGCAAGATGGCTGACATTGATGGCCTGGTGTTTGTTTGTGCACAACTCCCAACAGGGCCTTGTGCTCCCCAAACCAGAGCCCAGAGTCAGCCATCTTGCCAGTACTTTTCTACTCCCTGTGAGATGAGCATGGTTCAAGGTGGGATTGTTGGGCCATGTGGGAGGAGGACTGTTGGCTGTGACTACAACTCCCATCATGCTTTCACCTACACCCACCTTCCCAGCCATCCCAACCTTTCTTCCTGTGACTCATCTTCCCTGTGAGTGAGTGAAACAGTGCTGGCAAGATGGCTGACAGTGGTGGTTGCTGTTTTGAGTCCAAGAGCCTTGCTGTGTTTTTTAGTAAGTTGTTACATATCATGAAATAGTTACATATTACTCTGAGATTGCAGGTATTTTGTTTGTCTAACTGGCATACACGTCACAGGCTCATTTGCTTAATGTTGTTATGGCTTTGCTGACACTGATTTGTATCGCTGTGTCCTTGACAGTGATGTCTGTGGCTGTGTATTTGCTATCAATATTGTCTATTTGAGTCTGTTCTCACCAGTCTCTGGTACTCCTGATATTCCATGTACGCCCTCTGGTGGAAGGATGGCCCGCACCTTCTCCTCCCAGGTAGTGAAGTACACAGGTGTTGCAGGAGGACCACCGCCAGTCCGCTGACTCAGTTCGTGCTCTTTGTTGATGAGCTTCTTGACTCTCCTTCGCACATCATAGTACCTGTTCCTGATATCGTCCGCTGTGCGCAGGCAAGGTACTTGAGCATTCACCTTTTTGACAATCCTCTCCCACATCTTGGTTTTCTGGGACGGGGAGGTCTGTTGGACCAAGGTGCCAAATAAATGTGGCTCTACTCTGAGAATTTCATCTACCATGACTTCCAACTCACTGTCTGTGAACTTTGGATTCTTCTTTGGGGGCACGGTGATGGGTGGTGGTGGAGATGGATGTGTGGGTGAGTGTGAAGGTGAGGGTGAGTGAGTATGAGTAAAGGTGTGTGTTTGTGAGTGTGGTATTTGACAGGTGCTGGTGGTGTGCAGGTTGTGCGGTGGGTTGGTTTTGAGTGTATGTATCAGTGCAGTGTAGTGGTGGTATCTGCTGGCAGGTCTGTTAAATTTGCAAAGGATCATGGTAAGGATTTTGGCCCTTTATATAGGAGGAGTTGTGGGTGTGTCTTCTTTGTTTTTTTGACTTTGACAATGCTTGTTTGAACGTTTTCTGTCTGTTTCTGTTGTATTTTGTTGAGCATGACGGAAACGTTCCGTTGACCGAAACGGATGCTTTTTCATGTATTTGCGGGGTAGTCCGGGTCTGTCCCATTCACGCTACGCTATGTTGCAGCGTTCGCGTACGAGTCGGTCGCGTTGGGCTCTTTTCCAGAGATTTCGCTCGGACGGATTGATTCCCGTTCGTGTAGGTCGTTTGTATTGTGCTCCGTGCAAGTCGTTTGTATTTGACACGCGTTGGATCGTACTACGTCGGTCAGACAACGTGCATACGTGTCGGTCGGAAGCCATTCCCGGTTCGTGTCGGTCGGGAGGGTTTCCGAGCGGGATCGGAATCGACCCCTGAGTATAGATTATGCCACCAATAGCAACTTTGCCTACCAAATAAAAAAGTTAATAGCCCTGGCCTATGTCCCAACAACTGAAGTAGTCAATCACGATAACCTACTTATAGAAAGTCCTTTCTATCAAGCAAATGAAAGTAAATTAACTCCCTTTCTAGACTACTTCGAAGACACCTAGGTGGGAAGGTTACATAGGTCAGGGCACCGTAGACAACCAAAATTCCAGATCCCCTGGTGGAACGTCTACGCTAGTACTGTAGCTCAAAAAGCCCAAACCAACAACGCAGTGGAAGGATGGCATAATGCCTTCCAAGCCACAATAGGAAAGGGACAACCAACACTACATAAACTAATTGAATCAATTAAAAAGGAACAGAGCTATCAAGAACTCAGACTAGAGCAATCCCTAACTAGAATCGGCCCTAAACTAAGTAAACAAACTAAAACAATATATGAGTACCTACAACATAAGACAAAATTATATTCAAACACCCAAGGTCTAGAATACCTAGACATGATTCCTAAATCAATACTTTAAACCAAACAAAATACTAAACATCATAAGAATAAACATGTAAACAACAGATTTCTCCTTTTTTTTAAATTAATAAATATACTTATGTCATATAAAATTTACAATGGAGCACAAAATTATATGACATAATATAATTATTAAAATAAAAAAACAATTAAAAAGATACAATTCCCACCTATAGTAATAAAAAAAAACGTAAAGTTATGTAGCAGTAGAATATCCTCGAAAACGATAAAATCTATAGCAGACAAATTAGATCCGAACCATTAAATAACAAAGCCCAAAAAAATGCAAAAATACATCTGTATAAAAAGGTCCAACACCGCAAACCTCTTAGATATGAAACCCTCAAAAACCCGAAAAATAGTTTAGAAAAAAACACTCCAACAAACCGGGAAAAAAGGAAATGCAAAGTAACAAAAAAACAAAATACATTTTCCTTTTTTAAAACAAAAATGCGTCGGCAGCTCCATCCGTTCACCAAAGAGAAAACCTGTAAATAAAAAAGAAAAGAACACCCTCCACAACAACAAATACGAACCCACAAGCATTAATATCAACATTCAATACAAAATGATACATTTAATCAACACATAACTAACACTACATAACATTCTAATTATATCCAACACTACGTCAAACACATAAAACACTTAGGGGCCCATTATGATATCGGGCGGATCGCCAGATGCTCCCGTTTCACCCCCCGCCATATTAGTATGGCGGGGGCACCGCGGCGGACGGTAAGACCGTCCGCCGCTTTTCCACAGGTTGGATCCCCGGCCGGGCGGAAAAGGACCTCAATATGGTGGCGGTACCTTGCAGGCACCGCCATCCATATTAGGATGTGCAATTACAAAGGCCTTTCCATTGCGGCGATGCCGCAATGGAAATGCATGCGGGAATTGCTTTGGGGGCCCCCGGGGGGTGGGGGGGTAGGGGGCTGCACTTGGGGGGTACCTATGGTAACCCCCTTCATTGGCATACACAATTTGGCAGGCACCGCGCGGTGCCTGTCATGTTGTGCATGCCAATGCACAACATGCCTTTTTAACATTGTGGCGGGTGCTTCTTACAGCACCACCCGCGACAATGTTAGATATGCGGAATGCGACCGCCAGGGTGGCGGTCGCATCCTAATAGGCACAGCGGGACCGCCACACCTCTGGCGGTCGGTCCCGTGTACCGCTACGGTGGCGGGCGGACAAAGTCCGCCCGCCATCGTAATAGACCCCTAGACTACCAAAACAACACCTAACTACACCAAAAACAATAAAATAACGCCCTAACAAATCTATTTACACAACTACTAACTTGCCCCTACCCTAAAACTACCTTAAAGGTATATAAAATTAAACTTACCTTAACCGATGAAACGCAGCTCCCAACCGCGAGGTTCCGTCTTCCAAAATGACCTAAAAACGAAACCGATAGACAGAAAAGTGATGAAAATGGAAAAAAATGGCTGCGTAATTAAAATGAAAAAAAGACTAACTCCCCATAGACAACAATGGAGAAATATTTTTTTAAAATTTAAAAATGTATATGTATAACTTTATTTATTGCAATGATTTTTTCCAATGTTTAAAAAATCTTAAAAAAAATTGCAAAATATACATTAACTGTTATATTATCCAAAACCCAAAAATATAATATTTAATGTATATTAAAATATGTTTGTTTCATACACTGTGGGGTCGATTCCGATCCCGGCCGGAAGCGCACCTAACAGTATTCGTCCAGAAAAAATACAAGCCGAATGCGTGTTTCCCGACCGAATCGTACACTCGTCCGGACGAACAAGTACGATGCATATAACAACCCAGTTACCGAACGAGCCGTACTCACCCAATACAGCTCCTGTTCCCCGCCCGAGCCGGATCCGTAAACGCCGATTCGAGCCGCACGGAAGCAAATACACAGCACCTTCCGGCCGGACTAGTACAATGCGCATTCCGTACGCGCCGAACCCGTCGCTACGTCCGCCACGTTTAAGCATCCGGGCGAGCCGTACATAAGCTCCGTTGTGCGCCACAAGACGATCCACGGCTACGAGACGAACAAGCCAGCGACGAGTACGAGTCGAAGACACGAGAAACCTGAACGAGACGATCCAAGCATGAATCCCATTGCGCAGGTCCTACCTATACTCTACATCTATTACCGGGACTGGCACGGACGCGTACGGCGCAGACGGTAAGTCAAACACCAACAATACAAACAAACTACACGTACCCGAAATATGTCACACACACATAGGGATGCACAAATGACGTACACAAGCAACAGCAGAACCATAGGGGGATGGATGCCTACCACCAACACCACCCTACAACCACCCCTACTCATGGGTGGCTAGATGCCTGCCACCACCACCACCCCTACTCAGGGGGGGCTGGATGCCTACCACTACCACCACCCCTACTCAGGGGGCATGGATGCCTGTCACTACTACCATACCCACCCTTAGGGGCTGGATGCCTGCCACTACTACCACCCCTACTCAGGGGGCCTGGATGCCTGTCACTACCACCACCCCTACTCGGGGGCATGGATGCCTGTCACTACTACCATCCCCACCCTTAGGGGGATGGATGCCTGCCACTACCACCACCCCTATCCAGGGGGGCTGGATGCCTGTCACTACTACCATCCCCATCCTTAGGGGGATGGATGCCTGGCACTACCACCACCACTATCCAGGGGGGCCTGGATGCCTGTCACTACTACCATACCCACCCTTAGGTGGCTGGATGCCTGCCACCCCTACTCAGGGGGCCTGGATGCCTGTCACTACCACCACCCCTAATCATGGGTGCCTGGATGCCTGTCACTACTACCATCCCCACCCTTAGGGGGATGGATGCCTGCCACTACCACCACCCCTATCCAGGGGGCTGGATGCCTGTCACTACTACCATCCCCACCCTTATGGGGATGGATGCCTGCCACTACCACCACCACTATCCAGGGGGCTGGATGCCTGTCACTACTACCATCCCCACTCATGGGGGCTGTATGCCTGTCACTACTACCATCCCCACTCATGGGGGGATGGATGCCTACCACTACCACCACCCCTAATCATGGGTGCCTGGATGCCTGTCACTACTACCATCCCCACCCTTAGGGGGATGGATGCCTGCCACTACCACCACCCCTATCCAGGGGGCTGGATGCCTGTCACTACTACCATCCCCACCCTTAGGGGATGGATGCCTGCCACTACCACCACCCCTACTCAGGGGGCCTGGATGCCTGCCACCACCACCACCCCTACTCAGGGGGCTGGATGCCTGTCACTACTACCATCCCCATCCTTAGGGGGATGGATGCCTGTCACTACCACCACCCCTACTCAGGGGGCCTGGATGCCTGTCACTACCACCACCCCTACTCAGGGGGCATGGATGCCTGTCACTACTACCATCCCCACTCATGGGGGATGGATGCCTACCACTACCACCACCCCTAATCATGGGTGCCTGGATGCCTGTCACTACTACCATCCCCACCCTTAGGGGATGGATGCCTGCCACTACCACCACCCCTATCCAGGGGGCTGGATGCCTGTCACTACTACCATCCCCACCCTTAGGGGATGGATGCCTGCCACTACCACCACCCCTACTCAGGGGGCCTGGATGCCTGCCACCACCACCACCCCTACTCAGGGGGCTGGATGCCTGTCACTACTACCATCCCCATCCTTAGGGGGATGGATGCCTGTCACTACCACCACCCCTACTCATGGGTGCCTGGATGCCTGTCACTACTACCATCCCCACCCTTAGGGGGATGGATGCCTGCCACTACCACCACCCCTATCCAGGGGGCTGGATGCCTGTCACTACTACCATCCCCACCCTTATGGGGATGGATGCCTGCCACTACCACCACCACTATCCAGGGGGCTGGATGCCTGTCACTACTACCATCCCCACTCATGGGGGCTGTATGCCTGTCACTACTACCATCCCCACTCATGGGGGATGGATGCCTACCACTACCACCACCCCTAATCATGGGTGCCTGGATGCCTGTCACTACTACCATCCCCACCCTTAGGGGGATGGATGCCTGCCACTACCACCACCCCTATCCAGGGGGCTGGATGCCTGTCACTACTACCATCCCCACCCTTAGGGGATGGATGCCTGCCACTACCACCACCCCTACTCAGGGGGCCTGGATGCCTGCCACCACCACCACCCCTACTCAGGGGGCTGGATGCCTGTCACTACTACCATCCCCATCCTTAGGGGGATGGATGCCTGTCACTACCACCACCCCTACTCAGGGGGCCTGGATGCCTGTCACTACCACCACCCCTACTCAGGGGGCATGGATGCCTGTCACTACTACCATCCCCATCCTTAGGGGATGGATGCCTGCCACTACCACCACCCCTACTCAGGGGGCCTGGATGCCTGTCACTACTACCATACCCACCCTTAGGGGGCTGGATGCCTGCCACTACTACCACCCCTACTCAGGGGGCCTGGATGCCTGTCACTACCACCACCCCTACTAGGGGGCATGGATGCCTGTCACTACTACCATCCCCACCCTTAGGGGGATGGATGCCTGCCACTACCACCACCCCTATCCAGGGGGCTGGATGCCTGTCACTACTACCATCCCCATCCTTAGGGGATGGATGCCTGCCACTACCACCACCACTATCCATGGGGGCCTGGGTGCCTGTCACTACTACCATACCCACCCTTAAGGGGCTGGATGCCTGCCACTACTACCACCCCTACTCAGGGGGGCCTGGATGCCTGTCACTACACCCACCCCTAATCATGGGTGCCTGGATGCCTGTCACTACTACCATCCCCACCCTTAGGGGGATGGATGCCTGCCACTACCACCACCCCTATCCAGGGGGGGGCTGGATGCCTGTCACTACTACCATCCCCATCCTTAGGGGGATGGCTGCCTGCCACTACCACCACCACTATCCAGGGGGCCTGGATGCCTGTCACTACTACCATACCCACCCTTAGGGGCTGGATGCCTGCCACTACTACCACCCCTACTCAGGGGGCCTGGATGCCTGCCACCACCACCACCCCTACTCAGGGGGGCTGGATGCCTGTCACTACTACCATCCCCACTCATGGGGGATGGATGCCTACCACTAACACCACCCCTACTCATAGGACGGGTAATGCATGACACAACCAGCATACTCCCATATAAGGAATGACAGAAAATTACATCCCCCCCAACACCCTGACAAGCGTGTGTAGTCTGTGTCAAATGCCTACAAGACTGAACATGACATTGAACATACAATGTGACCCCCTATCACATGTGTCACACATAAATGTGTGTGGCCTCCACAATGCAAGCCGGCCATGGCCACTGTGGCAATGGGCTCGAATACCCCATCACCACAGTGACCAATAGGGAAGTGTGGGGTCCATAGCTGATGCACTTTTTGAACAGTGTGGCAATGGGGCCTAAAGCCCCATCACCACAGTGACCAAAAGGGAAGTGTGGTGTCCATAGCTGGTGCACTTTTTGAACAGTGTGGCAATGGGGCTTTACCACAGTGACCAAAAGGGAAGTGTGGTGTCCATAGTTGATGCACATTTTTGAACAGTGTGGCAATGGGGCCTAAAGCCCCATCACCACAGTGACCAAAAGGGAAGTGTGGTGTCCATAGCTGATGCACTTTTTGAACAGTGTGGCAATGGGGCCTAAAGCCCCATCACCACAGTGACCAAAAGTGAAGTGTGGTGTCCATAGCTGATGCACTTTTTGAACAGTGTGGCAATGGGGCCTAAAGCCCCATCACCACAGTGACCAAAAGGGAAGTGTGGTGTCCATAGCTGATGCACATTTTTGAACAGTGTGGCAATGGGGCCTAAAGCCCCATCACCACAGTGACCAAAAGGGAAGTGTGGTGTCCATAGCTGATGCACATTTTTGAACAGTGTGGCAATGGGGCCTAAAGCACCATCACCACAGTGACCAAAAGGTAAGTATGGGGTCCATAGCTGATGCACCTTTTGAACAGTGTGGCAATGGGGCCGAAAGCACCATCACCACAGTGATCATAAGGTAAGTGTAGTCATGGTAAAAGCTGCCCAAGCCAAACTGCATGGATGAATCCTGGTCACACAACAACAAACACATCAGTGGCATAGTAGTGCATGTGTCCCATAGCAACATAGATTGGTCGAGGCAGTGTCACTGAAACATCATTTTGGCCATGTGCATACAAACATCACCCATGGGGTCCTACATTGTCAACATTCACAAATAACACAATGACAAAAGTGACCATCATAATGCTGACCCACATATCTGCACCAATGGACACACAAATGTAGATATCCTGTGGAGACTGTAGATGTGAGGTGAACAAATACCATACCATGGCAGCAATGGGACATACAAACCATGATTATTGTGCTGACTGATGACCTAGGAGTCCCAGGGACAGTAGGGGAAAGCCACCAAACAACATACAGCCAATGGCACACTCAAGATATGCCAATGCAGTGGTGCTAAGGCACATACACAAACAGGCAGACTCACACTGCATATCAAACACAACGGGTGATGGGGGGGTGTGCCAGTGTCCCCAGGCAACCACACAACACATGAGGAGGACTGAATTCCAACCACACAGATGTGTATACAGTGCCATACAAAAGTTACTCATGGATCGGATTCCCCTATGTGGGCAATCAGGCATTGTTAGATGAGAGGGAGCCCAAATTACACATGTCACACAAGCTTGTAGGAACAGCAACTAACACAGCAAGAGACAGACCCACCACAGCACTACCCCCAGGGACCCCACATTGTGCTGACACTAGCCTGCATGATAATCCCACTGTGATGACAAAGGTAGATGTCGTTCACACTGTGAACCACAGCCATGTGTCCTGAGCAACAAACTACCATCACACCTACACAAGCTCTAATCAATCAGCACGGCCTGCCAGCCAAGGCCAATATGGAGGTAGGGGTCTAGCCGTGCAACAACTCACATTTGCACACACTCAACACCACACACCCTGATCTCCACCAATGTGCAGCAGTGAAGCTCACATGGACTGGTGACATTGAACATGCACCCAAGACAATACCAGGGGTGGTGGTGGGAACTAAGGTGCAGAAAGCCATCACACATGGCCAGTCAACAAGACTCGTCAATGTCTGACACACAGCACAGTACGCTGTACATGGGCATGATGTGAAATCCACCACAATCAATGGGATCCTGGCCATAGTCACACACCAATGAAGAAGCCAAGGTGACACACTAAGAACACACGTAAACAACTTCCAACATTGCAGCTCTGACCCTGAGGAGTGGCAGCAGTCACACACACAACGTGTCACAATCACTGAAAGCTACCACAAACTATAAATCACATGACTTGTGTAAACAACAAGTGCCAAGGGGAATCCTGAATGTGTCCCATCTGCGTTTGACCACATCCCCAGCCCTGACAACAAAGACAACCTGGGATGACAACCTCATGAACATTAGTTTGCCATGCACCCACATCACGGAGAAACCAGATCCAAGATGCTGGATGAACACAGAACAACTCAGCAAGCATCACAAACAGGAACATCCCTAGGGACACAGCCTGTGTAGGAGAAGGGAAGGGAACACGCACAGACATGCTCACACAACACACAACACAGGCCCACGCAATGTCACCGGATTACACACTGCCATGAGGGCACTCCACTCCTGTGGAAGGTCCGCTGTGCCAAACCTTGTCTGTGCACGACCCAAACATGTCAGCAGAACACTCTGGCAGTGAGTCAACAACTACAACACACAGAAGGCTCTGCTCACATCAGCCTGGGTACGGGAGTGTCACGTCAGTCATCTGCATACACCCAAAACACGTGTCAAGCAAGTTGCACTGTATACACAGATGAGTCCTTCGACATTGATGTGCAAAACTGCATGTCCAGTGGAGCTGGGCACACAGTCAGGGAAATCGGAACATTGAACAGTGGTAAGCCCACCAGATGTGCATCAGTGTAAGACAAAGATGTTCATTTACAAATGCTAAACGTACATCCCTGTGTCAAATGCTGAACATTACACCCTCAGACTGCAGCAAAGGATGCCATAGATCCAGACTACAACAGGACACATATCCCATGGACCACATGGAGTCCATCACAGCAACACTTCATTTTCCTGATATGAACACTATTACAACTGCAAATGCAGGATGCTACTCATCCACATCATGTACATCAAAAGAAAAGCCACAATTAAACAAAAAGAGGCTTTATTCAGCAATGTCAAGGAAAACTCTGAAGTCCAAAGGAAACTAAGGCCAATGGCCAGTCCAAAATCACAGTCCCAACAGGGTGATAAGTGACAACTGGTCACCCATTGCTTGCCTGCACTGGTACGGACAGGGGACATCCCCCTTGGAGGGGCATACAAGGGGCAGGCCAGGCACCGCATGGACAGGATCAGGGGATGGCAGAGTGAGGCAGTGAAGGGGTGGTGGGTGCAGGAGTGTCACCGGCAACTGCAGTGCAGTGGAGTTGTCTGACTCAGGGGGGGCCGGCACCACTGTGGTACACAAGTCAGTTGGTGTGGGTGCTGCAACCACTGCAGTGGGCTGGTCTGATGTAGTGGACTGGGTCCCCACTGCAGTGCCCGAGTCAGACGGGGTGGTTGTAGACTCCACTGCAGTGCATGACTCCAAGGGAGTGGAAGGGTGAGCAGATGAGGTGGGCAGGACAGAGGGGGGGGACCCGGTCTCCACACCAGTGGCACTAACAGGCAGAGCGTCTGGGTTGGGGGTGGAAGAGCAAGTGGCAGGGGGGGAGGGCCTAAGCAGTCTGGGGATGCGGTATCGGTGTGTGGGGGAAACTGGGGCAGGGTGTGGCGGGGGAACCTGTGGAGTGGTGGCCTGGGGGAAGGAGGAGAGAGACTGGGTGGTGGAGCTGCGTGGTGGTGGTGGTGGGGTCTTGCTCTTCCTGGTCCGGGGGACTTCCAAATGGGGTCCTGTGTCTGCCTGCACCTGGGGGAGGGTGTCCGGGGGCGAGGGGCACTCCCTCTGTGTGGGTGGACTTCCTCTTCCCCCGGTATGCTGGATCAGCAGGATCGGAGGGGAAGAGGCCGAGGTCACACAGGAAGATCTGCTGTGTAGGTGGGGTAGCAGGTGAGGCAAGGGAAGGGGTCTTGGAGGGAGAGGATTTGGAGGACTGCGGAGTGACTGTGGATGCCTGTGTGTGTGTCTGTTCCCCATCCCCTGTGTGTGTGGTATCAGTCCCCTGAGGATGCTTGTGTGCACGTCTTGCCTTTCTCTTGGGTGTGTCTGTGCTGCTCGTGTCTGTGTGCTTGGGTGATTGTGCAGGTGTGCATGTGCTTTGGACAGGTAGGGTGGCAGGAAGTGTGGATGGGGCAGAGGTGGGAGGGGTGAGGGACTGTTGGAGGAGGGACACGGCTGCCGTCAGGGAGGAGTCCATGGACTTATTGCTCCTCTGTAGGGCAGACATACCCGTTGAGATGCCCTCCATGAACGACACGAGCTGTGTCAACAGAGTGGTGTGTGCATGGAGGACACTCAGCATTGCTGTCTGCCCTACATGGAGCTGCCGAAGGAGGTACACAGACTCCTCACTCAGGGCAGCAGGGGACACAGGGGCAGGGGGTGCGGTGCCTGGCACAAAGGAGACACGCTCCCGAGCACGGGAGCCTCCACGGACCTCAGGAATGGGAGCCAATGGGAGGGCAGTGGTGGTGGTGGTGGTGGCGGGGCCAGACAGACTAGCTGGCCTTTGGTGGCTGCTGAGACCCGCCTCCACAAGGGAGTCATCCTCCGAGCTGCTGTGGTCCTCAGCTGAGGTGGATGGTGCTGAGGACTCCTCGGTGTGGCTCCCCTCGACTTCTGTGCCACTGGGTCCCTCTGACCACTCGTCGGATGCTGACCCAGTCTGGCTCCGCTGCTCCTCCTGCTCCGTGGAGCTGTCCCCTCCTGTGGCCGTGGATGTATCTGCAAACAATTAGGGAAACAGACAAACATCAGTCACCTGCACTGACCGCACACACCACAGTAAGTACAGCACATCACAGAGCAAGCCCTGGCATCCTTAGTTGAACATTGCCTAAAGTCCTCACACAGATTCGGGAAGCCAATTGTCAGTCTGATGGTCAACCATGGGACTCACACCCCTCCTGCCCTTGCACCCATCTGTCTGGTGCCTGTCTGATGGTAAGACCCCAGTGTGGACACATGCACCACCTACACAGTTGTTGGACATTGCAGGGAACACGGTGAAGTATGTGAACATGCACACATCACATCTCTTGCCACTGAGTCAGTGCAGGTGTCCAGAGAAAGGGATGGCCAGAGTCTAAATAGAAATGCATGTGATGCATACCAGCACCAGACACCATGATCCACCCATGTCCGGATAGTCAATGCCACAATGGGGTGCATGTTGCACATGTCACTCCCCTGCAGGATCAGTCTTAGGAAGTTTAATGCCATGACACAGGCATGCGTGCAAAGTCATACATCACTGTCTCCAGTCACATGGCCATGGCAGCCAGCCAACAACAGTCTGCACTGTGTCACAATCCTAGGACATGGGGAATGCAAGTTATGTAACTGACAAGTGCACATGTCCATCCCCCAAAAACAACATCATCTGAACTACTATTTGTCCACGTCATACCAATTGGACATATGGGGGACACGAAACACAACTCTCTGAACATGAGCACCTCACAGTGTGCTGTGAATGAAAAACAGCTGCCTGAAAGTCACAGTCGCATACACCTGTGTGCACAGTCAAGTGATCAGACACCTATAAGTCACAGAAGTATCGTCTCTCATGGTCACATCTCAGATGGCATGCTGAGCCCTAACCGACAAACATCCCAGTAGTCCTGACAACGAAGCCACAGCACAATGACACAGAGGCAGACACCTGAGGGAACATGTCACTGATCACAACATGTCAGATGATCCACGGGAGTGGGAGTACAGAGTGTATTGTATGCCCTTGAGTAGGCATGACTGTCCAGCTCCACCTGTAAGAGGGATGAGTCCTGGACAGTAGGCAGGTGTCTAAGCATGTGTGACACACTTGATATACATACTCCTGAGGCCCAAACATTGTTCCCACCCACAGCATGGGGGTGTGCCAAATACCCCAGGGACATGTGGTGAATCAGATCAGCAAGTGGACCACATATCAAAGTTACACCCAGATTACATGTCAGGACTTGGGCATTGTGTGAGCAATTGACCCACCCATGAATCCCACAACATAGTCACCAGAACAAATGCTGTCCCCCACCTTGAGCAAAGCAAAATGCAATGACACAGTCCCCAAGTGACACAATTTCCTGACTGTAAGGGCCACACATATGCGTATCAGATGAGGAGTGGGCATGTCACAATAGAGGGACATGGGTCCTGGACCACAAGACTGATGTACTGTGGAAGTTTAACCAGGCCAGAGGAGGGCACATAGCATGTCAGACAAAGTGCACAGTGCTGTCATGGACTCACCCCCTCCTTGCTGCTGTCTGGCCTTCAGCTGCCCATCCAGGTCAGGGAAGACCACCACCAGGATCCTGAGCATGTGGGGGTCAGGGTCCGGTGTCCGCCCCTCCTGCGAGGAGGCGACAGCTTCAGCTGGACCCTTGCGATCCTCCGGGTCCAGCCTCGAAGGTCCTGCCACCTCTTCTGGCAGTTGCGGATCCGGTGCTTGTAGTCCCCCACGGATCTTACTGCCCGGGCGATGGTCAGCCAGATTTTCTGCTTCTGGTGGGCATCAACCTGTGAGGATGACAAAGTGAAAATGCCATTACTACACATGCAACATATCCGTGCATCACACAGTTGGATATACATGTCTCAATCACTGGGGCACATGATGTACACAGGCAGTGCAACGATGGCTATGAACAGTTTGCCAGCAGTTACTACATGGTATCATTGCATGGAAAGTAAACCTTGTTGGAATGCACTGTTACTGCACTGTACCTGTTCAGTGCATGTAACTACACACTTTGGGGGCTCAGAACTACTCAGTGAGCATGCTAGCCAGTGGTGTGCACACTGTAAGTCCTGCTAGTCAGACAACATGCAAAATTAGAAAGGCAGTGGACAGCACACTCACCTGCTCCCCTGGTGTCCCATACAGCTTGCTGTACTGTGGAAGGAGGCTGTCCAGCAGGGCCTGGTTCTCCTCACGGCTGAAGGCAGGGGCTCTCTCCACAGTACGTGCCATTGCAGTAGCCAGAGGATGCAGAGACAGCAGCAGTGTTGGTGGCAGATGTCGTCCTGGAGCATGTAGTGCAGGCAAGTGAGCTCTCAGGGGAACAGCCAGCATTATATGTGTGCTGCAGAGGCAGATACTGTCCCATGTGTCCAAAGTGATAGGTCCAATTCGTTTGCATCTTCTGAATCTGACCAATCCATGGAATAGCAGCACTAATACACGCCCACAGCATCCTTCAAATCTTCAACTTCATGACACCCATGATTTTGCAACATTGTTGTGGCTGGCCAACTGAATTCACTGCATCAGACTCGTTGGAGCTTCGAAACGCGTCCGTTGCCATGCCAGGCCCCAGCCAATGCGTGCGCACCGATCTGTCCATTGCTGTACAACGCGTATTTCGGGATACAACGCGTACTCCGCCACAACAGATGCAATGGGCTGGCCGGGCACACCGATCGGTCCATTGCTGTACAACGCGTATTTCAGGATACAACAGATGCAATGGGCCGGCCGGGCACACCGATCGGTCCATTGCTGTACAACGCGTATTTCGGGATACAACGCTGCACTCGCCACAACAGATGCAATGGGCCGGCCGGACACACCGATCGGTCCATTGCTGTACAACGCGTATTTCGGGATACAACGCTGCACTCGGCCACAACAGATGCAATGGGCCGGCCGGGCACACCGATCGGTCCATTGCT
Organism: Calotriton arnoldi; assembly: GCA_963921515.1. Classification (NCBI taxonomy): domain Eukaryota; kingdom Metazoa; phylum Chordata; class Amphibia; order Caudata; family Salamandridae; genus Calotriton; species Calotriton arnoldi. The sequence continues at coordinate 2,727,348 of CAWUFW010001069.1, read as the reverse complement.
GTACAACGCGTATTTCGGGATACAACAGATGCAATGGGCCGGCCGGGCACACCGATCGGTCCATTGCTTTACAACACGTACCTGTACAGGTCAGTCACATATGTCACCATGCTTGTCACTGGTGAACGTATGCCAGCCACATATTCCTGCCAGAGACACAGGGGCACACCTACAACACCACACCCAGTCCACACTGTTTCCTAAGGCATGTAAGGCTGGATTACCTTTTCTGTGTATGGGGGTTAACATGTGGTTTCTGTGGTGGCACTTGTGGGCAGCCACACCCAGGCTGTGCATGTGTTAATGGGGACAGGGTCCTTTGTGTGTTGTGCACATGACCACTGTGATGTGCAACAGTTCATTTCGGAGCATGTGGCATGGTCACATTTCTAGGTTGTGTATGTGTGTGACATGTCACATACCCCCAGGGTCCCATGGGGGAAGGCATGTACGTCACAGGATGACCCATTGCCACAATAGTGATGTCCCTCCACAGTCTGTGCGCATGTTGTGTTTCCGATGTCTCTGATTCCATGTGCACGATGGGAGACAGTTTCCACATCAACGTTGTTTGTGCATGGACTTTGATGTTGTGCGTCACTGGCGTCCTTGTCTGTCCTGCGGAGGCGACAGGGGCCACTACCTGTGGGAGTCATGTTTGTTTTTCTGACGTGTACATGATACGCCATGTCATGCCAGTGTCCATGTGGCAAGACAGGGTCACTGGGAATCTACCTGTCAATGAGCTGTGATGCCTGTGGCGCATCTGTCCAGACATGTCACTGTGGTGTGTGTGTGGAACGTGACAGAAGGAAATGGGTACTGTGACACAGCATAATGGTTTCCCATAGCACAATCTGGTACCTGTTGTGCACACATGTTGTACTGAGAAGTTAGATGATGGGCATGTAGGTGTGAGTTATGTCCGAACAGAACGGCACACACATCAAGTACTTGTGTCTCGTAATGATGTATCATGTGAAGTTGAGTATGGTGAATGGCACATATGTGGGGTGACTGACAATCTTTCTTTCTTCAACCTATGCACTGCAGGGCTCCAGCTGTCCATAGACCATTCCCTGACCTGGCAACGATGGTGGAACGTGACAGCATCCGACGGTACCGCTTCACCAGGCAGCTGATTGATGATTTGGCAGTGCGCTTGGCACCACATTTGCAACCTGGCCGGACGTACCCTACGGCGCTGAAACCCAAGGTGAAGGTAATGGCAGCCCTACACTTCTTTGCCACCGGTACCTTTCAACACACTGTGGCGACTGCCGGTGGGATGTCACAGACTATGTTCAGCCGTGTGCTACGCGATGTTTTGGAGGCAATGTTGAGATGCCTGAACCAGTACATCTATTTCCCTACACGTCAACAACTCACTGACGTCAAGAGTGACTTCTATGCCCTGGGGAGGATGCCACATGTCATTGGCTCCATTGATGGGACACATGTGGCTTTGATACCACCACAGGCACATGAGCAGGCATACCGGAACCGTAAACATTACCATTCGATCAATGCTCTGGTGGTATGTCTTGCAGATATGAGCATCACACATGTGTGTGCCCGTTTCCCTGGTTCAGCACATGATGCCTACGTGATGAGGAGTAGTCGCATCCCGAGGATGATGGCACAGATGCAGAACCAGCGTGCCTGGCTTGTCGGTGTGTACTGACTTTGTACCATTGTGTGTGTTCTGATCTGTAGTATTCCACCCACTTTTCCAACTCAGCTAATGTGCACTTGTCTGTCCGTAGGTGACTCCGGATACCCCAACATGCCGTGGTTGCTGACACCCCTCAGGAACCCTGTGACACCAGCCCAGATGCGCTACAATGAGGCACATGGTCGGACCAGGAGAGTGATTGAGCGGACCTTTGGTCTCCTGAAGAGCCGCTTCCGCTGCCTGGACAAGACAGGAGGGTCCCTCCCATATGCCCCAGCGAAAGTGTGCAAGATTATCATCGTCTGCTGCAGAGTCCTCCTCCCCCCCTGTGGCGGTGTCAGTTGTTGCAGCACCAGATGTTGTGGGCACACAGGGAGGTGTGGCCATGTTGGTGCTAATCTGGCGGAGGCATGTCAATATGTCCCTATGCACCGCTGTGAGTTCTTGCAATGTGTCCCACTTGGACTCCATGCGAGACATGTGTGTCTCCACACGGGACATGTGGGAGTCCAAGCGGGCATGATGGGCAGCCTGCTGCTGTTGTATGTCCTTGAGGATTCCCACAACCTGTCTGACCTCTCCGGTGCTATCCTGGTACGCATCAGCGATGCGTGCCAGTTGTGGGTCATCATGCAGTCCAGACCCCTCTGCAAGCAGCGACCTATGTCTACCACCCCTCCCACCACCCCTGGCGACACGTGCAGGACCTGCGGTGGCACGCACAGGTGACCAAAGGCCCCCTTGGGGGTTGTTAGTGGTGTTGTCGTCCATTGCTCCACGCTGGGCCTGGGGCCCTGTGCTGTTGCCATCGGTGGTCCTTGGTCTGTCCGTGTCGGTGGGGGTGGGCTGTGTGTTGGCAGTTGTTGGAGGGGTGGGTGCAGGGGGTGCAGGTGTTGGGCCAGCTGGTGCTGCATGATGACTCACACCGGAGGTGCCAGGTAGGTCTTCGCCATCCGAGGAGGGCAGAGGCTGTTCCACACCAGTGAGCTCTGTGTCCCCCGGAGCCTGGGACAGGGACTCCTCCTCGCCTGCTGCTGTGTCCCCATCATCCTCACCTGTATTTGGAAGAGACACACATTGTATGTTATGTTTCTACAGGCATCAATGGTTCACACACCTGACAGTTGTGACTATACCTCTGGATGCGGGCATGTACATTGCATTGTCCTAAGTTGTCACAGTAAGAGGTTGATATTGGTGTAGCACATTGTCATGCATACCTGGGGCATTTCAATGTGAATGTTGAGGTGTGTGCATGGCCAGCATTTGTTGTATTTGGTGGACATCCGGCCATCCTTCTCCACCTAGCCCAGTTATCCCACCATGAAGCATGCCACCCTTGCAGTGGGTTCAGGTTGACTCTCAGGATGTCATTCAGTGGTGTCTTGCTGTTGGTTGTTGCACAGTTCCCAGCAGGGCCTTGTGCACCCCACAGCAGCACCCAGTGTCAGCCATCTTGTCAGTCCTTATCCACTCCCTGTGATGTGAGCATGGTTCAGAGTGGTGTTGATGGGCCAATTGTGAGGGTGAGCAGTATCTGTGACTACAACTCCCATCATGCTATTGCCTACACCCCCTTCCCAGCATGCCCGTACTTCCTTCCTTTGGACTCTGCTTCCCTGTGGGGTAGTGTGCCTGTGCTGACAGGAAGGCTGACAGTGTTGTCCTTGCGTTTGTTTGGCTACAAGTCCCAAGAGTGTCCCTGTGCTTCACACGGCATTACCCAGGGTGGTGGTTCTTTGTGGGATCTTCATTTGGTATGTGAGGCATTGCATTCTCCCAGGTGGGTTATGTGGAGTTTGTGTTGAGGGGGTGTGTGAGGTGAGCTGCTTGTAACTATGGTCAGTGCTGTGAGTCCTCCTTCCCACCCAGCCAGATATCCCACCATGCAACGTGCTTGCATTGCAGGGAGTGCAAGTTGGCTTTCAGGATGTCAGGCAGTGGTGTTGTGCTGTTTGTTGGTGCACAGTTTCCAGCAGGGCCTTGTGCTCTCCACAGCAGTACCCAGTGTCAGCCATCTTGTCAGTCCTTATCCACTCCCTGTGATGTGAGCATGGTTCAGAGTGGTGTTGATGGGCCAATTGTGAGGGTGAGCAGTATCTGTGACTACAACTCCCATCATGCTATTGCCTACACCCCCTTCCCAGCATGCCCGTACTTCCTTCCTTTGGACTCTGCTTCCCTGTGGGGTAGTGTGCCTGTGCTGACAGGAAGGCTGACAGTGTTGTCCTTGCGTTTGTTTGGCTACAAGTCCCAAGAGTGTCCCTGTGCTTCACACGGCATTACCCAGGGTGGTGGTTCTTTGTGGGATCTTCATTTGGTATGTGAGGCATTGCATTCTCCCAGGTGGGTTATGTGGAGTTTGTGTTGAGGGGGTGTGTGAGGTGAGCTGCTTGTAACTATGGTCAGTGCTGTGAGTCCTCCTTCCCACCCAGCCAGATATCCCACCATGCAACGTGCTTGCATTGCAGGGAGTGCAAGTTGGCTTTCAGGATGTCAGGCAGTGGTGTTGTGCTGTTTGTTGGTGCACAGTTCCCAGCAGGGCCTTGTGCTCCCCACAGCAGTACCCAGTGTCAGCCAACTTGTCAGTCTTATCCACTCCCTGTGATGTGAGCATGGTTCAGAGTGGTGTTGATGGGCCAATTGTGAGGGTGAGCAGTATCTGTGACTACAACTCCCATCATGCTATTGCCTACACCCCCCTTCCCAGCATGCCCGTACTTCCTTCCTTTGGACTCTGCTTCCCTGTGGGGTAGTGTGCCTGTGCTGACAGGAAGGCTGACAGTGTTGTCCTTGCGTTTGTTTGGCTACAAGTCCCAAGAGTGTCCCTGTGCTTCACACGGCATTACCCAGGGTGGTGGTTCTTTGTGGGATCTTCATTTGGTATGTGAGGCATTGCATTCTCCCAGGTGGGTTATGTGGAGTTTGTGTTGAGGGGGTGTGTGAGGTGAGCTGCGTGTAACTATGGTCAGTGCTGTGAGTCCTCCTTCCCACCCAGCCAGATATCCCACCATGCAACGTGCTTGCATTGCAGGGAGTGCAAGTTGGCTTTCAGGATGTCAGGCAGTGGTGTTGTACTGTTTGTTGGTGCACAGTTCCCAGCAGGGCCTTGTGCTCCCCACAGCAGTACCCAGTGTCAGCCATCTTGTCAGTCCTTATCCACTCCCCGTGTTGTGAGCATGATTCTGAGTGGTGTTGATGGTCCAAATGTGAGGCTGCCCATTATCTGTTACTACGAGTCCCATCATGCTCTTGGCTACACTGACTTCACCAGCATACACAGGATTCCTTCCTTTCTGTGAGCTTCCCTGTGAGGTGGTGTTCTAGTGGTGGCTAAATATCTGACAGTGTTTGTTGGTTAGATTTGTGCCACTGCCTTGCTCAATTTGGTATTGGATTTGTACATGTCATGACACAGTTACATATCACTATGAGTAGGCATGTATTGTGTTTATCTGACTGACATACACTTTTTGGGATGATTATCTTTTGTTTGCTGTTGATTTGCTAGGGGTGCATGGTTTGACTGTCCCCTTGACAGTGATGTGTGTGTATTGGCACACAATATTGTGTATATTAGTTGTGTACTCACCAGGCTCTGGGATGTTTGTTAGTCCATATACGCTCACTGGTGGTAGGATGGCCCGCACCTTCTCCTCCCAGGGCCTGAGGTATACTGGTTTGGCAGGAGGGCCACTGCCGGTGTGCTGGCTCAGGAGGTAATCCTTCTTCAGTAGGTCCCTGACCCTCCTGCGCACATCATACCACCTGTTCTGGATGTCTTCCTTTGTGCGCAAACATGGTGATTGTGCGTTCACCCTCTCGACGATCCTCGCCCACATCTTGGTTTTCTGCGACATGGGGGTCTGTTGGACCAATGTGCCAAACAACTGTGGCTCTACCCTCAGGATCTCGTCTACCATGACTTCCAATTCACTATCTAGGAACTTTGGATTCTTCTTTAGGGGCATGGTGATGGGTGGTGGTGGTGATTGATGTGTGTGTGTGTGCAAGTGAGGGTGTGTGAGTGTAGGTTTTGCTGTGTGTGTGTGAGGGTGCTATTTGTTGAGGTGCTAATGGTGTGTGGCTTTTGTGTTGGATGAGCTGTGTGTGTGTCTGTGTTTGCTGTGTGATGGTGTTCTCTGCTGGCAGGTCAGTGGAATTTGCAAAGGATCATGGTAGGGATTTGTGGCCTTTATGTAGGTGGAGTTGGGGGTGTGTCCTTGTTCCATTTTTTTCACCCCCTGTATTTATTGGCTTTGTCATTGCTTGTTTGGCCCTCTTTTTTGTATTTTTTCATTTGTGATTATTGTGCATGTTGGAGTCGTTCTTCTGACCGAGTAGGACGTTGCAGTTATCTCGTGCGCGACTCTCCGAGTCGTTCCCGCTGTGTTTCAGCTCGGTTTCATATGCGGCGTACGCGTCGGTCGCGGTGTATTGTGTTTGTTCGGCTGTGTTTTGTATGCGTGTCGGTCGTACGGCTTGGGCTCAGTGCGAATCGGTCGGCTTTTGCACCCATTGCATCGTACTGCGCGGGTCAGAGTTCGCGGGTACGTTTCGTTCGGGTTTCTTCCTGGTGCGTGTCGGTCGGTTCGATTCGCGTGGTTTTCCGGCCGGATAGCTTGTTTCTGTCCGGGTCGGTCGTTCGCCTTGAGTTCCATACGAGTCGGTCGTGATTCACATGCATTTCATCGTACTTCCCAGGTCGGGCAACGCCGGTACGTGTCGGTCGGACTATTATCCCGTACCGAGTCGGTCGGTATTTTTTCCGGCCCGAATCGGATTCGGCCCCCGTAAATGTACAACAAATATAAAAATGTGATAAAAAAATATATATGGCACAAAATATTTTTGTTAAAAATGTTGTAAATTATTTAATATATTAAATATTATTTTATGAAAATTAATGTTCAATATACAAAATAATAAAATATATAAAATATAACCTTGTCAAATACATATTATACAATTTTACAAAAATCATAAAATTATATAAAATGTATTAGAAAAATGTATACAAATGTTTTCTTTTTTGTACTAAAAAATAATAAACAATGCAAATGAAACTGTTTACAATTAAAGAACAAAAATATTTTATTTAACTATTACATGACTATACTACCAAAAATGTACCATTTTTCATAACTGTAAGAAAGAAATGTGTATGTAAGAATATAGGATTAATTTAACATTTATCCATGAAAATTAATGTTACAAATATATTATACTATATAATAAAATCTGAACAACATCAAAAAATTTGATTTCTGTTTTTAATATTATAATACATTTTTATAACAAAACCAAATGAACAGAATGTAATTATGAATGAAAAAACACGTGTTTGCATAGAAAAATGTTACTAACAAAACTAACATACATCTATTTACTTATTTCAATATATATATAAACTGTACAAAAAATTCTACATAATAAATAATTACTATTGCTAACTTCAAAATAAACTAAATCTGAGAAAAAGCTGGATAATACCCCCCAAAAAATTACTATCCCAACAACAAAAATAACTATACTCAACAAAAGTGCTGGATAATAAACCATAATAATTTACTATTCCAACTCCAAATCCAACTAAACTCAGGGAAATTGCTGGATAATAAATCAAAATAATTTACTATCCAAACACAAATAAACACAGGGAAAATGCTTGATAGTAAACCATAATAATTTACTATTCCAACTCCAAATCCAACTAAACTCAGGAACAGTGCTGGATAATAAATCAAAATAATTTACTATTCTAACTCCAAACAAAACTAAACACAGAGAAAATGCTGGATAGTAAACCATAATAATTTACTATTCCAACTCCAAATCCAACTAAACTCAGGGAAAGTGCTGGATAATAAATCAAAATAATTTACTATTCTAACTCCAAACACAACTAAACACAGAGAAATTGCTGGATAATAAATCATAATAATGTATTATTCAAACTCCAAACACAACTAAACACAGGGAAAATGTTGGATAGTAAACCATAATAATTTACTATTCCAACTCCAAATCCAACTAAACTCAGGGAAAGTGTTGGATAATAAATCAAAATAATTTACTATTCCAACTCCAAACACAACTAAACACAGAGAAAATGCTGGATAGTAAACCATAATAATGTACTATTCCAACTCCAAATCCAACTAAACTCAGGGAAAGTGCTGGATAATAAATCAAAATAATTTACTATTCCAAATCCAAATCCTACTAAACTCAAGGAAAGTGCTGAATAAAAAACACCCTCAATTTTTATATTTCTAACTCCCAAAAATCTATTATTTACAAAAAATTAGTTATTAAGGGGCCCATTACGATACCCGGCGTAAAAAATCCGCCAGGCATGGAAGCGGCAAAAATCCGCCCGCACACACCGTCTGAACACCGACCACGCCATTACGATTACACAAACCGAAAACCGCCATCGGCGGAAAAATCACACAAAATACCGCCCGCCAACGTCCGAGTCGGAGTCAAACCGCCCGCCACGGACGGAAACACGCACGACAACACAAAACCGCCCGCCCTCACGGCCGACACACCGCACGTGAAATTACGATCGCACCGCCATGAGCGCGGAAAACCACAAATATACCGCCCGCTAGCGCAAACAACGCCGATGAGAATCGACACGGCAGAAGCCATGGCGCCCACGTACCTGCACAGAAACCATCCGCTCACAAAACCAATAGCACACAACATGGCCAACAAGTCCACACAGCAAGGCACGCACAAATACACAAGCACAGTACACATCCCGAAAACACCCCCCGGACAAACAAAAAATACAAAGGCCAGAACCCCAGACACAACACACCTGAAAACAACAGACCATGAGGACACACCCACATAGGTGAGTACAAAAGCAGCACTCCCACAGACCACAACCCCTTGCTACATTGCAAACCAGAGAGGAGAGGAGAGGACACAGTGACACAGCAAGGACAGCAGCACACCACAGAAACGCACACATCACAACCACCACCACCACCACCACCACCACCAAACACCTGCACCACAAACCCCCTGCACATTACACAACACACACCGCACCAGCACCACAAACACCATGGCACCACAAAGGATGCCCAAGTACACGCCCATTGAGCTGACGGTCATGGTCGACGAGATCATCAAGGTGTACCCACAAATCTATGGGAACATGGTCCAGCACACACCACTAGCAACCAGAAACAGAATGTGGAACCGGATCGTAGACCAGGTCAATGCAGTCGGGACCCTGCCCAGGAACAGAGGAGAAATTAACAAACGTTGGAATGACGTAAAGAGCCTGGTCAAGAAGAAGGAGGGAAAAACAGAGAGCTGGCTGCCGTCACTGGCGGAGGGAATCCCGCGCTCTTCAAGACCTTCAAAGCGTGGGAGGAGAAGGTGCGAGTCATAATACATCCGGAGATCCTCGCCGGATTAGCAGGGGGAGTGGAGGCTGGTAAGTACAAACTAATGTATACCAGCACACCGCTATGTACTCACATGCACTACCACCATGCCACAGCTCCCAGGGACAAACACCCCCATGTCCAGCACACAATACACAACACATCACACACACATGCAACAGACACCACCACACACAGCCCAAACCGAACAACTGTAACATACGTGGGGACATGTGTACACTCAGCCAGCCACGTAACCACCAACAGGTCCCCAAATATGCCAGAAGCGCCACAACGAGCACCCACCACACCCATGTGTCCGCCACAGCTGCACTAACCGACAAGTAACAGGTAAGTGGCAGGAACACAAAGTGCAGTGGGTGGGACGGTGGACAGCCCAAGTACAACACACACCAGGCCCCTAGTCCCACAGCACAGCAAGGAGGAGCATCCCCCACACCCCACAGCCACGTGTCAGCCACCGCAGTGCACAACGACAGCCGAAAGGCAGACATCACGGTCCACAGCAATCGGTGTCAGTGGATGTCCAGCCACCCCCACGACCCACAACACCCCCCCACCCCCACAGACCTGCAACATGGAGCACCCCCGCTTAGAGCCATGTGGCATCCAGTACAGTGCACGCACGAACAACTTGCAGGTGGGAAACTGGACAGGGCTGGATTACTGGAGGCATGAGGACCATAACACGACCAACACATGGGACATGTCACGTAGCAGACGAACACGCAGCACCGCCCACCGTCACGAACAAGTGAACAATGTGCACAAGGACATGAACAACAGACTCACACCCCACATGACCCATCACAGACATAGCAACACCCAAGGAGCCACGTCTGCATGCACAAGCCACACTGAATATAGTACCACACGGCCGCCACTGTGCAACTCATCACACACAACCGAAACACCATTGAAGTCCTGTCCATGTAGCCCCTACTGCCTGTCAACCACACACCCCACGACTACGCCTATGTAAGACAAACAACACTAGACGCAACAGAGCGGAACAACATAAATGCACACGAACACCACTGAACCCATCAAACACACAGACACACCATGCACATACAACATACCATCCATCCCATCCGTCAGCCCCAGTCTCATGAAAGGCATGTCATCCGCACAGCTGCCACACATACAGCAGTCACGCTAAGATACATGCCCATGACCAACCATGTGCCAGAAGTCAATGAAGCGCACGACACACTGTGAGCAACAACACACAACATGGGCCACACTCCCCGAGCACTGCAGTGATGCACATGGCACAGGGCAGCACGCACACCAAGGAGATGGGACAACTGCAATACGTTGGCTGGCACACAACCATCACTCACTCATAACGATGCGTCCAATGCCATGTCCAGTAATCACAACAGACAGCAAATATGCAGGCCATGTCAAGCATGCACACACCTCAAACCATGCACTGTCATGCTGCCACAACACATGTCACGTTCGGCACCCATGGCTCACAGCATGTACCCCAAAAGCATATCCCTCCCAAATGCGAATCTGGGGCATGGCCCCCATGTTGCCATATGCGTTCCTAAGCGTTCCATTTGAACCCCAAAAGCATATTCCCTCCCAAATGCGAATCTGGGGCATGGCCCCCATGTTGCCATATGCGTTCCTAAGCGTTCCATTTGAACCCCAAAAGCATATTCCATCCCAAATGCGAATCTGGGGCATGGCCCCCATGTTGCCATATGCGTTCCTAAGCGTTCCATTTGAACCCCAAAAGCATATCCCCTCCCAAATGCGAATCTGGGGCATGGCCCCCATGTTGCCATATGCGTTCCTAAGCGTTCCATTTGAACCCCAAAAGCATATTCCATCCCAAATGCGAATCTGGGGCATGGCCCCCATGTTGCCATATGCGTTCCTAAGCGTTCCATTTGAACCCCAAAAGCATATCCCCTCCCAAATGCGAATCTGGGGCATGGCCCCCATGTTGCCATATGCGTTCCTAAGCGTTCCATTTGAACCCCAAAAGCATATTCCATCCCAAATGCGAATCTGGGGCATGGCCCCCATGTTGCCATATGCGTTCCTAAGCTGTTCCATTTGAACCCCAAAAGCATATCCCCTCCCAAATGCGAATCTGGGGCATGGCCCCCATGTTGCCATATACGTTCCTAAGCGTTCCATTTGAACCCCAAAAGCATATTCCCTCCCAAATGCGAATCTGGGGCATGGCCCCCATGTTGCCATATGCGTTCCTAAGCGTTCCATTTGAACCCCAAAAGCATATTCCCTCCCAAATGCGAATCTGGGGCATGGCCCCCATGTTGCCATATGCGTTCCTAAGCGTTCCATTTGAACCCCAAAAGCATATTCCCACCCAAATGCGAATCTGGGGCATGGCCCCCATGTTGCCATATGCGTTCCTAAGCGTTCCATTTGAACCCCAAAAGCAAAGTACAAACCAGACCCAGGATGGGCCAGGAGCCCGCATACACCAGAGTCACAATAAGTAGGGGCACAGCAACACACCCATCGGCATGGCCAATCCGTCCCATGCCACATGTGCACAGCACACAGTCCCATTGCCAAGCACACACAACTACAGATGCTACAGCCACACACACGCCTCCGGGAAACCCATGTACGAGATTGCACGAACTGTTAATGTCAGACGACAAATACATACATCGCCAGGTGCAACACAATAACAAATCTCATTCTCTCCACAGGTGACGAACTGCTGGATGCTGGGGATGGAGCCAGCAGCCAGCACAGCCAGCCTACAAGCCCCCAACGAGGACACACGGATCTGGAGGATCTGTCCTCCTCTTCGGACACGGACCACCAAGCAGGCCCATCTGGTGTGGCAGGGCCCAGCCGCTCCCCAGGACCCTCCTACCCACCAACCCATCATCCAGGGCTGCTGAACATTCCCAGCCCCCTGCTGCCACTGTCGTTGCGGCCACACCCACGGTCATTGTGGCCACTACCACTGCCGCAACCGCCACCATCGCCGCACCGACCACCACCGCCGCCACCACCACCACGTCTTCGCTGGCACCAGCCCCAGCGCAGGTGGTGGCCCGGCCGACTGGATCCACCCTGGGAGCCACAGCGAGGACCGTGGTGAGCAATGTGGCTAGTGGGCAGGCCGGTGGCAGCAGGACTGGTAGGAGGAGCAGGGTCAGGGAAACGCCAGCCTCCCCTGGGAGCCATGCCCTGCCTCAAATGGCCAGAGTCCTTGGGGCCTATGAAGAGGCCCAAGGACAATGGGTCCGGTCTGCTTCAGACACGCGTGAGGTGCTGGGGGTGCTGAGGTCCATGGACGCCCGTATGGGCCAAATCGTGGACCTCATGGGCCAGCTGGTGGTGGCGGTGAGGTCACAGCCAGGGACAGCAGCTCCCCTCCGCCACCACCTGCCGGGGCGCAGGGTGGAGCAGCAGTGTCCAGTTCCCCTGCGTCCACAGCCAGTGAGCACACCTCAACCACCAGCATGTCGCAAGCAGGCACCCCCTCGCAAACGTGGAAGGGGCCGTCCGAAGTGGAAACAGATCTCCCGGGAGGACTTCGCACGCTCCAAACGCAAGTGAGGCAGCCAGCCAGCCTTCCGCCAGCCTTCCTTGACCAGCCACTGCATTGACTTGGACTACGATCCCACTCCACACAGCCATCTGGATGGCATGTGTGTGTTGGACTATGGACATAGAACCAGTGGGTACACCCTGAGCATCACGCAGCCATGACCGACAGCTCATTGTCACTGCACGCACCACTTTTGTCATCACCTTACACACAATCACATGTCACAGTTTGTAATAAATGCACCTTTTACACTAACTGCTGTTTGTGCCCTGTGTTTTATTTGTACGGAATACAACGGCCACCTTGGGCGGAAAGGCACCTGATGCGTGGCATGGCAATTGAATCCGGAGGACCTGTAGGGACCTAGGGGTGGGAGACAGAACAGGAGCACATTCAATGAGTGTGTCACACACCCATCACACAGTACATGTCAACAACTACAAGCAATGTACACACATCGCACAGAGCAATAGGGCACAATGCCACAGCCACCAACAGTGGCATACTACCCTGGCCATGGAGCGTTGACACACAGCACGCAGTGAACAAACTGCCACCCTGACACAGCACACACACACCTGCACAGATACAGCCACATCAGCCGTCGTACATGGACACTCACCGTCAAGTGAAGTAGCGGGCGATGAGCTGCTGCCGCACATTACCAGCTTCCTCCTCTCCGCTGTCCTCCTCACTCGAGCTGTCCTGGTCTGCGGGCTGGGGCCCTGGTTGATCTCCGTCATCCACGATGAGGGGATCTGCTTCCGAATGGCCAGATTGTGCAGCATGCAGCACGCCACCACTATCCGGCACACCTTCTGTGGGGAGTACGCCAGCGCACCCTCGGTGCGGTCCAGGCACCTGAACCTGGACTTGAGGAGGCCAAAGGTACGCTCGACCACACGTCTGGTCCTCCCATGTGCCTCATTGTAGCGATCGTCTGCTGGGGTGCGAGGATTCCTCAATGGACTGAGCAGCCATGCCCCATTCGGGTACGCAGAGTCACCTGGGTGTGAGGGACACAGAGAACCGTTGCAATTCCAACTGGACAGGGGACAGCATCGCACAACCAGCACGCTACACCACTCCACATACTCACCGACAATACAGGCACGATCCTGTTGCATATTGGACATCAGTCGTGGCAAGATGCTGTTGCGCATTATGTGTGCGTCATGGGCCGAGCCTGGGAACTTTGCACACACGTGGGTGATCACCATGTCCGCAAGGCACACCACTTGCACATTCAGGGAGTGCGTGTGCTTCCTGTTGCGGTACAGGTGCTCAGTGGCCTGTGGTGGAACAAGGCCAACATGTGTGCAGTCAATGGCTCCAACGACGTGTGGGATTCTGCCAAGGGCATAGAATGCACCCTTCACTGCCGCCAATTCACGAGCCCTGGGGAAGCGGATGTACCTGTTTCGGCACAGCATCATGGCTGCCAGTACATCCCTCAGCACCTTGCTGAACATGGGCTGGGACATCCTCCTCCAATGCCCACTGTGTGCTGGAATGACCCAGTGGCGAAGAAATGCATGGCGGCCATCACCTTAGCCGTGGGGGTGACAGCAGTCGGATACACCCTGCGGGACGGAGATGGGGTTCTAACATGGCACACAGTCGATGCAGGGTTGGCCTGTCCAGCCGAAACTTCCTAATAACCTCTGTATCGTCCATGTCCGCCAGCAATTGGTATGGGCGGTCAATGTTCGGTCTCCGCCTAGGGACAATGGCAGAGGACACATGTCAAAGCAACACGACACATAGCAATTTCGCATACACATCACTGACATGACTGAGCAAGCACATGAGCCACAGCCCAGCTGTCAAGCTGGGACGGCACGGCCACAATACACTTACACAGGTCTCCCAACAATGGCAATGGCTAGTGATACAAACCACTGCCATGTGCATGCACATGGGGATCTAGGCCCCAATGACTTGCGGGGCGTGCTGATGGGGACTGACTGCATATCCGTCAAGCGGCAACGCCACGGCAACATGAATGTCTGCTGAGCATGGAACTGCTTCCGCGGCTGGATGAGTATGGCACACGACGACGACAATGTGGGCACAGGCTGAGCGGCCAAAACAAGTGGGACCTGTGGCACGAGGGGACATGAGACAGTAGTAGGTGTCAGCACTGCACCCTATGTACAGCACTGTACGGATCACACCTCCCGAAACATTGACAGGTGTCCACATTGACAGCCCCATGCCAAGACGGCTGTGTGCTTGCAGTCACACGTCACAGGTGAGAGGTTACATTGCACGTGCCAGGTGGCAGACGTACATAGTGGAAGCTGGCATGTGTGTGCATGTGTCTCCTGTTCAGGATCCACCAGATGGGCGCTGACTCTGTACTGACCATTGGACACAGCATGTTCCGTGGAAGGCTTGTGTGTGTGGGATGGTGGCACTGGATGTGCCTCCGTTGGGTGGGGGGCCATGCACAGGGCGGGTACGTCGATGATTGCGCATTGTTGGTCACGGTGGGTGCACCAACTGAAGATGTGTTGCCCTGTGTTCAATTCCTATGTCCGCATGATGATGGACTGTAGATGTGGGCAGACTACACATTGGTCGATGTGCTGTCTATTTGCATGTGCCTTCACACCAGGCACAGCTGCCCCTGCACATGTGACCCCTGCTGGACTCGCTGCTGGGTCTGTGGAGCTGATGCACCTTCTGCGCGTGGGGCGGACAGCTCTCCTCACTTCCCTCATTGCGCATGTCATGACTTTGCCGCAGGTGACATGGATCATGGAGGGCCCACATGTACGCGTGGGTAGGCTACACATGATTGTACACTGGTCGCCACCCCCAGTCAGTGTTTCGAATGGGAAGGTTGTCGTGCTGGTGGTATGTTCGATGTGGCGGATGGGCGGGCCTAGGTGCGGGCTTACATTCCGGACATGGGGGTAGTTGGATTGGCGACTAGTTGCAGTACACACGGGACACGTCTCTTCCTTTCCACATCTGGGTCATCCCTTGTACTTACTGACAGTGATACAGTCATCTTCGCCCCAGCCCTCATGTCCTCCCCTCGCTCCCCCAATATGCATGCTCACCTGCGAGGCTAGCGCCTGCACAGGCAGCCCCTAGCTCGCACCAGAGAGGGCAAGGAGTGTATGTGTGGGTCCAGTTGCACGAGTGGGCTGTCTCAGGGTATGATGTGTGGCGGGACGCCGTCCACCTGCGTGGTGCCCCAAATGGAGACCCGGCCTGCATGGACTATGCATCACAGTCTTCGCCTTCCGGATCCGCCACCTGCGACACCCAGTGGCTGTGGCTGCCCTTGCGGCCAGGCCGCGTCCGTCTGTGGCTGATGGCCCACACATTCACTCTTTGGCCTCTCTGGGGAGGGCTCGGGGTGGTGGCGCACGCGCTTGCACTTAGTCGCAATGGCATGTGGCGTGGTTGGTATGATGGGCAATGGATGGGATGGTGCGAGCCACCTCCCGTGACGTCAGTGCTGCTCGTGCTGTGGTGCGTCCCCCTACACTTCCATTTGACTTGTGCCATGCTAGACGTTGAGGTTCTATTGCCTGCGTGATATGACCAGGAGGAGCGCGAGGAGACCTCTCACACACCATGCTCCACTGCCATCCCGTGCCCTGTATCGCCTGTGCGGATTGACTATGTTGGGGTTACACCTGGTCGACTGGGGCTGTGTGTGCCTTGTCAAGGGGCATGGCGGGCGCACAACAGGATCCAGCTTGTCCACAGAGGGTGGGCTGAGGTGCGCCTGGTACCGCTTTGTACGTGTGCCCGGCTGCTGTGCACACACGTGTTCACTCCCCCGACAGGTGTCCTCTCACAATGCCCAGGGAAGCGGTGGTGTACTGTTCATGACCCCTCCCAACACGGCGTGCTCCAACTTGGCATGTGCGCATCTACCCGCCGCACCCACCCACCTGAGCACTGCGTCCATACGACTTCACACGACACATGTGTGTCTTCCACAGTAGTGCTACTCATTTGCGTTGACATCCAATACCAGTGGACTACATGGTCATGTCACGACTGCCGTGTACTTCACATACTCTCATCCTCTCTCATTCGTACTTGTGAAATGAGTCAGCGGAGACAGTTTTGGTTTCAAACATTATATTGAGTCTTCTGTCCTCTGTGATGCAGTATAGTGGACACTACTGGCAGCGGAATACATGTTGAGGATATACTGAGCATGATTGCAAATGGGATAGGGTGTGGGGTTACATGTGATTGGCTGTTGCATGTGGGATGTGGGCTTCAGAGTGACATCTGCTTGGCCAAGGCTGTGCTAATGTACATTTACGTATAGCTGCGGAGCTGCGGACTTTGACACAGACGGTATACATGTAGCCTACCAGACCGCTTGGCATCATGGGCACAGTCCATCTCAGTTCCATGTGACAGGTTTGCTGCGGTTGTTCCTCATGCACGCGTGCATGTGAGATGACATCAGGGCATGTGCTTGCGTGCATGCAGCGGCGTGCCACTTGTTGTTGCACTGTGGTGGTTACTGGACATGTCACAGTCACTGGGGTCGTGTTGTTGTTGTATGCACTTGTCGTCCATGCAAAGGTCCTGGTATGGGATTCCCGGGCGGGGGTGGGAGGGGTGCAGCACCCACAGACTCCAGGCGACCTATTCATGTCCACTGAGCGGTGTGTGTGTCCATGGGCGCTGGATCCATGTCGTGTCCTGGTTGTTCGTGCAGTTCCGTCCATGTGGGTGCGATACACAGAGCCCATGCCACTGCCTCCCACGATGCATGCGGTGTTCCTGGATGTGATGGGGAACAGTGTGCATGTCCCGGTCATATCCGATGTCATGGCGATGTCGTTGATGGTGTGGTAATTGTTGCCGGTCGCTTGGTATGGCTGTTGTGGTGGTGACTGGCCAGTCCGTGCGGAAGCTAAGCATGGGTGCGGGGTTGGACATCATAGGTCAATCGGGGAACCTGCGTTGTGGTCCGACGAATTTACAGGTTGTCAGGTATGCGATGCCGTCCCAGCA
The DNA here is from genome assembly GCA_963921515.1 of Calotriton arnoldi. Lineage (NCBI taxonomy): Eukaryota > Metazoa > Chordata > Amphibia > Caudata > Salamandridae > Calotriton > Calotriton arnoldi. Next base: position 2,709,677 of record CAWUFW010001069.1, on the reverse strand, counting down.
GGGCTTCCATGTCATTGGTGGTGTACATGTTTGCCAGCCAATGTAGCGGATGGTGGCTGTCAAGGTGTTGTTCGTAAGTTGTCCCTTGGAGGACCATGATGGGGCATGCTGGGTGACATTCGATGTAGCTGTTCTCGATGATCCGTCGTGTGGAGGCACAGTGGTCCCATTTCAGTGCGGGTGCGATGTTGGCCACATACACCATGCCCCCATAGGCAGAGCAGGCCCTGTCGTGTGCGTCCAGAGGGAGGAGTAGTGGTAGCAGGTCCGCCTTCAGACATGCCGGGTTGGAGAGGCATATCTCCACGGGATGCTGGTAGGGACACCTCCGACAGTAGAAGACGGGCATGACGCAGCTGAACAATGTGATGCGGTAAGTCAGTCGGTAACTTACGTTCAGCAGGGACAGGAGATCGCATCCCAATGTATGAAACTGGTTGGTTTTGTACAGCTTGAGCTGTTCGGCGTAGTTGGGTAGGTGTGTTGCGGTTGCCATTTCGCAGCGGTGCGTTGTGGTGGCGTGCTCCGGCTGTGTGTGCAGTCTGCAATGTGCACGCTCCGAGGTTGCTGTGAGCTCTGTGTAGTCGTAGGGAGACAGGACTTGTGTTCTGTTGGCTTGTTTGGAGGACACGGGCCCTCTTCCCACATGCTTCTCAGACAGTTCAAGGTCAGTGATGTGTGACTCCTTCCAATTAACTTGCATGTGGCCGACATGGGGGAGTGTTTTCTTCTTTCTTCCCCGTCCGTTGTGTGCTTCTGTGATATGCGCTATCTGCCCTGTGGTCGGTCTCCTCGGCATGCCTGTGTTGGTCTATTCTTGGACAATGGCTGTATTCACCGGTTTCTGTCGTAGGGCTGTGGTTTCGGAGTTGGAATGGAAGGTCATTCAGTGCTGTCTGCTCTCCCTTGTGTGGGCGGCAGGCTGCCTTTCCGCTCTGCGTTGGGCCTTGTGTGTGAATGTTATTCTTGGGCCACCTGTTGTCGATCCCCGGGCTCTTTGGTGTTCCGCTTTATATGTCTTGTTCATATGTGCAGGGTGGTATGGGTGTTTCAGTGTGGTACTGGCGTTCCTCTTCCCGAAGGGGCCCTGCTTCTCCTAGTTGGTGTTGCCGCCGCTGTGTGCTACGCCATGTTTGTTACACTGGGGTGTGTCCTGCAGTTGCGTGTCTTCACTGACATGTGTGCGTCGGTTGTGTGGCGTTGGGTGTTGTCCGTGAATTGGGCGTTGGGGACATGTCTGTGGCAGGCCTGTCACGTGTCATGTGCGTTCGGGGTGGGGCTGATGTGTGTGCTGCTTGGTTGTGTCCCTGTGTCTGTGTGCGACGCATGCATGGCGCTGCGGTTGGCCTCTGCGTTGTGCGCATGTGTGGCGGCGTCATCGGCGCTTTGGGGCCGTGACGGGGTGGTTGGTTCCTAGTCCCAGGTGGTGTGTACACATGTGTTACGCGATGTTACGATTTGGCCTGTGTGTCATATGTGGATGCAATGGTGGATGTGTAGTGTACACGCGCTGGTGGGGGTTGTCCGCTTTTCCGCCCTTGCACTGTGTGCGCTGTTTGCGTGCACTTGTTGTGTGTGTGCCTACCTGCGTCTCCGCGGTACGTTGCGTCCTTGGTGGTGCATCAGCAGGAGCATGGGGAGGGCCTGCAGTGCTGGATTCATGCTCGGGGAGCCGCTTCTTCGTTGTCCGTGCTCGGCGTCCGTGTTACCGCTTCGGTTTGTCGTGACGGTATCTCTTGGCCGTGGGAGCCGTTTGTTTGCGGCATCGTAATTTATGCGCCGGGCGGTACGTGTTTCGTCGGACGGTGTGTGTCAGTTTTGCTGCGCCGCTACGTGTACGGGCGCACTTTGATGGCGGACGGTGTTGCTGGCTTGCCGGCGGTGTTTGGCCTACTTTTCGCATCGTAATTGGGCGGGCGTGTGGACTGCTGCGTGCCGGCGGTAACTGGTGGTTTTTGCATCCGCCAGCACGGCGGTTGTGCTTCCGCCCGCCATCGTAATGGGCCCCTAATTTCTTTTTTTTTAAATACGTTATACTAATTTTTAATTATAAAACTTTTTTTTACTAACTAAACATTCTTAGCAAAAATGTTAAATGTTACAAAAATTTTATTTAATTAATCACTAATTTTTTTTAAAAAGAAAAATTAAAAATACAACTTAATGAGAATACATTTTTTAATTTAAAAAAAAAATGAAAATGGGAAAAACCACTTGTCACAACAAAATTAAATAATTAACACCACAGTATAAATTACAAATAAACATACATATTTTATAATCCAATATTAAACCCCTTTTAAAGTCATTTTACAATAACAATTATTAGGAAACTAAATTGTAGTTCGAAATTAAAAATTTAAATAACTAGCTATTAATACATTTTTAAAATAAATTGTTCATTTCTTTTAAATTAATGAACTTTTTCACACAATTTACAAATTTCAAATTTTTTAAAAATTTGAAATTTGAAATGTATTAATTTTTAATAAGAATTATATATTTCTTAATTTATTAATTTAAATTTAATTTTTTTAACCAACATTCTTAAATTACTCCCCACCCTTATCCCCTATAAACCCAATATCCTGCTCCTACATTTTTTAAAATTTTATAAATATTATAATTTTTCCTACACATTTTTTTAATTACTACCCATCCTTAGCCCCTATAAACCCAACAACCCGCTCCTAAAAATTATTTTAAAACCAATAAAAACAATTATTTTACCTTAAAAAAATGTAAACATTATAAAATTACTAATACCAAATTACTAAAAAAAAAAAAGAAAAAAAAGAAAGAAAAAAACGATATTATTTACATCTATATTTTTGCCATCGATATTTACAAATTTGATATTTCTAGATTACACAAAAATCAATATTTTTTACGAGAAAACTTACCTCGATATTTTGCACCATCGATATTCTTGACTCGATATTCTTGCAATTCGATATTTTTGCATCGATATTCTGTCTCTGCACCAATGCTAAACACTCTTTCAAGTTTGAATTTGAATGAGGTATTAAAAGTACTAACTTTGCAACCTTAAAAAGCAGTTTGAAACGCTTTCCATTACTTATGCCACTTACAATCATACGTTGCAAGTGGTACCATAAAATGCCCATCCGATGATGGCACCTGCCATCTCTATCATTCATAATGACCTCTGTGAATGCAGATTGTCCAATTTCCTCATTGAAAATGCTTTGATAATCTGAGAACTCATCAAAAAGCTGCAGGACCTCTTCCTCTGAAAATCTGAGAAGGCTGGAAAACCTTATTCAAAGTACTCAACATTTGACCAAGAAGCATTAACACAATTTGTAATATTAACCCATTTTGCATTGAGAATTAGAGGATTATTAAGTGGAAATTTATTTGTAATATACTGAAGACTACACCTAAATAACTGTTGTGATTCCATGAAAACTTGCTTATACTTTGCTTCCGAGATGTCTCCATCATTGAAAAGTTGAAGCAGAATAGTTTTTGTGGACAACCCTAGGAAAACATCATCTGATGACTTGTAGATGTTTTAATCAATTTAATGAATGTCCCACAGAAGAGTTGTCTTCAGGATCTCTGGAAGTATAACATGCTGTGCCTGCTTCTTGCCAAGATCCAGCATGGCTTCGTGTAAAATATGGATGCATGATTCTTGCAGCTGCAAAAGAATGTTCAACCACATGTAAAATGGTAGTGCTGACAAATGAAATAGTAGGTGGACCTCTGTTAAAGGATCTTCATACAATTTCTGAAGATGCTGAAGTCTTTCCTCAAAGAAATGCTGACTTTCAAAGTAAGGGGGTGATTAGGATGGCGGGCGGATGGCCATCGCCAGCCAGGCGGTGGTGATCCGCCCGCCATCTTCACCCGATTTACCCCCCGCCATATTATAATGGCGGGGGTACCGCGGCGGACGCAAAGTGCGTCTGCCGCTTTTCCGCCGGTCGGCAATCGTTGCGATTGCCGGCCGGGCGGAGCTGGGGCCTAATATGGTGGGGGTGCCTACCAGGCACCGCCATCCATATTAGGATGTATGGTTTTTAGGGCCTTTCCATGGCGGCGAGGCTGCCATGGAAAGGCTGGTGGGGGATCGCTTTGGGGGCCTGTTGCGGGCCCCTGGGGGGGGGCGGTGGGGGGCTGCACTTAGTTGCCATGCACAAGGTGGCAGGCACTGCGCGGTGCCTGCCACGTTGTGCATGGCAATGCACAATATGGTAATTTGGCATTGCGGCGGGTGCTGCTTACAGAGCACCCGCCGCAATGTCAAAATTGAGGAATGCGACCCCCAGGGTGGCGGTCGCATCCTAATCAGCGGTGCAGGACCGCTGCATGTCTGGCGGCCTGTCCCAGCACCGCAATGATGGCGGGCGGACTCAGGTCCGCCCGCCATCCTAATAGGCCCCTAGGACTTTAAACCCTTATGTTTTGTTAGTACCCTTTCAACACAGCGCACCAGTGACAGCCATCTAGTTGTTACATGCTTTGATACTTTTGCAAGTATCAGATTGCAAAATTCCATGAAGTCTACAAATGCATCTTTTCTTTTAAAGCTTTTTTCAAACCAATAAAAAAGGTTTATCATCATATCCTCAAATTTGTTCCAAGTAAAAAAAGTCTAGCAATCATTGCCTTTAGAAGCGGTTATATGAGCAAGGTGGCAGGGGCATCCAGACAAAGATACTACCAGACTCCTTTCCAAGCCAAGTAGCCAGTGAATTTCTACTGTCAATATTAGTAGCTGTGTGATCAACACTTACTGTGGCGGCCCAGTGATCCCACAACTTTCCCACACAGAAAAGTGAAGAAAGTGTGATTTAATTGGCTAAATTTGAGGTTTGCAGGGGATTCTGGGTAGGTAAATGTTGGGAGATCCACGCAAGCCACACCGCACTGTACTCCCCTAGGTGTCTAGTTTTCAGAAATGTCTGGGTTTGATCAGTCTCCCTAGATAGCCGCTGAGCCCAGGACCAAAAACGCAGGTGACCCCCTTGAAAAAAAGGTAGTTTTGTGATAGATATGTCTCACCCGTGTTTTCGGTCCCGGGCCTGCAGACATCATGGGGAACCCAAAAAAAACAGACATTTCTGAAAACTAGACACCCATGGCAGTCCAGGGAGGTGTGGCTTGCGTTGTTCCCTTAACATTTTCCTTCCCAGAATCCACTGCAAACCTTAAATTTAGCTAAAAAGTCACATTTTCCTCTAATATCTGTGTGGGAAAGTTGTGGGATCACTGCCAGGCACAAATTTTTTCTCAGTCAATGTTCCCCTCAGTCTCCTGATAAAAATGATACCTTACTTGTGTGGATGGGTCAAGTGCCTATGACATGGAAGGGCCAAAACGTGTAGAGATTGAGGGGGGCCCAAGGCGGGTCCAAAACGGCAGTTTGTTTATTCGTTTTTAGGCTGACGCAACTTTGGGCACCCAAACTAGTGAGGTATAATTTTTCTCGGGAGACCAAGGGGAACACTGGGTGGTAGGAAATTTGTGCCTGCGCTGTGATTGTACAACTTACCCACACAGAAATGAGAGGAAAACGTGACTTTGTTAGTAAATTGGAGGTTTGCTGGGAATTCTTGGTAAGAAAACACTGGGGGGTTCATGCAAGCCACACTGCCAGCAAAGAGTCAGTACACACACACTACCATCCACGCACACCACCAGCTAAGCACCATCTATGCACACCGCCAGCCAAGGGCCATCAACGCACACTGCCAGCCAAGCACCATCCATGCACACCACCAGCCAAGCGCCATCCACGTACACCGCCAGCCAAGTGCTATCCATGCACACAGTCAGCCAAGCACTATTCACGCACACTGCCAGCCAAGTGCCCCCACGCACTCCGCCAGCCAAGAGCCATCCCCGCACTCCGCCAGCCAAGCGACATCCCTGCACACCCCCAGGGGGGCAAAAAGACTGTGGAATTTGGGGGGGCGTGGGGGCATTGGTATGCTCATCTCAGGCAGCCCCCACCCCTAAATTTGCCCTAAAAAAATCCCTGGTGCCTAGTGTGCCTTTTGCCCCCCAACCCCAGCGGAGCAGATTGGGGACTTTTTCCCCCATCTGCCTCCCAGGTGAGGCAGGAAGACTGTGGAATTTGGGGGGGGCATTGGCATGCCCATCTTGGGCAGCCCCCACCCCTAAATATGCCCTAAAAAAATCCCTGGTACCTACTGTGCTGGGGCAGATCGGGGGCGATTGCCCCCATCTGCCTCCCGGGGGGGGCAGAAAGACTGGATATGCCCAAAATAATGGGGGGAGCAAAAGTCCTTGCCCAAGGGACTGCTCCCCCCTCCCTGGTGCCTAGTGGGTGGATCCCTGCTTGGGGATCGCCCTCCTGAGGTGATCACTAAGCAGGGAACCACTAAGGACTAGGTGATTCTTCCCTTTCCAATGATACCTCTCCCATCTCCCTCAGTGCTCAGGGGGCTGAGATAGCTCCCTGAGCACCGAGGCAGTGAAACTGAAACGGAATTTCAGTTTCTCCGAAATGACGTCAGAGCGACGAGCGCGCCGATTGTCATTTCGGAGAAACGATCAGAACACCCTTGGGAGCTGGGGAAGCTTTTCCCCAGCTCCCGAGGGTGTTTGACAGAAAGGAAATCCCTCTGGTGCGGGCACCAGAGGAATTTTCTGTGCCATGTGCGCAGACGGACGGGAGCCGTGTGACACACATAAGCACTGGTGCTTCGGATGGCTCCCGGCCGTCCGACGCACCGAAGGGGTTAAACATAATATTGTATTGCAGATAACCCAGTAAAAATCTTCAACTGCAGTGCTCTCAGGTCTATAGCCAACTGCCTTTCCGCAATGTTGATGACCGCCATGTAATCCACATTGAACAAGACCTTATTATTCCTGAAAAACTCACCCCATAATGCCGAAGCCACCACTAAGGAAGTAACAAGAATGTAATGCTGCATCCCTCCTCTTGTCTCCAATCTGTCGGTCACTGCGCCGCACACCATTTTCCCTTCTAAAACAGCCTTAAACCAGCTCCACAGCAGCATTAGAAAATATTTGGACATTAAATTCCATCTTCTAACCCTCACCTCACAAAAAAACTCAATTAAAATACTCCACAAATGCCTTCCACACCTTCAAGCCAACCTGCACCATTGATGACAGCCTCATCCTGTGACGAAGTAGTAACAAGCCTGACAATGCCACCCCAACTCTCCTCCAAAACGTATGGCCTGCTAACATTACCCGACTGGCATAACTTAAAAACCCAAGCAGCATATGCACATCTCTCACATATACCTTGCTCTTTGCCAAGATCACCCCCAGCAGCTGCATCATTGTTCTTTGCTTCTCCTCCTGAAGACTCACCTCCACTCTCAGAGAATGAAACTCAATTCCCAAAAAAGAAAGAACCGAGGCCGCCCCACCATCTTCTCTTCCAACAGAGGCACACACAGCTCTGCCCTTAGCTCCTTAAAACCTATCCGCATGTGCTGGAAGTCAACCAACCCTGCTGCACCCTCAAAGAAAAAATCATTAAGACAGAGTGTCTCAGATGCCACTGGCATAATGAATGTAAAAAGCTCCTGCAAGAAGGAGCTCAACTTCTCAAACAGAGCACACAATACTGTGCAGCACATTGCAATATTTTATTCACAAACCACTTGACTTCAAATTTCATTGTCAGCAACTGAAAATCCTCCGGGTGCACAGGCAGCAGTCGAAAAACCCACTTTATGTCACTCTTCGCCATCCTTGCCCCCACCCCTGCAAGCTAATCAGGTCAAGGGCCACATTCACTGATGAGCTGTTGCAGGGATTCTGCAGAGTCACATTACTATGTTTGGGATTCTGGGACCTTAGTAGGCAGGGACTGAGTCATCCTACCACCTGAGTTCCCATGAGCCCAGGACCGACTAGCTATAATGTCTCACTTGCCTTCCTACTCACTCACAGAGGAACAATTGATTAGACACCCCAGAACACAACACTCCTGAACCTCTCAGGAATCGCAGTTGCAGGACACACCCTTTCGCTCACACACTCATACTAGTCCACAATAAGTTCTGAAGGAGACATGAGGGAAGATTAAAATGTTTATTTTAACTATTGCGCTTTGGTCTGCAGTATACGTACCACAACAAGTAGGAAAATGCCTAACACAAATACGGTTAGCATAGCAAGTAGTCCGTAAATCATAAATGGAGCTGTCATTATAGACGACAGGGTAGCCTAACCTCCCTCCCTTTCTACAGAAGCCAAAATGATTATATATCAGAAGATCTCTAGGTGTTAGCAGCAGACCCTGTGCCTCAGTATACACAGATGAAAGTTCTACATCCGAGACGCTTGTCACGATCCTTTCCCTAGAAAGGTCCCTCTCCAAGTGCTTGTTACCTATCTGTGCATACCTATATGAGAAAAGTACGTGTTCCCAAACAACAGCTGCATTTGTGTGTTTTGTCTAGGTGCTAGGGCCTGACCAGATAGGAATAACAAGGGGCATTGTTGATCAACCTTGTCTACATGTTCAGACTAAATCCCAGGAAAAGAACAGAGGGCAAAACAACAGCGTGTTTTGTGTGAAAGTACATTGTGGCATAAAACAAAATATATCTGTAAGGTAACGTGTGCAAAGCAGACGACAGTCTGCAACGTGCTTATGCTAACATAGGGAAAACGACAATGGGCCTGCACGAGACTTATGACAGAGCATGTAAGTGTCTTCAACACTTCTGAGATTAAATTATTCACTAACTGGCCCTTTTGTCACAATAGGTGCAGAATCAACCAAAACTCCCTCTCACCAATCCTGGAAAAGCTCTGTTATCTTACCCTCCTGATTTCTTTTGCCAACGTGTGCCTCACCACTTTCAGGTGCTCTTTGCCAGTCACAAATTCTCTGTCCACCTTCTACCTCTAGGACCCTCATAGCCCAATATGAACCCATTTACAAAACCTCCACACAATTCTTGGCATGAGCCCTGTTCCCATAAATCTGTAAACAATACCGTAAAATGCTCCAACTTAACTGGAGTACAAGTTCTTTTCCATTGGGCTTTGTGCTCCTCTACCCCATCCTCTCTGTGGCTGCTGCTACTAACTTCATTCTGACTGCAATGTCCACCCACCACTTACCTCCACATTGCGCAAGTGCATGTTTTCTAACGCACTTCGAGCACTCATGCCTGAACTTTCAGTCCTCTCTTCCACAGAAACCTTTATTGTAGGCCCTACAAGCTCCCCTTGACCCTGCTGCCCTCATAACTGCACTTTCCACCCCCTCTCTGGCTGGAACGCCCCTGATAGGGCTCATATAGAACTGACTAACCACTGGCCCTGTACACTCGGGGGACCGGTCTAGTAGATGCCATCCAATGTAGCCATGGATATGTGTCCAGTTCCCCCATTTTCCTTTGACATCCTATGACAACCTTGCCCGAAACTCATTCTTTACCCATTCGTATAACTAACTCCCAAACATAAGCTAGGCCTTTCGCATTACAACTATGGGCCCGATTCCCATCTCGCTCGGAAAGCCCTACTGCCGACTCTGTCCCGTAGAGCTTTCCGAACGAATCGTGCTCCTGGGCTCCGATCGCTCGAGTACGATGCAAGTATGCGCTGACAGACTCGGGTCGCTCAGAGCCCCATTGAAGTCAATGGGAGCCTGTAGTCGTCTGGAGGGCTTAGCTTACGGGTACGAGTCGCTCGGAGCGCGAGGCGATATTCACATCGTACTCGCTCGCTCATACGGCGGGACGAGTCGCTCGGAAATTGCACTCGCGACTTGGACTCGCTCCTGACGGATGCCGTCAGGAGCCCTTCCGAGCGAGATCGGAATCGGGCCCTATGTATTTAAACAGGGCCACGCATCTTTCAGGATATTTTTCACAGTAAACACTAGCATAGATTAGGAATGCAGCTGTCCGAATTTTCAATGGTTACCGGCACTTGAAGGCCTTCTTGTCAACTCATATTCCTCCTCTTTTGAACCCTACTTTGCCCTAACCTCTCTGTGTAGTAATTTAAAAACTTCAACAAACTCATCCTTCCGTATCTTATCTTTTTTCGCATCCGTCAAGTGTGAAACTCGCAGCTTCATAATCCTCATCTGAGGCAACTTTCTATGTTTCACCTCCTTGCTCTCTCTTTCTTCTCTTTCTCCTTTCCCTCCCCGCCTGTGACCTCCTTGACCCGCTCCTCCTTACCTTCATCTTATGTGTCATCCTGTACCTCTGAACCAATACCTGAGGCACCATTTATCTCCCCTGTATTGTCTCGCTTCTGTGATATCTACCTAATCATCTCCCCACAACACCCACTCTTCTTGATGTTCTTTCTGGTTTTGCACCAACATTGGTCTTCTTACCTGATCTTTAAGGTCAGAGCCCACACTGAAGTCTGCCTTTCCAGCAGCGACCTCGACTCTAGCGCCTCCAATGCTCTTTTCTCAGCAGCTCCGTTCTGCATGTTACTTCCCTGTACGACACCAATCTCCGCCATCGAGTTACTTTTCCCCCAGTCTTACAAACTGTTATGTCCTCCGACCACCAAATCCATTACTCTCTCTCCTCATTTCCCACCAGTTCCCCATATTCCAACTCTTCTTCACTCTCGTAGTCCAACATAGTCTCCTCCCCTCTCTCCAACCTCACATATGTATCACACTTGTCTCCAGCACGTCCCCATTGCCAACACGATCCAGATACAGCAGTTTTCTTGATGACCTTCTTGACATGGAGGATTCCTTCCTTGCCCCACTTTTTGTCTGTCTCCAGCAGTAGCCAGGCCAGCCACTCAAGACCATTCCCTTTTCTGTGTTACAGCGTTTTTAATAAATAGAAAATTATCCTTGTTATAAATGTGTTTAAATTAGCATACCTAGGAATCATTCAGAGACTAGGCCAAAGTCAGCCCGCATTGACATTCATTTTTGCAGTGACAGAAAAAATTAAACTTTTTAAATTACATGAATGAGTTTTCTACATGCATGTTTCTCTTCTATGTGTTTCCTTTTCAGAAAATAATTGAAACAGAATTCATTGTGAGGTGTTGTTTAATAATTTGTGTTCCTTGAAAAGTAGTCCACATACTCAATGTTCCTGTAGTTGCAATATATTCAAGGTCTCGGGTCTGCTCTAAGCAGCTGCACTATGCATTGTTTTCACTCATTGCATATTATTTTTCTAATTTCATATTACAATTATGTATGATAGTGGTGTTCCTAAATGTTTTTTATTTGAAAAATCACATTTTCTTGTTTTACTACTGGACTACTTGAAAGTTGTTATATTAGTATAGGCCATGATGTAAAATCTACTCAGGTCGAGAGTGTGTCTTTCACTCTCTGAAGCCTATAAAATGTGCCCTTTTTGGGAGAGGAAGCAAAAGACACACAATTGATGGACGGAATGCAGAACAAATCAAAACATTCACCCCCAGTCAAGAGATCTGGATTAAATCCATCATTCTTTTGCTCACCATGCCACCCCAGTTTAGACCTGGCCATATGCAAATCAGTCTTGACCCTGTGGAAAACGTGTAATATTTTTACTTAGCATAAGCAACAGCCATTTTGGCTATGGTGTCTATTTAAGTTTCCTTCGTAATTCTTTCGTCTTTTCACTCTGCTTGTGTTATCTATTTTTGTTGACTTCCTGACTCAGCTAAAGCAATGTATGTGCTGAGGGTTTATAGTTGTCAGTGCACCTGGTCTCAAATGTTAACTGTCGACCATTTACTGCTGCCATAAGCATTCCTGCTCCCCCTTCCACTTTGCTGACCACATGGTTATTCATCTGCCCTTGTTTGCTGACAGCTATTCCTAAAACGTGTTCTTCCTATTTCTGTTCACATGCTTGCATTGCAGAAAACCTGTATAAAAGACCTGTGTTCTGTGACTTCAGTGTACTACCTCCTGCAGCACTTGAGAGTGTTGTGTGGACGTGGTCCCACTCATGAGTGATTAATAAACTTGTTATTTATTCCAACTCCAGTGCCGATCTCTATTTTGTTGGTCTTTTGACCCGTGGACAAGAGGGTGACCCTGCACCAGTGTACCCCTAAAAAGGTACATTTCAACAGTTGGCGCTCAACGTGGGGCCCCATCGGAGACGCGGCCGTCCGAAGGAGTGGTCTTGACGGAGGACCGAAATATTACTGAGGAAGCGCACTGCACGAGGAGACCTTTGTCTTTGCAGGCCGACGTGACTTTTCCGGTTTTCCCGATTTGACCCTCCAGGTGGTGGCCGGTCTCGACTGGGGTTTTCTTTGGCGCAAATCTGTAGTGACCATTAGGTCGACCGGAGATCGGCAGGTGGGAGTTGAAGTCTCCTGTTTGGTAAGGTTGCTAAAGTGGCACTCTTGATTTGTTAAGCCTGGGCTTTTTGTTTAAATGTGTTATTCAAGGAGTAGTAATATTTTACACATATTTTGGTAAAACATGCCTGTTCTCAGCACACTCCGTAGGTGGTGTTGCTGTTCTGGTGGTACCAAAGAAAGCTTAGAAAAAAGTCAGCCGGCTCCCCCAGAAGGGACGCCTAATAGAGATATGTCTGTCAAATATGGTATTTCTTCCATAATAAACGGTCCACTGTGGAACAAATACACAAAGAAAGATTCCGATCTGCAATGGCCAGTGAATGGGTCATTTGATCTTAAAAAAGCTCAATATGTAGAGCAGTGTTTGTTTAAAAGAAGAAGTCGACAGGATATGTTTGATTGTGTGCGTATGTGGGAGAAAGAAGTGCGAGAGAGCGAAGAGAGCGGAAGCTATAGCAGAAAAAGTACAACGTAAAACGATATATCAAAAAGCGCTAGAATTAAAAAATAAAGAAAAGAAGGAAAAAGAAGATAGAGAACGTCGATTAGAGATAAATGGCCAGTATCCTATTAGACGCCCTCTCTATTCCCTACTTGATACAACTAAGGATGATTGCATCCTATTAGAACGTCCCCCACCCCCGTATAAACCTCACACTCCAAGTGCCCCTGATGAGGCTTCTGACGACGAGCATTTGTCTTCAGACGACAAAGAACAAGATAAACAAGATGGGCGACAGACTCACTCTACTTTGACTAAAGCAGAAAAAGATAAATTAAAAACTGCTGCTATTGAGGAGGCTCGTCGGTCTCATGCGGCATCACTCATTGTAACTATGGTTCAACAGTGGAACAGTGCAGAGCAATTTTATTTTGTAGAAAAATTCGTTTGGGAGGTAATATTTGATTATAGACAAATTTCTCAGGCACTAGAGCCAGCTGATATAAATACTGATTACAAACGATTAACAGAGGGGACTTTTCCTTTTTCAAACCTATCTGATATGATTAGACGAGTGGTTAAGATACGAGACGCAACATTGCGTTTACGAAAGGAGCAAGAATTAGCTAGAAAACAGAGAGGTATAGAAGCGGTTCAATCTCAAGCACAGAATGTAGATGCTCCGGTGGAAGAGGCTGCACCCAGTAGTACTACAGTTACTGTAAAACCTATGCGTGAAGCTGCACCCCTGTATATTCCTCCGAAGGGTGCGGGAACAAATGATGACAAAACTTCGGATGATGCAAAGGGATACTTTATATATAATTGGGTTTACACTCCTTGGAGTAGAGTTGATGTGATGGCTCTTAAAGCTGCTTTGCCCGACCCCCGGAAAAATCCTGCCGCCTTCTATGAGGAGGTGGAAGGAGCCATTAGCTCCTGCACCATGACTTTGCCAGATATTGATATGTTCTTTGGGCTTATTTTGCCCCCTGATATGTGGAGAACGATACGTAAAATAGATGACAATGTAGCATATGGTGATACTTGGGAACATTTAGAACAAATAGATGCGGAAAGGGAGCCTGCGCCGAAACCTCAGAAGGAGATATTCGATCTTCCTAAAGCTATTGTGACTAAGTTAAAGACTCTCATGCCTCCTACGAAAATAGATTGGACTACGTTAGCGTCCTGTAAACAGAAAACGGATGAGTCAGTCTCTGATTTCTTTTGAAGGTTTGAGGAAACATTCCATGATTTTAGTGGTCAGTTATTGGCCGATGATACGGGTAAGCATTTGTTTGTCGGTAAATTTGTCACTAATATGTTACAGGAAATAGCTAGTCGCTTAAAGGCCAGTGAGAGTTCTTGGACTACGTCTTCCCCAGTTTCCCTTTTGACTATGGCCCAATATTATGAGCGACAGGAACAGGAAGCGAAAGGCAGGAAGGTTACCTATTTAGGTCACCTCCTGTCTAAGGAGGGACGTGCACTTACACCAGATCGCATTCAGACCATTTTAGATACTCCTGTGCCCCTTACTCAGAAGGATGTTCGTGCACTGATTGGCCTCACTTCTTTCTGTAGGCAGTGGATCCCCAGTTTCTCGCACATTATTAAACCTTTATTGGCCTTTTTACTAAAGACACTCCGATGCATCACCAATGGACTACTGAATGTCAGAATGCCTTCCAACAGTCACGCCAAGCTCTTTGTTCTGCACCAGTATTAGGTACCCCAGACATGTTGATGAGTGACTATTTGTCCCAGTTAACTGATAGCTTGTCTTCTATTTATCAGCAGGTGCGGGAAGCTCTTCCTTCGTGAGCCCTGCTGTGTTGACAGATCATTGCGACATTTTGGTCACCAAGAGAGGACGAGCTGCGTCACCTGAAGGGCCTGAGGAAGTCTTCCCGGACCACGCGATTCCTAGTGCATCTAGATATATGCTTCGATCCAGGAAGAAAGACATTTCATCGCAAAAAGAGACTGTTTGAGCCACTGTCCTGGGTGGTTAAAGACTGACTACAAAGGGGGGTAGCCTATTAGTGACTACTCGTCTCAATGTTAGTGAAGAAACCAACGTCTGCCCAGGACCTTAGGGCATCATCTATTTTGTTGTTTGCAGATGAAAATGAGCTCGCCTAAGAAGAAGGAGATCGCTGCGACAACGTGCAACGACTGTACAATCTGCATCCTTGGTCTGACTTTGACTGCTGCCATCATCGCTACTGTAATGTGGGTAGTGGAGGAAGTAATGCCTGGAGCCTCCTTACCTAACATTACTGTTACATCACTTGCACCATCATTTTGATTTGCCGCAACATGAACAGGGATACCGGCAAAATCTGAGAAACAATTCATTTCTTCAAATGTTGCATCAGAAGCACCAGCTAAGCAATGCTACTAACTGTTGGGTTTGTGGCAAGATTCCTCCTCATCAGAACATAAAAGGAATCCCGTTGTCACCGCTGCCATTGTCTCACAATGGCTCATGCCCAGCTTGGTTCAAACTTCTATATGCCTCTAAAGTATTCAATCTCTCAGAAACATGGGATGTGGGTGACCTCAACGCCAAACTGAACAAAGTCTGTTACCCCAATGAGGAAGGGGACCCACAAGCCAAAGGAACTGTATGGGAAATGGAGGAGGATCGCAAAGGAAATTCTTCCACATGTTATGTTTTCCCCAACACTCGAACGGCCAAGGGTAACGGGCCTTTTGTTATCGCTGTTACTAGAGCCCGAGCAAATCTTTGTGTGAGCAGTTTTGGTAGTATCCCAGTGGGAAAAAGTGACTGTACCACAGTATTGAACATTACTGGAACGAACAATAACAGTTTTCTTTCCTCACACAACACTTATTTCATTTGCGGAAGTAAAGGCTACTATCATCTACCAATTGGATGATCTGGAATATGCTATGTGTCCTTCTTGCTTCCTTCTGTGTTCCTAGCACCTGCATCTTATCATAAAGATCAAAGACTGTTTAATGACATTTCTTTGAACCAATTCAAAAGAACTATAAATAATGATGAAGTGGATCAAACTGATACTGCATTACAGCAATATGTTTTCTTTAATTTGGGACTTTTTTTCTTTGTTGGTGCGGCTTTAAATAATAGGAAGATCAGACGCTTGACCCGTCTAGTAGTTGCTGTGTATTTATCCCTGACCACGCCCCTTCTGTTTATGATGCTATTTCCAAAATGCATAAAATAGCTACTGAGATACATCAAGATTCAGGAACATGGACTTGGGCTGGATGGTTCTGGAACGTATTTTCTGTATGGGGTTTAAAAATATTATCGGCCTTGTTCATAATTATTGCAATTCTCTTCTCCTGTTGTTTATGTATCCAATGCGGACCGATGCTTTGTTCCCTCTGTATTTCTACTTGTACTACTTATCTACCATCAAAAACGAATGTCCAAAATGTAAATGCCCGTTTAGAAATAGATCGAGAAGTTAGCGACATGATGCTAATTGATATACATGATATTTATCGTACCCCTTTTAAAGCATAAGAAAAATGTCTTAGCTTATGCTAAAAGGGCTGTCTGTGGAAAACGTGTAATATTTTTACTTAGCATAAGCAACAGCCATTTTGGCTATGGTGTCTATTTAAGTTTCCTTCATAATTCTTTCGTCTTTTCACTCTGCTTGTGTTATCTATTTTTGTTGACTTCCTGACTCAGCTAAAGCAATGTACGTGCTGAGGGTTTATAGTTGTCAGTGCACCTGGTCTCAGATGTTAACTGTCGACCATTTACTGCTGCCATAAGCATTCCTGCTCCCCTCCCACTTTGCTGACCACACGGTTATTCATCTGCCCTTGTTTGCTGATAGCTATTCCTAAAACTTGTTCTTCCTATTTCTGTTCACATGCTTGCATTGCAGAAAACCTGTATAAAAGACCTGTGTTCTGTGACTTCAGTGTACTACCTCCTGCAGCACTTGAGAGTGTTGTGTGGACATGGTCCCACTCATGAGTGATTAATAAACTTGTTATTTATTCCAACTCCAGTGCCGATCTCTATTTTGTTGGTCTTTTGACCAGTGGACAAGAGGGTGACCCTGCACCAGTGTACCCCTAAAAAGGTACATTTCCACAACCCTGTGCCTCATGGGAACAGTCCAGCCCGAACTGCCAAGCTAGGTCCTCCCTGGACCAGAAACAAGCATCCTAGGACCGGTTTCGGGGTTTCACCCCTCATCAGCCAGGACAGCTTGAATCCAGTGGCACAGTGAGACCGGGACCCACGTCTGGGCATACCCGGCGCACTTAGGGCGAGGAAGCAAAAGACACACAATTGATGGACGGAATGCAGAACAAATCAAAACATTCACCCCCAGTCAAGAGATCTGGGTTAAATACATCATTCTTTTGCTCACCATGCCACCTCAGTTTAGACCTGGCCATATGCAAATCAGTCTTGACCCTGTGCCTCATGGGAACAGTCCTGCCCAAACTGCCAAGCCAGGTCCTCCCTGGACCGGAAACAAGCATCCTAGGACCGGTTTCGGGGTTTCACCCCTCATCAGCCAGGATAGCTTGAATCCAGTGGCACAGTGAGCCCGGGACCCACGTCTGGGCATACCCGGCCCATTTAGGGCGAGGAAGCAAAATACACACAATTGATGGACGGAATGCAGAACAAATCAAAACATTCACCCCCAGTCAAAACATCTGGGTTAACTCCATCATTCTTTTGCTCACCATGCAACCCCAGTTTAGACCTGGCCATATGCAAATCAGTCTTGACCCTGTACCTCATGGGAACAGTCCAGCCCGAACTGCCAAGCCAGGTCCTCCCTGAACCAGAAACAAGCATCCTAGGACTGGTTTTGGGGTTTCACCCCTCATCAGCCAGGATAGCTTGAATCCAGTGGCACAGTAAGCCCGAGACCCACGTCTGGGCATACCCGGCGCACTTAGGGCAAGGAAGCAAAAGACACACAATTGATGGACGGAATGCAGAACAAATCAAAACATTCACCCCCAGTCAAGAGATCTGGGTTAAATCCATCATTCTTTTGCTCACCATGCCACCCCAGTTTAGACCTGGCCATATGCAAATCAGTCTTGACCCTGTGCCTCATGGGAACAGTCCAGCCCGAACTGCCAAGCCAGGTCCTCCCTGGACCAGAAACAAGCATCCTAGGACCGGTTTCGGGGTTTCACCCCTCATCAGCCAGGACAGCTTGAATCCAGTGGCACAGTGAGACCGGGACCCACGTCTGGGCATACCCGGCGCACTTAGGGCGAGGAAGCAAAGACACACAATTGATGGACGGAATGCAGAACAAATCAAAACATTCACCCCCAGTCAAGAGATCTGGGTTAAATCCATCATTCTTTTGCTCACCATGCCACCCCAGTTTAGACCTGGCCATATGCAAATCAGTCTTGACCCTGTGCCTCATGGGAACAGTCCAGCCCGAACTGCCAAGCCAGGTCCTCCCTGGACCGGAAACAAGCATCCTAGGACCGGTTTCGGGGTTTCACCCCTCATCAGCCAGGATAGCTTGAATCCAGTGGCACAGTGAGCCCGGGACCCACGTCTGGGCATACCCGGCCCACTTAGGGTGAGGAAGTAAAATACACACAATTGATGGACGGAATGCAGAACAAATCAAAACATTCACCCCCAGTCAAGAGATCTGGGTTAAATCCATCATTCTTTTGCTCACCATGCCACCCCAGTTTAGACCTGGCCGTATGCAAATCAGTCTTGACCCTGTGCCTCATGGGAACAGTCCAGCCCGAACTGCCAACACAGGTCCTCCCTGGACCGGAAACAAACATCCTAGGACAGGTTTCGGAGTTTCACCCCTCATCAGCCAGGATAGCTTGAATCCAGTGGCACAGTGAGCCCGGGACCCACGTATGGGCATATCCGGCGCACTTAGGGCGAGGAAGCAAAAGACACACAATTGATGGACGGAATGCAGAACAAATCAAAACATTCACCCCCAGTCAAAACATCTGGATTAAATCCATCATTCTTTTGCTCACCATGCAACCCCAGTTTAGATCTGGCCATATGCAAATCAGTCTTGACCCTGTACCTCATGGGAACAGTCCAGCCCGAACTGCCAAGCCAGGTCCTCCCTGAACCAGAAACAAGCATCCTAGGACCGGTTTTGGGGTTTCACCCCCTCATCAGCCAGGATAGCTTGAATCCAGTGGCACAGTAAGCCCGAGACCCACGTCTGGGCATACCCGGCGCACTTAGGGCGAGGAAGCAAAAGACACACAATTGATGGACGGAATGCAGAACAAATCAAAACATTCACCCCCAGTCAAGAGATCTGGGTTAAATCCATCATTCTTTTGCTCACCATGCCACCCCAGTTTAGACCTGGCCATATGCAAATCAGTCTTGACCCTGTGCCTCATGGGAACAGTCCAGCCCGAACTGCCAAGCCAGGTCCTCCCAGGACCGGAAACAAGCATCCTAGGGCCGGTTTCGGTGTTTCACCCCTCATCAGCCAGGATAGCTTGAATCCAGTGGCACAGTGAGCCCGGGACCCACGTCTGGACATACCCGGCGCACTTAGGGCAAGGAAGCAAAAGACACACAATTGATGGACGGAATGCAGAATAAATCAAAACATTCACCCCCAGTCAAGAGATCTGGGTTAAATCCACCATTCTTTTGCTCACCATGCCACCCCAGTTTAGACCTGGCCATATGCAAATCAGTCTTGACCCTGTGCCTCATGGGTACAGTCCAGCCCGAACTGTGGTTGCTTTGTTCGCCCTAAGTTGGCAGGGTATGCCCAGACGTGGGTCCCTTGCTCACTTTGCCACTGGATTCAAGCTAGCCTGGCTGATGAAGGGTGTTACCCAGAAACCGGTCCCAGGGAGCTTGTTTCCGGTTCAGGGAAAACCTGGCTTGGCAGTTCGGGCTGGACTGTTCCCATCAGGCACAGGGTCAAGACTGATTTGCATATAGCTGGGTCTGAACTGAGGTGGAGAAGTGAGCTAAAGAATGATGATGGATTCATCCCAGATCTGTGACTGGGGGTGAGTGTCTGAAAAGTTTCAGCTCTCCGTCCATCATCGCCTTGTGTTTGCTTTGTTCGCCCTAAGTTGGCAGGGTATGCCCGGACGTGGGTCCCTTGCTCACTTTGCCACTGGATTCAAGCTAGCCTGGCTGATGAAGGGTGTTACCCAGAAACTGGTCCCAGGATGCTTGTTTCCGGTTCAGGGAAAACCTGGCTTGGCAGTTCGGGCTGGACTGTTCCCATGAGGCACATGGTCAAGACTGATTTGCATATAGCTGATTCTGAACTGAGGTGGAGAAGTGAGCTAAAGAATGATGATGTATTCAACCCAGATCTGTGACTGGGGGTGAGTGTCTGAAAAGTTTCAGCGCTCTGTCCATCATCTCCTTGTGTTTGCTTTGTTCGCCCTAAGTTGGCAGGGTATGCCCAGACGTGGGTCCCTTGCTCACTTTGCCACTGGATTCAAGATAGCGTGGCTGATGGAGGGTGGAACCCAGAAAATGGTCCCAGGATGCTTGTTTCCAGTTCAGGGAAGACCTGGCTTGGCAGTTCGGGCTGGACTGTTCCCATGAGGCACAGGGTCAAGACTGATTTGCATATAGCTGGGTCTGAACTGAGGTGGAGAAGTGAGCTAAAGAATGATGATGGATTCAACGCAGATCTGTGACTGGGGTGAGTGTCTGAAAAGTTTCAGCGCTCCGTCCATCATCTCCTTGTGGTTGCTTTGTTCGCCCTAAGTTGGCAGGGTATGCCCAGACATGGGTCCCTTGCTCACTTTGCCACTGGATTCAAGCTAGCCTGGCTGATGAAGGGTGTTACCCAGAAACCGGTCCCAGGATGCTTGCTTCCGGTTCAGGGAAGACCTGGCTAGGCAGTTCGGGCTGGACTGTTCCCATGAGGTGCAGGGTCAAGACTGATTTGCATATAGCTGGGTCTGAACTGAGATGGAGAAGTGAGCTAAAGAATGATGATGGATTCAACGCAGATCTGTGACTGGGGGTGAGTGTCTGAAAAGTTTCAGCGCTCCGTCCATCATCTCCTTGTGGTTGCTTTGTTCGCCCTAAGTTGGCAGGGTATGCCCAGACATGGGTCCCTTGCTCACTTTGCCACTGGATTCAAGCTAGCCTGGCTGATGAAGGGTGTTACCCAGAAACCGGTCCCAGGATGCTTGCTTCCGGTTCAGGGAAGACCTGGCTTGGCAGTTCGGGCTGGACTGTTCCCATGAGGCGCAGGGTCAAGACTGATTTGCATATAGCTGGGTCTGAACTGAGGTGGAGAAGTGAGCTAAAGAATGATGATGGATTCAACCCAGATCTGTGACTGGGGGTGAGTGTCTGAAAAGTTTCAGCGCTCCGTCCACCATCTCCTTGTGGTTGCTTTGTTCGCCCTAAGTTGGCAGGGTATGCCCAGACATGGGTCCCTTGCTCACTTTGCCACTGGATTCAAGCTAGCCTGGCTGATGAAGGGTGTTAACCAGAAACCGGTCCCAGGATGCTTGCTTCCGGTTCAGGGAAGACCTGGCTTGGCAGTTCGGGCTGGACTGTTCCCATGAGGCACAGGGTCAAGACTGATTTGCATATAGGTGGGTCTGAACTGAGGTGGAGAAGTGAGCTACAGAATGATGATGGATTCAACCCAGATCTGTGACTGGGGGTGAGTGACTGAAAAGTTTCCGCGCTCCGTCCATCATCTCCTTGTGGTTGCTTTGTTCGGCCAAAGTTGGCAGGGTATGCCCAGACGTGGGTCCCTTGCTCACTTTGCCACTGGATTCAAGCTAGCATGGCTGATGAAGGGTGTTACCCAGAAACCGGTCCCAGGATGCTTGTTTCCGGTTCAGGGAAGACCTGGCTTGGCAGTTCGGGCTGGACTGTTCCCATGAGGCACAGGGTCAAGACTGATTTGCATATAGCTGGGTCTGAACTGAGGTGGAGAAGTGAGCTAAAGAATGATGATGGATTCAACCAAGATCTGTGACTGGGGGTGAGTGTCTGAAAAATGTCAGCGCTCCGTCCATCATCTCCTTGTGGTTGCTTTGTTTGCCCTAAGTTGGCAGGGTATGCCCAGACGTGGATCCCTTGCTCACTTTGCCACTGGATTCAAGCTAGCCTGGCTGATGAAGGGTGTTACCCAGAAACCGGTCCGAGGATACTTGTTTCCGGTTCAGGGAAGACCTGGCTTGACACTTCGGGCTGGACTGTTTCCATGAGGCACAGGGTCAAGAATGATTTGCATATAGCTGGGTCTGAACTGAGGTGGAGAAGTGAGCTAAAGAATGATGATGGATTCAACCCAGATCTGTGACTGGGGGTGAGTGTCTGAAAAGTTTCAGCGCTCCGTCCATCATCTCCTTGTGTTTGCTTTGTTCGCCCTAAGTTGGCAGGGTATACCCAGACGTGGGTCCCTTGCTCACTTTGCCACTGGATTCAAGCTAGCCTGGCTGATGAAGGGTGTTACCCAGAAACCGGTCCCAGGATGCTTGTTTCTGGTTCAGGGAAGACCAGCCTTGGCAGTACGGGCTGGACTGTTCCCATGAGGCACAGGATCAAGACTGATTTGCATATTGCTGGGTCTGAACTGAAGTGGAGTAGTGAGCTAAAGAATGATGATGGATTCAACCCAGATCTGTGACTGGGGGTGAGTGTCTGAAACGTTTCTGTGCTCTGTCCATCATCTCCTTGTGGTTGCTTTGTTCGCCCTAAGTTGGCAGGGTATGCCCAGACGTGAGTCCCTTGCTCACTTTGCCACTGGATTCAAGCTAGCCTGGCTGATGAAGGGTGTTACCCAGAAACCGGTCCCAGGATGCTTGTTTCCGGTTCAGGGAAGACATGGCTTGGCAGTTCGGGCTGGACTGTTCCCATGCGGCACAGGGTCAAGACTGATTTGCATATTGCTGGGTCTGAACTGAAGTGGAGAAGTGAGCTAAAGAATGATGATGAATTCAACCCAGATCTGTGACTGGGGGTGAGTGTCTGAAAAGTTTCTGTGCTCCGTCCATCATCTCCTTGTGGTTGCTTTGTTCGCCCTAAGTTTGCAGGGTATGCCCAGACGTGGGTCCCTTGCTCACTTTGCCACTGGATTCAAGCTAGCCTGGCAGATGAAGGGTGTTACCCAGAAACCGGTCCCAGGATGCTTGTTTCCGGTTCAGGGAAGACCTGGCTTGGCAGTTCGGGCTGGACTGTTCCCATCAGGCACAGGGTCAAGACTGATTTGCACATAGCTGGGTCTGAACTGAGGTGGAGAAGTGAGCTAAAGAATGATGATGGATTCAACCCAGATCTGTGACTGGGGGTGAGTGTCTGAAAAGTTTCAGCGCTCCGTATATCATCTACTTGTGGTTGCTTTGTTCGCCCTAAGTTGGCAGGGTATGCCCAGACGTGGGTCCCTTGCTCACTTTGCCACTGGATTCAAGCTAGCCTGGCTGATGAAGGGTGTTACCCAGAAACCGGTCCCAGGATGCTTGTTTCCGGTTCAGGGAAGACCTGGCTTGGCAGTTTGGGCTGGACTGTTCCCATGAGGCACAGGGTCAAGACTGATTTGCATATAGCTGGGTCTGACCTGAGGTGGAAAATTGAGCTAAAGAATGATGATGTATTCAACCCAGATCTGTGACTGGGGGTGAGTGTCTGAAAAGTTTCAGCGCTCTGTCCATCATCTCCTTGTGGTTGCTTTGTTCGCCCTAAGTTGGCAGGGAATGCCCAGACGTGGGTCCTTTGCTCACTTTGCCACTGGATTCAAGCTAGCGCGGCTGATGAAGGGTGTTACCCAGAAACCGGTCCCAGGATGCTTGTTTCCGGTTCAGGGAAGACATGGCTTGGCAGTTCGGGCTGGACTGTTCGCATGAGGCACAGGGTCAAGACTAATTTGCACATAGCTGGTTCTGAACTGAGGTGGAGAAGTGAGCTAAAGAATGATGATGGATTCAACCAGATCTGTGACTGCGGGTGAGTGTCTGAAAAGTTTCAGCGCTCCGTCCATCATCTCCTTGTGTTTGCTTTGTTCGCCCTAAGTTGGCAGGGTATGCCCAGACGTGGGTCCCTTGCTCACTTTGCCACTGGATTCAACCTAGCCTGGCTGATGAAGGGTGTTACCCAGAAACCGGTCTCAGGATGCTTGTTTCCGGTTCAGGGAAGACCTGGCTTGGCAGTTCGGGCTGGACTGTTCCCATGAGGCACAGGGTCAAGACTGATTTGCATATAGTTGGGTCTGAACTGAGGTGGAGATGTGAGCTAAAGAATGATGATGGATTCAACCAAGATCTGTGACTGGGGGTGAGTGTCTGAAAAATGTCAGCGCTCCGTCCATCATCTCCTTGTGGTTGCTTTGTTTGCCCTAAGTTGGCAGGGTATGCCCAAACGTGGATCCCTTGCTCACTTTGCCACTGGATTCAAGCTAGCCTGGCTAGCCTGGCTGATGAAGGGTGTTACCCAGAAACCGGTCCGAGGATACTTGTTTCCGGTTCAGGGAAGACCTGGCTTGACAGTTCGGGCTGGACTGTTTCCATGAGGCACAGGGTCAAGACTGATTTGCATATAGCTGGGTCTGAACTGAGGTGGAGAAGTGAGCTAAAGAATGATGATGGATTCAACCCAGATCTGTGACTGGGGGTGAGTGTCTGAAAAGTTTCAGCACTCCGTCCATCATCTCCTTGTGTTTGCTTTGTTCGCCCTAAGTTGGCAGGGTATACCCAGACGTGGGTCCCTTGCTCACTTTGCCACTGGATTCAAGCTAGCCTGGCTGATGAAGGGTGTTACCTAGAAACCGGTCCCAGGATGCTTGTTTCCGGTTCAGGGAAGACCTGGCTTGGCAGTACGGGCTGGACTGTTCCCATGAGGCACAGGGTCAAGACTGATTTGCATATTGCTGGGTCTGAACTGAAGTGGAGAAGTGAGATAAAGAATGATGATGGATTCAACCCAGATCTGTGACTGGGGGTGAGTGTCTGAAACGTTTCTGTGCTCCGTCCATCATCTCCTTGTGGTTGCTTTGTTCGCCCTAAGTTGGCAGGGTATGCCCAGACGTGGGTCCCTTGCTCACTTTGCCACTGGATTCAAGCTATCCTGGCTGATCAAGGGTGTTACCCAGAAACCGGTCCCAGGATGCTTGTTTCCGGTTCAGGGAAGACATGGCTTGGCAGTTCGGGCTGGACTGTTCCCATGAGGCACAGGTTCAAGACTGATTTGCACATAGCTGGTTCTGAACTGAGGTGGAGAAGTGAGCTAAAGAATGATGATGGATTCAACCAGATCTGTGACTGGGGGTGAGTGTATGAAAAGTTTCAGCGCTCCGTCCATCATCTCCTTGTGTTTGCTTTTTTCGCCCTAAGTTGGCAGGGTATGCCCAGACGTGGGTCCTTTGCTCACTTTGCCACTGGATTCAAGCTAGCCTGGCTGATGAAGGGTGTTACCCAGAAACCGGTTCCAGGATGCTTGTTTCCGGATCAGGGAAGACCTGGCTTGCAAGTTCGGGCTGGACTGTTCCCATGAGCCACAGGGTCAAGACTGATTTGCATATAGCTGGGTATGAACTGAGGTGGAGAAGTGAGCTAAAGAATGATGATGGATTCAACCCAGATCTGTGACTGGGGGTGAGTGTCTGAAAAGTTTCAGCGCTCCGTACATCATCTACTTGTGGTTGCTTTGTTCGCCCTAAGTTGGCAGGGTATGCCCAGACGTGGGTCCCTTGCTCACTTTGCCACTGGATTCAAGCTAGCCTGGCTGATGAAGGGTGTTACCCAGAAACCGGTCCGAGGATACTTGTTTCCGGTTCAGGGAAGACCTGGCTTGACAGTTCGGGCTGGACTGTTTCCATGAGGCACAGGGTCAAGACTGATTTGCATATAGCTGGGTCTAAACTGAGGTGGAGAAGTGAGCTAAAGAATGATGATGGATTCAACCAGATCTGTGACTGGGGGTGAGTGTCTGAAAAGTTTCAGCGCTCCGTCCATCATCTCCTTGTGTTTGCTTTGTTCGCCCTAAGTTGGCAGGGTATACCCAGACGTGGGTCCCTTGCTCACTTTGCCACTGGATTCAAGCTAGCCTGGCTGATGAAGGGTGTTACCCAGAAACCGGTCCCAGGATGCTTGTTTCCGGTTCAGGGAAGACCAGGCTTGGCAGTACGGGCTGGACTGTTCCCATGAGGCACAGGGTCAAGACTGATTTGCATATAGGTGGGTCTGAACTGAGGTGGAGAAGTGAGCTACAGAATGATGATGGATTCAACCCAGATCTGTGACTGGGGGTGAGTGACTGAAAAGTTTCAGCGCTCCGTCCATCATCTCCTTGTGGTTGCTTTGTTCGCCAAAAGTTGGCAGGGTATGCCCAGACGTGGGTCCCTTGCTCACTTTGCCACTGGATTCAAGCTAGCCTGGCTGATGAAGGGTGTTACCCAGAAACCGGTCCCAGGATGCTTGTTTCCGGTTCAGGGAAGACCTGGCTTGGCTGTTCAGGCTGGACTGTTCCCATGAGGCACAGGGTCAAGACTGATTTGCATATAGCTGGGTCTGAACTGAGGTGGAGATGTGAGCTAAAGAATGATGATGGATTCAACCAAGATCTGTGACTGGGGGTGAGTGTCTGAATAATGTCAGCGCTCCGTCCATCATCTCCTTGTGGTTGCTTTGTTTGCCCTAAGTTGGCAGGGTATGCCCAGACGTGGATCCCTTGCTCACTTTGCCACTGGATTCAAGCTAGCCTGGCTAGCCTGGCTGATGAAGGGTGTTACCCAGAAACCGGTCCGAGGATACTTGTTTCCGGTTCAGGGAAGACCTGGCTTGTCAGTTCGGGCTGGACTGTTTCCATGAGGCACAGGGTCAAGACTGATTTGCATATTGCTGGGTCTGAACTGAAGTGGAGAAGTGAGCTAAAGAATGATGATGGATTCAACCCAGATCTGTGACTGGGGGTGAGTGTCTGAATAATGTCAGCACTCCGTCCATCATCTCCTTGTGTTTGCTTTGTTCACCCTAAGTTGGCAGGGTATACCCATACGTGGGTCCCTTGCTCACTTTGCCACTGGATTCAAGTTAGCCTGGCTGATGAAGGGTGTTACCCAGAAACCGGTCCCAGGATGCTTGTTTCCGGTTCAGGGAAGACCGGGCTTGGCAGTACGGGCTGGACTGTTCCCATGAGGCACAGGGTCAAGACTGATTTGCATATTGCTGGGTCTGAACTGAAGTGGAGAAGTGAGCTAAAGAATGATGATGGATTCAACCCAGATCTGTGACTGGGGGTGAGTGTCTGAAACGTTTCTGTGCTCCGTCCATCATCTCCTTGTGGTTGCTTTGTTCGCCCTAAGTTGGCAGGGTATGCCCAGACGTGGGTCCCTTGCTCACTTTGCCACTGGATTCAAGCTATCCTGGCTGATGAAGGGTGTTACCCAGAAACCGGTCCCAGGATGCTTGTTTCCGGTTCATGGAAGACATGGCTTGGCAGTTCGGGCTGGACTGTTCCCATGAGGCACAGGGTCAAGACTGATTTGCACATAGCTGGTTCTGAACTGAGGTGGAGAAGTGAGCTAAAGAATGATGATGGATTCAACCAGATCTGTGACTGGGGGTGAGTGTATGAAAAGTTTCAGCGCTCCGTCCATCATCTCCTTGTGTTTGCTTTGTTCGCCCTAAGTTGGCAGGGTATGCCCAGACGTGGGTCCCTTGCTCACTTTGCCACTGGATTCAAGCTAGCCTGGCTGATGAAGGGTGTTACCCAGAAACCGGTTCCAGGATGCTTGTTTCCGGATCAGGGAAGACCTGGCTTGCAAGTTCGGGCTGGACTGTTCCCATGAGCCACAGGGTCAAGACTGATTTGCATATAGCTGGGTCTGAACTGAGGTGGAGAAGTGAGCTAAAGACTGATGATGGATTCAACCCAGTTCTGTGACTGGGGGTGAGTGTCTGAAAAGTTTCAGCGCTCCGTACATCATCTACTTGTGGTTGCTTTGTTCGCCCTAAGTTGGCAGGGTATGCCCAGACGTGGGTCCCTTGCTCACTTTGCCACTGGATTCAAGCTAGCCTGGCTGATGAAGGGAGTTACCCAGAAACCGGTCCGAGGATACTTGTTTCCGGTTCAGGGAAGACCTGGCTTGACAGTTCGGGCTGGACTGTTTCCATGAGGCACAGGGTCAAGACTGATTTTCATATTGCTGGGTCTGAACTGCAGTGGAGAAGTGAGCTAAAGAATGATGATGGATTCAACCCAGATCTGGGACTGGGGGTGAGTGTCTGAAACTTTTCTGTGCTCCGTCCATCATCTCCTTGTGGTTGCTTTGTTCGCCCTAAGTTGGCAGGGTATGCCCAGACGTGAGTCCCTTGCTCACTTTGCCACTGGATTCAAGCTAGCCTGGCTGATGAAGGGTGTTACCCAGAAACCGGTCCCAGGATGCTTGTTTCCGGTTCAGGGAAGACATGGCTTGGCAGTTCGGGCTGGACTGTTCCCATGAGGCACAGGGTCAAGACTGATTTGCATATTGCTCGGTCTGAACTGAAGTGGAGAAGTGAGCTAAAGAATGATGATGGATTCAACCCAGATCTGTGACTGGGAGTGAGTGTCTGAAAAGTTTCTCTGCTCCGTCCATCATCTCCTTGTGGTTGCTTTGTTCACCCTAAGTTGGCAGGGTATGCCCAGACGTGGGTCCCTTGCTCACTTTGCCACTGGATTCAAGCTAGCCTGGCTGATGAAGGGTGTTACCCAGAAACCGGTCCCAGGATGCTTGTTTCCGGTTCAGGGAAGACCTGGCTTGGCAGTTCGGGCTGGACTGTTCCCATCAGGCACAGGGTCAAGACTGATTTGCACATAGCTGGGTCTGAACTGAGGTGGAGAAGTGAGCTAAAGAATGATGATGGATTCAACCCAGATCTGTGACTGGGGGTGAGTGTCTGAAATGTTTCAGCCCTCCATCCATCATCTCCTTGTGTTTGCTTTGTTCGCCCTAAGTTGGCAGGGTATGCCCAGACGTGTGTCCCTTGCTCACTTTGCCACTGGATTCAAGCTAGCCTGGTTGATGAAGGGTGTTACCTAGCAACCGGTCCCAGGATGCTTATTTCCAGTTCAGGGAAGACCTGGCTTGGCAGTTCGGGCTGGACTGTTCACATGAGCCACAGGGTCAAGACTGATTTGCATATAGCTGGGTCTGAACTGAGGTGGAGAAGTGAGCTAAAGAATGAGGATGGATTCAACCCAGAACTGTGACTGGGGGTGAGTGTCTGAAAAGTTTCAGCGCTCTGTACATCATCTACTTGTGGTTGCTTTGTTCGCCCTAAGTTGGCAGGGTATGCCCAGACGTGGGTCCCTTGATCACTTTGCCACTGGATTCAAGCTAGCCTGGCTGATGAAGGGTGTTACCCAGAAACCGGTCCCAGGATGCTTGTTTCCGGTTCAGGGAAGACCTGGCTTAGCAGTTTGGGCTGGACTGTTCCCATGAGGCACAGGGTCAAGACTGATTTGCATATAGCTGGGTCTGACCTGAGGTGGAAAATTGAGCTAAAGAATGATGATGTATTCAACCCAGATCTGTGACTGGGGGTGAGTGTCTGAAAAGTTTCGGCGCTCTGTCCATCATCTCCTTGTGGTTGCTTTGTTCGCCCTAAGTTGGCAGGGAATGCCCAGACGTGGGTCCTTTGCTCACTTTGCAACTGGATTCAAGCTAGCGTGGCTGATGAAGGGTGTTACCCAGAAACCGGTCCCAGGATGCTTGTTTTCGGTTCAGGGAAGACCTGGCTTGGCAGTTCGAGCTGGACTGGTCCCATGAGACACAGGGTCAAGACTGATTTGCATATAGCTGGGTCTGAACTGAGGTGGAGAAGTGCGCTAAAGAATGATGATGGATTCAACCCAGATCTGTGACTGGGGGTGAGTGTATGAAAAGTTTCAGCGCTCTGTCCATCATCTCCTTGTGGTTGCTTTGTTCACCCTAAGTTGGCAGGGTATGCCCAGACGTGGGTCCCTTGCTCACTTTGCCACTGGATTCAAGCTAGCCTGGCTGATGAAGGGTGTTACCCAGAAACCGGTCCCAGGATGCTTGTTTCCGGTTCAGGGAAGACCTGGCTTGCAAGTTCGGTCTGGACTGTTCCCATGAGGCACAGGGTCAAGACTGATTTGCATATTGCTGGGTCTGAACTGAAGTGGAGAAGTGAGCTAAAGAATGATGATGGATTCAACCCAGATCTGTGACTGGGGGTGAGTGTCTGAAACGTTTCTGTGCTCCGTCCATCATCTCCTTGTGGTTGCTTTGTTCGCCCTAAGTTGGCAGGGTATGCCCAGACGTGGGTCCCTTGCTCACTTTGCCACTGGATTCAAGCTAGCCTGGCTGATGAAGGGTGTTACCCAGAAACCGGTCCCAGGATGCTTGCTTCCGGTTCAGGGAAGACCTGGCTTGGCAGTACGGGCTGGACTGTTCCCATGAGGCACAGGGTCAAGACTGATTTGCATATAGGTGGGTCTGAACTGAGGTGGAGAAGTGAGCTACAGAATGATGATGGATTCAACCCAGATCTGTGACTGGGGGTGAGTGACTGAAAAGTTTCAGCGCTCCGTCCATCATCTCCTTGTGGTTGCTTTGTTCGCCCAAAGTTGGCAGGGTATGCCCAGACGTGGGTCCCTTGCTCACTTTGCCACTGGATTCAAGCTAGCCTGGCTGATGAAGGGTGTTACCCAGAAACCGGTCCCAGGATGCTTGTTTCCGGTTCAGGGAAGACCTGGCTTGGCAGTTCAGGCTGGACTGTTCCCATGAGGCACAGGGTCAAGACTGATTTGCATATAGCTGGGTCTGAACTGAGGTGGAGATGTGAGCTAAAGAATGATGATGGATTCAACCAAGATCTGTGACTGGGGGTGAGTGTCTGAAAAATGTCAGCGCTCCGTCCATCATCTCCTTGTGGTTGCTTTGTTTGCCCTAAGTTGGCAGGGTATGCCCAGACGTGGATCCCTTGCTCACTTTGCCACTGGATTCAAGCTAGCCTGGCTAGCCTGGCTGATGAAGGGTGTTACCCAGAAACCGGTCCGAGGATACTTGTTTCCGGTTCAGGGAAGACCTGGCTTGACAGTTCGGGCTGGACTGTTTCCATGAGGCACAGGGTCAAGACTGATTTGCATATAGCTGGGTCTGAACTGAGGTGGAGAAGTGAGCTAAAGAATGATGATGGATTCAACCCAGATCTGTGACTGGGGGTGAGTGTCTGAAAAGTTTCAGCACTCCGTCCATCATCTCCTTGTGTTTGCTTTGTTCGCCCTAAGTTGGCAGGGTATACCCATACGTGGGTCCCTTGCTCACTTTGCCACTGGATTCAAGCTAGCCTGGCTGATGAAGGGTGTTACCCAGAAACCGGTCCCAGGATGCTTGTTTCCGGTTCAGGGAAGACCTGGCTTGGCAGTACGGGCTGGACTGTTCCCATGAGGCACAGGGTCAAGACTGATTTGCATATTGCTGGGTCTGAACTGAAGTGGAGAAGTGAGCTAAAGAATGATGATGGATTCAACCCAGATCTGTGACTGGGGGTGAGTGTCTGAAACGTTTCTGTGCTCCGTCCATCATCTCCTTGTGGTTGCTTTGTTCGCCCTAAGTTGGCAGGGTATGCCCAGACGTGGGTCCCTTGCTCACTTTGCCACTGGATTCAAGCTATCCTGGCTGATGAAGGGTGTTACCCAGAAACCGGTACCAGGATGCTTGTTTCCGGTTCAGGGAAGACATGGCTTGGCAGTTCGGGCTGGACTGTTCCCATGAGGCACAGGGTCAAGACTGATTTGCACATAGCTGGTTCTGAACTGAGGTGGAGAAGTGAGCTAAAGAATGATGATGGATTCAACCAGATCTGTGACTGGGGGTGAGTGTATGAAAAGTTTCAGCGCTCCGTCCATCATCTCCTTGTGTTTGCTTTGTTCGCCCTAAGTTGGCAGGGTATGCCCAGACGTGGGTCCCTTGCTCACTTTGCCACTGGATTCAAGCTAGCCTGGCTGATGAAGGGTGTTACCCAGAAACCGGTTCCAGGATGCTTGTTTCCGGATCAGGGAAGACCTGGCTTGCAAGTTCGGGCTGGACTGTTCCCATGAGCCACAGGGTCAACACTGATTTGCATATAGCTGGGTCTGAACTGAGGTGGAGAAGTGAGCTAAAGAATGATGATGGATTCAACCCAGATCTGTGACTGGGGGTGAGTGTCTGAAAAGTTTCAGCGCTCAGTACATCATCTACTTGTGGTTGCTTTGTTCGCCCTAAGTTGGCAGGGTATGCCCAGACGTGGGTCCCTTGCTCACTTTGCCACTGGATTCAAGCTAGCCTGGCTGATGAAGGGTGTTACCCAGAAACCGGTCCGAGGATACTTGTTTCCGGTTCAGGGAAGACCTGGCTTGACAGTTCGGGCTGGACTGTTTCCATGAGGCACAGGGTCAAGACTGATTTGCATATAGCTGGGTCTGAACTGAGGTGGAGAAGTGAGCTAAAGAATGATGATGGATTCAACCAGATCTGTGACTGGGGGTGAGTGTCTGAAAAGTTTCAGCGCTCCGTCCATCATCTCCTTGTGTTTGCTTTGTTCGCCCTAAGTTGGCAGGGTATACCCAGACGTGGGTCCCTTGCTCACTTTGACACTGGATTCAAGCTAGCCTGGCTGATGAAGGGTGTTACCCAGAAACCGGTCCCAGGATGCTTGTTTCTGGTTCAGGGAAGACCAGGCTTGGCAGTACGGGCTGGACTGTTCCCATGAGGCACAGGGTCAAGACTGATTTGCATATTGCTGGGTCTGAACTGAAGTGGAGAAGTGAGCTAAAGAATGATGATGGATTCAACCCAGATCTGGGACTGGGGGTGAGAGTCTGAAACGTTTCTGTGCTCCGTCCATCATCTCCTTGTGGTTGCTTTGTTCGCCCTAAGTTGGCAGGGTATGCCCAGACGTGAGTCCCTTGCTCACTTTGCCACTGGATTCAAGCTAGCCTGGCTGATGAAGGGTGTTACCCAGAAACCGGTCCCAGGATGCTTGTTTCCGGTTCAGGGAAGACATGGCTTGGCAGTTCGGGCTGGACTGTTCCCATGAGGCACAGGGTCAAGACTGATTTGCATATTGCTCGGTCTGAACTGAAGTGGAGAAGTGAGCTAAAGAATGATGATGGATTCAACCCAGATCTGTGACTGGGAGTGAGTGTCTGAAAAGTTTTTCTGCTCCGTCCATCATCTCCTTGTGGTTGCTTTGTTCACCCTAAGTTGGCAGGGTATGCCCAGACGTGGGTCCCTTGCTCACTTTGCCACTGGATTCAAGCTAGCCTGGCTGATGAAGGGTGTTACCCAGAAACCGGTCCCAGGATGCTTGTTTCCGGTTCAGGGAAGACCTGGCTTGGCAGTTCGGGCTGGACTGTTCCCATCAGGCACAGGGTCAAGACTGATTTGCACATAGCTGGGTCTGAACTGAGGTGGAGAAGTGAGCTAAAGAATGATGATGGATTCAACCCAGATCTGTGACTGGGGGTGAGTGTCTGAAATGTTTCAGCCCTCCATCCATCATCTCCTTGTGTTTGCTTTGTTCGCCCTAAGTTGGCAGGGTATGCCCAGACGTGTGTCCCTTGCTCACTTTGCCACTGGATTCAAGCTAGCCTGGTTGATGAAGGGTGTTACCCAGCAACCGGTCCCAGGATGCTTATTTCCAGTTCAGGGAAGACCTGGCTTGGCAGTTCGGGCTGGACTGTTCACATGAGCCACAGGGTCAAGACTGATTTGCATATAGCTGGGTCTGAACTGAGGTGGAGAAGTGAGCTAAAGAATGAGGATGGATTCAACCCAGATCTGTGACTGGGGGTGAGTGTCTGAAATGTTTCAGCGCTCCGTACATCATCTACTTGTGGTTGCTTTGTTCGCCCTAAGTTGGCAGGGTATGCCCAGACGTGGGTCCCTTGCTCACTTTGCCACTGGATTCAAGCTAGCCTGGCTGATGAAGGGTGTTACCCAGAAACCGGTCCCAGGATGCTTGTTTCCGGTTCAGGGAAGACCTGGCTTAGCAGTTTGGGCTGGACTGTTCCAATGAGGCACAGGGTCAAGACTGATTTGCATATAGCTGGGTCTGACCTGAGGTGGAAAATTGAGCTAAAGAATGATGATGTATTCAACCCAGATCTGTGACTGGGGGTGAGTGTCTGAAAAGTTTCAGCGCTCTGTCCATCATCTCCTTGTGGTTGCTTTGTTCGCCCTAAGTTGGCAGGGAATGCCCAGACGTGGGTCCTTTGCTCACTTTGCCACTGGATTCAAGCTAGCGTGGCTGATGAAGGGTGTTACCCAGAAACCGGTCCCAGGATGCTAGTTTTCGGTTCAGGGAAGATCTGGCTTGGCAGTTCGGGCTGGACTGTTCCCATGAGACACAGGGTCAAGACTGATTTGCATATAGCTGGGTCTGAACTGAGGTGGAGAAGTGCGCTAAAGAATGATGATGGATTCAACCCAGATCTGTGACTGGGGGTGAGTGTATGAAAAGTTTCAGCGCTCTGTCCATCATCTCCTTGTGGTTGCTTTGTTCACCCTAAGTTGGCAGGGTATGCCCAGACGTGGGTCCCTTGCTCACTTTGCCACTGGATTCAAGCTAGCCTGGCTGATGAAGGGTGTTACCCAGAAACCGGTCCCAGGATGCTTGTTTCCGGTTCAGGGAAGACCTGGCTTGCAAGTTCGGGCTGGACTGTTCCCATGAGGCACAGGGTCAAGACTGATTTGCATATTGCTGGGTCTGAACTGAAGTGGAGAAGTGAGCTAAAGAATGATGATGGATTCAACCCAGATCTGTGACTGGGGGTGAGTGTCTGAAACGTTTCTGTGCTCCGTCCATCATCTCCTTGTGGTTGCTTTGTTCGCCCTAAGTTGGCAGGGTATGCCCAGACGTGGGTCCCTTGCTCACTTTGCCACTGGATTCAAGCTAGCCTGGCTGATGAAGGGTGTTACCCAGAAACCGGTCCCAGGATGCTTGTTTCCGGTTCAGGGAAGACCTGGCTTGGCAGTACGGGCTGGACTGTTCCCATGAGGCACAGGGTCAAGACTGATTTGCATATAGGTGGGTCTGAACTGAGGTGGAGCAGTGAGCTACAGAATGATGATGGATTCAACCCAGATCTGTGACTGGGGGTGAGTGACTGAAAAGTTTCAGCGCTCCGTCCATCATCTCCTTGTGGTTGCTTTGTTCGCCCAAAGTTGGCAGGGTATGCCCAGACGTGGGTCCCTTGCTCACTTTGCCACTGGATTCAAGCTAGCCTGGCTGATGAAGGGTGTTACCCAGAAACCGGTCCCAGGATGCTTGTTTCCGGTTCAGGGAAGA
Organism: Calotriton arnoldi; assembly: GCA_963921515.1. NCBI lineage: Eukaryota > Metazoa > Chordata > Amphibia > Caudata > Salamandridae > Calotriton > Calotriton arnoldi. The sequence continues at coordinate 2,674,651 of CAWUFW010001069.1, read as the reverse complement.
CCTGGCTTGGCAGTTCGGGCTGGACTGTTCCCATGAGGCACAGGGTCAAGACTGATTTGCATATAGCTGGGTCTGAACTGAGGTGGAGATGTGAGCTAAAGAATGATGATGGATTCAACCAAGATCTGTGACTGGGGGTGAGTGTCTGAAAAATGTCAGCGCTCCGTCCATCATCTCCTTGTGGTTGCTTTGTTTGCCCTAAGTTGGCAGGGTATGCCCAGACGTGGATCCCTTGCTCACTTTGCCACTGGATTCAAGCTAGCCTGGCTAGCCTGGCTGATGAAGGGTGTTACCCAGAAACCGGTCCGAGGATACTTGTTTCCGGTTCAGGGAAGACCTGGCTTGACAGTTCGGGCTGGACTGTTTCCATGAGGCACAGGGTCAAGACTGATTTGCATATAGCTGGGTCTGAACTGAGGTGGAGAAGTGAGCTAAAGAATGATGATGGATTCAACCCAGATCTGTGACTGGGGGTGAGTGTCTGAAAAGTTTCAGCACTCCGTCCATCATCTCCTTGTGTTTGCTTTGTTCGCCCTAAGTTGGCAGGGTATGCCCAGACGTGAGTCCCTTGCTCACTTTGCCACTGGATTCAAGCTAGCCTGGCTGATGAAGGGTGTTACCCAGAAACCGGTCCCAGGATGCTTGTTTCCGGTTCAGGGAAGACATGGCTTGGCAGTTCGGGCTGGACAGTTCCCATGAGGCACAGGGTCAAGACTGATTTGCATATTGCTCGGTCTGAACTGAAGTGGAGAAGTGAGCTAAAGAATGATGATGGATTCAACCCAGATCTGTGACTGGGAGTGAGTGTCTGAAAAGTTTCTCTGCTCCGTCCATCATCTCCTTGTGGTTGCTTTGTTCACCCTAAGTTGGCAGGGTATGCCCAGACGTGGGTCCCTTGCTCACTTTGCCACTGGATTCAAGCTAGCCTGGCTGATGAAGGGTGTTACCCAGAAACCGGTCCCAGGATGCTTGTTTCCGGTTCAGGGAAGACCTGGCTTGGAAGTTCGGGCTGGACTGTTCCCATCAGGCACAGGGTCAAGACTGATTTGCACATAGCTGGGTCTGAACTGAGGTGGAGAAGTGAGCTAAAGAATGATGATGGATTCAACCCAGATATGTGACTGGGGGTGAGTGTCTGAAATGTTTCAGCCCTCCATCTATCATCTCCTTGTGTTTGCTTTGTTCGCCCTAAGTTGGCAGGGTATGCCCAGACGTGTGTCCCTTGCTCACTTTGCCACTGGATTCAAGCTAGCCTGGTTGATGAAGGGTGTTACCGAGCAACCGGTCCCAGGATGCTTATTTCCAGTTCAGGGAAGACCTGGCTTGGCAGTTCGGGCTGGACTGTTCACATGAGCCACAGGGTCAAGACTAATTTGCATATAGCTGGGTCTGAACTGAGGTGGAGAAGTGAGCTAAAGAATGAGGATGGATTCAACCCAGATCTGTGACTAGGGGTGAGTGTCTGAAAAGTTTCAGCGCTCCGTACATCATCTACTTGTGGTTGCTTTGTTCGCCCTAAGTTGGCAGGGTATGCCCAGACGTGGGTCCCTTGCTCACTTTGCCACTGGATTCAAGCTAGCCTGGCTGATGAAGGGTGTTACCCAGAAACCGGTCCCAGGATGCTTGTTTCCGGTTCAGGGAAGACCTGGCTTAGCAGTTTGGGCTGGACTGTTCCCATGAGGCACAGGGTCAAGACTGATTTGCATATAGCTGGGTCTGACCTGAGGTGGAAAATTGAGCTAAAGAATGATGATGTATTCAACCCAGATCTGTGACTGGGGGTGAGTGTCTGAAAAGTTTCAGCGCTCTGTCCATCATCTCCTTGTGGTTGCTTTGTTCGCCCTAAGTTGGCAGGGAATCTCCAGACGTGGGTCCTTTGCTCACTTTGCCACTGGATTCAAGCTAGCGTGGCTGATGAAGGGTGTTACCCAGAAACCGGTCCCAGGATGCTTGTTTTCGGTTCAGGGAAGACCTGGCTTGGCAGTTCGGGCTGGACTGTTCCCATGACACACAGGGTCAAGACTGATTTGCATATAGCTGGGTCTGAACTGAGGTGGAGAAGTGCGCTAAAGAATGATGATGGATTCAACCCAGATCTGTGACTGGGGGTGAGTGTATGAAAAGTTTCAGCGCTCTGTCCATCATCTCCTTGTGGTTGCTTTGTTCACCCTAAGTTGGCAGGGTATGCCCAGACGTGGGTCCCTTGCTCACTTTGCCACTGGATTCAAGCTAGCCTGGCTGATGAAGGGTGTTACCCAGAAACCGGTCCCAGGATGCTTGTTTCCGGTTCAGGGAAGACCTGGCTTGCAAGTTCGGGCTGGACTGTTCCCATGAGGCACAGGGTCAAGACTGATTTGCATATTGCTGGGTCTGAACTGAAGTGGAGAAGTGAGCTAAAGAATGATGATGGATTCAACCCAGATCTGTGACTGGGGGTGAGTGTCTGAAACGTTTCTGTGCTCCGTCCATCATCTCCTTGTGGTTGCTTTGTTCGCCCTAAGTTGGCAGGGTATGCCCAGACGTGGGTCCCTTGCTCACTTTGCCACTGGATTCAAGCTAGCCTGGCTGATGAAGGGTGTTACCCAGAAACCGGTCCCAGGATGCTTGTTTCCGGTTCAGGGAAGACATGGCTTGGCAGTTCGGGCTGGACTCTTCCCATGAGGCACAGGGTCAAGACTGATTTGCACATAGCTGGTTCTGAACTGAGGTGGAGAAGTGAGCTAAAGAATGATGATGGATTCAACCAGATCTGTGACTGGGGGTGAGTGTCTGAAAAGTTTCAGCGCTCCGTCCATCATCTCCTTGTGTTTGCTTTGTTCGCCCTAAGTTGGCAGGGCATGCCCAGACGTGGGTCCCTTGCTCACTTTGCCACTGGATTCAAGCTAGCCTGGCTGATGAAGGGTGTTACCCAGAAACCGATCCCAGGTTGCTTGTTTCCGGTTCAGGGAAGACCTGGCTTGGCAGTTCGGGCTGGACTGTTCCCATGAGGCACAGGGTCAAGACTGATTTGCATATAGGTGGGTCTGAACTGAGGTGGAGAAGTGAGCTACAGAATGATGATGGATTCAACCCAGATCTGTGACTGGGGGTGAGTGACTGAAAAGTTTCAGCGCTCCGTCCATCATCTCCTTGTGGTTGCTTTGTTCGCCCAAAGTTGGCAGGGTATGCCCAGACGTGGGTCCCTTGCTCACTTTGCCACTGGATTCAAGCTAGCCTGGCTGATGAAGGGTGTTACCCAGAAACCAGTCCCAGGATGCTTGTTTCCGCTTCAGGGAAGACCTGGCTTGGCAGTTCGGGCTGGACTGTTCCCATGAGGCACAGGGTCAAGACTGATTTGCATATAGCTGGGTCTGAACTGAGGTGGAGAAGTGAGCTAAAGAATGATGATGGATTCAACCAAGATCTGTGACTGGGGGTGAGTGTCTGAAAAATGTCAGCACTCCGTCCATCATCTCCTTGTGGTTGCTTTGTTTGCCCTAAGTTGGCAGGGTATGCCCAGACGTGGATCCCTTGCTCACTTTGCCACTGGATTCAAGCTAGCCTGGCTAGCCTGGCTGATGAAGGGTGTTACCCAGAAACCGGTCCGAGGATACTTGTTTCCGGTTCAGGGAAGACCTGGCTTGACAGTTCGGGCTGGACTGTTTCCATGAGGCACAGGGTCAAGACTGATTTGCATATAGCTGGGTCTGAACTGAGGTGGAGAAGTGAGCTAAAGAATGATGATGGATTCAACCCAGATCTGTGACTGGGGTGAGTGTCTGAAAAGTTTCAGCACTCCGTCCATCATCTCCTTGTGTTTGCTTTGATCGCCCTAAGTTGGCAGGGTATACCCAGACGTGGGTCCCTTGCTCACTTTGCCACTGGATTCAAGCTAGCCTGGCTGATGAAGGGTGTTACCCAGAAACCGGTCCCAGGATGCTTGTTTCCGGTTCAGGGAAGACCTGGCTTGGCAGTACGGGCTGGACTGTTCCCATGTGGCACAGGGTCAAGACTGATTTGAATATTGCTGGGTCTGAACTGAAGTGGAGAAGTGAGCTAAAGAATGCTGATGGATTCAACCCAGATCTGTGACTGGGGGTGAGTGTCTGAAACGTTTCTGTGCTCCGTCCATCATCTCCTTGTGGTTGCTTTGTTCGCCCTAAGTTGGCAGGGTATGCCCAGACGTGGGTCCCTTGCTCACTTTGCCACTGGATTCAAGCTAGCCTGGCTGATGAAGGGTGTTACCCAGAAACCGGTCCCAGGATGCTTGTTTCCGGTTCAGGGAAGACATGGCTTGGCAGTTCGGGCTGGACTGTTCCCATGAGGCACAGGGTCAAGACTGATTTGCACATAGCTGGTTCTGAACTGAGGTGGAGAAGTGAGCTAAAGAATGATGATGGATTCAACCAGATCTGTGACTGGGGGTGAGTGTCTGAAAAGTTTCAGCGCTCCGTCCATCATCTCCTTCTGTTTGCTTTGTTCGCCGTAAGTTGGCAGGGTATGCCCAGACGTGGGTCCCTTGCTCACTTTGCCACTGGATTCAAGCTAGCCTGGCTGATGAAGGGTGTTACCCAGAAACCGGTCCCAGGATGCTTGTTTCCGGATCAGGGAAGACCTGGCTTGCAAGTTCGGGCTGGACTGTTCCCATGAGGCACAGGGTCAAGACTGATTTGCATATTGCTGGGTCTGAACTGAAGTGGAGAAGTGAGCTAAAGAATGATGATGGATTCAATCCAGATCTGTGACTGGGGGTGAGTGTCTGAAAAGTTTCTGTGCTCCGTCCATCATCTCCTTGTGGTTGCTTTGTTCGCCCTAAGTTGGCAAGGTATGCCCGGACGTGTGTCCCTTGCTCACTTTGCCACTGGATTCAAGCTAGCCTGGTTGATGAAGGGTGTTACCCAGAAACCGGTCCCAGGATGCTTATTTCCGATTTAGGGAAGACCTGGCTTGGCAGTTCGGGCTGGACTGTTCACATAAGCCACAGGGTCAAGACTGATTTGCATATAGCTGGGTCTGAACTGAGGTGGAGAAGTGAGCTAAAGAATGATGATGGATTCAACCCAGATCTGTGACTGGGGATGAGTGTCTGAAAAGTTTCAGCGCTCCGTACATCATCTACTTGTGGTTGCTTTGTTCGCCCTAAGTTGGCAGGGTATGCCCAGACGTGGGTCCCTTGCTCACTTTGCCACTGGATTCAAGCTAGCCTGGCTGATGAAGGGTGTTACCCAGAAACCGGTCCCAGGATGCTTGTTTGCGGTTCAGGGAAGACCTGGCTTGGCAGTTTGGGCTGGACTGTTCCCATGAGGCACAGGGTCAAGACTGATTTGCATAAAGCTGGGTCTGACCTGAGGTGGAAAATTGAGCTAAAGAATGATGATGTATTCAACCCAGATCTGTGACTGGGGGTGAGTGTCTGAAAAGTTTCAGCGCTCTGTCCATCATCTCCTTGTGGTTGCTTTGTTCGCCCTAAGTTGGCAGGGAATGCCCAGACGTGGGTCCTTTGCTCACTTTGCCACTGGATTCAAGCTAGCGTGGCTGATGAAGGGTGGTACCCAGAAACCGGTCCCAGGATGCTTGTTTTCGGTTCAGGGAAGACCTGGCTTGGCAGTTCGGGCTGGACTGTTCCCATGAGACACAGGGTCAAGACTGATTTGCATATAGCTGGGTCTGAACTGAGGTGGAGAAGTGCGCTAAAGAATGATGATGGATTCAACCCAGATCTGTGACTGGGGGTGAGTGTATGAAAAGTTTCAGCGCTCTGTCCATCATCTCCTTGTGGTTGCTTTGTTCGCCCTAAGTTGGCAGGGTATGCCCAGACGTGGGTCCCTTGCTCACTTTGCCACTGGATTCAAACTAGCCTGGCTGATGAAGGGTGTTACCCAGAAACCGGTCCCAGGATGCTTGTTTCCGGTTCAGGGAAGACCTGGCTTGCAAGTTCGGGCTGGACTGTTCCCATGAGGCACAGGGTCAAGACTGATTTGCATATTGCTGGGTCTGAACTGAAGTGGAGAAGTGAGCTAAAGAATGATGATTGATTCAACCCAGATCTGTGACTGGGGGTGAGTGTCTGAAACGTTTCTGTGCTCCGTCCATCATCTCCTTGTGGTTGCTTTGTTCGCACTAAGTTGGCATGGTATGCCCAGACGTGGGTCCCTTGCTCACTTTGCCACTGGATTCAAGCTAGCCTGGCTGAGGAAGGGTGTTACCCAGAAACCGGTCCCAGGATGCTTGTTTCCGGTTCAGGGAAGACATGGCTTGGCAGTTCGGGCTGGACTGTTCCCATGAGGCACAGGGTCAAGACTGATTTGCACATAGCTGGTTCTGAACTGAGGTGGAGAAGTGAGCTAAAGAATGATGATGGATTCAACCAGATCTGTGACTGGGGGTGAGTGTCTGAAAAGTTTCAGCGCTCCGTCCATCATCTCCTTGTGTTTGCTTTGTTCGCCCTAAGTTGGCAGGGTATGCCCAGACGTGTGTCCCTTGCTCACTTTGCCACTGGATTCAAGCTAGCCTGGCTGATGAAGGGTGTTACCCAGAAACCGGTCCCAGGATGCTTGTTTCCGGTTCAGGGAAGACCTGGCTTGGCAGTTCGGGCTGGACTGTTCCCATGAGGCACAGGGTCAAGACTGATTTGCATATAGGTGGGTCTGAACTGAGGTGGAGAAGTGAGCTACAGAATGATGATGGATTCATCCCAGATCTGTGACTGGGGGTGAGTGTCTGAAAAGTTTCAGCGCTTTGTCCATCATCTCCTTGTGGTTGCTTTGTTCACCCTAAGTTGGCAGGGTATGCCCAGACGTGGGTCCCTTGCTCACTTTGCCACTGGATTCAAGCTAGCCTGGCTGATGAAGGGTGTTACCCAGAAACCGGTCCCAGGATGCTTGTTTCCGGTTCAGGGAAGACCTGGCTTGGCAGTTCGGGCTGGACTGTTCCCATCAGGCACAGGGTCAAGACTGATTTGCACATAGCTGGGTCTGAACTGAGGTGGAGAAGTGAGCTAAAGAATGATGATGGATTCAACCCAGATCTGTGACTGGGGGTGAGTGTCTGAAATGTTTCAGCCCTCCATCCATCATCTCCTTGTGTTTGCTTTGTTCGCCCTAAGTTGGCAGGGTATGCCCAGACGTGTGTCCCTTGCTCACTTTGCCACTGGATTCAAGCTAGCCTGGTTGATGAAGGGTGTTACCTAGCAACCGGTCCCAGGATGCTTATTTCCAGTTCAGGGAAGACCTGGCTTCGCAGTTCGGGCTGGACTGTTCACATGAGCCACAGGGTCAAGACTGATTTGCATATAGCTGGGTCTGAACTGAGGTGGAGAAGTGAGCTAAAGAATGAGGATGGATTCAACCCAGAACTGTGACTGGGGGTGAGTGTCTGAAAAGTTTCAGCGCTCTGTACATCATCTACTTGTGGTTGCTTTGTTCGCCCTAAGTTGGCAGGGTATGCCCAGACGTGGGTCCCTTGATCACTTTGCCACTGGATTCAAGCTAGCCTGGCTGATGAAGGGTGTTACCCAGAAACCGGTCCCAGGATGCTTGTTTCCGGTTCAGGGAAGACCTGGCTTAGCAGTTTGGGCTGGACTGTTCCCATGAGGCACAGGGTCAAGACTGATTTGCATATAGCTGGGTCTGACCTGAGGTGGAAAATTGAGCTAAAGAATGATGATGTATTCAACCCAGATCTGTGACTGGGGGTGAGTGTCTGAAAAGTTTCGGCGCTCTGTCCATCATCTCCTTGTGGTTGCTTTGTTCGCCCTAAGTTGGCAGGGAATGCCCAGACGTGGGTCCTTTGCTCACTTTGCAACTGGATTCAAGCTAGCGTGGCTGATGAAGGGTGTTACCCAGAAACCGGTCCCAGGATGCTTGTTTTCGGTTCAGGGAAGACCTGGCTTGGCAGTTCGGGCTGGACTGTTCCCATGAGACACAGGGTCAAGACTGATTTGCATATAGCTGGGTCTGAACTGAGGTGGAGAAGTGCGCTAAAGAATGATGATGGATTCAACCCAGATCTGTGACTGGGGGTGAGTGTATGAAAAGTTTCAGCGCTCTGTCCATCATCTCCTTGTGGTTGCTTTGTTCACCCTAAATTGGCAGGGTATGCCCAGACGTGGGTCCCTTGCTCACTTTGCCACTGGATTCAAGCTAGCCTGGCTGATGAAGGGTGTTACCCAGAAACCGGTCCCAGGATGCTTGTTTCCGGTTCAGGGAAGACCTGGCTTGCAAGTTCGGTCTGGACTGTTCCCATGAGGCACAGGGTCAAGACTGATTTGCATATTGCTGGGTCTGAACTGAAGTGGAGAAGTGAGCTAAAGAATGATGATGGATTCAACCCAGATCTGTGACTGGGGGTGAGTGTCTGAAACGTTTCTGTGCTCCGTCCATCATCTCCTTGTGGTTGCTTTGTTCGCCCTAAGTTGGCAGGGTATGCCCAGACGTGGGTCCCTTGCTCACTTTGCCACTGGATTCAAGCTAGCCTGGCTGATGAAGGGTGTTACCCAGAAACCGGTCCCAGGATGCTTGTTTCCGGTTCAGGGAAGACCTGGCTTGGCAGTACGGGCTGGACTGTTCCCATGAGGCACAGGGTCAAGACTGATTTGCATATAGGTGGGTCTGAACTGAGGTGGAGAAGTGAGCTACAGAATGATGATGGATTCAACCCAGATCTGTGACTGGGGGTGAGTGACTGAAAAGTTTCAGCGCTCCGTCCATCATCTCCTTGTGGTTGCTTTGTTCGCCCAAAGTTGGCAGGGTATGCCCAGACGTGGGTCCCTTGCTCACTTTGCCACTGGATTCAAGCTAGCCTGGCTGATGAAGGGTGTTACCCAGAAACCGGTCCCAGGATGCTTGTTTCCGGTTCAGGGAAGACCTGGCTTGGCAGTTCAGGCTGGACTGTTTCCATGAGGCACAGGGTCAAGACTGATTTGCATATAGCTGGGTCTGAACTGAGGTGGAGAAGTGAGCTAAAGAATGATGATGGATTCAACCCAGATCTGTGACTGGGGGTGAGTGTCTGAAAAGTTTCAGCACTCCGTCCATCATCTCCTTGTGTTTGCTTTGTTCGCCCTAAGTTGGCAGGGTATACCCATACGTGGGTCCCTTGCTCACTTTGCCACTGGATTCAAGCTAGCCTGGCTGATGAAGGGTGTTACCCAGAAACCGGTCCCAGGATGCTTGTTTCCGGTTCAGGGAAGACCTGGCTTGGCAGTACGGGCTGGACTGTTCCCATGAGGCACAGGGTCAAGACTGATTTGCATATTGCTGGGTCTGAACTGAAGTGGAGAAGTGAGCTAAAGAATGATGATGGATTCAACCCAGATCTGTGACTGGGGGTGAGTGTCTGAAACGTTTCTGTGCTCCGTCCATCATCTCCTTGTGGTTGCTTTGTTCGCCCTAAGTTGGCAGGGTATGCCCAGACGTGGGTCCCTTGCTCACTTTGCCACTGGATTCAAGCTAGCCTGGCTGATGAAGGGTGTTACCCAGAAACCGGTTCCAGGATGCTTGTTTCCGGATCAGGGAAGACCTGGCTTGCAAGTTCGGGCTGGACTGTTCCCATGAGCCACAGGGTCAAGACTGATTTGCATATAGCTGGGTCTGAACTGAGGTGGAGAAGTGAGCTAAAGAATGATGATGGATTCAACCCAGATCTGTGACTGGGGGTGAGTGTCTGAAAAGTTTCAGCGCTCCGTACATCATCTACTTGTGGTTGCTTTGTTCGCCCTAAGTTGGCAGGGTATGCCCAGACGTGGGTCCCTTGCTCACTTTGCCACTGGATTCAAGCTAGCCTGGCTGATGAAGGGTGTTACCCAGAAACCGGTCCGAGGATACTTGTTTCCGGTTCAGGGAAGACCTGGCTTGACAGTTCGGGCTGGACTGTTTCCATGAGGCACAGGGTCAAGACTGATTTGCATATAGCTGGGTCTGAACTGAGGTGGAGAAGTGAGCTAAAGAATGATGATGGATTCAACCAGATCTGTGACTGGGGGTGAGTGTCTGAAAAGTTTCAGCGCTCCGTCCATCATCTCCTTGTGTTTGCTTTGTTCGCCCTAAGTTGGCAGGGTATACCCAGACGTCGGTCTCTTGCTCACTTTGACACTGGATTCAAGCTAGCCTGGCTGATGAAGGGTGTTACCCAGAAACCGGTCCCAGGATGCTTGTTTCTGGTTCAGGGAAGACCAGGCTTGGCAGTACGGGCTGGACTGTTCCCATGAGGCACAGGGTCAAGACTGATTTGCATATTGCTGGGTCTGAACTGAAGTGGAGAAGTGAGCTAAAGAATGATGATGGATTCAACCCAGATCTGGGACTGGGGGTGAGAGTCTGAAACGTTTCTGTGCTCCGTCCATCATCTCCTTGTGGTTGCTTTGTTCGCCCTAAGTTGGCAGGGTATGCCCAGACGTGAGTCCCTTGCTCACTTTGCCACTGGATTCAAGCTAGCCTGGCTGATGAAGGGTGTTACCCAGAAACCGGTCCCAGGATGCTTGTTTCCGGTTCAGGGAAGACATGGCTTGGCAGTTCGGGCTGGACTGTTCCCATGAGGCACAGGGTCAAGACTGATTTGCATATTGCTCGGTCTGAACTGAAGTGGAGAAGTGAGCTAAAGAATGATGATGGATTCAACCCAGATCTGTGACTGGGAGTGAGTGTCTGAAAAGTTTCTCTGCTCCGTCCATCATCTCCTTGTGGTTGCTTTGTTCACCCTAAGTTGGCAGGGTATGCCCAGACGTGGGTCCCTTGCTCACTTTGCCACTGGATTCAAGCTAGCCTGGCTGATGAAGGGTGTTACCCAGAAACCGGTCCCAGGATGCTTGTTTCCGGTTCAGGGAAGACCTGGCTTGGCAGTTCGGGCTGGACTGTTCCCATCAGGCACAGGGTCAAGACTGATTTGCACATAGCTGGGTCTGAACTGAGGTGGAGAAGTGAGCTAAAGAATGATGATGGATTCAACCCAGATCTGTGACTGGGGGTGAGTGTCTGAAATGTTTCAGCCCTCCATCCATCATCTCCTTGTGTTTGCTTTGTTCGCCCTAAGTTGGCAGGGTATGCCCAGACGTGTGTCCCTTGCTCACTTTGCCACTGGATTCAAGCTAGCCTGGTTGATGAAGGGTGTTACCCAGCAACCGGTCCCAGGATGCTTATTTCCAGTTCAGGGAAGACCTGGCTTGGCAGTTCGGGCTGGACTGTTCACATGAGCCACAGGGTCAAGACTGATTTGCATACAGCTGGGTCTGAACTGAGGTGGAGAAGTGAGCTAAAGAATGATGATGTATTCAACCCAGATCTGTGACTGGGGGTGAGTGTCTGAAAAGTTTCAGCGCTCTGTCCATCATCTCCTTGTGGTTGCTTTGTTCGCCCTAAGTTGGCAGGGAATGCCCAGACGTGGGTCCTTTGCTCACTTTGCCACTGGATTCAAGCTAGCGTGGCTGATGAAGGGTGTTACCCAGAAACCGGTCCCAGGATGCTAGTTTTCGGTTCAGGGAAGATCTGGCTTGGCAGTTCGGGCTGGACTGTTCCCATGAGACACAGGGTCAAGACTGATTTGCATATAGCTGTGTCTGAACTGAGGTGGAGAAGTGCGCTAAAGAATGATGATGGATTCAACCCAGATCTGTGACTGGGGGTGAGTGTATGAAAAGTTTCAGCGCTCTGTCCATCATCTCCTTGTGGTTGCTTTGTTCACCCTAAGTTGGCAGGGTATGCCCAGACGTGGGTCCCTTGCTCACTTTGCCACTGGATTCAAGCTAGCCTGGCTGATGAAGGGTGTTACCCAGAAACCGGTCCCAGGATGCTTGTTTCCGGTTCAGGGAAGACCTGGCTTGCAAGTTCGGGCTGGACTGTTCCCATGAGGCACAGGGTCAAGACTGATTTGCATATTGCTGGGTCTGAACTGAAGTGGAGAAGTGAGCTAAAGAATGATGATTGATTCAACCCAGATCTGTGACTGGGGGTGAGTGTCTGAAACGTTTCTGTGCTCCGTCCATCATCTCCTTGTGGTTGCTTTGTTCGCACTAAGTTGGCATGGTATGCCCAGACGTGGGTCCCTTGCTCACTTTGCCACTGGATTCAAGCTAGCCTGGCTGAGGAAGGGTGTTACCCAGAAACCGGTCCCAGGATGCTTGTTTCCGGTTCAGGGAAGACATGGCTTGGCAGTTCGGGCTGGACTGTTCCCATGAGGCACAGGGTCAAGACTGATTTGCACATAGCTGGTTCTGAACTGAGGTGGAGAAGTGAGCTAAAGAATGATGATGGATTCAACCCAGATCTGTGACTGGGGGTGAGTGTATGAAAAGTTTCAGCGCTCTGTCCATCATCTCCTTGTGGTTGCTTTGTTCACCCTAAGTTGGCAGGGTATGCCCAGACGTGGGTCCCTTGCTCACTTTGCCACTGGATTCAAGCTAGCCTGGCTGATGAAGGGTGTTACCCAGAAACCGGTCCCAGGATGCTTGTTTCCGGTTCAGGGAAGACCTGGCTTGCAAGTTCGGGCTGGACTGTTCCCATGAGGCACAGGGTCAAGACTGATTTGCATATTGCTGGGTCTGAACTGAAGTGGAGAAGTGAGCTAAAGAATGATGATTGATTCAACCCAGATCTGTGACTGGGGGTGAGTGTCTGAAACGTTTCTGTGCTCCGTCCATCATCTCCTTGTGGTTGCTTTGTTCGCACCTAAGTTGGCATGGTATGCCCAGACGTGGGTCCCTTGCTCACTTTGCCACTGGATTCAAGCTAGCCTGGCTGAGGAAGGGTGTTACCCAGAAACCGGTCCCAGGATGCTTGTTTCCGGTTCAGGGAAGACATGGCTTGGCAGTTCGGGCTGGACTGTTCCCATGAGGCACAGGGTCAAGACTGATTTGCACATAGCTGGTTCTGAACTGAGGTGGAGAAGTGAGCTAAAGAATGATGATGGATTCAACCAGATCTGTGACTGGGGGTGAGTGTCTGAAAAGTTTCAGCGCTCCGTCCATCATCTCCTTGTGTTTGCTTTGTTCGCCCTAAGTTGGCAGGGTATGCCCAGACGTGTGTCCCTTGCTCACTTTGCCACTGGATTCAAGCTAGCCTGGCTGATGAAGGGTGTTACCCAGAAACCGGTCCCAGGATGCTTGTTTCCGGTTCAGGGAAGACCTGGCTTGGCAGTTCGGGCTGGACTGTTCCCATGAGGCACAGGGTCAAGACTGATTTGCATATAGGTGGGTCTGAACTGAGGTGGAGAAGTGAGCTACAGAATGATGATGGATTCATCCCAGATCTGTGACTGGGGGTGAGTGTCTGAAAAGTTTCAGCGCTTTGTCCATCATCTCCTTGTGGTTGCTTTGTTCACCCTAAGTTGGCAGGGTATGCCCAGACGTGGGTCCCTTGCTCACTTTGCCACTGGATTCAAGCTAGCCTGGCTGATGAAGGGTGTTACCCAGAAACCGGTCCCAGGATGCTTGTTTCCGGTTCAGGGAAGACCTGGCTTGGCAGTTCGGGCTGGACTGTTCCCATCAGGCACAGGGTCAAGACTGATTTGCACATAGCTGGGTCTGAACTGAGGTGGAGAAGTGAGCTAAAGAATGATGATGGATTCAACCCAGATCTGTGACTGGGGGTGAGTGTCTGAAATGTTTCAGCCCTCCATCCATCATCTCCTTGTGTTTGCTTTGTTCGCCCTAAGTTGGCAGGGTATGCCCAGACGTGTGTCCCTTGCTCACTTTGCCACTGGATTCAAGCTAGCCTGGTTGATGAAGGGTGTTACCTAGCAACCGGTCCCAGGATGCTTATTTCCAGTTCAGGGAAGACCTGGCTTGGCAGTTCGGGCTGGACTGTTCACATGAGCCACAGGGTCAAGACTGATTTGCATATAGCTGGGTCTGAACTGAGGTGGAGAAGTGAGCTAAAGAATGAGGATGGATTCAACCCAGAACTGTGACTGGGGGTGAGTGTCTGAAAAGTTTCAGCGCTCTGTACATCATCTACTTGTGGTTGCTTTGTTCGCCCTAAGTTGGCAGGGTATGCCCAGACGTGGGTCCCTTGATCACTTTGCCACTGGATTCAAGCTAGCCTGGCTGATGAAGGGTGTTACCCAGAAACCGGTCCCAGGATGCTTGTTTCCGGTTCAGGGAAGACCTGGCTTAGCAGTTTGGGCTGGACTGTTCCCATGAGGCACAGGGTCAAGACTGATTTGCATATAGCTGGGTCTGACCTGAGGTGGAAAATTGAGCTAAAGAATGATGATGTATTCAACCCAGATCTGTGACTGGGGGTGAGTGTCTGAAAAGTTTCGGCGCTCTGTCCATCATCTCCTTGTGGTTGCTTTGTTCGCCCTAAGTTGGCAGGGAATGCCCAGACGTGGGTCCTTTGCTCACTTTGCAACTGGATTCAAGCTAGCGTGGCTGATGAAGGGTGTTACCCAGAAACCGGTCCCAGGATGCTTGTTTTCGGTTCAGGGAAGACCTGGCTTGGCAGTTCGGGCTGGACTGTTCCCATGAGACACAGGGTCAAGACTGATTTGCATATAGCTGGGTCTGAACTGAGGTGGAGAAGTGCGCTAAAGAATGATGATGGATTCAACCCAGATCTGTGACTGGGGGTGAGTGTATGAAAAGTTTCAGCGCTCTGTCCATCATCTCCTTGTGGTTGCTTTGTTCACCCTAAGTTGGCAGGGTATGCCCAGACGTGGGTCCCTTGCTCACTTTGCAACTGGATTCAAGCTAGCCTGGCTGATGAAGGGTGTTACCCAGAAACCGGTCCCAGGATGCTTGTTTCCGGTTCAGGGAAGACCTGGCTTGCAAGTTCGGTCTGGACTGTTCCCATGAGGCACAGGGTCAAGACTGATTTGCATATTGCTGGGTCTGAACTGAAGTGGAGAAGTGAGCTAAAGAATGATGATGGATTCAACCCAGATCTGTGACTGGGGGTGAGTGTCTGAAACGTTTCTGTGCTCCGTCCATCATCTCCTTGTGGTTGCTTTGTTCGCCCTAAGTTGGCAGGGTATGCCCAGACGTGGGTCCCTTGCTCACTTTGCCACTGGATTCAAGCTAGCCTGGCTGATGAAGGGTGTTACCCAGAAACCGGTCCCAGGATGCTTGTTTCCGGTTCAGGGAAGACCTGGCTTGGCAGTACGGGCTGGACTGTTCCCATGAGGCACAGGGTCAAGACTGATTTGCATATAGGTGGGTCTGAACTGAGGTGGAGAAGTGAGCTACAGAATGATGATGGATTCAACCCAGATCTGTGACTGGGGGTGAGTGACTGAAAAGTTTCAGCGCTCCGTCCATCATCTCCTTGTGGTTGCTTTGTTCGCCCAAAGTTGGCAGGGTATGCCCAGACGTGGGTCCCTTGCTCACTTTGCCACTGGATTCAAGCTAGCCTGGCTGATGAAGGGTGTTACCCAGAAACCGGTCCCAGGATGCTTGTTTCCGGTTCAGGGAAGACCTGGCTTGGCAGTTCAGGCTGGACTGTTCCCATGAGGCACAGGGTCAAGACTGATTTGCATATAGCTGGGTCTGAACTGAGGTGGAGATGTGAGCTAAAGAATGATGATGGATTCAACCAAGATCTGTGACTGGGGGTGAGTGTCTGAAAAATGTCAGCGCTCCGTCCATCATCTCCTTGTGGTTGCTTTGTTTGCCCTAAGTTGGCAGGGTATGCCCAGACGTGGATCCCTTGCTCACTTTGCCACTGGATTCAAGCTAGCCTGGCTAGCCTGGCTGATGAAGGGTGTTACCCAGAAACCGGTCCGAGGATACTTGTTTCCGGTTCAGGGAAGACCTGGCTTGACAGTTCGGGCTGGACTGTTTCCATGAGGCACAGGGTCAAGACTGATTTGCATATAGCTGGGTCTGAACTGAGGTGGAGAAGTGAGGTAAAGAATGATGATGGATTCAACCCAGATCTGTGACTGGGGGTGAGTGTCTGAAAAGTTTCAGCACTCCGTCCATCATCTCCTTGTGTTTGCTTTGTTCGCCCTAAGTTGGCAGGGTATACCCATACGTGGGTCCCTTGCTCACTTTGCCACTGGATTCAAGCTAGCCTGGCTGATGAAGGGTGTTACCCAGAAACCGGTCCCAGGATGCTTGTTTCCGGTTCAGGGAAGACCTGGCTTGGCAGTACGGGCTGGACTGTTCCCATGAGGCACAGGGTCAAGACTGATTTGCATATTGCTGGGTCTGAACTGAAGTGGAGAAGTGAGCTAAAGAATGATGATGGATTCAACCCAGATCTGTGACTGGGGGTGAGTGTCTGAAACGTTTCTGTGCTCCGTCCATCATCTCCTTGTGGTTGCTTTGTTCGCCCTAAGTTGGCAGGGTATGCCCAGACGTGGGTCCCTTGCTCACTTTGCCACTGGATTCAAGCTATCCTGGCTGATGAAGGGTGTTACCCAGAAACCGGTACCAGGATGCTTGTTTCCCGGTTCAGGGAAGACATGGCTTGGCAGTTCGGGCTGGACTGTTCCCATGAGGCACAGGGTCAAGACTGATTTGCACATAGCTGGTTCTGAACTGAGGTGGAGAAGTGAGCTAAAGAATGATGATGGATTCAACCAGATCTGTGACTGGGGGTGAGTGTATGAAAAGTTTCAGCGCTCCGTCCATCATCTCCTTGTGTTTGCTTTGTTCGCCCTAAGTTGGCAGGGTATGCCCAGACGTGGGTCCCTTGCTCACTTTGCCACTGGATTCAAGCTAGCCTGGATGATGAAGGGTGTTACCCAGAAACCGGTTCCAGGATGCTTGTTTCCGGATCAGGGAAGACCTGGCTTGCAAGTTCGGGCTGGACTGTTCCCATGAGCCACAGGGTCAAGACTGATTTGCATATAGCTGGGTCTGAACTGAGGTGGAGAAGTGAGCTAAAGAATGATGATGGATTCAACCCAGATCTGTGACTGGGGGTGAGTGTCTGAAAAGTTTCAGCGCTCCGTACATCATCTACTTGTGGTTGCTTTGTTCGCCCTAAGTTGGCAGGGTATGCCCAGACGTGGGTCCCTTGCTCACTTTGCCACTGGATTCAAGCTAGCCTGGCTGATGAAGGGTGTTACCCAGAAACCGGTCCGAGGATACTTGTTTCCGGTTCAGGGAAGACCTGGCTTGACAGTTCGGGCTGGACTGTTTCCATGAGGCACAGGGTCAAGACTGATTTGCATATAGCTGGGTCTGAACTGAGGTGGAGAAGTGAGCTAAAGAATGATGATGGATTCAACCAGATCTGTGACTGGGGGTGAGTGTCTGAAAAGTTTCAGCGCTCCGTCCATCATCTCCTTGTGTTTGCTTTGTTCGCCCTAAGTTGGCAGGGTATACCCAGACGTGGGTCTCTTGCTCACTTTGACACTGGATTCAAGCTAGCCTGGCTGATGAAGGGTGTTACCCAGAAACCGGTCCCAGGATGCTTGTTTCTGGTTCAGGGAAGACCAGGCTTGGCAGTACGGGCTGGACTGTTCCCATGAGGCACAGGGTCAAGACTGATTTGCATATTGCTGGGTCTGAACTGAAGTGGAGAAGTGAGCTAAAGAATGATGATGGATTCAACCCAGATCTGGGACTGGGGGTGAGAGTCTGAAACGTTTCTGTGCTCCGTCCATCATCTCCTTGTGGTTGCTTTGTTCGCCCTAAGTTGGCAGGGTATGCCCAGACGTGAGTCCCTTGCTCACTTTGCCACTGGATTCAAGCTAGCCTGGCTGATGAAGGGTGTTACCCAGAAACCGGTCCCAGGATGCTTGTTTCCGGTTCAGGGAAGACATGGCTTGGCAGTTCGGGCTGGACTGTTCCCATGAGGCACAGGGTCAAGACTGATTTGCATATTGCTCGGTCTGAACTGAAGTGGAGAAGTGAGCTAAAGAATGATGATGGATTCAACCCAGATCTGTGACTGGGAGTGAGTGTCTGAAAAGTTTCTCTGCTCCGTCCATCATCTCCTTGTGGTTGCTTTGTTCACCCTAAGTTGGCAGGGTATGCCCAGACGTGGGTCCCTTGCTCACTTTGCCACTGGATTCAAGCTAGCCTGGCTGATGAAGGGTGTTACCCAGAAACCGGTCCCAGGATGCTTGTTTCCGGTTCAGGGAAGACCTGGCTTGGCAGTTCGGGCTGGACTGTTCCCATCAGGCACAGGGTCAAGACTGATTTGCACATAGCTGGGTCTGAACTGAGGTGGAGAAGTGAGCTAAAGAATGATGATGGATTCAACCCAGATCTGTGACTGGGGGTGAGTGTCTGAAATGTTTCAGCCCTCCATCCATCATCTCCTTGTGTTTGCTTTGTTCGCCCTAAGTTGGCAGGGTATGCCCAGACGTGTGTCCCTTGCTCACTTTGCCACTGGATTCAAGCTAGCCTGGTTGATGAAGGGTGTTACCCAGCAACCGGTCCCAGGATGCTTATTTCCAGTTCAGGGAAGACCTGGCTTGGCAGTTCGGGCTGGACTGTTCACATGAGCCACAGGGTCAAGACTGATTTGCATATAGCTGGGTCTGAACTGAGGTGGAGAAGTGAGCTAAAGAATGAGGATGGATTCAACCCAGATCTGTGACTGGGGGTGAGTGTCTGAAAAGTTTCAGCGCTCCGTACATCATCTACTTGTGGTTGCTTTGTTCGCCCTAAGTTGGCAGGGTATGCCCAGACGTGGGTCCCTTGCTCACTTTGCCACTGGATTCAAGCTAGCCTGGCTGATGAAGGGTGTTACCCAGAAACCGGTCCCAGGATGCTTGTTTCCGGTTCAGGGAAGACCTGGCTTAGCAGTTTGGGCTGGACTGTTCCAATGAGGCACAGGGTCAAGACTGATTTGCATATAGCTGGGTCTGACCTGAGGTGGAAAATTGAGCTAAAGAATGATGATGTATTCAACCCAGATCTGTGACTGGGGGTGAGTGTCTGAAAAGTTTCAGCGCTCTGTCCATCATCTCCTTGTGGTTGCTTTGTTCGCCCTAAGTTGGCAGGGAATGCCCAGACGTGGGTCCTTTGCTCACTTTGCCACTGGATTCAAGCTAGCGTGGCTGATGAAGGGTGTTACCCAGAAACCGGTCCCAGGATGCTAGTTTTCGGTTCAGGGAAGATCTGGCTTGGCAGTTCGGGCTGGACTGTTCCCATGAGACACAGGGTCAAGACTGATTTGCATATAGCTGGGTCTGAACTGAGGTGGAGAAGTGCGCTAAAGAATGATGATGGATTCAACCCAGATCTGTGACTGGGGGTGAGTGTATGAAAAGTTTCAGCGCTCTGTCCATCATCTCCTTGTGGTTGCTTTGTTCACCCTAAGTTGGCAGGGTATGCCCAGACGTGGGTCCCTTGCTCACTTTGCCACTGGATTCAAGCTAGCCTGGCTGATGAAGGGTGTTACCCAGAAACCGGTCCCAGGATGCTTGTTTCCGGTTCAGGGAAGACCTGGCTTGCAAGTTCGGGCTGGACTGTTCCCATGAGGCACAGGGTCAAGACTGATTTGCATATTGCTGGGTCTGAACTGAAGTGGAGAAGTGAGCTAAAGAATGATGATGGATTCAACCCAGATCTGTGACTGGGGGTGAGTGTCTGAAACGTTTCTGTGCTCCGTCCATCATCTCCTTGTGGTTGCTTTGTTCGCCCTAAGTTGGCAGGGTATGCCCAGACGTGGGTCCCTTGCTCACTTTGCCACTGGATTCAAGCTAGCCTGGCTGATGAAGGGTGTTACCCAGAAACCGGTCCCAGGATGCTTGTTTCCGGTTCAGGGAAGACCTGGCTTGGCAGTACGGGCTGGACTGTTCACATGAGGCACAGGGTCAAGACTGATTTGCATATAGGTGGGTCTGAACTGAGGTGGAGCAGTGAGCTACAGAATGATGATGGATTCAACCCAGATCTGTGACTGGGGGTGAGTGACTGAAAAGTTTCAGCGCTCCGTCCATCATCTCCTTGTGGTTGCTTTGTTTGCCCTAAGTTGGCAGGGTATGCCCAGACGTGGATCCCTTGCTCACTTTGCCACTGGATTCAAGCTAGCCTGGCTAGCCTGGCTGATGAAGGGTGTTACCCAGAAACCGGTCCGAGGATACTTGTTTCCGGTTCAGGGAAGACCTGGCTTGACAGTTCGGGCTGGACTGTTTCCATGAGGCACAGGGTCAAGACTGATTTGCATATAGCTGGGTCTGAACTGAGGTGGAGAAGTGAGCTAAAGAATGATGATGGATTCAACCCAGATCTGTGACTGGGGGTGAGTGTCTGAAAAGTTTCAGCACTCCGTCCATCATCTCCTTGTGTTTGCTTTGTTCGCCCTAAGTTGGCAGGGTATGCCCAGACGTGAGTCCCTTGCTCACTTTGCCACTGGATTCAAGCTAGCCTGGCTGATGAAGGGTGTTACCCAGAAACCGGTCCCAGGATGCTTGTTTCCGGTTCAGGGAAGACATGGCTTGGCAGTTCGGGCTGGACTGTTCCCATGAGGCACAGGGTCAAGACTGATTTGCATATTGCTCGGTCTGAACTGAAGTGGAGAAGTGAGCTAAAGAATGATGATGGATTCAACCCAGATCTGTGACTGGGAGTGAGTGTCTGAAAAGTTTCTCTGCTCCGTCCATCATCTCCTTGTGGTTGCTTTGTTCACCCTAAGTTGGCAGGGTATGCCCAGACGTGGGTCCCTTGCTCACTTTGCCACTGGATTCAAGCTAGCCTGGCTGATGAAGGGTGTTACCCAGAAACCGGTCCCAGGATGCTTGTTTCCGGTTCAGGGAAGACCTGGCTTGGAAGTTCGGGCTGGACTGTTCCCATCAGGCACAGGGTCAAGACTGATTTGCACATAGCTGGGTCTGAACTGAGGTGGAGAAGTGAGCTAAAGAATGATGATGGATTCAACCCAGATCTGTGACTGGGGGTGAGTGTCTGAAATGTTTCAGCCCTCCATCTATCATCTCCTTGTGTTTGCTTTGTTCGCCCTAAGTTGGCAGGGTATGCCCAGACGTGTGTCCCTTGCTCACTTTGCCACTGGATTCAAGCTAGCCTGGTTGATGAAGGGTGTTACCGAGCAACCGGTCCCAGGATGCTTATTTCCAGTTCAGGGAAGACCTGGCTTGGCAGTTCGGGCTGGACTGTTCACATGAGCCACAGGGTCAAGACTAATTTGCATATAGCTGGGTCTGAACTGAGGTGGAGAAGTGAGCTAAAGAATGAGGATGGATTCAACCCAGATCTGTGACTAGGGGTGAGTGTCTGAAAAGTTTCAGCGCTCCGTACATCATCTACTTGTGGTTGCTTTGTTCGCCCTAAGTTGGCAGGGTATGCCCAGACGTGGGTCCCTTGCTCACTTTGCCACTGGATTCAAGCTAGCCTGGCTGATGAAGGGTGTTACCCAGAAACCGGTCCCAGGATGCTTGTTTCCGGTTCAGGGAAGACCTGGCTTAGCAGTTTGGGCTGGACTGTTCCCATGAGGCACAGGGTCAAGACTGATTTGCATATAGCTGGGTCTGACCTGAGGTGGAAAATTGAGCTAAAGAATGATGATGTATTCAACCCAGATCTGTGACTGGGGGTGAGTGTCTGAAAAGTTTCAGCGCTCTGTCCATCATCTCCTTGTGGTTGCTTTGTTCGCCCTAAGTTGGCAGGGAATCTCCAGACGTGGGTCCTTTGCTCACTTTGCCACTGGATTCAAGCTAGCGTGGCTGATGAAGGGTGTTACCCAGAAACCGGTCCCAGGATGCTTGTTTTCGGTTCAGGGAAGACCTGGCTTGGCAGTTCGGGCTGGACTGTTCCCATGACACACAGGGTCAAGACTGATTTGCATATAGCTGGGTCTGAACTGAGGTGGAGAAGTGCGCTAAAGAATGATGATGGATTCAACCCAGATCTGTGACTGGGGGTGAGTGTATGAAAAGTTTCAGCGCTCTGTCCATCATCTCCTTGTGGTTGCTTTGTTCACCCTAAGTTGGCAGGGTATGCCCAGACGTGGGTCCCTTGCTCACTTTGCCACTGGATTCAAGCTAGCCTGGCTGATGAAGGGTGTTACCCAGAAACCGGTCCCAGGATGCTTGTTTCCGGTTCAGGGAAGACCTGGCTTGCAAGTTCGGGCTGGACTGTTCCCATGAGGCACAGGGTCAAGACTGATTTGCATATTGCTGGGTCTGAACTGAAGTGGAGAAGTGAGCTAAAGAATGATGATGGATTCAACCCAGATCTGTGACTGGGGGTGAGTGTCTGAAACGTTTCTGTGCTCCGTCCATCATCTCCTTGTGGTTGCTTTGTTCGCCCTAAGTTGGCAGGGTATGCCCAGACGTGGGTCCCTTGCTCACTTTGCCACTGGATTCAAGCTAGCCTGGCTGATGAAGGGTGTTACCCAGAAACCGGTCCCAGGATGCTTGTTTCCGGTTCAGGGAAGACATGGCTTGGCAGTTCGGGCTGGACTCTTCCCATGAGGCACAGGGTCAAGACTGATTTGCACATAGCTGGTTCTGAACTGAGGTGGAGAAGTGAGCTAAAGAATGATGATGGATTCAACCAGATCTGTGACTGGGGGTGAGTGTCTGAAAAGTTTCAGCGCTCCGTCCATCATCTCCTTGTGTTTGCTTTGTTCGCCCTAAGTTGGCAGGGCATGCCCAGACGTGGGTCCCTTGCTCACTTTGCCACTGGATTCAAGCTAGCCTGGCTGATGAAGGGTGTTACCCAGAAACCGATCCCAGGTTGCTTGTTTCCGGTTCAGGGAAGACCTGGCTTGGCAGTTCGGGCTGGACTGTTCCCATGAGGCACAGGGTCAAGACTGATTTGCATATAGGTGGGTCTGAACTGAGGTGGAGAAGTGAGCTACAGAATGATGATGGATTCAACCCAGATCTGTGACTGGGGGTGAGTGACTGAAAAGTTTCAGCGCTCCGTCCATCATCTCCTTGTGGTTGCTTTGTTCGCCCAAAGTTGGCAGGGTATGCCCAGACGTGGGTCCCTTGCTCACTTTGCCACTGGATTCAAGCTAGCCTGGCTGATGAAGGGTGTTACCCAGAAACCAGTCCCAGGATGCTTGTTTCCGCTTCAGGGAAGACCTGGCTTGGCAGTTCGGGCTGGACTGTTCCCATGAGGCACAGGGTCAAGACTGATTTGCATATAGCTGGGTCTGAACTGAGGTGGAGAAGTGAGCTAAAGAATGATGATGGATTCAACCAAGATCTGTGACTGGGGGTGAGTGTCTGAAAAATGTCAGCACTCCGTCCATCATCTCCTTGTGGTTGCTTTGTTTGCCCTAAGTTGGCAGGGTATGCCCAGACGTGGATCCCTTGCTCACTTTGCCACTGGATTCAAGCTAGCCTGGCTAGCCTGGCTGATGAAGGGTGTTACCCAGAAACCGGTCCGAGGATACTTGTTTCCGGTTCAGGGAAGACCTGGCTTGACAGTTCGGGCTGGACTGTTTCCATGAGGCACAGGGTCAAGACTGATTTGCATATAGCTGGGTCTGAACTGAGGTGGAGAAGTGAGCTAAAGAATGATGATGGATTCAACCCAGATCTGTGACTGGGGTGAGTGTCTGAAAAGTTTCAGCACTCCGTCCATCATCTCCTTGTGTTTGCTTTGATCGCCCTAAGTTGGCAGGGTATACCCAGACGTGGGTCCCTTGCTCACTTTGCCACTGGATTCAAGCTAGCCTGGCTGATGAAGGGTGTTACCCAGAAACCGGTCCCAGGATGCTTGTTTCCGGTTCAGGGAAGACCTGGCTTGGCAGTACGGGCTGGACTGTTCCCATGTGGCACAGGGTCAAGACTGATTTGAATATTGCTGGGTCTGAACTGAAGTGGAGAAGTGAGCTAAAGAATGATGATGGATTCAACCCAGATCTGTGACTGGGGGTGAGTGTCTGAAACGTTTCTGTGCTCCGTCCATCATCTCCTTGTGGTTGCTTTGTTCGCCCTAAGTTGGCAGGGTATGCCCAGACGTGGGTCCCTTGCTCACTTTGCCACTGGATTCAAGCTAGCCTGGCTGATGAAGGGTGTTACCCAGAAACCGGTCCCAGGATGCTTGTTTCCGGTTCAGGGAAGACATGGCTTGGCAGTTCGGGCTGGACTGTTCCCATGAGGCACAGGGTCAAGACTGATTTGCACATAGCTGGTTCTGAACTGAGGTGGAGAAGTGAGCTAAAGAATGATGATGGATTCAACCAGATCTGTGACTGGGGGTGAGTGTCTGAAAAGTTTCAGCGCTCCGTCCATCATCTCCTTGTGTTTGCTTTGTTCGCCGTAAGTTGGCAGGGTATGCCCAGACGTGGGTCCCTTGCTCACTTTGCCACTGGATTCAAGCTAGCCTGGCTGATGAAGGGTGTTACCCAGAAACCGGTCCCAGGATGCTTGTTTCCGGATCAGGGAAGACCTGGCTTGCAAGTTCGGGCTGGACTGTTCCCATGAGGCACAGGGTCAAGACTGATTTGCATATTGCTGGGTCTGAACTGAAGTGGAGAAGTGAGCTAAAGAATGATGATGGATTCAATCCAGATCTGTGACTGGGGGTGAGTGTCTGAAAAGTTTCTGTGCTCCGTCCATCATCTCCTTGTGGTTGCTTTGTTCGCCCTAAGTTGGCAAGGTATGCCCGGACGTGTGTCCCTTGCTCACTTTGCCACTGGATTCAAGCTAGCCTGGTTGATGAAGGGTGTTACCCAGAAACCGGTCCCAGGATGCTTATTTCCGATTTAGGGAAGACCTGGCTTGGCAGTTCGGGCTGACTGTTCACATAAGCCACAGGGTCAAGACTGATTTGCATATAGCTGGGTCTGAACTGAGGTGGAGAAGTGAGCTAAAGAATGATGATGGATTCAACCCAGATCTGTGACTGGGGATGAGTGTCTGAAAAGTTTCAGCGCTCCGTACATCATCTACTTGTGGTTGCTTTGTTCGCCCTAAGTTGGCAGGGTATGCCCAGACGTGGGTCCCTTGCTCACTTTGCCACTGGATTCAAGCTAGCCTGGCTGATGAAGGGTGTTACCCAGAAACCGGTCCCAGGATGCTTGTTTTGCGGTTCAGGGAAGACCTGGCTTGGCAGTTTGGGCTGGACTGTTCCCATGAGGCACAGGGTCAAGACTGATTTGCATAAAGCTGGGTCTGACCTGAGGTGGAAAATTGAGCTAAAGAATGATGATGTATTCAACCCAGATCTGTGACTGGGGGTGAGTGTCTGAAAAGTTTCAGCGCTCTGTCCATCATCTCCTTGTGGTTGCTTTGTTCGCCCTAAGTTGGCAGGGAATGCCCAGACGTGGGTCCTTTGCTCACTTTGCCACTGGATTCAAGCTAGCGTGGCTGATAAAGGGTGGTACCCAGAAACCGGTCCCAGGATGCTTGTTTTCGGTTCAGGGAAGACCTGGCTTGGCAGTTCGGGCTGGACTGTTCCCATGAGACACAGGGTCAAGACTGATTTGCATATAGCTGGGTCTGAACTGAGGTGGAGAAGTGCGCTAAAGAATGATGATGGATTCAACCCAGATCTGTGACTGGGGGTGAGTGTATGAAAAGTTTCAGCGCTCTGTCCATCATCTCCTTGTGGTTGCTTTGTTCGCCCTAAGTTGGCAGGGTATGCCCAGACGTGGGTCCCTTGCTCACTTTGCCACTGGATTCAAACTAGCCTGGCTGATGAAGGGTGTTACCCAGAAACCGGTCCCAGGATGCTTGTTTCCGGTTCAGGGAAGACCTGGCTTGCAAGTTCGGGCTGGACTGTTCCCATGAGGCACAGGGTCAAGACTGATTTGCATATTGCTGGGTCTGAACTGAAGTGGAGAAGTGAGCTAAAGAATGATGATTGATTCAACCCAGATCTGTGACTGGGGGTGAGTGTCTGAAACGTTTCTGTGCTCCGTCCATCATCTCCTTGTGGTTGCTTTGTTCGCACTAAGTTGGCATGGTATGCCCAGACGTGGGTCCCTTGCTCACTTTGCCACTGGATTCAAGCTAGCCTGGCTGAGGAAGGGTGTTACCCAGAAACCGGTCCCAGGATGCTTGTTTCCGGTTCAGGGAAGACATGGCTTGGCAGTTCGGGCTGGACTGTTCCCATGAGGCACAGGGTCAAGACTGATTTGCACATAGCTGGTTCTGAACTGAGGTGGAGAAGTGAGCTAAAGAATGATGATGGATTCAACCAGATCTGTGACTGGGGGTGAGTGTCTGAAAAGTTTCAGCGCTCCGTCCATCATCTCCTTGTGTTTGCTTTGTTCGCCCTAAGTTGGCAGGGTATGCCCAGACGTGTGTCCCTTGCTCACTTTGCCACTGGATTCAAGCTAGCCTGGCTGATGAAGGGTGTTACCCAGAAACCGGTCCCAGGATGCTTGTTTCCGGTTCAGGGAAGACCTGGCTTGGCAGTTCGGGCTGGACTGTTCCCATGAGGCACAGGGTCAAGACTGATTTGCATATAGGTGGGTCTGAACTGAGGTGGAGAAGTGAGCTACAGAATGATGATGGATTCATCCCAGATCTGTGACTGGGGGTGAGTGTCTGAAAAGTTTCAGCGCTTTGTCCATCATCTCCTTGTGTTTGCTTTGTTCGCCGTAAGTTGGCAGGGTATGCCCAGACATGGATCCCTTGCTCACTTTGCCACTGGATTCAAACTAGCCTGGCTGATGAAGGGTGTTACCCAGAAACTGGTCCCAGGATGCTTGTTTCCAGTTCAGGGAAGACCTGGCTTGGCAGTTCGGGCTGGACTGTTCCCCTGAGGCACATGGTCAAGACTGATTTGCATATAGCTGGGTTGAACTGAGGTGGAGAAGTGAGCTAAATAATGATGATGGATTCAACCCAGATCTGTGACTGGGGGTGAGTGTGTGAAAAGTGTCAGCGCTCCGTCCATCATCTCCTTGTGTTTGTTTTTTGGGAGAGGTGCAAGACTTTTGCCATCTTTTAAACTGTGTGGACTCTGCATTAGCTGCCATTAGCCTGCCTTATGATTTATGCTCAGGTTATGTGCTTTCTTTCTCAAAGACAAACACCACATTGGTCTGTCTACTGATTTATACTTGGTTTTATTTTGCCTTTGAATTGTGCAGACTCTGCGTTATCTAACTATTTATACTAAGACTTGAATTTTGAACTGAGCAGATTTATGCTAGCCTCTCGCTGAAATATATTTTGGTTCTGGCTATTTGACCTTATGTTATAGACCTTATGTTATTTCCTCTCGCAATTGGCATTACTTGATGCATTTCTGATGCTGATTTGACTCAAACTAATTTTTGCCTTCTGTAATGATTCTTAAATTTGAATAGACCTTTATGGTTTTGACTTTGAATATCATCTTGTAAAGGCCTGCATTAATGCCAAAGGCCTGCCATGTTTGAGCCTCGTATGCTCTGATACTGTGTCTCAACCTATTAATTTATTAGTTAAAATCATTGACATCTGCACATAGGGGTGTGTGAGCCACAGTGAACTCTCTCTGCTGGCCATCTGTTTTGCCTGATGATATCTGGGCCACTGCCGAGGAAAGCCCAAAGTGCTGCCCTCAATACCAGCTTCCATAAGCCCACTCTCTCTCCCACTGTCCTCATTGCAGGGCACCCAGAACCACCGCCATTGATTCCTCCTGCACCACCCTGTCATTTACCCTCACCAGAAGCCGTCTACCTGGTCACATCTCCAGCACCTACTCTGTGAGAGCTTATGTTGGACTTGGCCCTCTCTGTAGGGTCAGCCCCAAAAGTTTTGCCTTTACATTTTTTCTGAATTTGTTTTTGCTAACCTTAGGACTTTTAAGGGAGAGCACAAGCACTTTAGAACTGGTCAGCAGTGGTAAAGTGCACATAGCCCTAAGGCCAACAAAAAGGAATACACCAAAAAGAGGAGGGTAAAGGCAAAGCATTTAGGGGTGACCCTGCAGAGAGGGCCAGGTCCAACACCTACCCTAAACTGTTTGGTGCCTGCAGCCTCTCCTTCGTCAGATGACTGGGTTTATTTGGCAGCTGGTCTTTATTATTCCTCCCAGACAGCCACACAATAGAGGGATTAGGTGTGCCTGGATGGGCCATCCACTGACAGGATGGGGGGCAGAGCTGGGCACAACCCCACTTGCAACTGACTAGGCTGTGCTCTGCCTTCACACAATGGACTTGTCTCCCCTGCATTGTTCATACAGCCAGCTTGGACTTTGACCCGGTCTCGCACGACTAGATGTCCGTGGTTGGCGCCTTAATCTTTAAGGCGCTAGATTTTACCTAAAATTAAAAAGTTCATCATTACGGTTCTACTAATTGGGTTGTTGTCATTTTTATGTCAAATAATTTATTAAAATGCACTCTATTTTTTTCTAAATTGGTGTGGGACTTTTCTTGTGTTACGTTTTACTTTATTACTGCTGGACTTGCTGTATAAATAATTTACAAATTGCCTCCAAATCAAGCCTGACTGTTCTGTGCCAAAATACCAGAGGGTTGAGCTCAGGTTAATTTGGTGTTTGATTGCGACTTCACCATGACAAGGATTATGGTTGCTGCTTGAGCAGGGTTGTGATGCTTTCTCTCTGGCTACACCCACTTATTCTTTCCTTCCTCATCTTAAGCTACTTCCCTTTCCTCCTCCCCTCCCGATTGTCGCTCCATTCAAGCAGAGCTACTATTGAAGCAGACCATTGTCCTTCCACAATGTTTAAGCCTTTGGACGGCTAGCCCACACTGACATCATTGTGGCATCTGGCATCACGCTGCAGAAGGCCGAGTTCATCCTCACTGTTGACATTACCTTGCTGCTGCTGCAGTCTTAGCAGCTGTTGCTGTGTGCCTGCTCCCTGCTGCCGACGGAAGCCTCCTTCACTGATCTCCTTAATACCTGCTGCAAGCCTGTTTGCCGCAGTAAAGGAGACTGCTAGCCCTGCCGCTTCGCCTCACTTTTTCCACTATACCTGGTCCACAGGTGCCTGCTTCTCACTCACCCGTGAAGAGCGCAATGTTACACCACTCTGTCTTTCCCCTCTTTGGCCCAGTTTCCTTCATCCTCCATCCTGCCAGCATTAGCCCTCAACGGTAAGCAGGCTAACACTGCGGCCACTGAACCTTGTACAGATCTCCATAGGGGCTGAGCGCACCTATGTGCTTGTGCCCTTTCACGTGCCCTGTTGCTAATAACTCATCCCCCCGGCCCCTCTAAGCACCCACAGCGCCTCATTTACCCCTTTTTCCCTTACTCTCTCCATCGCTCCCTAACTAGCCTCAAACTTCCTAACCTGGCACTAAAAGCTTTGCCCTGGCATTCCTGGCAGTCGATATGTCACCTTCCAGAGAAAGAGAAAGCCTAACTCAATTCCCTTCACCTTTACGGTCTCAAACCCTGCTCAGTCAATTGATGCCTCTGCAGTTCCTCCGACTGAACCACCTGTACAAAAAGCTCAGGTTTCGGACTTCCAAGGTCAGATGCCTCCATATTGTTCTATGCTTAAAACTAGCTGAACTAAAAGGTACCTATCTTTTGTGAACTGGAGAGGTTTGACTACGAATACAGTTTTTTCTTCACTATTTTGACTAGAGGATGCAAACTCAAATTTAGTGAAAAATTGATTAAAACAGTGCACTGCAGTGTGTGTTTGCCTGAACATTTCAATGCGATCTTGGCTGAAATTGCTTTATGTGTGAAATGAGTGGGTATCCACAGATGTCTGACATGGTTTTTGGTTACTTTTTTTGAGTGAGCCATATGCTTCAGTGTCGCACCACCACTAAGGACTATATCATTACCCAATACTTTGTTTGTTACACAAAAGGGTTACAATTTCGTTATGCTGAGTTTCCTTTGAAAGACATAGGTGGTTGCAATTTATTAGTCTTGCAACTGGATCTGTAAGTTTATTTTTTACTACTAAGACATCAAAGAGAGTAAAGAAGCTAGTTTACGGTTGCATAGTTGTGAGGAAATGTGGTGGGTTATAGGGTGGGTTTGTGCAACCTGACTGTGGAATACACTCACAAAACCAACTGTCCAATCAGACTTGTTTGCTAAACCTTAGCTCAACTCAGGGTAGCTGTGGTTTTGAGCAGTCAGGCTTAAACAAGGGAACAAGTGTAAAGCATTTAAATGTACCAAAACAACGAAATGAGCAAGTCATGCAACATGAAAGAAATACACCAATTTATAAACACAAATCCTATTTTTATGAAATTTTAGACATTAAAACAATCAAAATCCACCAGAGAGTTCCAGAGATATGAATTTTTAAGCAAATCGTAAATCTCAGCTTTTCACTCTAAAACGTGAACAAGCATTGCTAACCGCAAAGTTCGAAAACATTGTAAAACTTTTAAAGAGTTTGTTTGGCTATTTAGTCCTGCTTTGGGCAACCAACCCCAACAGGGAAAGGTCAGGGAGGCCAATAAGAGTACTAGGACAGTTACTTTGTCACCAAAGCAGTCTCAAGTCCAGTTCCAGGCTCTATGTACAACCATCATAAACTTTAATGGAGTGGTCGTGCTGCAAGGATTACAGAATGCTGAAGATGCTGTGAGAGGCTGAGAATGCTTTGCAGTCGACAGGGGTTTTCCTAAGGCTACTCCTCAGTCAACAGACAAGGGTCAATGTCTCTCGAAGTCCACTTTGGTCCAGAAAAAGTCCAGTTGCCACTGGACTACTGGTCTCTGGTCATAGTGAAACCAGCAGTTCCCTTTGCTCCTTTGGTGAAGGCTAGTGTCGGTCTTGGGTGACCCAACTGCATTCAGATGACACCCCCCCCCGGTCCTGCAGACTCGGGTGTAACTATTTGAGTATTGGGACTCAGTTATCCGGGCTTCACGTTGTCAGAGACGGTCAAGTAATATGGACAACTGACTTGCCAGAACAGGCTTCTTCAGCTATTATTGCCCTGGTGTTGTAACAGGAAGTCAGCCAACTGACTCTTGGAGTTCACCTACACTGTCTAGGGCTCTGGAGTAACTTTTCTATGAGCCAGGCACCACAGGTACGGTCCTCTCTTTAGTAGCCCAGGGATCAGCAGGTGCCATGCAGCCTCTCTTGCAAGGTCCAGGTAACAGCAGAGCAGTCCTTCTTCTGTCTTCTCTCCAATCCAGATAGGTTCTGAGGATTGGGTGCCAGGGATGCCATATTTATTCCCAGGAAGTTGTCGCTAGTCAATTGGCTAGTAGGAGTTCTCCGCCTGATGATGACTTCCTCTGAAGTGTGGCATCTAGTTATCCCCAGAGGGCCCAATTTGGCCCACTCCCAAGATGGCAGATCCTTCTCTCGGTGTGTGGCACTTTGTAGGCCACTATTGGGACAGAAAAGTCCTCTGCATGATAAGAGACATGCACCGCTGCCCTGAATGCCCAACTGTACTGTTGTCTGGATCCCTAATGCTAATTTTTTTTGTCATAGGCAAACACGGATCATACGTGTGCACTATGACTCACGGACTATGGTCTTGTTGGACCAGAAAGGGTGCCCAAAGCGCTACCCCCATAGTGGTGGAAAGCTGCCTCCTTCACCAGGAGTTAACAGACCTGCCAACTCACACAGTCGCACCGTGTTTCATACGATATCAGCTCACTTCACATGGTCTCCCGGTGAAGAGCCGATATCACAAGGTAAATCCATGCCTCAGCGTAAGGTTCATAAGCGCTACCAATGACAGTGTGAATTCTAGATAATTTGCCTGTCCCTCCTTGGCCACATTGAATCACGTGTCCCGAGTGTCGGACTGTTAGAAATAGGGGCCTCTAGTTGGCAGAGGCTTGAATTCTGTCCAAGTAGGGACCCTTATTCTAGTCAGGGTAAGGGAGTTAAACACCCAAGATAACCACTGCTCACACCATTGGTAGCTTGGCACGAGCAGTCAGGCTTATCTCAGAGGCAATGTATAAACCATTTGTACATAAATAAAAGTAACACAGTGAAAACACTACAAAAGGACACCACACCAGTTTAGAAAAATAACCAATATTTATATGAATAAAACAAGACCAAAAAGACAAAAATCCAACATACACAAGCAAAGATATCACTGTTAAAAGGTTTAAAATAGTTAAGTCCATAGGAAACTATGGATGTGTCACTTTTATCACAAAGTACCTGGGATGCTCAAAATTAAAGACGAAAACAGGCACTGGGGAGGTGAGGCACCGGAAAACAGGTGCTGGGGAGGTGAGGCACCAGAAAAGAAAGCGATGCGTCCATTTCTTACTCCCAGGGGAGGTGATGCATCAATTCCTTACTGCCAGGGGAGGTGATGCGTCGATTCCTTGCTGCAGTGCAGAGGAGGTGATTGCTCAATTCCTTATTGCCTGTGGAGGTGATGCGTCAGTTTCCAGACATGCGGCCTTGGTTCCTTAATGCTGGGCTACGTCGATGAAGAACTTGGTGGACAGGTGCTCTGCGTCAAAAATCTAGACGCCCTGGGATGATGTAAGGGCTTCGAAACAGGTGCTGCATCAATTTTCCAGCTGCGAAGCAGGTGATGCGTCGATTTCTTCAGCTGCACAGCAGGCCTGAGTCGGAGTCAGAGCGGGTGCCTCGGACGTCAGAGATACGGTGCTCAGGACTCGGACTGCGGTGATCTTTTCAGTCGCACGGCAGGCGCTGTGTCGATTCTTCAACCGCACCATGCCGATGCGTTGGTTTTTCCACTGTATGGCGGTGCTGTGTCAGGAAAAACAGGTGCTGATGGTCGATGCGTGGATTTTCGGGCTTCTTTGCAGCAACAGCCACCTCCAGGGGCCCAGAACCGGAATTGGCACCACTTGGCAGGTCAGACCTCACAGCAGAGGAGTTCAGGGGCTGCAAATAAAGTCTTTGATGGCTCTGAGACTTATTAACAGGAGGCAAGCACACACAAGCCCTTGCAGAACCTTGGCAAGGAGGATACAGAAAGCAAAGTCCAGTCCTTTCACTGCCCAAGACAGAAGCAGCAAGCAGCAGGGCAACACAGCAAAGCACAGAGCAAAGTGGTAGTTACTCCTGACAGCTTCTCAGGCTCTTCTTCTTGGTAGAATGTCCTCTTAGTCTAGAAGCGTTCTAAAGTTATGGTGTGACAGCTCCAGTACTTATACCAGTTTCTTCCTTTGAAGTAGGCAAACTTCAAAGGGAAGGGTTTGTAGTGCACAACACACTGCCTTTCCCTGACCCGGCTCCAGACACACTACAGGGGGGTGGAAACAGCTTTGTGTGAGGACAGGCACAGCTCTATTCAGGTGTCAGTGACAACTCCTTCCACCAATCTAGCTCAGTAACACCCATCAGCCTGGTGATGGACCATCAGGATATGCAGGGCACACCTCAGCTCCCTTTGTGTGACTATCTAGAGTGAATGCACAAACAGTCCAACTGTCTGTCACCCTCCCTCAGGCGAGAATTCCACAGGCAGGCACAGGCACAGAATGGCAAAGTAAGAAAATGTCCACTTTCTGAAAGTGGCATTTTCAAACACGCAATTTAAAAAACAACTTCACTAAAAGATGTATTTTTAAAGTGTGAGTTCAGGGACCCCAAACTCCAGATCTCCATCTCTTCCCAATTGGAAGTTACACTTGTACGATGTTCCAAGGCAGATCCAATGATAACCTATGGGAGAGATAGTCCTTACAGTAGTGAAAAACGAAATTAGGAGTATTTCACTATCAGGACATGTAAAACATAACAGTACATGTCCTACCTTTTCAATACACTGCACCCTGCCCGTGAAGCTGCCTTGGGCCTACCTTAGGGGTGCCTTACATGTAGTAAAAGGGAAGGTTTGGGCACGGCAAGTAGATGCACTTGCCAGGAAGACATGGCAGTTTAAAACTGCACTCAGAGACACTGCAGTGGCAGGTCTAAGACATGTTTGCAGAGCTACTCATGTGGTTGGCACAATCAGTGCTGCAGGCCCACTAGTAGCATTTGATTTACAGGCCATGGGCACAAACAGTGCACTTTACTAGGGACTTACTAGTAGATCGAATATGCCAGTTCTAGATAAACCAATCAACAATTTAGACAGAGACAATATGCACTTTAGCACTGGTTGTGGTAAAAGCCAACAAAAACAGGTTGGAAAAACAAGAAGGAAGAAGGCAAATACTTTGGGGATATCCTGCAAAAAGGTCCAGGTCCAACACGGACCCATAGATGTGTCGTCCTCACTTTTTGCCCACCCCAGCATAGTGCGCAGTGTGTCGCTAGTCAGTCAGAGACTTATTGACAGAAGAAGCAAGCAGCGTGTCGTGCGCTGCAGCAGCACTGCACACAGGCCTCAGATAATTAAGACAATAGTGAGTAATGATTTTGCAGCAATTAACTTGAAGCATGTTTTTACTTATTGAGCCATTCCTGTTGCTACTACCATCTGATGTCCTGATGATATCTGATCACTGAGCACAGCATTTAAATAAAATGTAGCACGTCCGCTATTTTAATTTCACACCCACTCTCTTGTGCCGCGAGTTGTCCCTATTCCGCATGGTAGATCAGAGACCTCTATAGTACTGTTCTATGACTCTTCCCTCCAAATCTGTGGCAATCAATGGCTTGGGGTGCTGACGGCAGAATTTCTACACATGACATTAATTTCTGTTCATCTGGCCTGACGAAAAAAAATAAAGAAATGGCCAGATATAAACAAATGGCAACAAAGACAAATGCATGGCATGCATTCCCGCATCAGCATGGTGCCAGAACAGAGGCGCTCACTCTACGACAATTACAAGGGAATATCTTCATCCACAGGCAAGGCAGAACTATTTTTGTTTTATTACTCTATCCCCAATGGGCAGGGCACGAGTCGAGGGTACACCCGGGCCCATGGCGTCCACCCACTATTTTCACAGGGTGGACACCGTCCCCCCTGCCAAGAAGTTGGCCCCAGAGAAATATCTTGAACTTGTCCCGGTGTAAGACACCGGGACAGGTTCAGCAGCACCTGTACGTTGTCTGCTTTCCATTCCCAGCAGCAACGAGCAGGCAGCAAGGGTCCTTTTCTTTCCACCTCCAGGTGTGCCACAGATAAAGGCAGAAGTTAAATAGCTATCAGGCCTCCTTTTGATCTAGTATCGGATCGGAGGCGGCCTGGCACCTCACCCTTAAATGCAAGGGAGAAGAAACAAATGCACAGTGATTGTTATCTCTTCACAAGTACTTAAGAGATGCATTCTTTTTACTTTGTTCAGTCTCTGCATATAAGTACATGCACTGTAAGAATGTCAGATGGGTTGGTCTGCCCCAGTATTTACACAAATAACAATTTGAATAGCAGTATTTAATTTCTTTTGTAGCGTTACACATCCCAATGCAGTGTTAGAGCGCTTTACATAACATACACATTATCCATTCAAAATAAATCTTGTAAGTGTGCAAATCAACGTACAAGATGTGCTACTTGAGACATTCAGGGTTACAAGGTGTAGGAGTCAAATGCCCTTCATAGCTCACTGTGGTCTACTAGAAGGATTACAATTTATGAACTGCAAGTAACAAAAGGATCTCTGTGTTCTAAGCAGTAACCCACTTACCTATATACATAAAATAAAAATCTGTGAGCTTCATGTTACATGATGTGCTTTTCAGGACACAACTTTAAAAAAAAAAAACATATTTATTGCATTTTCAGTTGGCATATGTTATAACATACACATATCAGAGCACTATTGCATAATTAAGTGGTACATTTGTGCTCACAACATTGTATAGGATGCACACCATGTGTGTTGCGATATCATGAATAATAAACCTGAAGAGGGTAGCAACAAAATAGAGGTTCAACAATCCCCAAACGCCCTGTCCCCCTCCCCGCCAAGAACATTAAGTGATTATGGTTTGCAGGAGACAACTTAATCTTCTTACTACTTTGATTCAAATTTGGGACTACACAAAACACAGATCTCTCCAACAAATGTGTTAACCTCCAGAGTTATCTCACCATTATTATTATTCCATGAGATTTACTGGGCACCTCTGCAGCAGATGCCTTAACCCCATAAAATATTTAAAAATGCAGACTTTGCAACCAATCAAGCAGAACAGATCTACTACCATGCTTTTCCTTGTTGCTAATTTCTTTAAGGCAGGGTTTAAAAAAAATGTATTAGTTGAGGCCTAGAATTTGCGTTAGTATTGCGCCACTTTTTTGGCACAACCCCGACACCCAATCTCATTTGTCAAATATCATAAAGCACTTAAATGTACTTATGATACACCTGATAAACATATGTGTGAGATCTTAGTATCTGATGTCACTTCTTGTGATGTCACTTCCTGTGATGCAACGTGGAATGTCACACGTCGTGACGTCATGTGCTGTGATGGCATGCGTCATGATGTCACGTGCATACTGCCTAACTTGGTCAGTCCCCCCACTTCTTTTTGTAGGACTTGTGCCCTGCCAATGGGTTTGAGACTTTTCTGTCATCTTTTTTGTGGCCTACTTGTGATATTTTTATATGGAGCAGTTTTAAAACAACAATCGCAAGATTCATACGTTTTTGTTGAAAAGTAGCCTCTTTCCAACCTGTATCAAGCTAAGCGGTGCAGCCTTAGGCGACGGGGAGGCTCAGCAGTAAAAACAATCATCCATGGTCCTGTGCATCAAACCCAACATGTATTGGTGATGACTGGCAGTCGTTCTGGTGCCCGCCCCCTTGACGTGGAGGTCACAGTCTGGTCCAGGCCCCTGTTGGCCTCTGTCCATATCAGAAAGTTCATATATTGTGCTGGCGCTAGGCGGCGGGCCTTTCCAATAATCTTTATAGACTCCTGTCGCAGGTCAGCCACAGCAGCGTGTCTAGTATAAACATCCTTGCTTTGTACATGGTGATAATGTACAGCCCTTAAACATGAAGCTCGCTGGGAAATCGTGCGATATTTCCTGAGTATTAGTGTTTGAGGAGAAACCCCCTAGGAGAACTATTCCACGTCTGTACTTTCAAGCAACTGTCACCTACACAATTACTATTGATACAGGACGAGGGAAGGGGCCAACCACTGGGGCCGGATGGTGAGCCAGAGATTTGTGTTTGAAAGGACATTCCGGCAGATGTGTATTGCAACCCTCAAAGGTTGAGGGCTCTGACATGCATTTTTGTGTAATTTTTAGGTCGAGCGCTGGCCAAGACCTTTTGATTTTACTAAAATTACATGTGTACCATACCTACATATATGGGCTTTCAATGAGCCCTCGTCATCCATTGGTCTGTTGGTGTGCCATTCACATTTTTCTTCACATCCACCTTCTGGTACTGCACATGAATACTAGTACTGCACCTGAATGAGATTATATCAATTATCAGAAAGACATGTTATCCAAATGTACAGTAGTCCAGCTCGGACCAGTGCTTTGCGAAACTCCGGACCTGCCAACTCACACATGTCCAGAGAGGCATCTCTCCCATAAATGATTTACTAAAAAGAAATGAGGGTATCAAGGTCGTTTCCCAGTGCTGATGTCACCCCCTTTGTGTCCTCTAGAGTTGGTGTCAGGTAGATAAAGCAAACAAAAACTACAATTACCACTGCAATCAGTGGTATATAGCACTTTTGCTTTTCAGAAGCTCAAGTGTGCTTCGTGGACTGTTAGAGTTGCATTACAAAAAAATCGCATTGTCCAGTTGAGGCCTGGGAAAGGCCACAT
Source organism: Calotriton arnoldi (assembly GCA_963921515.1). Classification (NCBI taxonomy): domain Eukaryota; kingdom Metazoa; phylum Chordata; class Amphibia; order Caudata; family Salamandridae; genus Calotriton; species Calotriton arnoldi. The sequence continues at coordinate 2,637,240 of CAWUFW010001069.1, read as the reverse complement.
TTAGTTTTAAGTTCTGTAAGTTAGCACATCATTAGTGAAGATCCTACTGTTGTGGGTGTATTAGTCCCAGGCGCTCGCATGGAATACACCACTCAGTATCTATTGCCTTAATTAAGGCGGTGCTCTCGAGAAGGGGAGACACACCCTGCTTCCCCCGATTATCAATCAAAAGATTGAAACAAAACAATTCACCAAATTCAAGGCATACGCCATTACAATCAAAACTGTAATTCGTAATTATTTTTTTAGACACAAAATAATGCTGGTATTCTTGTTCTTCTGTATGTTCTTTTATTTCTTTTTAGCCACACGCCAACGCGTTTCGTCGCAGTGGGAACATTACCCTTACGACTTCCTCAGGGCTAAAATATAACAGAAATGCCAATATTGTAGTACATACATTAAAGATTATTTAAATATATTTACAGCTTTAGGCACCCAGTGCAAAGACACGGCAAGCGTATTGATCAAGTTGTGTGGCAACCTGAATCACCACCTCTTTATTTTTGGTACTAGTGACCACTCCAAGCTCTTTACATCATAACCTTTACTTTTACGTATACTGTGCATGGTTATAGTGATGATCTCTGGAGATATGACATTCAGTGCCATATCTAATGCTGTAACCACAAGTAGTAGAATGGTACACAGACAAGATTTGTGAATTATAACTGGTGCTCCCCTCTTTTTGCATACAACACCTATATGTGCACAAATTGCTAATCAAAACCCTACATGTCAGAAATTAGAGAAACATGCTGTACCTGCTAAAATCGAGTTGATTTTAAAAGTATCCTAAGGAGCCAAGAGAGAGCAAAAAATACGCATTCTATAAATGTCAAAACCGAGTAAGTTCCAATCAACAATTGCAATAGTGAGTATAACTCTGCATGCTTCGATATCACGCTTACCTCCTCAAATCGAATACGATTCTGGAGGATCAATCCAATCTGTTCTTAAGCAAATAATTCCAACCAATAAAACGTGTGAAGTCAGGACCCCAAAATAAACTACCTGCGGAAATATTAGAATAGGTAGACATTTTATAAGCTTCTATCGTTTTGGCAGTAATGCAAGTAAAAAAGTAAAATCTACTATGTAGACTTACCCAGTGGTAGAATCAACCACATAAGGTATGTCCAAAGCATTATTTCATCAATCTTAACGAGAACTCCAAAGAAATAGTTATTTTCTCTCTGGATCCTGATTTTGAGTTATCTAAGGGGAATTTAACAAAAATATACCCCACTTTAAACATAAGACCTAGATTCAAATATTCTATGTCTCAAAGATATGCGTAGATGCTCTCCTCTTTACCTTTAGTATATCCGACACCACGTGTACGCGTTCTCCGGCCCGATTACAGGTGAGGAGTACGTCCACTTACTGCCTCATATCGCATTTCCAGAATGAGAATCGAAAGAGGACTATGATGCCGCGTGACAATAATGAGCGCCATCTTTAAGTAGTGAGAACTATTCACCACATAACAATTAGCCCCAATGCATCTTAAGAGCCACGTGTATTTAACTGTCATGAGAACATCTGAAATATTGTAACGGAAGCCTCGAACTATATTTCCAAATATGGGATGAAATAAAATAAAAGGAAACTGCAGAGAAGCGTGACTATTTTTTAACGCCATCTTAATTGGTAGCCAACACTCTGCACACAATCTCATGTAGCCCATAATAGTAATACGGGCTATGTAAAACCTTTCAAAGTAATCAGGCTATCGCAAACTCCGATAAAAGTGCCTCCTCCTTTTATCCATTCTGTGGTTTGAAAATAAAATATTATATCTTATGACTAGGAAGTTAAATCTCGACGGCACTTGGGTTAAGCAGCAATATCTTAGAATATGTACATATCCTCATAATGCATAACATTCCAACCTCAATCCTATACGCCAGATTCTTAAAGGCTGTATTAACCAAACAAGTCACATCCGTCAATTCTAGCTTTTGATTCAGAACATACTAGTGCTCTCTTAATCTTATTTCTACTGAGGAAGCCTCACTTTATTCTATATCTCATCTAGAACAAGATTAGTTTCCCAAGAAATATTGCAATTCTTTTTTTTTAACAACAAATTTTATTGCTTTTCCATGGCACCAATTGGGTATAGCCCAATGAGCATCCAACATACAATAATCAAATCGGGCAAATCCAAGGCACCAAATATCTTCCCCGTGATTGGTCTGCGGAACATCAGACCCGAATCCCCCCCCCCCGCCCGCACACCACACACCCCATATATAATGACACGTGAACAAAGTGCAAATATGCCCTATTCCCAATGCACATCTCATTCCCTTTAAACCGGTGAATTGCTCACAACCAGTCTATCCAATGGGTCTCTGGATAATGTGGGTCCAAGAAGCGACAAGTCAATACCTCTGTAGGTGGCCCAGCGCGCCCAAATCTTCTTATGTTTCTGTGGGCAGCCCCGTGCATGAAAGACCGCAACCTCGGCCGACATACAGCGGTCCATCGCCCTCTTCCAGGCCCCCACACTGGGCGGGGACGTATCCTTCCAGTGTTGAGCAATGTCACGCTTGGCAAGTGTGAGTCCCAAGAACAATAAATGACGCTTATATCTGTTCCCCCCGATATCATCAGTGCCATGCAGAAGGACCAGCCTAGGGTCGGCGGGAATATCCCGCGCCACAACCTGCCCCAAACAGGACCGAACACCGGACCAGAAATGCTGCAACGCTACACAGCTCCACACAGTGTGGAGAAAGGATCCCTCCTCCGACTCACAGCGAAGGCACACGGGGGATGGAACGGCTCCCATTTTGAACAGGCGTTCGCGCGTATAATAAACCCTATGGAGGTATTTAAACTGAATCAGTCTATATCGTGTAGAGACCGCTGAACACCGGGGACTGGCCAGCGCCTCAGCCCAATCATCGTCTGTGAGTGTGGGAACATCCGCCTCCCATGTCGCCCGAGTTCGATGTAAAGTGGTAGTGGCGTGTGTAGTGATCGTTTGATAGATTTGTCGGATTTTGTGCGCACCGAGATCCCCCATCAGTAGGCGACCTTCCAGCGGGTGAAACTCTGGGAGAGTTGTGAGGCCCCGTATGAGAGGGGAGACCGCGTGTCGGAGCTGCAGGTATCTGTGGAACTGTGTTTTATGGAGGCTAAAGTCGTCTTGTAGCCTTTGAAAGGATTTGAGAGTAGACCCTTGCATTATGTCCCCCAACACGGAGATCCCGATATCATCCCATGTACGGAACCCCTCTAGTGTTGAGACTGGCCTAAGGTGAGAGCCCTGCCACAGGGGTGTCGCCGCGGTCAATCTGCCCCACCACCCCATTCGTCTGACCACTCGCCTCCAGATCTGAATGACGAGCCGACAAGCCGGGGGAAGCTCCGCTAATGATGTGGAACTGTATAGGAAGTGAAGCAGTGGCGTGCCGTCCAGGAAAATACGTTCTACCGCATAGGCGGGGTCTGTCGGGGAACTGTACCACCAGTCGTTTATCACGAGGAGATGCGATGCCCAATAATATGCCTGGACATCTGCCGCGGCGATCCCGCCGCAATACGTAGATTGGATACACGTGGCCAGAGCCACCCGAACCGCACCTCCCCCCCAGAGGAACCTATTTAACAATGCATTGATTTGACGAAACCACGACGGGGGGATTGGGAAGGGGTAGTTTTGCAGCCGATACAGCAGGCGCGGCAGAGATACCATTTTAAATATGGCAGATCTGCTGTATAACGAGAGGGGAAGTTGAGACCAGATCGTCGTCTCATCCCGAACAGTAGTCAGCAGTGGGGCAATATTACGGGTCCAAGCCTCAGTAGGGCAGCGCGTTATATGCACCCCAAGATACCTAAAACTCGCCTCCGCTATGATCAGTTGCGAGGCCCAGGCCTGAGATCGCTGGTCTCCGCAAATAGGAAACAGAATGGACTTAGACGGATTTGCGTATAGTCCGGAGGTTTCCCCGAATATCCGTAGGATCTGCAGCACCCATGGCCCGGATACCCATGGATCCGACATAAAAAACAAGGCATCATCCGCATAAAGTGCGATCCTGTCAGAGCATTCCGGAGACCAGTCCAGACCTCGTATAACCGAGTCTCGGCGAATCCATGTGGCTAATGGCTCTATGGCCAGCGCGAACAGGAGCGGGGAGAGCGGGCAGCCCTGCCTAGTGCCTCTATGGATGGGAAAGGGGGCTGACCGGTGGCCCGCCACACGAACCGATGCCGTGAGGTCGGTGTAGAGTAGCTTCACATACGTCCTAAAGCGAGGACCAAGGTTGACAGCTTCCAAAAGTTTAAAAAGATATGACCAGCTCAATGTGTCGAACGCCTTGTCAATATCCGCCAGCAGGACCGCCGCCGGACGTTCCAAGCGGTGGGCCTCCGCTACTGCGTTGTGGGCACGCCGGATATTATGCCTGGTGGACCGCTGCGGCATGAAGCCAGACTGATCCGGGTGCACCAGATCTTGTATACACGTGCGGAGGCGGTCCGCCAGCACCTTCCCCAGCAGCTTGGGCTCAAAGTTCATCAATGAAATGGGGCTGTAGGAGCCGGGGTCCTCCGGTGGGCGACCCGGCTTAAGGAACACAACTACCTCAGCATGTCTCCAATCCAAAGGGAGAATTTGCTGCTCTTCGGCGGCGTGAAGCACCTTGAGCAAATGGGGACCTAAAGTCGTAATGTGAGGCCGCAGAAAATCACTGGGGAACCCGTTGGGGCCCGGCACCCGTCCAGGGTGGGTGTTGGATAGCGCCGCCCGCAGCTCCTCCAATGAGATGGGCTCATCCAAGGCAGCGCTCTGTTCGGCCGAGAGGCGACGGGGATGGATGTCCACAAAGAAGGCATTCATGAGAGATTCCTGGATTACCTCACGCTCCTCATATAAAATCGAATAGAACTCAGCAAAGGCCTGTACAACAGCCTCAGGGGAAGTGCATGCGGCCCCGCCGGGAGACCGCAGGAGAGGTACCTGCGTCGGGGCTGCTCGGGCCTGACATAGCCTATGTAGCATCTGACTGGACTTGTCTCCCCATTGGTAAATCCTATGTTGGGTGGCCAGCCAAGCATCTTTGGCACAATCGGTATGGACCTGATGTAGCAGCTGCTGCACATGCAGGAGGTTTCGGCGGGCCGTCGGATCCGAGCCCTCCACTACGAGGGATTGAAGATCAGCCTGTCTAGATTCCAGGTCTTGCACCTGGGCTAGGTGGCGGTGTTTTTCCCCGGTACGATAGCTTATGTCGGCCCCCCGGATCACGGGCTTAAACGCCTCCCATAGGATAACCGGAGACGAGCATGTATCCAAATTAAAACTAAAATAGTCAGCAATGGCTTGGCTGAGCATCTCCTTGTAGTCCTCGTCACGAAGTAGCCAAGGGGACATACGCCACCTATACGGCGCCCTGCCTGATTGTAAACGAATTTTGAGTTGGATCGGTGAATGATCCGATAGTCCGCGCGGCATGAGGGAGGCATGTGCCACCCTGTGCAGATAGCTACGTGGAAGAAAGAAATAATCTAGCCGGGATAGAGTAGGATGTACTGACGATGCATAGGAGTACCCAGCATCAGACGGGTGAAGGGCGCGCCATGAGTCCACCCAGCCTAGGGTGCGTGCTAGCGCTGCAAGTTTGGACGGAGTAGGGGATGCGTCAGGTTGTCGGGCGCGCCACCTATCCAGCGGCCCTATGATGTCATTCCAGTCGCCCCCTAATATCACCAGGCTACCCGGAAGATCCCCCCAGAGTTGGGTTAATTTGTCAATAAAAGTCTGACCAAGCGGTGGGGGGGCGTAAATGCTGCCAAATGTTAGCTGTTAGCCTGCCAAGGTACCGGAGACCACTCTATAGCGACCCCCCGGGTCCAGCCATTGTTGCGTGACCAGAAACGGCACTCTGCGATGTATAAGTATGGCCGTGCCCCGCGCCCCGTGGGTAAAGCCGGAGTGATATACTGCAGCATAGCCGTAGCGGGCTAGGCACAGGGCCTTGGTGCCTAGTAGATGAGTCTCCTGAAGCAAAAGAATATCTGCGGCATAGCGTTTAGCCTGTTGTAGAACAGCTCCCCGTTTAACTTTGTTTAGCAACCCCCGTACATTCCAGGCAACAATATTCAGCATTCCCGGTGAGGGATCACTTGTCGTGCGAGTCATATCTTAAGCCCCTGAGAGTAAATGATGACCAGTACGCGTGTGGTTGGGCAATAGGATGTGTGTGTGGTGCGGAAACAAAGAACAAATACAAAACTAACTCAATAACATTTCCCTCTCCCCCTCCACCCCCACCCCCATACTACCAAAAACTCGGAGTATCTGTCGCGGTAGAATCCCTCCCCAGGTCCCCAACATGACGACCCAAGTGGTTTCTCCAATGGATCCCACCCTCCCAACTTACCCAACATCACCCAGAACGTGTGAGGCGTGCCTCGTCCAGCCCCTCTAAGGCCAATAGTGGGATCCTCTTCAGTTGTAGCCAGAACACATTATTGCAAGATTAATCCCCGTGGATCCCAGCCCTCCCCTAAGTGGTGAACTAAGCAATACTGATAATTGCCCGCCCAGAAGTGCCTCATTCTTCCAACATCCCCAGAAATATAAAGGGTGAGCTATGGCCAGTTCGCATCAAGGCCAATGGCATCGATTCAGCCAAGTGCCACCTAAACCTTCCCATGGAAGCCTATCTCCAGGATCCCGACCCAACCTTGAAAATCGAACAATACATTACATAATCTACTTGTCCAACAGTGTCAGTCAGCAGCATCCGGTGGCCCCTGGGTGCGCCAATTAGAGTGGGACCGGTTGCGTTTCGATGTCGTGGCTTACCCTGGCGACCGCTCCGGTGCGAGCCCTGGGAAGAGTCCGAGTCCAACGGGGGCGGTGAATGAGGCTTGAGGGAACGTCGCTCGTCGGTCCAGGCGAAGACCTCCTCCGGTGTCTCGAAGAAGAACGTCTTCGCCTTGTACATCACCTTCAGCCGAGCCGGGAATAACAGAGCGTATGACAAGTTTAAGTCACGTAGGCGTCTCTTGGCCGCCGCGAAGGACTGTCGTTGTTGCTGCACCAGCCTTGTATAATCGGGAAAAGCCATGATGGGATGGGAGTCGAAGACCATCTTGTCCTTGTGTAGCCTGGCGTAGCGAAGGATAGCGTCCCGGTCGGCATAGTTAAGAAGACGGGCTATCACTGGCCGCGGGCGCTCCCCCGGCGGCGGTCTTCTGGCCAGGGCTTGGTGGGCCCTCTCGACCACAAAACATGTGGACCTGTCCTCTGGGGGCAGGAGAGCTGTGAGCCAGCCGGAGATGAAAGTGTCCATAGATGCCCCTTCACAGCCCTCCGGAAAGCCAATTAGGCGGATATTATTGCGGCGGGTTCGTCCCTCGGCATCTTCGACCCGGGCGGCCATCTCCTGTGAGTGTTTGGTTAGTTTATCCACTTTCAGTTGCAGTGCAGCCACGGAGTCCTCAACGGTAGACACCCTGGTCTCGGTTTCGGTGATGCGGTCGACCGCCTTCCGCAGATCTTGTCGGAGAAAGGACACCTCCGTGCCCACAGCCCCGATCTGGGCCTCGAGGGCAGTCCGTGACTGATGGATCGCCTCCAGCAGCCTCGCCGTGTCGGATGTGGGACCCTCTACAGTCTCCCCCGGGAGGGTTGGCGGCGGTAGTATAGCGGTCCATTGTAGGCTGCTTAGGGGCCGATGCCCCTGGCTTGTCTTTGCCCATGGGGATCGATATCAGCCTGTTGCGAGGTCCCACTGGGTCGGCCCCCGGCCCCGAGGAGATGCGAGGCAGCGGAGGGTAGCAGTTGTCCACCAAGGCAGCTCTCCGCCGGGCCCCACCGCTTGCACCGCTCCAGAGGCCTCACGTTACGATCGTCTTGACTCCAGCAGTCACCCGGGGGGGTCCCCGTCCGACACCCCGTCAACTGAGCAGGCCCACCACTCAGGCGGCCTCAGCGTCACCAGGCCGGACGTCTGCGAGCAGCGGGTGCCCACCTCCGGCAGCACGGCCCAGCCCCGCCGGGTGCCAAAGATCCAGCCGCCACAGGGCCCCTGGCTATCGGTCTTTCACGGAGCCCACTCTCTCAGGCACTGCACCACCCAGGCTAGCGGAGGACGGGCTCCTCACCAACGCAACGTCGAGGCTCCAAGCGTCCCCAGCAGCACCGCAGCACCTTCAGTAGTCGGGACGTAGGCCGCTCTTCGCCTCGCCCACGGATGTATTGCACGCCAGCAGAGGTACACCCAGGTCCGATCGGGTGGGCGGGCCGCCCCCGCAGATCTAGCCGCGATGCGGCGACCCAGCGCCGATGACTCCAGCCAATGAAGGAGATGGGGGGAGGGGCGCCCCGCGAGAGTGTCACTGCTGGGGGGCCCCGTCACCCTGCTCCCGCTGCAAGCTCGTAGGGCAGCTCCAAGAGGGCGCGATTCGCCGCCCCGGCACAGGCAGCCGCCGCCGATACCCTCCAGCCGCTAGGCCCACCGCAGCCGCGGGCTCAGGTGTCTCACCCGCCGCCGGCCGCGGCGCGGCCCCCGCCGACCAAAGGGCCGGCCGCAGCCGATCCGCTCACCGGAGATCGGGAAACCCCCGTCCGGAGGATCGCAGCAGGAGCTCCAGCAGATGCCCCTCAAGAGAGGCGCTGGGGATCGAGGATGTTGCAGGATAATGGGCCTAACGGGAACGGACTGCGGAGCTCTAACAGGACGCGTCCGCCATGTTCGGCTCCCAGGCCACGCCCCCCAAATATTGCAATTCTTGATCAAAATTTAAACCGTCTTCTACCACCCTGAGGCGCATTATCCATTTGGCCTCTTGTCTGTGCAGTTTAAGCTCCCGGTTGCCTCCCCGAGGATCTTTTGCAACATGTTCAATGCCGAAAAAAGTAAATGTTTTATTGCTCCCTTGTTTCTCACAATTGTTTACATGTTCGGCAATCGGATATCTGTATTTTAATAATATATAATGTATTTTCTGTTGGCCTAATAGCTATCATTTTTTCTGGCCACACTTTCTTGTATTGCCTGAGCCTTTCCCGTTTTTATGATATATATGTCCCCACTTGTATGTTTTCTTTTATTTTCTCATTAAAAGATGATGTCCAGTTGGACAGCTAAAAAATAGACATCATTGTATCTCTATAAATATGAATTTTCACAAATGTTTTTATGTTAGGGACCATTGTTCCTTAAAACAATACTTACTGCATCTGCCATGTTTTAAAGAGAGGATGACGTTCGGAGTGTGACCAATATCTTTTTAACTTTATTTCAGTTCAGTGCATAATGTCGGTAGCAGAGAGTACTACAGGAGGATATTTGTCTAGTTCTGAAATCTCGATTGATGGTGAGGATAGGTGTTCTGTGTGAAAAAAAAGAAAGAGGGTGGCCAGGCAAGACGGGTGGACGTAGCTTTCCTCGGCTCCGCCGTCCCCGTGGCTGTCTCCGATGCTAGCGGGAGCGAACTGGTCCCAAAACACACCTACGCGTGGGGAATGAGCTGCAGTGCAACAGGCGGTTGAGAAAACCGGAGCTGCTGGCCGTTTTCCGTCCCCCGGAGAGTGGAGAAGATCGGGGAAGGAGGAGCGGCCCATACTTAAAATGGTGGCGGCCCACGAAACGTAAGTGCGGACGCGAAGCAAGCACTGACGGAGCCAGACAGGTGACAGAGGAGGGAGGCAGCATCCACTGACGAGACCCCGAGGCTGCGGTGGCAGTATGCGAGGAGCAGAGGCCGGACTGTGACCTGAGGCTGAGACGAGGCCCCCAGCCACGAGACCGGGGGCCGCCTCCGTCATCCTCCTTGCAGGGCACACCAGTAGGGGACTTCTGCTGTTGGCGGTTGGGGACCCACACTGGCATCGAGGGTCCCCCTAACATAGAGAGTGTATATCTCTCGAGGTGCCCTGATTCTGGGAGATACAGCACGGGGCCGGCCAGTTCCTAGATGCCTGACCCTAAGATGGCAGCCATCGCTGCCATGCAATGCATGTAAAATGAGCAAAGCTGAGGGGAGTACAACGGGAGGCAAGAGACACGTCGCCCTACTAGAGATGCCCAGAGGGGTATGCAGCAAGGGCCCTGCCACACAGAAAGACACCGCCCAGAGTAGTGGTTGCACAAGCCCTCACTGCGCCCTGAGGTTTTAGTAGGAGCCAGAGGGGAAACCGAGTGCCCCAGCATATAGGAGTTGTATAGCTGATTGGGTTACAAGGGGCACGCAACACCCCAGGGCCGTATCCTGCGGCTGAAAGGGCGCCCACTGGAAGAGCTGGACAGTCTTTGAACAGAAGGGGGCCACCCACGGAGTGAAGGGGCGGTCGGATTGCACTTATGCCACCGAAAAAGGGGCCAGCTAAGGTATCCAGCTACTTCCCTACAGCAGAAAAAAAGCAACCGCAGGAGCAGGGCGCGAACGTAGACACCATGACTCTCACCAAAGAAGACCTAATGGCATCCCTCAGGGACTTCAAATCCGAACTCCGCGCAGAATTAAAATTTGACATTAAGACCTCCCTGGATCAACTGAGAGATGATCTTACTGAGCGGATGACAGCGCTCCAACAAGATGTAGACTCTGTGGGCGCGCGCATCCTAGAGGTGGAGTCTCGGGTCCAGGAGCTGGAGAAAAAGACGGAGGCCGCGCAAGACAGCATACAGGATCTATGAGCCTAGCTACATACGGCTCTATTGAAGATGGAGGACCTGGAAAACAGATCACGGCGGGACAACATTAGAATTAAGGACCTTGAGGAGGGTGTGGAAGGACCAGACCTGGAAGCATTCATCGAGGGGCTCTTTGCAGAGGTCCTGGGATCAAACCACGCTAAGATCAAGATTGAAAGAGTGCACTGCGTTGGGGCCCAACAGGGCGGAGAACGTCGACGCACCCGCGATATTCTTGTTAAAATGCACTCCTTTAAAGTTAAAGAGGCAATCCTACAAGCCGCCAGAAAAAGAGACAAGATTTCCTTTCAGGGCTTCCGCTGCAGCCTCTTCCAGGACCTGGCACCGGCGACTCTACTAAGGTGCCAACAGTTTCGGCCCATCACTACGGAGCTCAGAGCAGATAACATCAAGTATAGATGGACGTATCCCTTCGGTCTGGCCTTCGAGTTGAACAACAAAATAAAGCACATCACGGATCTGAAGGAAGGCTTGAATATTCTGGGCCTACCCCCCAGCACAGAGGACCACGCTGGGTCTATTTCACGAGGGACAGAGAGCGACAATCCCTCAAGGTGGCATGCGAGTGTCAAGAGTCGCCACTCGAGAGACTAGAGTCTGCAGCTCAGTGAGATCTATAGCTACAAGAGGCTTTTTCACTATACAGGAGTTCCATCCAACACGAGAGATGCAACAGGGAAAAGACTCGCACCCGAGGGACTTATGCCGCACTGGAACAGGGATACTGCCCGATCTCTCACAGTCCCACACCATGCAAAGCGAATGGCGGTTTGGTGACCAACAACCTTTTGGGACAGACAGCCGGGGACGCAGACCTGAACCGTTTACCCCACACTACGAACTTCTTCTTCCACTTCGCTATGGCCGGGAGCACTGGAGTGCACCGGCGAAGGTTTTGTTTGGGTAAGTTTGTTCAATGTTGGGGGGGGGGGGGGTTTACAGGAGGGGGAAACTGTTCACACAGAGACTATGATTATGTACTTATGGTGGCTCAGAGAGCGCGTCCGTTCCTTGATCAGGCTGAGGGCTTCCTCCTGGCAGGCGATTCTAGCAGGAGAGAGATGAGCTTAGCACAGATCCTAATTTTGAGGGTAATGGGGACAATGGGATCATGCCGATATCTATAGCCTCCTGGAATGTAAGGGGGCTGAATTCGCCCCTTAAAAGGCAGAAAATTTGGAAATATCTGATAGATCATGATTTTGAAGTGGTGGCCCTGCAGGAAACTCACCTAAAAAGAGATGAGGAGCTTCGGCTGCGCCATAAAAATTATGCATTAATCTATAGATCCTCAGCGACCACCAAACACAGAGGGGTGGCCCTATTGTTCCATTACTCCCTGAAATTCCAACCTGAAGCTACAAAGTCGGATAAGGAGGGCAGGGTTATTATGGTGAAAGGGAAAGTGAGAGGGAAACTCTGCATATTTATATCGGCTTATGCTCCAAATGCAGGTCAGTCACCATTTCTGTCCGCTCTGCTTAATATGATTGGGGGGTTTGCAGAGGGCCCAGTGATACTGATGGGGGATTTCAATCTCACATGGCAGGCAGATATGGATAGCACCCACCCACACAGGTCTTCTACAGGTAGTTTCCCCAGGAGTTTTAAACAGTCCTCACACGCATTAGGCCTTGTAGATGCATGGCGACATCTCTATCCCGACACCAAGGACTATACGTTCTTTTCCCATTCTCGCCAAACATACTCGAGACTTGATTATATTTTTTTAAGTCAAAGTCTACTGGGATCTCTTCAGGAAGCAAAAATCCTCCCGATCTCTGTTTCAGATCACAGTTTAGTCACGATTTGCCATGAGTGGGAGGGAGGGGCTCATAAAGCGCCAAGATGGTATTTCTAAATCTCGGTGACGAGAGATAGATTACTAAGAGAGGAACTCTGAGGGGCCATTGCAGAGTTCTTTCGCTTAAATCAGCCGCAGGATACCTCACCCCTCACTAATTGGGATGCTTTTAAATCAGTTATACGGGGAAAGTGTATTGAGCTCAACTCTGCCTTAAATAAACAGAGGGCTAAGGAGAGGGAGGCTTTGAAAGAGTCCCTGGGGGTTATTGAAAGGTAACACAAAAAGAATCCTTCCCGTACGGTACTGCGTCAGATGAGATCGGTCAAGGGGAAACTTACAGCGATATACTCTAATAGGGCGGAATATACTCTCTTGCGATTACGCCACACCTCATATTCTCAGGGGAACAAGATTGGCGCGCACCTAGCTAGACAGCTCCGTGAGAAGAGGGAGAAAGAATATATTGGGGCTATAGTAGACTCCACGGGGCACACATCCCATGAAGACACCGACAAGGCAAATGCTTTTGGGGCGTTTTATAAAGAGCTATATGCTGGGGACTACCTAGAGCCTGCAGCTCAACATCAATACCTAGAGTCGCTAGAATTTCCACAGGTCTCGCCAGATTGGAACGAAAGGCTAAACGCTCCCATTTCGGGGGAAGAAGTGGGGAATGTCATCACGACTCTCAAACCTAATAAGTCCCGGGTCCTGATGGCCTAATAGCCCATTTTTATAAAACCTTTGCCCCAGACATCATCCAACACCTAACTTTGGGGCATATTATCAAGAAACGGCGTTAAAATTATCGCCGCTTTAGCGGCAGAAAACTGCCGCTAAAGCGGTGATAATGGGCTTGATAATATGCCCTTGAGAATTCCAATAGAAGCCCATGTTCTGGTGTCAACATGGGCTTCTATTGGAATTCTCAAGGGCATATTATCAAGCCCATTATTGCTGCTTTAGCGGCAGTTTTCTGCCGCTAAAGCGGCGATAATTTTAACGCCGTTCTTGATAATGTGCCCCAAAGTTTTTTAACACGATAGCGGAGGGCCAGGCAGTCACTCATTCAATGGCGGAGGCCGCTATCACGGTCATTCCCAAACCCGGGAAAAACCCTTGAAAATGTGCCTCGTACAGGCCTATCGCTCTTATGAATCTGGATGCCAAATTCTATTCTTCAATTTTGGCGAAGCGACTGGAGGACCTGATGCCAAACTTAATCCACCCTGATCAATCGGGCTTCATAAAAGGCAGACAGACTCACGACAATATTCGAAGAATCATTCACCTGATTGAGAAAGCTACCAAATTTAAGATACCTGCAGTTTTAGTGGGACTAGACGCCGAAAAGGCTTTTGACAGGGTGGATTGGGCGTTCCTCTTTAGCACGATGGAATACTTTGGGTTTGGTAAACCATTTATAAACATGATTATGGCTAACTACGCACATCCGCGCTCTAGAGTCCAGGTTAATGGGACCAACTCGGCTCTCTTTTCCCTGGAGAGGGGCACAAGGCAGGGCTGCCCGCTCTCGCCATTACTTTTCGCCTTAAGCATTGAGCCATTGGCCCTCCGGATACGAAAAGCTGCAGAAATTCGGGGTATACCATTTGGGGGGGGGAAGAGCATAAAATATCGCTTTTCGCTGACGACGTGCTGCTATCCCTCACCTCCCCTGATCAGTCACTGCAGGTGCTACAGGATGAGTTGAGGGCTTTTGAGAAAGTTGCAGGCTTTAAAGTAAACCTTACGAAATCTTTTATTCTGAATCTCACAATGTCAAGGGAAGCCATCGGTAGGTTGCGTGACTATACTCCACTTCAATGGGCTAAACATGCACTCAAATATTTGGGTATTAACCTGATCCCCACGCTGGAGGGCCTGTTTAAAGCTAACTACCTCCCATTGCTACTCCAGGTTCAGTAGGAACTCAAACGCTGGAAGCCGCTCTTTGTCTCATGGTTGGGGCGCATCCACGCGATAAAAATATTGGTTCTACCTAAATTCTTATATTTGTTCCAAGCCCTACCAATAGACCTGGACAGGGACTACCTGTCTAAAGTGCGGACTCTTTTTTCTCTGTATATCTGGCAGAATGGTAGAGCACGGCTTCCCTTTCACACACTCAGGCGGGCAAGAGGCGAGGGAGGGGTGGCGCTTCCGGACCTGCACTTATATTTTAAAGCAGCCCAGCTCCGTATCTTGACAGAGTGGCCCAAGAGAGCTTCAGAAAAACATTGGCTGCACATGGACAGAGCGGTGGTGGGGAGAACAATATGGGATCTGATTTGGAAACCCAAAAAAGATAGACCGCCAAACGCATACATTAGCACTCCCACGCGCACCACACTGAAAGTCTGGGGTGAGGTGTCCAGGGGTTCGGAGTGGTTTACGTTCCCTTCGCCCTATACACCGATTCACTTTAATCCTGAATTCCCCCCGGCGCTACGTGAGGGGCCATTTGATTTATGGAGGGAAGGGGGCTGCTTGATTTCATAATCATGACATTCTCACTTTTGCCAGTTGTCAGCGAGATTTCAAGGTCCCACCCAGCGAACACTTCCACTATTTGCAGCTTAAACACTGAGCCCTTCAGCCACAGGTCAGGGAGGCGGCCACCCGAGAGAAGACATCAATAGAAAAATTTGTGCAGCCGGTGGGTTCCATGAGGGGGGTGATCTCTTTTCTTTACAACCTCCTGCTCTCCACTTCCCATACGCCAAGACCCCGATACATGCAGACTTGGAAACGGTGGGTGGGGAGAGAGATCTCGGACACCGAATGAAACACCTGTGGAGGGACATCGCTAAGGATAATCATTCTCTAGAACTTAGGGAGGCACATTATAAGATTCTCTTCGATTGGTACCTGTACCCAGCAAAACTTGAAAAGATTTTTCCAGAGACCTCGGATATGTGTTGGCGAGGGGTGCTCAGTCAAAATATCGATTTTTTTATATCGACCTACACTAATATCGAGTTTTTAATATCGTAGGGGCAGAATATCGATGTCAAGAATATCGGTGACCAGAATATCGACCTTAAGGTAAGTAATATCGTTTTTTTATATATCGAAGTAAGTAATATCGAAGTAAGTAATATCGTTAGCAAAAATATCGTTGTTAATAATATCGAAATTTATATTAGCGTTATGTATTTTAGTATGTATTTTATATGTATGTTTAACATTTTTTGTAATGCATTTTATTACTTTTAAATATATGTATTAAATGTTTAGAAATTAGTAATTTTTAGAAGTAAATTTTGCGTTTTAGGATCAGAGCGGGTTGTGGGTTTATAGGGGAATAGGGTGGGAATTAATTTAATTATAATTAATTAATTAATATGTTTTTATTTATTGTTATTGATTATTAATTTATTGTTAATTTATTATTAATTGGTAACTACATTTTTTATTGATTAATTTATCATTATATGAATTATAATTATTTTCTTAATTTATTATTGTCAATTAATTTATTGTTAATTAATTATTAATTGGTAATTAATTTTTAATAATTGATTAATTGATAATTAAATTAATTATGTTAATTTTTATGTGTAGCGGGTTGTGGGTTTATAGGGAATAGGGTGGGAAGTAATTTGATTATAATTAATTAATTAATATGTTTTTATTTATTGTTATTGATAATTAATGTATTGTTAATTAATTATTAATTGGTAATTAATTTTTATTAATTGATTAATTTATAATTATATTAATTATAATTAATTAATTATAATTAATTTATTATTATTTTTTATTTATTGTTATTGTTAATTAATTTATTGTTAATTTATTATTAATTGGTAATTAATTTTTATTAATTGGTAATTAATTTTTATTAATTGATTAATTGATAATTAAATTAATTGTGTTCTTTTTTATGTGTAGCGGGTTGTGTGTTTATGGGGAATAGGGTGGGAAGTAATTTAATGTTATGTAAGTAAATATTAATTTAATTTTATTGGTATTTATTATTAATTTTTAGTTAAGTAATTATTAATATGTTATTTATTTTACAAACATTATTTAATTAATAAGTATGTTAATTTAACCCCTACGCTATCCAACATTTTCCACACTGTTACACTCACTGGAGTTGGAATAGTAATTTTAACCCCTACGCTATCCAACACTTTCCCTACTGTTGCACTCACTGGAGTGGGAATAGTCATTTTTACCCCTACGCTATCCAACACTTTCCCTACTGTTGCACTCACTGGAGTGGGAATAGTCATTTTTACCCCAACGCTATCCAACACTTTCCCTACTGTTGCACTCCCTGGAGTGGGAATAGTAATTTTAACCCCTACGCTATCCAACACTTTCCCTACTGTTGCACTCACTGGAGTGGGAATAGTAATTTTTACCCCTACGCCACCCAGCACTTTCCCTACTGTTGCACTCCCTGGAGTGGGAATAGTAATTTTTACCCCAACGCTATCCAACACTTTCCCTACTGTTGCATTCCCTGGAGTGGGAATAGTAATTTTAACCCCTACGCTATCCAACACTTTCCCTACTGTTGCACTCACTGGAGTGGGAATAGTAATTTTTACCCCTACGCCACCCAACACTTTCCCTACTGTTGCACTGTTTGGAGTTGGAATAGTAATTTTATTACCTCCGCTATCTATTATTTTAGTTAATGTAGTATATAATTAATTTTAAAAAGATTAAAAATATATTATTTTTTTAAATTTGTTATAAATATTTATTTAAATTTTATTTATATTATTGTTTTATGTGTATAGATGTATTTATAATTTATATGATATTTTCTTAAAAATTGTAAGTTATTAAAATAATTATTACAAATTATTAGTAAGTATATATATTATATATTATATGTATATGTTTAATTTATTTTTGCATTACATATATATTACTTATAATTTTTAAACATTTAAAAATATTTTAACTATGTTTATTTTAATTATATGTATTATTTACTTTATTTTACATTATTTTTTTAACATAAATAAAAAACGATATTTTTAACAACAATATTTTTGACATCGATATTTTTTTTCCGATATTTTTGTACTTACCATAATGTAGATAGGTTGTCGATATTCTTGACTTCGATATTCTTGCGTCGATATTTCTGTAGGTCGATATTCTGACCTTCGATATTTTGTCAGTGATTCTTGGAGAGGATGTGGTCTGGTAGGGGACTTTAGTCACATTTGGTGGGATTGTCCACCGATTCGTCCCTTTTGGGAGGAGATTTTGTCACACATGAAAGATATGCTCGGTTACCCTATACCCACCGCCAAGGAAGAGGCCCTTCTGGGGCTGAGGGACCCAGAGCTAGAACATCAAACAAAAGCGGATAAGGCCATAATGTGGGCGTGCTTTGGGGCTGCCAAAGTAGCGATTGCAGTAGCTTGGAAGAAAAAGGCGGCACCAAAGCTATCACAATGGCATGCCCGTCTCTGGAAGATATTGTCCATGGAGAGGATGGCTGATATTTTCGGAGATGACTATAAAAACTTTTAATACAAATGGGGTCCTCTCGTCGCCTACCTCACCAGTGGCCTTCCCTTGGCGGTGTGTCCTCCCTCATTGCGTGCGATGCACCTATTCCAATTTTAGCTGAAGGTCACTAGGCCAGCTTGATAATCCAGCCTGATATTGGAAGTGTACTTATTATAGACAACCATAGTCTCGTCGGGACCTAGAGTCCATCTTAAACCGCATTTAAGGACCGCCTCCTGGTTGTTCAGTTTTTTTGTTGTGGGAGGGGAAGGGGGGGTAGGGGGGAGGGGGGGCTAAATGTTCTAGGCCTCCTGTGATGTACCAGTTGAACCAGATAAGGTAAGATGTCAGGAGCGAACGTGTGGCAGCGCACACTCCTCTTTTCCATGAAACTGTAACCTCGTTAGCTAATCTGTCAGAAGGGGGGTTTGTTGTGGCATTTTTCCGTATGTGATGATTACCCAATCTGTGAAATGCTAATATGCCTAATAAATAGAAGTTTGAGAAAAAAAAAGAAAGAGTAGCCAGGAAGGAAGTGGTCAGGATATTAAGATGAGGAGGTTGGATGGCGCAGCAAAATACAAAACAAAGTTTCAACCATCTTGGGGTAAAGAGTAATTTATCTGTGGAGTGAATATTGATCCATTTTCATATGTGTCTTGCTGGCTTAAAAATAATGAAATATAAACATCAAGAAGTCAGAGACATACAGCTGCATTTTAGTACAGAGGGTCACAGGAAGTGAGTAAATACAATAAAATCACTGCAATTTGGCATGAGTGTGACTGCCAGTGAGATATATATATATATATATATATATATATATATATATATATATATATATATAAAGGTTCTTTGGGCGGAAGTATAAGTTACAAACTCTTTGGTGCAGCATAATTTACCACTATCTACAGCAGACCATATTGTCCCTTTATTCAAATCAATCTTTCCAGATTCAGTAATTGCAAAAAAGTACACATCAGCTCGGACAAAAACAACCTGTATTTGGAATGGTTCCACGGGCCCAGAATGCAAAAATTATTTGATAGCTTTGCGTCGAATGAACCCTTTAGCATGGGTATCGATTGCTCCAATAACACTGTGGTAGAGAAAATGAATGCCTTGGATTTAAATGTATTTGATGTGGAAAGAGCACATGTTGTGCCTTACATCTGGAGAACATGGAGCAACTGCTGAATCCATATTTTCTGCATTGAAAGGCACGTTTCAGCATGATCAGATACTATTCAAAAACTGTGCCTCTGTGAGTGTTAATAACACAGCTACTAATATTGACTGTAGAAATTCACTGGCTACCAGGCTTGCAAAGGAGTCTGGTAGTATCTTTATGTCTGGATGTCCCTGCCACCTGGCTCATATTACCACTTCTGAAGGCAATGATGACTATACATCTGTTACTGGGTACACTGTAGAGGATAAGATTATAGACCTTTTTTTATTGGTTTGAAGAAAGCTCTAAAAGGAAAGGTGTAGTAGTAGTCCTCATGAAATTTTGCAATCTGGAGTTAGCAAAAGTATTAAAGCATGTAACAACTTGATGGCTGTCACTGGTGCACTGTGTTGAAAGAGTACTAACAAAACATAAGGGTTTAAAGTCTTAGGGGGTCATTAGGATCCGCCATCCCAGTGGTAACGGGACCGGCCGCCTGCCATGCGGCGGTCCCGCACCCCTCATTAGGATGCGACCGCCACCCTGGCTGTCGCATTCCACAGATTAACATTGCGGCGGGTGCTGCTTACAGCAGCACCCGCCGTAATGTCAATCTGACATGTTGTGCATTTCCATGCACAACGTGGCAGGCACCGCGCGGTGCCTGCCACCTTGTGCATGGGAATGGAGGGGGTACCATGGGTACCCCCCAAGTGCACCCCCCGGGGGCCCGCAACGGGCCCCCAAAGCAATTCCCCGCCAGCCTTTCCATGGCGGCATCGCCGCCATGGAAAGGCCTGTGACCGCACGCATGCTAATATGGATGGCGGTGCCTGCTAGGCACCGCCACCATATCAGGGGCCAAGTCCGCCTGGCCGGCAATCGGAACGATTGCTGACCGGCGGAAAAGTGGCGGACGCACTTTGCGTCCACCGCGATACCCCCGCCATTATAATATGGCGGGGGTATTACTCGTTGCGATGCCGTAACGGTCGCCAACGCCGACTCGGCGGTGGCGAACGTTACGGCATCCTAATGACCCCCTTACTTTCCAAGTCAGCATTTCTTTGAGGTAAGACTTCAGCATCTTCAAAAATTGTATGAAGATGCTTTAACAGATGTCTGCCTACTGTTTCATTCATCAGCACTACCAATTTTCATGTGGTTCAGCATTCTTTTGCAGAAGCAAGAACCATGCATAAATATTTTAAACGAAGCCATAATGGATCTTGGCAAAAAGCTGGAATGGTGTGTCATACTGCCAGAGATCCTGAAGACAACTCTTCTGTGGGACATTGAATTAAATGATTAAAACATCTTCAAGTCACCAGATGATGTTTTACTAGGGTTGTCTACAAAAACTATTCTGCTTCAACTTTTCAATGACGGAGACATCTCGGAAGCCAAGTATAAGAAAGTTTTCATGGCAGCACAACAGTAATTTATGTGTAGTCTTCAGTATATTAAAAGGACACTTTCAATATATAATCGTCTAATTGTCAATGCAAAATGGGTTAATATTACAAACCGTGTTAATGCTGCTTGGTCAAATGTTGAGTACTTTGTAATAAGATTTTCCAGCATCTCAGATTTTCAGAGGAAGAGATCCTGCAGCTTTTTGATGAGTTCTCAGATTATCAAAGCATTTATGATAAGGAAATAGGACAATTTGCATTCACAGAGGCCCTCATGAATGATGGAGATGGCAGGTGCCATCATCGGATGGACATTTTATGGTACCACTTGCAATGTATGTTTGTTAGTGGCACAAGTAATGAAAAGCGATTCAAACTGTTTTTTAAGGTTGCAAAGTTGGTACTTTTAATACCTCATTCAAATGCAGAGCTTGAAAGAGTGTTTAGCATTGTTATGAAAAATAAAAGTGACTCAAGAGCATCGTTAAAACTTGATGGGACACTGTCCAATATTTTATAAGTTAAATATGCCTACCCAGGGGGGCGCTAGAGGGCGCACACGCAACATGGCCGCACTGCTGTGAGGCTCTGGCGGCCCAGGAAAGCAAATCCGTCACTATCCTGCTCCTACCTGAATACCGGCACGAAAAAAGGAACCGCATCCACGTTCGAAAGTGCTGGGAGGCTGCTGAGGCGGTTTACTTATAGAATCCGCCATGCGACGAAGCGGTAATGGCCTGGGCTGCTGACGGGACTGACGACTGCATGGAGGCCGAGAGCTGAGATCCGGAGGAGGGGCTGAGACCTGCGCGGCTGGCGGGGCACTGCTCCAATCCTGCTGCCAACCGGGCCGGCGAGGTGCGCCTGTTCAAGTGGGCAGCTGTCCTTCAGGAGCCTGCCCCCGCCTGCTACACGGTGGGTGCGGGCGCGACTGGCCCCGGTGAACCTTTAGAGCGGCCGGCAAGGTGGGAGAGCGAGTGCGGCCTCCTGAAGGGGGCTGACGCCACTGAGGAGAGGGCCGGATCGGGCCTTGCTGCGCGGCCAGCCTACTGCTGAGGTAGGCCCTTGGACACTGAGCGAACCGGGCCCCCGCCACAATCCGAGAGCACGGCGCTGCACGCACAAAAAAAACAGACTGGTGAGTCACAGCCGCTAAAGCGGGCATTTCCCCTTTGAGACTACGGAGGAGCCTGTCCCCCGGGGGAGGGGGGGTCCCGGCAGACCTTGGATGCGGTAGTTGAGGCCGGGGAACACATGAGGCCTGAAGAGGGCACATGCTGACGCCGCTGGAGGGAAGGCCTAATCGAGCCAGAGTGAAGCGGGCCCTCACTACAGTATCAGGCCTGAGGACACAGCATTGCAGGCAGTGAGCGGAGGTGGGGGGACCTCGGCGACCTCAGCTAGGGGTGCGCACCTCCTCCTGCGGCGAAGGTGAATGCTCCGGGAGAGCATAAGGGAATTTAAATAACAAAACAAAAGCAGAAGGAGGAAAAAACTTGCCAAAAACAGAGCAACAACAAATAAAAACAAACAGAAAAAAGCCACAGAGCGGACGCGGTTAGAGGGAGCACCCAGGACGAGCTCCACAAGGCATTTCCCATAGCAGATGCTGAGGGAGGGTGGGGGGAAAAACAAAACCTGCTAACCTTTAGCAACGACAGCTGAGCACAGGAACCGTCCACCACGAGTCAACGACGGTGACCCCCCCACACACGTGCGGGGGCGGCGTCTGCTGAGTGAGGGGACCCCAGTGCTTCCCCCTTACCACTGGTTACACCAACTGGATCGGCTAATACTGTCGTCAACCGGGATGGGCAGGACAGAACAGAAGCAAGCCAAGCTGCCCTTTGAACCCCGGAAGATGCCCCGAAGCCAAAGCGAAACGGAACAACAGCCCGCCGAACCACTGCACCAAACATCACCACCTGCAGATGAAGACCTTAAAACGCTCCTCATTACTATGAAACACTGCCGCACCGCAATAGAAACCAAAATGGACGCTATGTGTAATGACTGGACTTCATGGCCCAAAAACTGGAGAAACACAATGCGCGCCTTGGGGAAGCTGAACAACGTATTTCGACTTTGGAGGACGATGCGGTGGCCAGAAGTTTGCAGCTGTCGCAAATGGATCGGCTGCTGAAGGTCATTGCCGCGAAAAATGAAGACCTCGAGGCGTGATCAAGGCGCAATAATATATGCATTTTGGGAGTTCCAGAAACCGCTAACACTGGCAGAATGGAGGAGTATGTCGAGCGACTACTCTGCGGAGTCTTTGGTACTGAAGCGTTCTCCGCCCAGCTCGTCGTAGAGAGAGCGCACCGATCTTTGGGGCCTAGACCTCCGCCGGGGGCACCTGCCAGGCCCATCATAGCCAAATTATTAAACTACAGAACAGCGACACAGCGCTGAGGATGGCAAGAGCGAAGCAGCCACTGACATTCGAAGGATACAATTTTGCATTATACCCGGATTTTACACTTGCGGTGCAAGAAGCCAGGAAGAAATTTGTACCGGTTAAAAAAAACTGCTCTAGGCGCAGGTAGACTATGCAATGATGTCCCCTGCCCGGCTGCGAGTCACGCACCAGTTCTTCCTCAGCCCGCAGCAAGCAGAAGAATTCCTCAAAAAATTGAAGAAGCAACGGGCAAGTCGAGACAGAGAGAACCCAGATGATCAGCTACCCTCGCAGTTGTCGGACAATGACTGAAGGGGATTTCGTTTGACAGGTCGTGAGTACTTAAAAAGGAATCAAATAACAGCCAATCCCAAAAATAAGCACTGTTAACCGACTAATAGAAGGACTCTTTATAAAATGCATAGACTAGATTTTGGACTGAATAGTAATGAAGCTAGATACGTGCCCTGCCAGTAGTCATGTTCATCGTTAGTTATCCAACCGGATTCATGACACCTAGTGAGCATAGATACTAGTACTCCTGGGCGCCCCTCTCCCACCCCCTTCCAACTACCGGAGGGAGTGGCGAGAGCGGGTTGGCGCGCCCTCTGATGTAACCCCACAGAGTGTTCCCCATGCCACTATTTTTCACCTCTTGTTAACTTAGTTATAGTGCTAGTAGATACCTTTTATTTCTTCTCCCCCCCCCTTGGGAGATTTATCAGGGACTCGCTCTTGCTGCGAAGGCAGCTACTGCTTTTGGGTTGCATGGGAGGGTATAGAGATCACGACAAGTTGGGTATGTCGCTGTGGGTGGGGGAGGGCAGAGGGTATTGTTTGTTAAAGGGTACACTGTTTGACAGGACGCAGCACAATGTTTTTCTATTGAAGCGCATGCAGCACACAGAGATTACTAGGCTATACGCTTGGAATGCAATGCATGAGACACCACTCAGATGACGGGACTCTGTAACTACTCTGAGATTTGT
The DNA here is from genome assembly GCA_963921515.1 of Calotriton arnoldi. Lineage (NCBI taxonomy): Eukaryota > Metazoa > Chordata > Amphibia > Caudata > Salamandridae > Calotriton > Calotriton arnoldi. Next base: position 2,613,285 of record CAWUFW010001069.1, on the reverse strand, counting down.
TTCATGACCTGAAACATCAGAGGACTGGGCAACCCCCGCAAGTGTAGGCAAATACTAGCTTATTTGGACAGACATGGAGTCCAGGTTGCGATGTTACAGGAAACCCACTTGGACCCTAGCCGGCCGCAACGTTTCGCTGCCCGATGGGCGGGGCACAGCTGTTTTGCATCCTATTCTACCTACTCACGGGGCTCTGTAATCCTAGTTAAAAAGAATACTCCGTATATACCCATGGGCTCCCTGTCTGATCCTCAAGGGCGTTACAGCATAATATGGGGTAAACTAGCTTCGCACCCAATCACGATGGTCTGCTGCTACGGACCTAATTTGGACAACCCCGTGTTCTTTACGAATTTATGGGGGAAAATATCCAATATAGGGTCTACCCATGTCATTTGGGGAGGAGATTTTAATACGACGATTGACCCAACGACTGACAGGTCGCACCCACAGCCTCACCATTATAGTCAGGCACAGAGACAGGTACGAGACATTATAGCAGAAAATTGCCTGGTGGATACCTGGTGCCACTTACACCCTGGGCGGTGGGAGGGTACACACTACACTGCCGCACACGCGACATGGTCGAGGATAGATTTTTGGGTGGTCTCGAGAGGTCTGAGTCCCTGGCTAATGCGGGTAAAACACCTTGCACGCACCTATTCAGATCATGCCCCTGTGGTTTTGAGTCTTGCCATGCCGACTGGGTGCTCCCCACATGCTGCCTGGCACCTAAACCCCACTATGCTGTTAGACTCAGTGTTCCGTATGGAAACCGACGAGGAAATTCAGGAATTTTTTACACGTAACGTAGGTTCAGTTGACTGGATTACGACGGTGTGGGAAGCCTTCAAGGTCACCATCAGGGGGATTTGTCTTGCTAAGGGGGGAGGCGTACTAAAAGACCTGCGCTCCACACTTACCAGGCTGGAGACCGAAATAAAACAATTGGAACAGAACATCAGCCTCTCGCCATCAGCCCATGATCAAACAACACTCAGATAAAATCACCGAATATAGAGACACAGCAGACAGGGAGTGCCTGCTCCGGGGCAAATATTTTAAAGCCCGCCCGTAGATATGTGGAGGGGGAAAGACCGGGCAGGGCGCTAGCTAAGCAGATCCGCAAACCCCGCTTCTCGAACCATGTATTGGAACTCCACACCCCAGAGGGGAAAGTTGTTAGAGATACGCCGGAAATTCTCCATACATTCCAGACTTTCTACACCTCGCTCTACACCACGAAGCGGCTGCACCCACTCACGCCACAACAATATCTGGAGCCTAATGCGTTGGGATGGCTGAGCGACGCTCATAGGGACTTCCTCTCCGCTGAGCTAGAGTTAGATGAAATCCGAATGGCGATTATGCAGCTCCGCTCGGGTAAAACTCCCGGACCGGATGGCATACCCGCTGATTTCTATAAAGCATACATAGAGCACCTGGCCCCTATCCTTAAACAGGTATATGAAGAAGCATTAGAAGAGGGAACTCTACCACCAACGATGGGGGAGGCATCCATTATATCTATACCTAAACCTGGGAAACAGGCAGACAGATGCGAGTTGTACAGACGGCTCTCCATGATTAACTGCAATGTAAAAATATTGGCCAAAGTACTCTCAAATCGCCTGAGCCTTCTTATGAGTGCATTAGTGCTGCCTGACCAGGCGGGCTTTGTGCCGGGAAGAGACACCTCCCATAATCTTAGGACACTCTTTGCGGTGATGCATGACATAGACCCAGACCTAGCTGCTGTGGCAGTTTTTTTAGACGCCACCAAAGCCTTTGATTCCATAGAGTGGGATTACCTTTTCGGAATACTACAGAGAATGGGTCTGCCCCCTGGCTTTCTGTCCTGCATACAACTGTTGTACCACAAACCTCAAGCTAGAATGGTAGTGAACGGTGCCTGCTCCCCTCCCTTAAATTCACAAGGGGCATGCGGCAGGGGTGCCCGCTATCGCCGCTCCTTTTTGCTTTGGCTGTCGAGCCGCTTGCAGCCAAACTCAGGCAGCATTACCGGGAGTGGGCTCTGGAGTATCCCACCAGACATGTGTTGATTTCATTATACGCCAATGATATCACATTATACTTCAGAGAACCTCAGGCTAGCCTTAACCCAATCTTAAGAGAACTTCTCGTATTTGGTGAACTATCAGGGGTCAAAATTAACTGGGAGAAATCCCAGCTGTTCCCACTGACTGAGGTTGTCCAGCCTTATCCTAAGGATTACCCCATTGAATGGTGTCTGGAAGAAGTCAAATATTTGGAAATTGTGGTCTCCAGGGACAGAATGGAGTTGCTTCGGGCAAACTATGGGAAAACAATAGCGAGAGTGACAGAATTGGTCTCCAAATGGATTGCCATGCCTATATCCCTTGCGGGCAGAATATCTCTAATGAAAATGGTCATTCTGCCTAAGCTGTTATATTTATTTAACAACATCCCCCTTGCCCCGGGCGCAATTTTTTTAAAACCCTGAAATTCCAAATGATACGTCTGGCTTCGGGAGGGGAAACAATTTAGATTGAAGTGGGAGACCTAACTTTGCCCTTTGCACAGGGCGGATTTGAGGCTCCCGATTTTGAACTCTATTACCTCAGCGCACAGGCACACTACGCTGCTTATTGGTTTAATCCCACCCATACATGCCACATCTGGCAGTTGAGCAGTATTAGATGCAGCCCACGCCCTTGTCGGGCTTCATAGCCACACAGCAAAGGGGAGGGATGTTGTGTCCACCACGGTAGCATGCACGATTGCAGCTTGGCAGAAGATCGCAAAGCGACTAGCTCATACACAGTTATACTCACCACTCCTACAGGTGATTGGCCATCCAGATCTGGTGGTTACTCAGGAAGTTCAATGCTGCCAACTATTGGAAAAAAGCTGCATCGGACGCTGGGGGGACCTCTATATAAATGGGGTGTTCCGCACTAAAGACCAGTTCTTTTCAAACACAGTCCCTACGGCAATGGATCTATTTATGTATGTAAGATTACGACAGAGCATGAGAGCTGCCACACCAGACTTCCCCAATGAACCACCCACACTAACTCCGCTGCACCGCCTACTGCAAAGTGCGGACCCAAAACGGGTAGTATCCATTATTTATCACAGTACACAGACAGATACACAAGCAACGGGAGGGTCAGCTAGATCACAATGGGAGGAGGAACTAGGTGAGACTATTGATGAAGACAGATGGAGCTACTGCTGTCAACAAACTGGGAAAATATCAGCCAGTAGCAGGCTACGCATCATACATTTTAAATACCTCCACAGACTCTACTATACCCCAGTTAAGATGTTTAACTTTAAACTACGAGACAATGATGCTTGTGAACGATGTGGACGGGAGGCAGCGGGATTTCTGCACCTTGCATGGGAGTGTACTGTGGTATGCTCCTACTGGAGCCAGATCTTTGCAGCTCTGACAGAAATGACTACGCTAACGCTGACCGAATCACCTGTAATGGCCTTACTGGGGTATACGGCAGACATTCCCTCAGCGTACAAACGCTACGTGGCATTGGGGCATTTGTTGGCCAAACGTAAAGTGGCATGCAGATGGGGCAGAGGGAGAGCACCCAAATTTAAGGAGTGGGTTCGAGATCTTGTTTTCTGGTAAGAGCAGACACTAATATATGCAGAGCTACTCCCAGTGTCCAGTAGACCAAAAGATATTTGGGATCCCCTGAAGGGTTATTTGTTAACTCATCCGCACATGCTGAGTGGACAAGGCGACCTCTCTGCCCCTACCCCTGCACACATAGACAGAACTGAAACGCAGCACCAAGACCCTCCAATGGGCAGGACCACAGTAAAAACCCCAGACCACACATAGCGCTCGACTAGAGGTCTAGAATCATAATCTGAAACGAATATGAAACTGGAACTGTCAGACACACCATAAGGAGGGAACGGGGGACGAAACGTAACCTGGAGTCCGACTAACTGAGCCATGTATTTATTTCATGCTATTGTAATCCGGATGTTGTTTTTCCCCTTTTGTTATCAAATATGCTGTAATGTCAATGATGCGCTAATCATGCTGTATGCCTGTCCTGAGTTTAATATGACAATAAAAACTTAAAAAAATAAAATAAAATATGCCTACCCAGATAGTAGTGTTCCATGTTATAGTTGGGAAACATCCAATGAAATACTTCATAAAGCCAAGTTAGCAACTAAGTCATAAAATAGGGAACATTCCTCAAAGTACGATCTGGGTATGTTCATTTTGTAATTGCTGATAATATCTATTTTTTTCTGTTAGGCAGGTCTCATGGCAAAAATGTATTAAGGCCTGAGAAAGAGTCCTTAAAACATGGGTACACGCAAACACTTTCCCAGGGGCTACAAAGCATGATCTCTGGTGTGCCAGAGGGCCGCGTTGATGCCAGCAGGGTGGGAGTGGGGCTTTGCAGGAGGGAGTGTGAGGGGGAAGAGGCAAGGTTTGCGTTGGGGAAGCGAAGCATGTACATGGTGTAGTCAGTGAGACATGGAGCTATTTTGAGGTTTTCATTCCATACTGCCCTCTAAATTAAGCCCCTAATCTCTCGAAGAGTCGTAGATTTGATAATACTGTGTTATGCTATATTTGAATCGCTATCCCTCTACCACACCTTATTTACTTCCTAGCACTACCTTGGGAGAGTCAAGTGTAAAAAAGAAGTAACTTCATTACAGATTGGAATTAAATAACATTGTAGAATGTGAAACCAGAAAACATAGAATCAATCCCGGCTCCCCCACCTGGCCTAATATTGTGATACTTGACAATTGTTTTATTTCACTTTGCCTTCTTTTTCCTCTTTATCACATGTAAGAGCACCTTGAAATACATGTGTTCTGGATATGCACTGTACAAAAACTTCTCTTGTGTTTGATTTAAGAAACTATAATGTTGTCCATATGCAATAAATACCCCGGCCATCCATACGGTGTGACGTGACAACTGATTTGCCTCGAAGTTTAATATTGGCATTGTTGTAGGGTGGGAGTAGGCATTAATGTTTATTAGTTAATTTCTAAAAACTATCACTTTAGAAAAAATACTTCTCAATGCATTGATATAATCTGATGTACTAAGGTTAAACACTTCTGCATATTAATGAAATACACTTATTTGAATTTTGAAGAGAATTTGCCATATTTTTAAATGTTTGTTGCAAGATGCCTTAAAAAATGAACGTGTTTCTAAAGTTATGTGATGCAGCATGCCTTATTTGCGTCTTTTCTTTTATTTCAGTTAGCTTGTAAATAAAGGTTTCCCCATTTATTTAATATATTGCTGAATGTTAGTTCTCTCTCATGTAAAATGCAGCCCAGTGTGGTCATTCTGCAGGGGGGGCCACATGTGAAGGTCAGGAGGGCCACATACAGTCCCCGGGCTGTACTTTGAGTATCACTGCCTTAAAACGTAAGGTCTTGCATAGTTCATTCCCAATATAAAAAAGCAGCAACTCAGATCTGAAAGCCTAGGCTGGGGATGGGTTAGAACAGAAATGTCAGTTTATTTACCAGCCCAGTACTGGCTAGCAAAGGAAATACTGCAAAGTGGCTAATGTATATAAAGTACTTAAATGTTTACAATAATATTAGAATTTAAAGCACAGTTAATGCACATGTAGCAATTAATAAACTACAAGGTAATTCTCAGAATAAGCATGTCATCTATCGTGTTTTAACTCTCGCATTGCTGCCCTGTGCATTGCTATGACCATTCCTGTGAATCAGCTGAAGGATCACATTGTGGAAACTTTGCCAAGGTTGGCAGGTCTGAGCTAAGCTGCATGAGAGCATTGGTGGCAGCATACCGTGTAGTGATCAGTAGTAGTGAACAAGACACTGGAGTGAGGGCTACAGGCTCAATCAACTTTTTAAAAGTTCCACTGCTGTGTTTAACTCACCCTTTGCCTACATTAGGTAGTTGTGGAGAGCTGCAAAGTGCAGGAATGGTGACGCTGCATTGGGTGTATGTGTGCCTGGGAAGGGTACTGTACAAGGATGGTGCAGTGCAGTACATGTGTAGTTAAAACATATACGGGGTGTATGTATGACTGAGAGGAAAACATTGCATGAAAGATGTAGTGCTGTGCTGTGCCACGGGAACAGCATGTGCTGGTTGTATGTATGCTTGCGTGAAGTACATTACATGAAGGGGGAAGTGCTGTGCAGTGTGCACTTAGGGAGTGTGTGTGCTGGATGTGCATGTGTTTTTAAAAAAGCACACCTTTGTTGAATAAAGGAAAGCTTCAGTATTGAACAGTGCGTGCAGATTGCATGCATATACTGAATGCATGTGCATCAATACACATACGATGCATAGAGATATTAGTGCTGGACAGTAAGTGTGCTGAGAATGTACACTGAGTAAATGTACCTGCAATGGTACATAGCATAGAGGACCCTGGGTTCCACTTTGGGAAGCCCAGGTGCAGTGTAGCTCCTATTTCCCTAATAGGCTCGGCGCATTGGAATAATATCCCCTATAGGTTTGACTTAGGACTACGGTCAGTATGTCCCTATCGAGTATATTAAACTTAATTACTTGTGCCAGCTAGCTCAGAGGCCACTAGAAACTCCTTGGATAACAAGAAGGGAGTAGTTTCTGGCAGCCGCAAAACATGACAACTTTGTTTCCCTTTAGAATCAGAACGTGTCCCAGAGTTGTGGAAACAATAGATAACTATTTCACTCAGCTCAATCGTGCATGCTTAGTTTTCCTCAAAGTTACACAGAAAGAATAGACGGGCGTTTCAATAAAAGATTTATTGAACAGTCTTGTTTCTCGTGTAAGTTAAATGTGCTGTTATGATCACAAGACAGTATGCAAGATAAATAATGTACAGTGTAAGCAGTAGAAATAAATAATACTGCGCTAGCATGATCTTTAGTAGATATTCATTTGCATAAATAACACAGACTAAAAATGCGAGTACTCATACGATGCGTTGCTAAGCTAGTTCAACCCCAATGTACCCAACCTAACCTAGGTGTAGGGAGAGATATGAAGTAGGTGAAGTATTCCTTACTATGGTATACTAAGAGTATGTTAAGTCTAGTATGCCTAGTATGCCTAGTATGCCAAGAGTCCCTCTAGGTTCTAGTCAGCTCCATACCTTAAGAATGAGAGAGGTAGGAATCTCTTGCCAGATTCGAACTCCAACACCCCGCAAGGGAAGTCAGATCACTGGAAGCTGGACTCTCTGCGTGCAGGGATGACAGCGTCTTCTCAGTGCGTCAGGCCGGGAAACGGGCTCCTCTGAAGTCGAGGTCTCCTCTAGTTTACAAGGGCTAGGGAAGGTATATTTATACCTGAGAGGTACCTCAGAATGTTAGCATTGACGTGAATCGGACAACGGAAGATGTCATGAATGAACCCCTAAGGTATAATGGTTCATGCATAATAGAGGAGTCCTTGAAGAAATCAATAGTCCTGTGCTAGGGAAACTCCCGAAGCCTAAGGGTCTGTTCTTCAAGAACTCGTTGTGACGTTAGGGTGGACGGATGTCGGAGACCATGCCTGTATTTGGAGTGCACGGTTTAATGCCTAAATAAGGACTGGGATTTTATGCCTATATAAGTGAAGGGCGAATTGTGCCTATATAAGGACATGATACAGGAAAGCCCGTGTATGGACACCCTAAGAGGAATACAACACCCACTCCACTTTCGTGTGTACGATAATACTAAAATGCTAAACATTTAAAATGCTAAACATTAAATGGAGTACCGCATATTGCTAAAATATTTCATAAAACCATTTAAAAGGCATTTAAAAAACCTATTAGAATGCAAAAGGTACTGTACATTTGAAGCATTGCTTTTCATTTCAGGCATATATTTAAAATAAAATACAATATGAATTAAATTAGCAGTAATATTTACATTTGACAGAAAATGATCGATAAGTTGTTCAAAAATCAAAGTCATTTCATGTCATGAAAATGAATGAACTTTTTAGACAAACAAGATGACTAAGTGTCTGTGGAAGTACCGCAAAGTCTGTACTATAAGGCTAGTTCTACTTTAAGCAGATTGAAGTGCCATTTTAGTTCGAAAAAATGGAAAAAAGTTCAATTTTGGGAAGAGTTCCAAGTTTTTGAAGTATGAAGGCAAAATTGTTACTGCATCTCTGGAACACTGTGGGCTGAATCAGAGTCAGTTTACGGGTCTGGTGTAAACATGAGATCATCTATTCCGTAGACAAAACATCGTCCACTGAAGTTGGTGTCAGTTGGAACACCTCGTGTAGTAGATTAATTGCACAGAAATGTGAAGCATCGCTTTCAGCATAGGTTGCCGCAGCAATGTTCGCGCCCGTTGTTACCTGTGTGCCTGTAGATCTTTCTCGTAACTCAGCAGCAGCCGGAAGCGTCTGTGAGATCTCAATGAATGCTGACATCAGGATTGGCAGCCTCTGGGGACAACACAGAGCATGGGCCGTTATCGGGACCAGCAGAGTATCGACATCCGTTGGCGTTGCTGATGGAAATGTTAGACAGGTGTCCAACACGCATTCTTCACTGCATAGCAGGCATCGTAGAACAGGTAAGATGCAATCTTGCCAGATTGGTCTGAATGACAGGAACCACGTGGTATTAAGGTCCCGTAGACGAGTCATGCCCAAAGCTGTACTATTCGCTCACGGCACTTTCGTTCAAGGAGAGCTTTCTCCATTTCGCTCGGAGTGATGTCTGTGAATAGGCTGGCCATAGCGTAATAGCAGGAAGAGAAATAGAATTCCGGCAACAAGTGCTAGAATTAACGGTATGCCACCAAACACCGAATGTGCAAAGTTCGGGATGATTCCAGTATTGCCTGGAAAGGTGCTAACAGACCGGAACAGATGCTCTTAAATACATGTACAATTCCGGTTGTATCAGACATGTTAAAGATACGTCCTATCATTTCCACTAAATGTAAAGGGCAGTTTGTACGTATTAAAGTCTGTATCTCAGCCGAAGTCCTTGCTACTTTTAGATCATAGGTTTCTTTGGCCGAGGTCAAAGGCACTGTTTGCTGTAAAAGCATGGCTTTCATTCTGCTCAAAGTATCAAATCTTATAAAAGAGACGTTCAGAGAAGGCCATAGAGGCGACTCCCTGACTGTGTCTATTGGGGCAAACAATACTTGCATACAGCAAGTGACCCTGGAGTTGACCGTTACTAGATATGGGATGCCTGGCAACATGCCGCAGCAACTCTGATCATTCAACATGACCATTAGAAAGTTGTCCAAACGTTGGATTAATCACAGCAGCTGGTGTACCCTGCTGATAGCAAGACAAATTTGCCACAGAACCATTACAAGCCCCGTGTAAAGAAATGTCCTGACATATAAGTGAACCGCTCAGTGCACGTTTACAGTGTGTACCACTCAAAAACACTTCACGATCCCCACTCCAACATCTATATGTATACGGTAAATCCCAAGATGTCTTAATGTATTCCTTACCCAACCTTTCATATTTGCCTGCTTGCATTTGTTTGAGGCAATACTGAAACTGAAAAGTAGTCACAGGTAATGTGATTTTGCCATGAATGAGTCATTCTGTAGCTGGTTTTTCTGCCACTGTGAATGGTAACTTTTCCAGTTTTTCAATGCTCAGCACTGTATACTTTGCTCCTCTTTGTGCCAGTTCGATCTGTTTATCAGTTAGATTGTATTCTGCAAACAGAGCCGATGTGTTGATGAAACGCCAAGGCACATAGCCCGCACGCAAAGATTGCAGCGTCCAGCTTAATAACACAATAGAACGTAATTGAGATTGGCCTTGCTGTAACATCGCCAAATCTTGTTCTAGTATGTCGATAGCAGAGGATACAATGCCATCCAATGAATATATTTTGGAGGACAAAGTTGTTAACCCATTGTCGACCACAGAGAGGGTTTTCTCTAAATTAATACGATCAAGTTCACGTATTCGTTCTGCGGCCTCCATCTGTGACACTTTCCATGCTTCATTATAGGCAGCATAAATGCCCGGCATATATGAAACGTTTTTGACGCGGTTTTCTTGGTCCAAGCAAGAATTCCCTTATGTCTGCGTCTTCTTTAAGTAAGGATAAGTGTTGTTTCACATCCTGTAGTGTAGATTTCTGAAGCCAATCGAGGCATAATTTTCCTACACTGTATGTTGTTACTACCCCGGATGCTGTCTTTGGACGTATCTTGGGTCTGGCCTATGAATAGTAAAGCCCTGAGTTTTATTCAGGAATCTTTCCTGACAGTTGTTTGTGTCTGTGGGCCAGATCAACCATTTTTTCCAATCAGGATTAGATCTGTTGAGTTGTAGTATATTGTCAACTGTCACCACTGCCTGTGTATTATTATCACTGGCAGGTGTTGGTACAGAAGGTGTTTTCATCTCTTTGATCTTGGCTAGTCCAAGACAAGATATTTGTTGGACAGTTTCATTCAAAAACATTATTTGTTCAGGGATGATGCAGGCTCTAAATAAAGCTTCTATCCCCTGCACTTGCCAATCTTTAGTACCCCAGACAGTTTTTGTGTCTATTGTGTCTTTCCAAAAGACGAAACCCTGTCTAGACAATTGGGCAATAAATGGTGCAGAATAAATCTGTTTTGTATTTGTTAACATAATTTTCAGTCCTGTTTTGTGTACATTTTTATAGTAAAACGTTTCTGGATCAGATGTATTGTACCCTGAAAAATATGGAAACTTGTTAGCAAATGTTTTTGAACTACCGTGTGGTGGTGTAGGACAATGCTCCCATTGGTTAAACATAAACACATTTCTAGGGTATGCAGATTTATGCAAATAATGATGACCATAGTGGTTATAGCAATACAGCTTTTCATAGTCTGATGAACCCTGTAAATATTCATTTTTAGAAAATGCAGCAGATTTTTCTAGGTCAAACATTATGTCGTTAACAGTCTCAAAGTCCCAATCATCAGAATAGGTACTGGACGAAATGAGATCACTTAGTGAAATTTTAAACAAATGTGGAATGTTCAATTGTTCCGTCGGGCCGAAGATATCAAAATCTGTTTTGTCCCACACTATACCATCCTGTATAGGAACAGCTGTGATGTTCACTGATGACAAGTCTCTTGCTTCACGATGGGAAGATTTATGAGGTTTCAAAAGGACGTTCACGTCTTTTCCTTCAGGATTCACATGGATGTATCTGCCACTTATAAGCACGCTCACAGTTGTAACCAAAGCTAGCCAGAGCAGGAAAACAAAAAGTCCAGATGTAATCCAGAGTTCAATCCATGGAGAAACCAAATAAGTCTTTTTCAGAAAGTGAAGAAAGTCTTGTACTTGCTGCTTGAATTTCAATGATGCTGGCGTCGTTTCAGGTTCACTCGGATCTTCTGAGAACGTATCAAAGTTAATGAAATAGCCAGCAGTTCTGTCAATTGTTGGAATTGCATCAGGATTTGTAGAAATCGCTGGAACCAGTTGATCACTCGCTACATTGGTGTAGACGGGTGTATTTGGATGAACTGTTACTTGGTTTTCAAGAGGGATGAGTTCCATTGCAGTGTTGCTTAGTCCTTCATCTGTTACAGCTGAATTCTCGATTGTTATCAGTCTTTCAGTCTGAACCTCTTGGATAGTAGCGAGAGGAGTGCGTCTGCTACTAGGTCGGAGTCCACGAGGCCTACTATTTAGTATTGGCCACATACTGTGGTTTGATGAGGTCGATGGACACAAATCTTTTCTCCTTTCTTCCAGCAAGGGGCGGCAGAAGTACTGTTCTTGTTCCTTGAACTGCTAGGACAGGTACTGGTTGTCTGTAAGAAGGTCCAAATTCCTTCTTGTCCGCAATTTTTTCTCTGACTAGATCCCCAACTTTTGGAATCCAGACAGGCCTTGCTGGGACCGCCGGTTTTCCCCAGTGGTGGTTGGCTGTAGGAATACGTTGCTTTGTTTCGTTCTTAACTCATTCAGTTCCTGTAAAACAGCCAAACGATCTTTGATATCAAACGTTTTATTTTCCACCACTATGCCTACGTGATCGAGATCTGGTACCCACATTCTTCTCCCAAATAGGACCTCATATGGAGTGACCCCCCCTAGAGAATTTCTTGGCAGGTTGTTCAATGAGCGTTGGACCCCATAAAGATGTTTGACTCACCCATCACCCGAACCTAATACCCTAGCTGTTATAGACTGCTTTATGTCCCGGTTTTTCCTTTCCACAACCGAATTTCCCTCAGGATGGAATGGAGAGGAGTACCGCAATGCAACGCCCAGACTGGCCATGGCTTCTTTGTAAGCCCGAGAGCTAAACGCAGGGCCCTGGTCAGAATGTAGCGTGCCTATTGCGTATGTGCCAATAAAGACTCGCAAATCTTTTATAACAGTTCGAGCGTCAGCCGAGCGCTGAGGCCATATCCGTAGGAACCTAGAGCATGAATCCACTGCAACCATGATATATTTATAGTTACCGTCCCTTTGCAAGGGACCGCAGTGGTCCAGGTAAACACAAGCTAATGGTTTGTCTGAAATTAACAGGGGTGTCTGCGCAGGACGTTTCACTGTTGAGACTTTCATCTGTTGGCAAATATCACATTCTAAAACATAGTTTTTAGTTTGTTTCCTAATGCCAGGCCACCAATATCTTTGCTTGAGTAAAGATACTGTTGCAGAAACACCTGCATGGGCAGAAGCTATCCCTTCGTGTGCTGCTAGGATTAGTCCTAATCCGCGTTCCTTGTTTGGAATTACCCTATCCCCCACTCCAGGGATTCGAGCAAAAGGAACGTTGTTCGCATCAATTACATAAGAGTACTTGAGTGGAAACTTTTTTGGTAACGCTGCACTGCTGCCCTTGCTTGAAGCATTGACAGCCAACATTATCTCACCGTCTATTTTTGTTTTTGAACGAGTGATCGCAGCTACGGAAGCCGTCTGAACAGCCCCCTTTGCGGCTTCGTGAGCCAATGAATTCCCTGCAACGTGAACGCCATCACGTTGATGACTCAGTGTGTGGATCACATGAGCCTTTGGTAGTTCGTTTTTTAACTGAACTACTTGTTCCCAAAGCATTTTGTGCTTTATTGTGCCACCTTTCGCATCTTTGAAACCATTTTCAAGCCAGTTTTGTATATATTCATTATACGACTGAACATAGTAAAAGGAATCGCACACTATCAGTGTGGGGAATTCTCGATCTGTACTTTCAAGTGCCAGTTTGAATGCTTGTAGTTCAGCTCGCTGAGCTGTACAATCTCCTAGAGATTGAGTTTTTGTGACCATAGGTCTGAAGATGCCATCTCGCATGCGACCTTTAACGATTGCACACGCTGCACTGTAAGCTTGCTTACTCCCTGTTGCGGGTTGTGCGGATCCGTCAGTGCAAATTATGAATTCGTACTGATCGAGAGGCAGAATTTCAGTGGGCAGAGGACATTCTTGTTCATATTGCAGGAATGCTTGTGTTTTTAAATCAGGATCAAAAACATATTCAACATCTGTTGCAGCAAGATAATTAACCCATTGTATCCATCTTGGATGTAATGCTTTAGCATTTGGAATGCTTGCTTTTGTGACCGCTTCTAAAGCTGGTACTGGGGTTACGACAATAATGCGTTTCCCTTGGGCTAAGGCTCTTTCTTTTGCTACAGCGGTTTGAACTGCTGTTAGAATTTTTTCAGTTGAACTGAAGCGCATTTCCGCTTGTGTGTACAAATGAGATTTGTATGCAATTGGTATTTTCTCACCCTCATTGAAGGTTAAGTAGGTGAATCCGCATTGACCCGAAATTATTCGGATCACCAAATTGCGTTGACTTACGCGTGTTTGTAAGTGATTTGTTGCTAACATGTTAGCCTGGAGTGAACGCAAGATTTCTGTGTGTTCGTTTGTCCAATTTTGATTGAAAAATCAGGTTTGATTAATGCGTAGAGAGGTTTAACCCTTTCTGCGTAATTTAGAATGTATGTTCTGCCAAAGTTTAGGAAACCCAGAATGGATTGTAAGTTTTTTTGCGTTTTTGGAGGTTGGAGCAGCGCACATTTCTCTAGAAAGTTAGCTGCCAAGCTCTTGCCTTCACTTGAAAGCTCATATCCTAGACATAGGACATTGAGATGGGCAATTCGGGACTTTTTAAAGTTGAACTTGTAGCCCTCAGAGGCGAAGCCCAGTATAATGGTGCTCACCCTGTTCAAGTGTTTGTCCAGGTCATCGTCTGTCAGATAGATGTCATCGACATAGGACAATGCCTCATTGTCATAAATTTGTAGTAACTCCGTTACCCTCGCTGAGAATAAACCTGGGCTGTTCTTGAACCCTTGTGGGAGTCGACAAAAGTGACGCTGGGTCCCCATTAAGGAGAATGCTGTTAAGTACCTGCTTTCAGGTGCTATGTTTTGACAAAAGAAACCATTTGAGATGTCTAATGTTGTTTTGTATTTTTTACGCACAATGTTATTCATTAATGCTGTGCTATGTGCATTTTGCACTGCAAAGGTTTTAGAACAAGTGTTTAGGTGTCTGTAATCCAAAACTAGACGATATGTATTGTCTGGTTTGGAGACAGGAAACAAAGGATTGTTCATTGAGGAGGTGCATGTTCCAATCACCCCTTGGTATTCAAGTTGATCTAAGATCTCCCTGACCTGTTTTTTAGCTTCTTGCTTTATTGGATACTGCCTTTGTGCAGTTGGTTCATGTTTCAGATGTATTTTATGGTGAGGTGAGGTGAGTCCTCATCCCATCCTACATGATTTTTATATAATGCTGGGGACTGGGCTACTGCCCATTTCCTGGCATATGTATATTTTAGGTGAATTGGAATATGGTTGGAGAAGGCAGGCATAATAATGTCCTCGCCGTGTGGGCACTCCCTGACAAATTGTGGTGGCCAGTCTTTTTCTGCTAGAAGTATGTCATAGCCCCTTGATAGTCTTTCCCAAAAAAGTGCTTTCACCTGTCTAGGTATGTCTCCCTCCATCCGGAGTGTTATTTCATATAACTTTTGTGGAGCACTAACCCTGGTGTCTACAGTCTCAACTGTAATGTACTCATTCAAGTCCACTATCTCCAGAAGTTCCTTCAGGTTCTGGCGAGCTATTGTGACTTCTGCTGCACTGTCCAGCATTGTCTGAGCCCATTCTCCGTTCTTGTGTTGTGTTCTCAGTATTCTCGGCATGTCTGATCTTCAGACCTGCTACTTTCTTTTTGGAGAATTGAGGTTTTGTTTTGTTTTTCATAGCGTGTTTTTCTTCTTTGGATTTTACGCGTTCTTCTCTATGTTCTGACCGTCCTCTTCTTTCCGAAGTCTGTAATGAGATCTGAAAGGGACGAGAGGAACGTGTATCAGTATCTTGATACCTGTCAGGTTTTCTCAAATTATCCCTATTCCTGAGGTTATACCTCCTTTCAGAGGGCTCCTTTTGAGGAGACCTACCTCGGGATTGAGAACGTTTCTCGTTTGAATTTTGTTTATTAGTCTCCCACTTCTTTTTAGAAGATGTAGGAGTTTGTTTAATTGAGTCCTTCTCAGGACTTTCAGATAGTTTCGGCTTCACTGGTCTTCCACCCAAACTATCTCTGCCTAATTCTGCATAAGATTGTTCAATTATTCTGGGTAGTTCAGTTTGATTTTCAGTAACATCGAATTCCCTTAATTTTTGGCGGATCGCCACTGCTGCTGCCTCCCCTTTAATATTAGATAATATTATTGTTGAGACCTGATCGAAATTTTTCAGTAATTTCATACCTAAATTTAGAGCAGGCTCTGCCCCGTATTCATTTTGAATTTGTTTCAGGACATCTGGGATTACCGCAATTGACGGAATACCATGTGTTTTAGTATAGATGGCAGCAAAGACTGAGCCCCAAGTGGTGCAGTCTTCCAGTTGTGGTGTGATCCCCATCGGTAAACTGATTGTTAGGATTCTGTGTTTCTCATACGGGCTAGTATTTGGAAATACTGCTTCGATTTGAGTAATTTTTTGAGCTATCCAGAATGGAATTTGCTCACGTTTTGTGGGCATTTTACCCATGACTGCGTAGAGAGTCTGTGGTGTAATTTTTAGTGTATTCCCCTGTTGGGGAGTTGGATTTGGAAGTGTCAGTGGTTGCTGGACTGTGAAAGTCCGCATGACATATTGGACCAGTTGTCTGTAGATTTTTATTATTTCTTGTAGTTGAACAAGTAGTTCCTCGTCTGACATTTCTTCAATGTCGGGATGAGGTGTATAGCCGGCTAGAATCGGCCATGTTGCTCCTGGTCTACCTAGTGGACCGAGCCTGGTAATGTTTCTGTGATGTTTTAGGGCGCCTTTAAATCAGATCTGATGCTCTTGGTATGTTAATGGAATTTCTATATCCTCGAAAGGAATGTATTCCTCTGGTGGATCATCTTCTTTGTAGAAGTGAAACATGTGTGTTACTGGATTGGATTCAGGAAATATTACCCATGAATAGAATACCTCTGTCTGAAAGGATTCGTGTGCCTCTATCACGAAAACTGCTCTACCACCTCTTGGTGGCAGACCGTGTTTTATAAGTTTTAGAGTGATGGCTCTTCTTAAGTTTTGAGGGATGTCTATAACACCCTCCTCGGTTTCAATAAAACCTGTGATATTATAAGCTGTTGCAGCTGGCTGATCCGCAGCTCCACCGTTTCCGGTCTCAGTGTCGGAGCCAGGCATTTTGTTCTTTGAAAAAATGTAGAACAAGTTTCAAGGAAACAAAGATAAGGTGCACAATATTTTGGAACACTGTATCCTTCAACGTTGAGCAAACCAAACAGCTAATATATAGGGTGTTTCCCTATGTAGCCGTGGTGGATACTTAACCCTGCCCACTCCAGACGTCTTTTGGAGTATATGGGTAGGGGTCTCTGAAGAGAAAAGCACGGCTGAGTTACTCAGTATCTAGCGTTAAATTATCGCCTTACCAAACGTTGGGCGCCATGTAGTGTAGCTCCTATTTCCCTAATAGGCTCTGCGTATTGGAATAATATCCCCTATATGTTTGACATAGGACTACGGTCAGTATGTCCCTATCGAGTATATTAAACTTAATTACTTGTGCCAGCTAGCTCAGAGGCCACTAGAAACTCCTTGGATAACAAGAAGGGAGTAGTTTCTGGCAGCCGCAAAACATGACAACTTTGTTTCCCTTTAGAATCAGAACGTGTCCCAGAGTTGTGGAAACAATAGATAACTATTTCACTCAGCTCAATCGTGCATGCTTAGTTTTCCTCAAAGTTACACAGAAAGAATAGACGGGCGTTTCAATAAAAGATTTATTGAACAGTCTTGTTTCTCGTGTAAGTTAAATGTGCTGTTATGATCACAAGACAGTATGCAAGATAAATAATGTAATGTGTAAGCAGTAGAAATAAATAATACTGCGCTAGCATGATCTTTAGTAGATATTCGTTTGCATAAATAACACAGACTAAAAATGTGAATACTCATACGATGCGTTGCTAAGCTAGTTCTACCCCAATGTACCTAACCTAACCTAGGTGTAGGGAGAGGTATGAAGTAGGTGAAGTATTCCTTACTATGGTATACTAAGAGTATGTTAAGTCTAGTATGCCTAGTATGCCAAGAGTCCCTCTAGGTTCTAGTCAGCTCCATACCTTAAGAATGAGAGAGGTAGGAATCTCTTGCCAGATTCGAACTCCAACACCCCGCAAGGGAAGTCAGATCACTGGAAGCTGGACTCTCTGCGTGCAGGGATGACAGCGTCTTCTCAGTGCGTCAGGCCGGGAAACGGGCTCCTCTGAAGTCGAGGTCTCCTCTAGTTTACAAGGGCTAGGAAGGTATATTTATACCTGAGAGGTACCTCAGAATGTTAGCATTGACATGAATCGGACAGCAGAAGACGTCATGAATGAACCCCTAAGGTATAATGGTTCATGCATAATAGATGAGTCCTTGAAGAAATCAATAGTCCTGTGCTAGGGAAACTCCCGAAGCCTAAGGGTCTGTTCTTCAAGAACTCGTTGTGACGTTAGGGTGGACGGATGTCGGAGACCATGCCTGTATTTGGAGTGCACAGCTTAATGCCTAAATAAGGACTGGGATTTTATGCCTATATAAGGGCAGGGCGAATTGTGCCTATATAAGGACATGATACAGGAAAGCCCGTGTATGGACACCCTAAGAGGAATACAACACAGGTCTGCCTGGTAAAGACATGAGGATGAGAGGAACCAAAACCCCCAGACAGATATGTGGATTGCTGCATCCTGTGAGCTAAATGGGAGCACACTGGAAGGAAGAAAGAAACTCCCTTTACATTTCAAAAGACTGCTCTTTGATTCAGTAATAGATAAGAAGGAAGGGGCAAGGACACATCTCAGGAAGGGAAATGGGGCTGATAAGAGTATCAAAGAGTAAGGCTAGGAGTCTGGGATAAATTCTTTGATGCACATATCACTGTGACTGACATCCAGGTGTGAATTCTGGTAACTCCAATGACTTATGCTGTGGACAATCAGCTTCGGAGTCATGCCTGTTGTGGAAGACCTCTTTCATGAAGGAAGATGAAAAGGAGAAGTGCCCCAACCTAAAACTTCAAGGACCCAGACCCTAAATTTCATTTGGTGTCTGAAAAGGACTATAAGGGGAGAAGGTTGAATCCTCAAAGATTTGTCATTTGCCAAGCAGCCAGACGGGCTTTGTCAGAAGGAGAATCTCTGCAAGACTTCTGCCTGTGACCAGGACTGGGGGTAGAGGCCTTGCTGTTCTCCCTCCCGGGTGAGTGGAGCTCCACCTGCCCTTGAGCACCAATGCCTGCCTGCTTGCCAAGACCAGTGTGACCTGTGAATAATAGGAGAGTGTTTGAGGGAGCGAGGTCCAGTGGGGAGCCCTACTTGAGGCCTCTCTGTGTGAGGTGTGTGTGAGGTGTGAGGATTCTGCTGAGCACCGATTGGGTCATCGCCTGAAGGTACACAGACAGAATATTGAGTTTTAAATATCGACATACACAAATATCGAGTTGGAAATATCATGATACAGAAATATCGACAGCAAGAATATCGTGGTCAGGAATATCGACTTCAAGGTAAGAAATATCATTTTTGAAAACATCGCAGTTAGTAAGATCGTTTGCAAAAATATAGTTGTTTAAAATATCGATTTTTAAATTAGTGTTATGTATTTTAGTATGTATTTCAAAAGTATGTGATCTATTTTTTGTATAAGTATTGCTTTTGTTTTTAATATATGTGTTAAAGTTTTAGTAGTTATTAATTTTATGCGTTTTTTATTTCTGTAGCGGGTTGTGGGTTTATAGGGGAATAAGGTGGGAAGTAATTTAATTATATTAAGTTAATTCATATTTTTTATTTATTTAATTTAGATTTTATAGTGTTAATTGTGGGAATTAATGTATTATTAATTAATTATTAATTGGCTGTTAATTTTTATAAATTAATTAATTGGTCATTATGTTAATTGTGTTATTATCTTTAGGAGCGGGTTGTGGGTTTATTGGGGAATAGGGTGGGAAGTAATTTAATTATAATTCAAATTATTAATATTTTTAATTTATTAATATTTATTTAATTTATATTTTGTAATGTTAACTCTGGGAATTAATTTATTATTAAATATTCATTACTTGGTTGTTAATTATTATTAATTTATTGGTAATTATGTTAATTGCGTCATTTTTGTAGGAGCGGGTTGTGGGCTTATAGGGGAATAGGGTGGGAAGTAATTTAATTTTAATGAATTTAATAATAATTTTTATATATTAATATTTATTTAATTTATAATTTCTAGTGTTAATTGTGGGAATTAATTTATTAATAATTATTTATCAATTGCTTGTTAATTATTATTAACTAATTAATTAATTGGTAATTAATTATGTTAAATGTATCATTTTTTAGGAAAGGGCGGTGGGGTTTGTAGGGGAATAGGGTGTGTAGTAATTTATTTATAATTAATTAATAATTGATTGTAAATTAATGGTAATTAATTAATTAAAAATTAAATATGGCAATTGTGTAATTAATTTGAGATGTGAGTTGTGGAGTTTATAGTGGTAAAGGGTGGGAAGTAAATTCTTTTAAATTAATTAATAGGTTGTTGTTAATTGATATTAATTTATAATGTAAAATTAGTTATGGAAATTGTTTAATGATTTTTAGGTGTGTGTTGTGGTGTTTATTGGGGTAGAGGGTAGAACGTATTTTAGGTTTCATTAATTAATAATTAGTTGCTCATTATTATTCATTCATTCATTGATAAATATTTATTGTAATTGCTTATTTTTATTTTGTGTGTGGATTTTGATTTTATATGGGTAACGTTTGAGGAGTAAATTAATTTGTATCTGTTTTAATTTGTTTTTTAATTAATAACATTTGTTTATTTGATCATTAATTATGTTAATTATGGAGGTACACTTTTTTAGAAATTTAGATGTGTGATGTGAATTGTGTGGTGTTATAGGGTAGGAAATAAAAAATATTAAATTTATGTCACAATTAATGTTTTTGATTATAATTAATTTCTATTAAATATAGTTATTTGTAAATAATTTTTAATATTACAATATGTTTCTATCTTTTGTAATTTTTTATATATGTTTTCCTTTTTTTGTTTTTAACATCTTTTGTATTGTAGTTGATATTTTGTTTGTTTTTAATTTTGAATTGACTTCAGTGGGAATAGTAATTTTTACCCCTCCGCTATCCAATACTTTCCCTACTCTTGCACTCACTGGAGTGGGAATAGTAATTTGTACCCCTCCGCTATCCAACACTTTCCCTACTGTTGCACTCACTGGAGTGGGAATAGTAATTTTACCCTCCGCTATCCAACACTTTCCCTACTGTTGCACTCACTGGAGTGGGAATAGTAAGTTTTACCTCTCCGCTATCCAACACTTTCCCTACTGTTGCACTCACTGGAGAGGGAATAGTAATTGTTACCCCTCCGCTATCCAAACCTTTCCCTACTGTTGCACTCACTGGAGTGGGAATAGTAATTTTTACCCCTCCGCTATCCAACATTTTCCGTACTGTTGCACTCACTGGAGTGGGAATAGTCATTTTTACCTCTCCGCTATCCAACACTTTCCTTACTGTTGCACTCACTGGAGTGGGAATAGTAATTGTTACCCCTCCGCTATCCAAAACTTTCCCTACTGTTGCACTCACTGGAATGGGAATAGTAATTTTTACCCCTCCGCTATCCAACATTTTCCCTACTGTTGCACTCACTGGAGTGGGAATAGTAATTTTTACCTCTCCGCTATCCAACACTTTCCCTACTGTTGCACTCACTGGAGTGGGAATAGTAATTTTTACCCCTCCGCTATCCAACACATTCCCTACTGTTGCAGTAATTAGAGTGGGAATAGTAATTTTTACCCCTCCGCTATCCAACACTTTCCCTACTGTTGCACTAACTGGAGTGGGAATAGTAATTTTTACCCCTCCGCTATCCAACACTTTCGCTACTGTTGCACTCATTGGAGTGGGAATAGTAATTTTTACCGATCCGCTATCCAACACTTTTCCTACTGTTGCATTCACTGGAGTGGGAATAGTAATTTTTACCCCTACGCTATCCAACACTTTCCCTACTGTTGCACTCACTGGAGTGGGAATAGTAATTTTTACCCCTCCGCTATCCAACATTTTCCGTACTGTTGCACTCACTGGAGTGGGAATAGTAATTTTTACCTCTCCGCTATCCAACATTTTCCCTACTGTTGCACTCACTGGAGTGGGAATAGTAATTGTTACCCCTCCGCTATCCAAAACATTCCCTACTGTTGCACTCACTGGAATGGGAATAGTAATTTTTACCCCTCCGCTATCCAACATTTTCCCTACTGTTGCACTGACTGGAGTGGGAATAGTAATTTTTACCTCTCCGCTATCCAACACTTTCCCTACTGTTGCACTCACTGGAGTGGGAATAGTAATTTTACCCCTCCGCTATCCAACACATTCCCTACTGTTGCAGTAATTAGAGTGGGAATAGTAATTTTTACCGATCCGCTATCCAACACTTTCCTTACTGTTGCACTCAAGGGAGTGCAAAATGTAAGTTTAAAAATTATTAAATATTTTAATGTTTTAGGGGCCCATTACGATGGCGGGCGGAAGCACTACCGCCGTGCTGGCGGATGCAAAAACCACCAGTTACCGCCAGCACGCAGCAGTCCACACGCCCGCCCAATTACGATGCGAAAAGCAGGCCAAACACCGCCGGCAAGCCAGCAACACCGTCCGCCATCAAAGTGCGCCCGCACACGTAGCGGCGCAGTACAACTGACACACACCGTCCGACGAAACACGTCCCGCCCGGCGCATAAATTACGATGCCGCAAACAAACGGCTCCCACGGCAAAGAGACACCGCACGTGAAAGAGAGGCGGAAACACGGACGCAGAGCACGGACAACGAAGAAGCGGCACCCCGGGCATGAATCCAGCACTGCAGGCCCTTCCCATGCTTCTGCTGATGCACCACCAAGGACGCAACGTACCGCGGAGACGCAGGTAGGCACACACACAACAAGTGCACGCAAACAGCGCACACAGTGCAAGGGCGGATAAAGCGGACAACCCCCCACCAGCGCGTGCACACTACACATCCACCATTGCATCCACATATGACACACAGGCCAAATCCTAACATCGCGGAACACATGTGTACACACCACCTGGGACTAGGAACCAACCACCCCGTCACGGCCCCAAAGCGCCGATGACGCCGCCACACATGCGCACAACGCAGAGGCCAACCGCAGCGCCATGCATGCGTCGCACACAGACACAGGGACACAACCAAGCAGCACACACACCAGCCCCACCCCGAACGCACATGACACGTGACAGGCCGGCCACAGACATGTCCCCAACGCCCAATTCACGGACAACACCCAACGCCACACAAACGACGCACACATGTCAGTGAAGTCACGCAACAGCAGGACACACCCCAGTGTAACAAACATGGCGAAGCACACAGCGGCGGCAACACCAACTAGGAGAAGCAGGGCCCCTTCGGGAAGAGGAACGCCAGTACCACACTGAAAAACCCATACCACCCTGCACATATGAACAAGACACATGAAACGGAACACCAAAGAACCCGGGGACCGACAACAGGTGGCCCAAGAATTACATCCACACACAAGGCCCAACGCAGAGCGGAAAGGCAGCCTGCCGCCCACACAAGGGAGAGCAGACAGCACTGAATGACCTTCCATTCCAACACCGAAACCACAGCCCTACGACAGAAGCCGGTGAATACAGCCATTGTCCAAGAATAGACCAACACAGGCATGCCGAGGAGACCGACCACACGGCAGATAGCGCATATCACAGAAGCACACAACGGACGGGGAAGAAAGAAGAAAACACTCCCCCATGTCGGCCACATGCAAGTTAATTGGAAGGAGTCACACAGCACCGACCTTGAACTGTCTGAGAAGCATGTGGGAAGAGGGCCCGTGTCCTCCAAACAAGCCAACAGAACACAAGTCCTGTCTCCCCACGACTACACAGAGCTCACAGCAACCCCGGAGCGTGCACATTGCAGACTGCACACACAGCCGGAGCACGCCACCTCTACGAACCGCTGCGAAATGGCAACCGCAACACACCTACCCAACTACGCCGAAGAGCTCAAGCTGTACCAAACCAGCACGATACATACATTGGGATGCGATCTCCTGTCCCTGCTGAACGTAAGTTACCGACTGACTTACCGCATCACATTGTTCAGCTGCGTCATGCCCGTCTTCTACTGTCGGAGGTGTCCCTACCAGCATCCAGTCGAGATATGCCTCTCCAACCCGGCATGTCTGAAGGCGGACCTGCTACCACTACTCCTCCCTCTGGACGCACACGACAGGGCCTGCTCTGCCTATGGGGGCATGGCGTATGTGGCCAACATCGCACGCGCACTGAAATGGAACCACTGTGCCTCCACACGACGGATCATCGAGAACAGCTACATCGAATGTCACCCAGCATGCCCCATCATGGTCCTCCAAGGGACAACCTACGAACAACACCTTGACAGCCACCATCCGCTTCATTGGCTGGCAAACATGTACACCACCAATGACATGGAAGCCCTGCTGGACGGCATCGCATACCTGACAACCTGTAAATACGTCGGACCACAACGCAGGTTCCCCGAGTGACCTATGAAGTCCAACCCCGCACCCATGCTCAGCTTCCGCACGGACTGGCCAGTCACCACCACAACAGCCATACCAAACGACCGGCAACTGTAACCACACCATCAACGACATCGCCATGACATCGGATATGACCGGGACATGCACACTGTTCCCCATCACATCCAGGAACACCGCATGCATCGTGGGAGGCAGTGGCATGGGCTCTGTGCATCGCACCCACATGGACGGAACTGCACGAACAACCAGGACACGACATGGATCCAGCGCACATGGACACACACACCGCTCAGTGGACATGAATAGGTCGCCTGGAGTCTGTGGGTGCTGCACCCCTCCCACCCCCGCCCCGGGAATCCCATACCAGGACCTTTGCATGGACGACAAGTGCATACAACAACAACACGACCCCAGTGACTGTGACATGTCCAGTAACCACCACAGTGCAACAACAAGTGGCACGCCGCTGCATGCACGCAAGCACATGCCCTGATGTCATCTCACATGCACGCGTGCATGAGGAACAACCGCAGCAAACCTGTCACATGGAACTGAGATGGACTGTGCCCATGATGCCGAGCGGTCTGGTAGGCTACATGTATACCGTCTGTGTCAAAGTCCGCAGCTCCGCAGCTATACGTAAATGTACATTAGCACAGCCTTGGCCAAGCAGATGTAACCCCACACCCTATCCCATTTGTAATCATGCTCAGTATATCCTCAACATGTATTCCGCTGCCAGTAGTGTCCACTATACTGCATCACAGAGGACAGAAGACTCAATATAATGTTTGAAACCAGAACTGTCTCCGCTGACTCATTTCACAAGTACGAATGAGAGAGGATGAGAGTATGTGAAGTACACGGCAGTCGTGACATGACCATGTAGTCCACTGGTATTGGATGTCAACGCAAATGAGTAGCACTACTGTGGAAGACACACATGTGTCGTGTGAAGTCGTATGGACGCAGTGCTCAGGTGGGTGGGTGCGACGGGTAGATGCGCACATGCCAAGTTGGAGCACGCCGTGTTGGGAGGGCTCATGAACAGTACACCACCGCTTCCCTGGGCATTGTGAGAGGACACCTGTCGGGGGGAGTGAACACGTGTGTGCACAGCAGCCGGGCACACGTACAAAGCGGTACCAGGCGCACCTCAGCCCACCCTCTGTGGACAAGCTGGATCCTGTTGTGCGCCCGCCATGCCCCTTGACAAGGCACACACAGCCCCAGTCGACCAGGTGTAACCCCAACATAGTCAATCCGCACAGGCGATACAGGGCACGGGATGGCAGTGGAGCATGGTGTGTGAGAGGTCTCCTCGCGCTCCTCCTGGTCATATCACGCAGGCAATAGAACCTCAACGTCCAGCATGGCAAAAAGTCAAATGGAAGTGTAGGGGGGACGCACCACAGCACGAGCAGCACTGACGTCACGGGAGGTGGCTCGCACCATCCCATCCATTGCCCATCATACCAACCACGCCACATGCCATTGCGACTAAGTGCAAGCGCGTGCGCCACCACCCCTGAGCCCTCCCCAGAGAGGCCAAAGAGTGAATGTGTGGGCCATCAGCCACAGACGGACGCGGCATGGCCGCAAGGGCAGCCACAGCCACTGGGTGTCGCAGGTGGCGGATCCGGAAGGCGAAGACTGTGATGCATAGTCCATGCAGGCCGGGTCTCCATTTGGGGCACCACGCAGGTGGACGGCGTCCCGCCACACATCATACCCTGAGACAGCCCACTCGTGCAACTGGACCCACACATACACTCCTTGCCCTCTCTGGTGCGAGCTTGGGGCTGCCTGTGCAAGCGCTAGCCTCGCAGGTGAGCATGCATATTGGGGGGCGAGGGGAGGACATGAGGGCTGGGGCGAAGATGACTGTATCACTGTCAGTTAGTACAAGGGATGACCCAGATGTGGAAAGGAAGAGACGTGTCCCGTGTGTACTGCAACTAGTCGCCAATCCAACTACCCCCCATGTCCGGAATGTAAGCCCGCACCTAGGCCCGCCCATCCGCCACATCGAACATACCACCAGCACGACTACCTTCCCATTCGAAACACTGACTGGGGGTGGCGACCAGTGAACAATCATGTGTAGCCTACCCACGCGTACATGTGGGCCCTCCATGATCCATGTCACCTGCGGCAAAGACATGACATGCGCAATGAGGGAAGTGAGGAGAGCTGTCCGCCCCACGCGCAGAAGGTGCATCAGCTCCACAGACCCAGCAGCGAGTCCAGCAGGGGTCACATGTGCAGGGGCAGCTGTGCCTGGTGTGAAGGCACATGCATATAGACAGCACATCGACCAATGTGTAGTCTGCCCACATCCACAGTCCATCATCATGCGGACATAGGAATTGAACACAGGGCAACACATCTTAGCTGGTGCACCCACCGTGACCAACAATGCGCAATCATCGACGTACCCGCCCTGTGCATGGCCCCCCACCCAACGGAGGCACATCCAGTGCCACCATCCCACACACACAAGCCTTCCACGGAACATGCTGTGTCCAATGGTCAGTACAGAGTCAGCGCCCATCTGGTGGATCCTGAACAGGAGACACATGCACACACATGCCAGCTCCCACTATGTACGACTGCCACCTGGCACGTGCAATGTAACCTCTCACCTGTGACGTGTGACTGCAAGCACACAGCCGTCTTGGCATGGGGCTGTCAATGTGGACACCAGTCAATGTTTCGGGAGCTGTGATCCGTACAGTGCTGTACATAGGGTGCAGTGCTGACACCTACTACTGTCTCATATCCCCTCGTGCCACAGGTCCCACTTGTATTGGCCGCTCAGCCCGTGCCCACATCGTCGTCGTCGTGTGCCATACTCATCCAGCCTCGGAAGCAGTACCATGCTCAGCAGACACTCATGTTGCCGTGGCGTTGCCGCTTGACGAATATGCAGTCAGTCCCCATCAGCACGCCCCGCAAGTCATTGGGGCCTAGATCCCCATGTGCATGCACATGGCAGTGGTATGTCTCACTTGCCATTGCCATTGTTGGGAGACCTGTGTAAGTGTATTGTGGCCGTGCCGTCCCAGCTTGACAGCTGGGCTGTGGCCCATGTGCTTGCTCAGTCATGTCAGTGATGTGTATGCGAAATTGCTATGTGCCGTGTTGCTTTGACATGTGTCCTCTGCCATTTAACCCAGGCGGAGACCGAACATTGACCGCCCATACCAATTGCTGGCGGACATGGACGATACAGAGGTAATCAGGAAGTTTCGGCTGGACAGGCCAACTCTGCATCGACTGTGTGCCATGTTAGAGCCCCATCTCCGTCCCCGCAGGGTGTATCCGACTGCTGTCACCCCCACGGCTAAGGTGATGGCCGCCATGCATTTCTTCGCCACTGGGTCATTCCAGCACACAGTGGGCAGTGGAGGAGGGATGTCCCAGCCCATGTTCAGCAAGGTGCTGAGGGATGTACTGGCAGCCATGATGCTGTACCGGAACAGGTACATCCGCTTCCCCAGGGCTCGTGAATTGGCGGCAGTGAAGGGTGCATTCTATGCCCTTGGCAGAATCCCACACGTCGTGGGAGCCATTGACTGCACTCATGTTGGCCTTGTTCCACCACAGGCCACTGAGCACCTGTACCGCAACAGGAAGCACACGCACTCCCTGAATGTGCAAGTGGTGTGCCTTGCGGACATGGTGATCACCCACGTGTGTGCAAAGTTTCCAGGCTCGGCCCATGACGCACACATAATGCGCAACAGCATCTTGCCACGACTGATGGCCAATCTGCAACAGGATCGTGGCTGTATTGTCGGTGAGTATGTGGAGTGGTGTAGCGTGCTGGTTGTGCGATGCTGTCCCCTGTCCAGTTGGAATAGCAACGGTTCTCTGTGTCCCTCACACCCAGGTGACTCTGCGTATCCGAATGGGGCATGGCTGCTCAGTCCATTGAGGAATCCTCGCACCCCAGCAGACGATCGATACAATGAGGCACATGGGAGGACCAGACGTGTGGTCGAGCGTACCTTTGGCCTCCTCAAGTCCAGGTTCAGGTGCCTGGACCGCACCGGAGGTGCACTGGCGTACTCCCCACAGAAGGTGTGCCAGATAGTGGTGGCGTGCTGCATGCTGCACAATCTGGCCATTCGGAAGCAGATCCCCCTCATTGTGGATGACGGAGATCAACCAGGGCCCCAGCCCGCAGACCAGGACAGCTCGAGTGAGGTGGACAGCGGAGAGGAGGAAGCTGGGAATGTGCGCCAGCAGCTCATCGCCCGCTACTTCACTTGACGGTGAGTGTCCATGTACGACGGATGATGTGTCTGTATCTATGCAGGTGTGTGTGTGCTGTGTCAGGGTGGCCGTATGTTCACTGCGTGCAGTGTGTCAACGCTCCATGGCCAGGGTAGTATGCCACTGTTGGTGACTGTGGCATTGTGCCCTATTGCTCTGTGCGATGTGTGTACATTGCTTGTAGTTGTTGACATGTACTGTGTGATGGGTGTGTGACACACTCATTGAATGTGCTCCTGTTCTGTCTCCCACCCCTAGGTCCCTACAGGCCCTCCGGATTCCATTTCCATGCCACGCATCAGGTGCCTTTCCGCCCAAGGTGGCCGTTGTATTCCGTACAATAAAGACACAGGGCACAAACAGCAGTTAGTGAAAAAGGTGCATTTATTCCAAACTGTGACATGTGATTGTGTGTAAGGTGATGACAAAAGTGGTGCGTGCAGTGACAATGAGCTGTCGGTCATGGCTGCGTGATGATCAGGGTGTACCCACTGGTTCTATGTCCATAGTCCAACACACACATGCCATCCAGATGGCTGTGTGGAGTGGGATCGTAGAGCAAGTCAATGCAGTGGCTGGTCAAGGAAGGCTGGCGGAAGGCTGGCTGGCTGCCTCACTTGCGACTGGAGCGTGCGAAGTCCTCCCGGGAGATCTGTTTCCTCTTCGGACGGCCCCTTCCACGTTTGGGAGGGGGTGTGTGGTGGCGACCTGCTGGTGGTGGGTGAGGTGTGCTCACTGGCTGTGGACGCAGGGGAAGTGGACACTGCTGCCCGACCCTGCGCCCTAGCAGGTGGTGGCGGAGGTGGTGTTGCTGGCCTTGCCTGTGACCCCACCGCCACCACCAGCTGGCCCATGAGGTCCACGAGTTGGTCCATACGGGACACGAATTGGCCCATATGGGCGTCCATGGACCTCAGCACCCCCAGCACCTCCCGCGTGTCAGTAGCAGACCTGGCCCATTGTCCTTGGGCCTCTTCATAGGCCCCAAGGACTCTGTCCATTTGAGGCAGGGCATGGCTCCCAGGGGAGGCTGGCGTTTCCCTGACCCTGCTCCTCCTACCAGTCCTGCTGCCACCGGCCTGCCCACTAGCCACATTGCTCACCACGGTCCTCGCTGTGGCTCCCAGGGTGGATCCAGTCGGCCGGGCCACCACCTGCGCTGGGGCTGGTGCCAGCGAAGACGTGGTGGTGGTGGAGGCGGTGGTGGTCGGTGCGGCGATGGTGGCGGTTGCGGCAGTGGTAGTGGCCGCAATGACCGTGGGTGTGGCCGCAACGACAGTGGCAGCAGGGGACTGGGACTGTTCAGCATCCCTGGATGATGGGTTGGTGGGTAGGAGGGGTCCTGGGGAGCGGCTGGGCCCTGCCACGCCAGATGGGCCAGCTTGGTGGTCCGTGTCCGAAGAGGTGGACAGATCCTCCAGATCCGTGTGTCCTCGTTGGGGGCTTGTAGGCTGGCTGTGCTGGCTGCTGTCTCCATCCCCAGCGTCCAGCAGTTCGTCACCTGTGGAGAGAATGAGATTTGTTATTGTGTTGCACCTGGCGAAGTATGTATTAGTCGTCTGACATTGGCAGTTCGTGCAATCTCGTACATGGGTTTCCCGGAGGCGAGTGTGTGGCTGTGGCATCTGTAGGTGTGTGTGCTAGGCAATGGGACTGTGTGCTGTGCACATGTGGCATGGGACGGATTGGCCATGCCGATGGGTGTGTTGCTTTGCCCCTACTCATTGTGACTCTGGTGTATGCGGGCTCCTGGCCCATCCTGGGTCTGGTTTGTACTTTGCTTTTGGGGTTCAAATGGAACGCTTAGGAACGCATATGGCAACATGGGGGCCATGCCCCAGATTCGCATTTGGGATGGAATATGCTTTTGGGGTTCAAATGGAACGCTTAGGAACGCATATGGCAACATGGGGGCCATGCCCCAGATTCGCATTTGGGAGGGTATATGCTTTTGGGGTACATGCTGTGAGCCATGGGTGCCGAACGTGACATGTGTTGTGGCAGCATGACAGTGCATGGTCTGAGGTGTGTGCATGCCTGACATGCCCTGCATATTTGCTGTCTGTTGTGGTTACTGGACATGGCATTGGACGCATCGTTATGAGTGAGTGATAGTTGTGTGCCAGCCAACGTATTGCAGTTGTCCCATCTCCTTGGTGTGCGTGCTGCCCTGTGCCATGTGCATCACTGCAGTGCTCGGGGGGGTGTGGCCCATGTTGTGTGTTGTTGCTCACAGTGTGTCGTGCGCTTAATTGACTTCTGGCACATGGTTGGTCATGGGCATGTGTCTTAGCGTGACTGCTGTATGTGTGGCAGCTGTGCGGATGACATGCCTTTCATGAGACTGGGGCTGACGGATGGGATGGATGGTATGTTGTATGTGCATGGTGTGTCTGTGTGTTTGATGGGTTCAGTGGTGTTCGTGTGCATTTCTGTTGTTCCGCTCTGTTGCGTCTAGTGTTGTTTGTCTTACATAGGCGTAGTTGTGGGGTGTGTGGTTGACAGGCAGTAGGGGCTACATGGACAGGACTTCAATGGTGTTTCGGTTGTGTGTGATGAGTTGCACAGTGGCTGCCGTGTGGGACTATGTTCAGTGTGGCTTGTGCATGCAGACGTGGCTCCTTGGGTGTTGCTATGTCTGTGATGGGTCATGTGGGGTGTGAGTCTGCTGTTCATGTCCGTGTGCACATTGTTCACTTGTTCGTGACGGTGGGCGGTGCTGCGTGTTCGTGTGCTACGTGACATGTCCCATGTGTTGGTGGTGTTATGGTCCTCATGCCTCCAGTAATCCAGCCCTGTCCAGTTTCCCACCTGCAAGTTGTTCGTGCGTGCACTGT
Organism: Calotriton arnoldi; assembly: GCA_963921515.1. Taxonomy (NCBI): domain Eukaryota; kingdom Metazoa; phylum Chordata; class Amphibia; order Caudata; family Salamandridae; genus Calotriton; species Calotriton arnoldi. Next base: position 2,582,035 of record CAWUFW010001069.1, on the reverse strand, counting down.
ACTGGATGCCACATGGCTCTTAGCGGGGGTGCTCCATGTTGCAGGTCTGTGGGGGTGGGGGGGTGTAGTGGGTCGTGGGGGTGGCTGTACACCCACTGACACCGATTGCTGTGGACCGTGATGTCTGCCTTTCGGCTGTCGTTGTGCACTGCGGTGGCTGACACGTGGGTGTGGGGTGTGGGGGATGCTCCTCCTTGCTGTGCTGTGGGACTGGGGGCCTGGTGGGTGTTGTACTTCAGCTGTCCCCCTCCGACCCACTGCACTTTGTGTTCCTGCCACTTACCTGTTACTTGTCGGTTGGTGCAGCTGTGCCTGACACATGGGTGTGGGGAGTGCTCCACCTTGCTGGTCTGTGGGAGTGGGGGCCTGGTGGGTGTTGTACTTCAGCTGTCCCCCTCCGACCCACTGCACTTTGTGTTCCTGCCACTTACCTGTTACTTGTCAGTTGGTGCAGCTGTGGCGGACACATGGGTGTGGTGGGTGCTCGTTGTGGCGCTTCTGGCATATTTGGGGACCTGTTGGTGGTTACGTGGCTGGCTTAGTGTACACATGTCCCCACGCATCTTGCAGTTGTTCGGTTTGGGCTGTGTGTGGTGGTGTCTGTTGCATGTGTGTGTGATGTGTTGTGTATTGTGTGCTGGACATGGGGGTGTTTGTCCCTGGGAGCTGTGGCATGGTGGTTGCGCATGTGAGTACATAGCGGTGTGCTAGTATACATTAGTTTGTACTTACCAGCCTCCACTCCCCCTGCTAATCCGGCGAGGATCTCCGGATGGATTACGACTCGCACCTTCTCCTCCCACGCTTTGAAGGTCTTAAAGAGCGCGGGATTCCCTCCGCCAGTGACGGCAGCCAGCTCTCTGTTTTTGCCCTCCTTCTTCTTGACCAGGCTCTTTACGTCATTCCAACGTTTGTTTATTTCACCTCTGTTCCTGGGCAGGGTCCCGACTGCATTGACCTGGTCTACGATCCGGGTCCACATTCTGTTTCTGGTGGCTAGTGGTGTGTGCTGGACCATGTTCCCATAGATTTGTGGGTACACCTTGATGATCTCGTCGACCATGACCGTCAGCTCCATGGGCGTGAACTTGGGCATCCTTTGTGCTGCCATGGTGTTTGTGGTGCTGGTGCGGTGTGTGTTGTGTAATGTGCAGGGGGTTTGTGGTGCCGGTGTTTGGTGGTGGTGGTGGTGGTGGTTGTGATGTGTGCGTTTCTGTGGTGTGCTGCTGTCCTTGCTGTGTCACTGTGTCCTCTCCTCTCCTCTCTGGTTTGCAATGTAGCAAGGGGTTGTGGTCTGTGGGAGTGCTGCTTTTGTACTCACCTATGTGGGTGTGTCCTCATGGTCTGTTGTTTTCAGGTGTGTTGTGTCTGGGGTTCTGGCCTTTGTATTTTTTGTTTGTCCGGGGGGTGTTTTCGGGATGTGTACTGTGCTTGTGTATTTGTGCGTGCCTTGCTGTGTGGACTTGTTGGCCATGTTGTGTGCTATTGGTTTTGTGTGCGGATGGTTTCTGTGCAGGTACGTGGGCGCCATGGCTTCTGCCGTGTCGATTCTCATCGGCGTTGTTTGCGCTAGCGGGCGGTATATTTGTTGTTTTTCCGCGCTCATGGCGGTGCGATCGTAATTTCACGTGCGGTGTGTCGGCCGTGTGGGCGGGCGGTTTTGTGTTGTCGTGCGTGTTTCCGTCCGTGGCGGGCGGTTTGACTCCGACTCGGACGATGGCGGGCGGTATTTTGTATGATTTTTCCGCCGATGGCGGTTTTCAGTTTGTGTACTCATAATGGCGTGGTCGGTGTTCAGGCGGTGTGTGCGGGCGGATTTTTGCCGCTTCCATGCCTGGCGGATTTTTTTACGCCGGGTATCGTAATGTGCCCCTTAATTCTTAATATTTTTTATTAGATTTTATGTTATAGGTGAATGTATATATATATTTATTTGTAAATTTTTATACATTTATAACATTTTAAAATAAATTAAAATTATTAGTTTATTAATTGTTTTAAAGTAAATATACATATATATATATATATATATTACATTGTATATATGTATGTTTACATTTTTTAAGTTACATTTATTATATTTGTTAAAATGTACATTACATCTAAATAACTTTTTTAAAGTTAATTTTATTATTTAATTTATTTAAAGTTATTTTTTATATATAAAAAACGATATTTTGTACATCGATATTTTTTACTTCAATATTATTTTTTCGATATTTTTATACTTTACACTATAAAGATAGGATGTCGATATTTTTGACATAGATATTTATGTGTCGATATTTGTTTGGGGATGTTTTGGTAATCGATATTATGTCAGTGATCACGCCTGAATGCAGGATTGTTTTCAGTGACCCCAATAGGGTCACCATAGACTTAGGGGCCGATTCCGATTCGGGCCGGAAAACGTATTGACCGACTCGGTACGAGAATATTGTCTGACCGACACGTACCGGCGCTGCCCGATCCGCGTAGTACGATGCAATGCATGTGAATCACGACCGACTCGTACGGAACACAAGCCGAACGACCGAACCGCACGGAAACGAGCTATCCGGCCGGAAAACTACGCGAATCGAACCGACCGACACGCACCAGGAATGAACCTGACAGAAACGTACCCGCGAACTCCGACCCGCGCAGTACGATGCAATGCGTGGAAAAACAGACCGAGTCGCACGGAGCCCAAGCCGCACGACCGACACGCATACAAAACCGAGCCGAAGCAACCCAATACTCCGCGACCGACGGGTACGCCGCACATGAAACCCAGCAGAAACACAGCTTGAAAGACTCGGAGAAGCCTGCACGAGCCAACTTCAGCGTCCTACTCGGTCAGAAGAACGTCTCCTACATGCCCAAAACCCATAAAGGAAAAATACAAAAAAAAGGGCCAAACAAGCAATGACAAAGTCAATAAATACAGGGGTGAAAAAACATGGAACAAAGACACACCCACAACCCCACCCATATAAAGGCCACAAATCACTACCATGATCCTTTGCAAATTCAACTGACCTGCCAGCACAGAACACCATCAGACAGCAAACACAGACACACCCACAACTCATCCATCACACAAGCCACACACCATTAGCACCTCCCAAATAGCACCCTCACATACACCCAGCAAAACCTACACTCACCCACCCTCACTTGCACACTCACACACACATCAATCCCCACCACCACCCATCACCATGCCCCCAAAGAAGAATCCAAAGTTCCTAGACAGTGAATTGGAAGTCCTGGTAGATGAGATCCTCAGGGTAGAGCCACAGTTGTTTGGTACATTGGTCCAACAGACCCCCATGTCGCAGAAAACCAAGATGTGGGAAAGGATCGTCGACAGGGTGAACGCACAATCACCATGTTTGCGCACAAAGGAAGACATCCAGAACAGGTGGTATGATGTGCGCAGGAGGGTCAAGGACCTACTAAAGAAGGATTACGCCTTGAGTCATCGCACCGGCAGTGGCCCTCCTGCCAAATCAGTATACCTCAGGCCCTGGGAGGAGAAGGTGCGGGCCATCCTACCACCAGTGAGCGTATATGGACTATCAAACATCCCAGAGCCTGGTGAGTACACAACCAATATACCCAATATTGTGACAATACACACACATCACTGTCAAGGGGATAGTGAAAACATGCACCCTTAGCAAATCCACAGCAACTAAAAGATAATCATCCCAAGATGTGTATGTTAGTTAGATAAACACAATACATGCCATCTCATAGTGATATGTAACTGTCTCATGACATGTACAAACCTAACAACAAATAGAGCAAGGCAGTGGCACAAATCTAACCAACAAACACTGTCAGATATTTTGCCACCACTAGAACACCACCTCACAGGGAAGCTCACTGAAAGGAAGGAATGCTGTGTATGCTGGTGAAGTGAGTGTAGCCAATAGCATGATGGGAGTTGTAGTCACAGATATCGGTCACCCTCACAATTGGCCCATCAACACCACTCTGAACCATGCTCACATCACAGGGAGTGGAAAAGAACTGACAAGATGGCTGACAGAGGGTACTGCTGTGGGGAGCACAAGGCCCTGCTGGGAACTGTGCACCAACCAACAGCAGGACACCACTGACTGACATCCTGAAAGCCAACTTGCACTCCCTGCAATGGAAGCACGTTCCATGGTGGGATATCTGGCTGGGTGGGAAGGAGGACTGACAGCTCTGACCATAGTTACAAGCAGCTTTTCTCACACCCCCCCTTAACACAAACTCCACACAACTCACCTGGGAGAATGCAATGCCTCACACTCTAATTAAATATCCCACAAAGAACCACCACCCTGGGTTATGCTGTGTGAAGCACAGGGACACTCTTGGGACTTGTAGCCAAACAAACGCCAGGACAACACTGTCAGACATCCTGTCAGCACAGGCACACTACCCCACAGGGAAGCAGAGTCAAAAGGAAGGAAGTATGGGCATGCTGGGAAGGGGGGGTGTAGGCAATGGCATGATGGGAGTTGTAGTCACAGATACTGGTCACCCTCACAATTGGCCCATCAACACCACTCTGAACCATGCTCACATCACAGGGAGTGGAAAAGAACTGACAAGATGGCTGACACTGGGTACTGCTGTGGGGAGCACAAGGCCCTGCTGGGAACTGTGCACCAACCAACAGCAGGACACCACTGTCAGCCATCGTGCCATTGCTGTCACACTCACACACAGTGAAGTCCACTCAAAAGGAAGGAAGTATGGGCATGCTGGGAAGGGGGGTGTAGGCAATAGCATGATGGGAGTTGTAGTCACAGATATTGGTCACCCTCACAATTGGCCCATCAACACCACTCTGAACCATGCTCACATCACAGGGAGTTGAAAAGAACTGACAAGATGGCTGACACTGGGTACTGCTGTGGGGAGCACAAGGCCCTGCTGGGAACTGTGCACCAACCAACAGCAGGACACCACTGACAGCCATCTTGCCATTGCTGTCACACTCACACACAGTGAAGTCGACTCAAAAGGAAGGAAGTATGGGCATGCTGGGAAGGGGAGTGTAGGCAATAGCATGATGGGAGTTGTAGTCACAGATATTGGTCACCCTCACAATTGGCCCATCAACACCACTCTGAACCATGCTCACATCACAGGGAGTGGAAAACAACTGACAAGATGGCTGACACTGGGTACTGCTGTGGGGAGCACAAGGCCCTGCTGGGAACTGTGCACCAACCAACAGCAGGACACCACTGACTGACATCCTGAAAGACAACTTGCACTCCCTGCAATGGAAGCACGTTCCATGGTGGGATATCTGGCTGGGTGGGAAGGAGGACTGACAGCTCTGACCATAGTCACAAGCAGCTTTTCTCACACCCCCTTAACACAAACTCCACACAACTCACCTGGGAGAATGCAATGCCTCACACTCTAATTAAATATCCCACAAAGAACCACCACCCTGGGTTATGATGTGTGAAGCACAGGGACACTCTTGGGACTTGTAGCCAAACAAACGCCAGGACAACACTGTCAGCCATCCTGTCAGCACAGGCACACTACCCCACAGGGAAGCAGAGTCAAAAGGAAGGAAGTATGGGCATGCTGGGAAGGGGGGTGTAGGCAATAGCATGATGGTAGTGGGAGTCACAGCTCAACATCCCCCAACCACATGGCCCAGCAAGCTCACACTGAAGCATGCACACCTCACAGGGAGTGAAAAGCCACTTCCAAGATGTCTGACAATGGTCCTCTGTTGTGGGGAGTACCAGGCCCTGCTGGGAACTGGGCACCAACCAACAGCAGGACACCACTGACTGACATCCTGAGAGTTAACCTGCACCCACTGCAAGGGTGGCATGCTTCATGGTGGGATAACTGGGCTGGGGGAGAAGGAGGTCCGGATGTCAACCAAATACCACCAATGCTGGTCATGCACACACCTCAACATCCACATTGCAAAGCATCAGGTTGGCAGGACAATGAGCCACACCAATATCAACCTCTGACTGTGACAACTTAGGACAATGCAATGTACAGGGCCGCATCCAGAGGTACAGTCACAACTGTCATGTGTTTGAACCATTGCTGCCTGCAGAAACATAACATACATTGTGTGTCTCTTCCAAAAACAGGTGATGATGGGGACACAGCAGCAGATGAGGAGGAGTCCCTGTCCCAGGCTCCGGTGGCCCATGAGCTCTCTGGTGTGGAACAGCCTCTGCCCTCATCGGATGGCGAAGACCAACCTGGCACCTCCAGTGTGAGTCATCATGCAGCACCAGCAGGACCACCATCTGCACCCCCTGCACCCATTCCTCCAACATCTGCCGACACACAGACCACCCCCGCCGACACGGACAGACCAAGGACACTCAATGACAAAAGCACAGGGACCCCAGCCCACTGTGAAGCAACGGACAACAACCCCAGTACCAACCCCCAAGGGGGCCTAGGGTCACCTGTGCGTGCCACCGCAGGTCCTGCACATGTGGCCAGGGGTGGTGGGAGGGGTGGTAGGCAGAGGTCGCTGTTTGCAGAGGGGTCTGGACTGCATGATGACCCACAACTGGTACGCATTGCTGATGCGTACCAGAGAGGTCAGCCAGGTAGTGGGGATCCTCAAGGACATTCAACAGCAGCAGGCTGCCCATCATGCCCGCTTGGACTCCCACATGTCCCGTGTGGAGACACACATGTCCTGTGTGGAGACACAGATGTCTGGCATGGAGTCCAAGTGGGACACATTGGAAGAACTGACAGCGGTGCAGAGGGACATATTGACATGCCTCCGCCAGATTAGCACCAACATGGCCACACCTCCCTGTGTGCCCACAACATCTGGTGCCGCAACAACTGCAACTGCCACAGGGAGGGAGGATGACTCTGGTGGAGAGTCCTCTGCACCGCAGCGGCCTGCACGTGAGGGTCCCCCAGAAAGAAGAGGGGCCGTCCGAGGAAGGACAACTGAGAGGCTGATGGCCATGTACATCCCCAGGAACCCAACACCTGTTCTGGAAATTCTCCTTTGTGTGCAAACTGTTCACCCTGTCGAATGCAACACAACTCTCCCACATGACATGGGGAGTTTAAGATGGACTAATGCATCAGATGACTGGACTTTACTCAGGACATTTCTGCTACCAACATTTCCAACTCATCTGGGAACTTTGGATTCCAATCCCAATGTACAGCACCCACCATCCTGTGCACTATCCTCACACATGTATGTAAATAAACTCACTAATACACCATACTTGCCTCTGTTGTGATTCCAACGTTGTTTTTGTCATGGAGATGATGATCTGCTAAATGACACTGTGCATGCTAACTGCTACAGCAAGTTCAACACCGTCATGTGAGTCATGGAGACGTGACACATATGAGGGAGACACACCACTATGGCAACACAACACATACACACCACAGCCATCTGACTCATCGCCTACACTGATGTTGCCAGGAAATACAGTGGAATGCACAGACACCACACCTATTCACAGTCTGTGTTAACTAGCCCACAGGTGCAGTAAGCAAATGTCAGTCAGATGTGTGACCACAGACAACGCACATCCCAAAGTGAAGCACAGGTTTATTACACATTTGCAACATGTTGTTTCCACTACAGATGCAAGGTAATCCCACGTGGCAGTGGCCACACACTCAACAAGTGTAGAAGAAATAAAGTCCAGGGGTGTGTGGCACATCACCTGTAGGGAAACGACTGCTTCCACCCTGGAAGTTGAATCATGGTGTCGGGGGATCACAGTTGACCAAACAACTCTGAAAGTACCCTGTGAAGGACAGACATGACACACAGTCAAAAGCACTGAAGAACAGGACAGAACTGCAATACTCATGCCCAATACATGTCACAAGATACCTACACAAAACCAAGTTAGCATGTCAACACTGTTGGGGAGTACAGACTACCTGTAAGGACAAATCGCTGCACGCATCCAGTCAAGTAGCACATGGCCACACTCAAACAGCAACAGAGCACCACCAACACATATCATGCAAACTCAAATCATTGACATGACATCTCTGGATACTCACATTCAGCTGAAGAAGTTGGTGATGAGCTGTGTGCGGACATCACCCTAATCATCATCATCATCATCACTGGCATCGTGGCCCAGCCCAGGATCCTCCACAGGTGGCGGATGTTGGTCATCGTCATCCAGGATGAGAGGCAACTCCTTCCGCACTGCCAGGTTGTGTAGCATGCAGCAGACGATGACAATCTTGCACACCTTTGCTGGGGCATATGGGAGGGCCCCTCCTGTCTTGTCCAGGCAGCAAAGCGGCTCTTCAGGAGACCAAATGTCCGCTCGATCACTCTCCTGGTCCGACCATGTGCCTCATTGTAGCACATCTGGGCTGGTGTCACAGGGTTCCTGAGGGGTGTCAGCAACCACGGCATGTTGGGGTATCCGGAGTCACCTACATACAGACAATTGCACATTAGTTGAGTTGGGTAAAGAGGGTGGAATACAACATTGCAGAACACACACAATGGTACAAAGTCAGTACACACCGACAAGCCAGGCACGCTGGTTCTGCATCTGTGACATCATCCTCGGGATGCGACTACTCCTCATCACGTAGGCATCGTGTGCAGAACCGGGGAAACGTGCACACACATGTGAGATGCTCATATCTGCAAGACATACCACCAGAGCATTGATTGAATGGTAATGTTTCCTGTTCCTGTATGCCTGCTCATGTGCCTGTGGTGGTACCAAAGCCACATGTGTCCCATCAATGGAGCCAATGACATGTGGCATCCTCCCCAGGGCATAGAAGTCACTCTTGACGTCAGTGAGTTGTTGACGCTTAGGGAAATAGATGTACTGGTTCAGGTATCTCAACATTGCCTCCAAAACATCGCGTAGCACACGGCTGAACATGGTCTGTGACATCCCACCAGCAGACGCCACAGTGTGTTGAAAGGTACCGGTGGCAAAGAAGTGTAGGGCTGCCATCACCTTCACCTTGGGGGTCAGCGCTGTAAGGTATGTCCGGCCAGGTTGCAAATGTGGGGCCAACCGCACCGCCAATTCCTCAATCAGCGGCCTGTTGAAGCGGTACCGTCGGATGCAGTCACGTTCAACCATGGTTGCAAGGTCAGGGAATGGTCTATGGACAGCTGGTGCCCTGCAGTGCATAGGTGAACAAAGAAAGATTGTGGCATTGACCATACTCAATATCACATGATACATCATTACGAGACACAAGTACTTGATGTGAGTGCCGTTCTGTATGGACATTTATGGCACCTACATGGCCAACATCTAACATCACAGTTCAACATGTGTTGACAACAAGTTCCAGGTTGTGCTATGGGAAATCATTAGGCTGTGTCACAGTACCCATGTACTGCTGTCACGTTCCAAACACACACCACAGTGACAAGTGAGGACAGATGTGCCACAGGCATCACAGCTCATTGACAGGTAGATTCCCAGGGACCCTGTATTGCCACATGGACAGTGGCATGACATGGTGTATCATGTACACGTCAGCAAAACAACCATGACTCCCACAGGTAGTGGCCCCTGTTGCCTCTGCAGGACAGGCATGGACGTCTGTGACACACACACGCACAACATCAAAGTCGATGCACAAACAACGTGGATGTGGAGACTGTCTCCCATTGTGCACATGGAATCAGAGACATCTGAAATACAACATGCACACAGACTGTGGAGCGCCATCACTATTGTGGCAATGGGTCACCCTGTGACGTACATACCTTCCCACATGGGACTCAGGGTGTATGTGACATGACATACACATACACAACCTGGAAATGTGACCATGCCACATGCCCTGAACTGAACAGTTGCACATCACAGTGGTCATGTGCACAACACACAAAGGATTCTGTCCCCATGAACACGTGCACAGCCTGGGAGTGGCTGCCCCCAAGTGCCACCAAAAAAACCACATGTTGACCCCCATACACACACACAGGTAATGCAGCCTTACATGCCTTAGGATACAGTGTGGACAGGCTGTGGTGTTGTAGGTGTGCCCCTGAGTCCCTGGCAAGTAATTTTGGCTGGCATACGTTCACCAGTGACAACCATGGTGACATATGCGAGTGATTTGTACAGGGACGCGTTGTACAGCAATGGACCGATCGGTGCGCACACATTGGCCATTGCATATGATGTGGACAGAAATACGCGTTGTACAGCAATGGACCGATCGGTGCGCACGCATTGGCCATTGCATATGATGTGGACGGATGCGTGTTGTCATCCGATATACGCATTGTACAGCCATGGACCGATCGGTGCGCACGCATTGGCCATTGCATATGATGTGGACGGATGCGTGTTGTCATCCGATATACGCGTTGTACAGCAATGGACCGATTGGTGCGCACACATTGGCCATTGCATATGATGTGGACGGAAATACGCGTTGTACAGCAATGGACCGATCGGTGCGCACGCATTGGCCATTGCATATGCTGTGGACGGATGCGTGTTGTCATCCGATATACGCGTTGTACAGCAATGGACCGATCGGTGCGCACGCATTGGCCATTGCATTTGATGTGGACGGAAATACGCGTTGTACAGCAATGGACCGATCGGTGCGCACGCATTGGCCATTGCATATGATGTGGACGGATGCGGGTTGTCATCCGATATACGCGTTGTACAGCAATGGACCGATCGGTGCGCACGCATTGGCCATTGCATATGATGTGGACGGATGCGTGTTGTCATCCGATATATTCGTTGTACAGCAATGGACCGATCGGTGCGCACACATTGGCCATTGCATATGATGTGGACGGAAATACGCGTTGTACAGCAATGGACCGATCGGTGCGCACGCATTGGCCATTGCATTTGATGTGGACGGAAATACGCGTTGTACAGCAATGGACCGATCAGTGCGCACGCATTGGCCATTGCATTTGATGTGGACGGAAATACGCGTTGTACAGCAATGGACCGATCGGTGCGCACGCATTGGCCATTGCATATGATGTGGACGGAAATACGCGTTGTACAGCAATGGACCGATCGGTGCGCACGCATTGGCCATTGCATATGATGTGGACGGATGCGTGTTGTTTTTCGAAATACGCGTTGTACAGCAATGGTCCGATCGGTGCGCATGCATTGGCTATGGCCTGACATGGTAACGGACGCGTTTTCGAAGTTTTAACGAGTCTGATGCAGTGAATTCAGTTGGCCACCCACAACAATGTTGCAAATTCATGGGTGTCATGAAGTTGAACTTTTGAAGGATGCTGTGGGCGTGTATAAGTGGTGCAATTCCATGGATTGGCCAGATTCAGAAGATGCAAACGACTTGGACCTATCACTTTGGACACATGGGACAGTATCTGCCTCTGCAGCACACATATAATGCTGGCTGTTCCCCTGAGAGCTCACTTGCCTGCACTACATGCTCCAGGACGACATCTGCCACCACCACTGCTGATGTCTCTGCATCCTCTGGCTACTGCAATGGCACGTACTGTGGAGAGAGCCCCAGCCTTCAGCACTGAGGAGAACCAGGCCCTGCTGGACAGCCTCCTTCCACAGTACAGCAAGCTGTATGGGAAACCAGGTGAGTGTGCTGTCCACTGCCTTACTAATTGTGCATGTTGTCTGACTATCAAGACACAGTGTGCACACCACTGGCTAGCATGCTCACTGAGTACTTGGCACCCCCCAAAGTGTGTAGTTACATGCACTGAACAGGTATAGTGCAGTAAAAGTGCATTCCAACAAGGTTTGACTTCCCAGGCAATGATACCATGTGGTAACTGCTGGCAAACTGTTCATAGCCATAGTTGCACTGCCTGTGTACATCATATGCCCCTGTGATTGAGACATGTATATCCAACTGTGTGATGCACGGAAATGTTGCATGTGTAGTAATGGCCTTTTCACTTTGTCATCCTCACAGGTTGATGCTCACCAGAAGCAGGACATCTGGCTGACCATCGTCCGGGCAGTACGATCGGTGGGGGTCTACAGGCGCAGGATCCGCAACTGCCAGAAGAGGTGGCAGGACCTTCGGGGCTGGACCCGGAGGATCGCAAGGGTCCAGCTGAAGCTGTCGCCTCCTCGCAGGAGGGGCGGACACCGGACCCTGACCCCCCACATGCTCCGGATCCTGGCGGTGGTCTTCCCTGACCTGGATGGGCAGCTGAAGGCCAGACAGCAGCAAGGAGGGGGTAAGTGCTAGCCTCAACTGTGTACTATGCCTGACATGCTCTATGCACTCCTTTAGCCAGGTTCCACTTCCACAGTACAACTGTCATGTCGTCCTGGACTCATGTCCCTCACTTGTGTCATGCCCCCTCCTCATCTGATACACAGGTGTGGCCCTTACAGTCTGTGACTTAGGTCACTTGGGTACTGTGTACTTGCAGTTACCTGTGGTTCAAGTTGGGGACAGCATCAGTTACAGGAACTTTGTGGTGGGCTGCATGGGTGGTACAATTGCTCACAATGCCTGTGATCTGACATGTACTCTGGGTATGGCTTTAACATGTGTTCCAATTGCTGCTCTGACTCACCACATGTCTGGGGTATGTGCCACACACCCATGCTGCAGCAGAGACCAAGGTAGGAGCCTCAGTAGTATGTACATCATGTGTGTGACACATCCATAGCCACCTGCCTAGTGTTCAGGGTAATACCATGTTGCACATGGACCAGGACTGTAATGCCTACTCCGGACATCGAAGGCACTCTGTTCTCCCACTCCCGTGTGTCAGCATACATATTGGGCATTGTGAAGAGGGCACTCAGGTGTATGCCTCTGTGTCACCGTGGTGTGGCCTTGCTATTTGGACTCCTGGAGTGTTTAACAATTTGGGGTGGCCAGCCATCTGAGTTGTGACTATGGGATCTGCACATAGGTCAATGCATAGGTCTCTGATTCCTTGACTGTGCACAATGTTGTATGAAACATTGGGGTGCAGGCAGCTTTGGTTCATTCTCATCAAACGTTGAAGTGCTCATGTGTATGGATTTGTGTTTGCAGTCACTCAAATGTCTCATTTGATTGATGTGGGATAATCTCAGTCCTCATGATGTGGGTGGCCAGGGGTGCACATGTGCACCTGTCAGCTACAGGGCTTACTTTTCAAAAACTTCCATGATTGTGACACAGTGCAGACTGGTGTTGTGTGTATGCACTGCCCCTGTGACAGGAGACAGTTATGACTGACTTGCCAGACAGGCCTCTGCCATGACATTCCAATCGCAAAGGGTGATCCAGCAGTGGTGTGACATGTCCTGCATGCACACCATTGTTGCATTGTCTATCAGGACATGAGGACATCATTGTGTCTGGTGATGGAACCAAAACCCGCATATCAACAGAGACTTTGCCCATCACTTTTCCTGACACATGTACTGAGTCAGTGGCAGGAGATGGCATGTGTTTGGAGTGACACATTTCCATATGTTCTGTTGGATGTCCAACAACTGTGTATGTGGTGCATGTGTGCACATATGATTAGTCGCATACAACAGGCAGCAGACAGATGGGTGCATGGACAGGTAGGATATGTGTGGCATGACTGACTGTCAGGCAGACAATGGGCTTCTTCAAATCAGTGTCAGCACTTATTGCAATGTCTAGCAAATGATGGCAGGGCTTGCTCTGTGATGTGCTGTACTTACTGTGGTGTGTGTGGTCAGTACAGGTGACTAATGTTGCTCTGTTTATCCTGATTGTTTGCAGATACATCCACAGCCACAGGAGGAGACAGCTCCACGGACCAAGAGGAGCGGCAGAGCCAGACTGGGTCCACTGCAGGGGAGACCGAGGGACCCAGTGGCACGGAGGGTGAGGGGAGCCACACTGAGGAGACCTCAGCTACGACCACCTCGGCTGGGGAAAACAGCACTTCCAGTGAGGACTCCCTTGTGGAGGTGGGTGTCAGCAGACCAGAGGCAACGTCAAGCATGTCTGTCCCCGCCACCACCACCATCTCCACCCTCCCATCTGCTCCCATCCCACATGTCCGTGGAGGCTCCCGTGTAGGGGAGCGTGTCTCCTTCATGCCAGGCACCGCACCCCCTGCCTCTGTCCCCCCTGCTGCCCTCAGTGTGGAGTCTGTGGACTTGCTTAAACAGATCCATGTAGGGCAGACATCAATGCTGAGTGTCCTCCATGCACACACGGGTCTTTTGACACAACTGGTGTCATTCATGGAGGGCATGTCATCTGGCATGTCTGCCCTACATCGGACCAATCAGTCCATGGCCTCCTCACTGACTGCAGCAGTGTCCCTCCTGCAACAGTCCCTCACCCCTCCTACCTCTGCCCCATCCAGAATCCCCAGCACCCTACCTGTCCCAAGCACACCCACACCGGCCCCGGCACGCACCAGCACAGACACAAGCAGCACACAGACACACAAGCCAAACTCCAGACGCACACGCACGCACAGTCAGGGGACTGATATCTCACTCACAGGGGATGGGGCCCAGACACACACACACGCATCCACGAGCACTCCGCAGTCCTCAGATGCCTCTCCCTCCAAAACCCCTTCCCTTGCCTCACCTGCAACCCCCCCTCCCAGAAGCTCTTCCTCTGTGAGCTTGGCCTCTTCTCCACAGATACATCTGACACGAAGTCCAGGCGGAAGAGGCGACCACCACACACAGAGGGGAGTGCCCCTCACACCCGGACACCCTCCCCCAGGCACAGGAAGGCTGAGGACCCCATTCGAAAGTCCCCCCGGACCAGGAAGGGCAAGACCCCACCACCACCACAACGCAGCTCCACCACACAGTCTCTCTCCTCCATCCCCCAGGCCACCACTCCACAGGTTCCACCACCACACCCTGCCCCAGGGTCCCCCACACACCGATACCGCATCCCCAAACTGCTTAGGCCCTCCCCCCCTACCACTTGCTCTTCCACCCCCAACCCAGACGCTCAGCCTGTTTGTGCCACTGGTGTGGAGACCGGGTCCCCCCCCTCTGTCCTGCCCACCTCATCTGCCCCCCCTTCCACTCCCTTGGAGTCATGCACTGCAGTGGAGTCCACAACCACCCCGTCTGACTCGGGCACTGCAGTGGGGACCCAGTCCACTCAATCTAACCGGCCCACTGCAGTGGTTGCAGCACACACACCATCTGACTTGTGCCCTACAGTGGTGCCGGCCCCCACTGTGTCAGACACCTCCACTGCAGTTGCCGGTGACACTGCTGCACCCACCACCCCTTCACTGCCTCCTTCTGGCATCCCCTGATC
Source organism: Calotriton arnoldi (assembly GCA_963921515.1). Lineage (NCBI taxonomy): Eukaryota > Metazoa > Chordata > Amphibia > Caudata > Salamandridae > Calotriton > Calotriton arnoldi. Next base: position 2,566,792 of record CAWUFW010001069.1, on the reverse strand, counting down.
CTGTCCCTGCGGTGCCTGGCCTGCCCCTTGTATGCCCCTCCGAGGGGGATGTCCCCTGTCCATACCAGAGCAGGCAAGCAATGGGTGACAAGTTGTCACATATCACCCTGTTGGGACTGTGTATTTGGACTGGCCATTGGCCTTAGTTTCTTTTGGACTTGAATTTTTACTTTAACATTTGCTGAATAAAGCCTCTTTTTGTTTACTTGTTGTTTTTCTTTGGATGTACATGATGTAGATGAGTATCACCATGCATTTGCAGTTGTAATAGTGTTCAGACCATGAAAATGAAGTGTTGCTGTGATGGACTCCATGTGGTCCATGGGATATGTGTCCTAATGTAGTCTGGATCTATAGCATCCTTTGCTGCAGTCTGAGGGTGTAATGTTCAGCATTTGACACAGGGATGTACGTTTTGCATTTGTAAATTAACATCTTTGGCTTACACTGATGCTTATCTGGTGGGCTTACCACTGTTCAATGTTTCTATTTCCCTGACTGTGTGCCCATCTCCACTGGACATGCAGTTTAGCACACCAATGTTGAAGGACTCATCTGTGTATACAGTGCAACTTGCTTGACACATGTTTTGGGTGTATGCAGATGACTGACGTGACACTCCCGTACCCAGGCTGATGTGAGCAGAGCCTTCAGTGTGTTGTAGTTGTTGACTCACTGACCGAGTGTTCTACTGACATGTTTGAGTCGTGCATAGACAAGGTTTGGCACAGCGGACCTTCCACAGGAGTGGAGTGCCCTCATGGCAGTGTGTAATCCCGTGACATTGGCTGGGCCCGTGTTGTGTGTTGTGTGAGCATGTCTGTGTGTGTTCCCTTCCCTTTTCCTACACAGGCTGTGTCCCTAGGGATGTTCCTATTTGTGATGCTTGCTGAGTTGTCCTGTGTTCATCCAGCATCTTGGACCTGGTTTCTCCGGGATGTGGGTGCATTGCAAACTAATGTTCATCAGGTTGTCATCCCTAGTTGTCTTTGTTGTCAGGGCTGGGGATGTGGGCAAACGCAGATGGGACACAGTCAGGATTCCCCTTGGCACTTGTTGGTTACACAAGTCATGTAATTTACAGTTTGTGGTAGCTTTCAGTGATTGTGACACGTTGTGTGTGTGACTGCTGCCACTCCTCAGGGTCAGAGCTGCAATGTTGGAAGTTGTCTATGTGTGTTCTTTGTGGGTGACCTTGGCTTCTTCATTGGTGTGTGACTGTGGCCGGGATCCCATTGATTGGGGTGGATTTCACGTCATGCCCATGTACGGCGTACTGTGCAGTGTGTCAGACATTCACGAGTCTTGTTGACTGGCCTTGTGTGATGGGTTTCTGCACCTTAGTTCCCACCACCACCCCTGGGATTGTCATGGGTGCATGTGCAATGTCACCAGTCCATGTGAGCTTCTCTGCTGCACATTGGTGGAGATCAAGGTGTGTGGTGTTGAGTGTGTGCAAATGAGAGTTGTTGCACGGCTAGACCCCTACCTCCATATTGGCCTTGGCTGACAGGCCGTGCTGATTGATTTGTGCTTGGGTAGGTGTGATGGTAGTTTGTTGCTCAGGACACATGACTGTGGTTCACAGTGTGAACGACATCTAGCTTTGTCATCACAGTGGGATTATCATGCAGGCCAGTGTCACCACAATGTGGGGTCCCTGGGGGTAGTGCTGTGGTGGGTCTGTCTCTTGCTGTGTTAGTTGCTGTTCCTACAAGCTTGTGTGACATGTGCAATTTGGGCTCCCTCTCATCTAACAATGCCTGATTGCCCACATAGGGGAATCCGATCCATGAGTTACTTTTGTGTGGCACTGTATACACATCTGTGTAATTGGAATTCAGGCCTCCTCATGTGTTGTGTGGTTGCCTGGGGACACTGGCACCCCCATCACCTGTTGTGTTTGATATGCAGTGTGAGGCTGCCTGTTTGTGTTTGTGCATCTGCATCACTGCATTGGCATATCTTTAGTGTGCCATTGGCTGTATGTTGTTTGGTGGATTTCCCCTGCTGTCCCTGGGACTCCTAGGTCATCAGTCAGCACAATGATCATGGTTTGTATGTCCCATTGCTGCCATGGTATGGTATTTGTTCACCTCACATCTACAGTCTCCACAGGATATCTACATTTGTGTGTCCATTGGTGCAGATATGTGGGTCTGCATTATGATGGTCACTTCTGTCATTGTGTAATTGATAAATGTTGACAATGTCAGCCCCCATGGGTGATGTTTGTCTGCACATGGCCAAAGGTATGTCTTATTTGCACTGCACTGTTTGCCTCACCCAATCTATGTTGCTATGGGACACAAGCACTACTTTGCCACTGATGTGTTTGTTGTTCTGTGACCAGGAATCATCCATGCTGTTTGGCAGTTGCAGCTTTTTCCATGACAACACTTACCTTTTGGTCACTGTGATGATGTGGGTTTAGACCCCATTGCCACAATGTTCAATTGGGCTTCAGCTATGGACCCCACACTTACATTTTGGTCACTGTGATGATGGGGGTTTAGACCCCATTGCCACATTGTTCAAAATGTGCTTCAGCTATGGACCCCACACTTACCTTTTGGTCACTGTGATGATGGGGGTTTAGACCCCATTGCCACAATGTTCAATTGGGCTTCAGCTATGGACCCCACACTTACATTTTGGTCACTGTGATGATGGGGTTATAGACCACATTGCCACAGTGGTCATGGTCTGCTTGCATTGTGGAGGTCACACACATTTATGTGTGACACATGTGATAGGGGGTCACATTGTATGTTCAATGTCATGTTCAGTGTTGTAGGCATTTGACACAGACTACACACGCTTGTCATGATGTTGGGGGGATGTCTTTTTCTGACATTCCTTATGTTGGAGTATGCTGGTTGTGTCATGCATTACCCGTCCTATGAGGTGGTGGTAGTGGTAGGCATCCAGCCCCCTATGAGTGGGGATGGTAGTAGTGACAGGCATCCAGGCCCCCCTGAATAGGGGTGGTGGTAGTGGTAGGCATCCAGCCCCCCATGAGTAGGGGTGGTGGTAGTGACAGGCATCCAGCCCCCCCTGAGTAGGGGTGGTGGTAGTGGTAGGCATCCAGGCCCCCATGAGTAGGGGTGGTGGTTGTGGTAGGCATCCAGGCCCACATGAGTAGGGGTGGTGGTATTGGTAGGCATCCAGCCACCCATGAGTGGGGATGGTGGTAGTGACAGGCATCCAACCCCCCCTGAGTAGGGGTGGTGGTGGTGGTAGGCATCCAGGCCCCCATGAGTAGGGGTGGTGGTTGTGGTAGGCATCCAGGCCTCCACGAGTAGGGGTGGTGGTAGTGGTAGGCATCCAGCCCCCCATGAGTGGGGATGGTGGTAGTGACAGGCATCCAGCCCCCCATGAGTGGGGATGGTGGTAGTGACAGGCATCCAGCCCCCTATGAGTGGGGATGGTAGTAGTGACAGGCATCCAGGCCCCCCTGAGTAGGGGTGGTGGTAGTGACAGGCATCCAGCCCCCCTGAGTAGGGGTGGTGGTAGTGGTAGGCATCCAGGCCCCCATGAGTAGGGGTGGTGGTAGTGGTGGTAGGCATCCAGCCCCCCATGAGTAGGGGTGGGGGTAGTGGTAGGCATCCAGGCCCCTATGGGTGTGTGTGGCATTGGTGATTGCCATCCCGCCCCTATGGTTCTGCTGTTGCTAGTGTACATCATTTCTGCATCCCTATGTGTGTGTGACATATGTCGGGTACGTGTCGTTTGTTTGTGTTGTGGGTGTTTGACTTACCGTCTGCGCCGTACGCATCCGTACCGGTTCCGGTAATAGATGTAGAGTATTGGTAGGACCTGCGCGATGGGATTCATGGTTGGGTCGTCTCGTTCGTGTTTCTCGTGGCTTCGACTCGTACTCGTCGCTGGCTTGTTCGTCTCGTAGCCGTGGATCGTCTTGTGGCGCGAATCGGAGCTTATGTGCAGCTCTCCCGGATGCTCTGACGTGCCGGACGTAGCGACGGGTTCGGCGCGTATGGAAGGCGCATTGTACTAGTCCAGCCGGAAGGTGCTGTATATTTGCTTCCGTGCGACTCGATTTGGCGTTTACGGATCCGGCTCAGGTGGGGAACAGGAGCTGGAATGGGTACGTACGGCTGGGTCGGGATCTGGGCAGTTATGCGCATCGTACTTGCTCGTTCGGACGAATGTTCGAATCGGTCGGGAAACACGCGTTCGGCTTGGTTTTTTTCCGGACGAATAGTGTTAGGTGCGCTTCCGGCCAAGATCGGAATCGACCCCTTAGCTGTGTCATGTGAGTCTTCTTATACTTGTATTGCAGTGCTGAGGTGACCCCGTATGCCATAGGGGGCCACCGGTAAAGTATTATCTTAAGGAATTCCAAGACTTGTGACTGTGTAGGCCAGGGCCCTGGGGCGGAACAACCTGGGCCCGTATCACCACATACCACAGCAACCCTATATACCAGAAGAGGATGCCGGTGCCACCACTGCCGCAGGATTCGGGGTACCACTCGAAGGAAAGACTACAACTCAAGGATTGGACCCGAGCTGCGAGGGAACTGCCACCGGCTCACTGCGGAGGACAGGCAGAGACTCCATGGAAGATGTTGCCTTCTCTCTGGCTCCAGTCTGGAGCTGAAGAAAGGATTCCCTACACCTTCCACGGTAAACAAGTCAACTTACCACTTCTTCATTAGCCGAGAACTGCTCCGACATCTGGGAGACCTCAGGCAGCGCCGCTCCGGAGAGAGATAGCCTACGACACCGGGTGCTGCCACGAGGGCCGCAAGCAGCCTGACCTCTCCGTATCGAACAGTACCCGCGGGTGCAAGTTGGGAGGTGCCCGCAGCATCATTGAACTCGTGTGATGCAAGAATGGGTAAGATGAAGCCTGGGACAGTTGGGGCTTGCTGCAAACGGTGATGCGGCACCATAGACACTTTTGACTAATTCCTAAAGACTCAAAGGGAGAACTCTTGAGTACGGCCTAATAGTTTGCATTCCCTGAATGTGACCACCAGTGTTGGGAATTAAACCCGAACATGTTACGCGAAGGAGGGTGGGACAGGGATTGGCCTGATAACTAGTAGAGCCCCTGACCTCAATAGTATTGTGTTGTTGCATTTAAATGTTGCATTTCTTTGCATGTGTAGAGTTAGAATAAAATATTACTTTGGCTTATAAAAGCAAACATTTGGCTGGACATTGATTTATTGTTCATACTGTTTGCACTTTGAGTTATTAGCTGTGTTCACTGACCTTTATCTATCCCCCCCGAGGGAGCCATGACTGCTCAACCACAGCTATTACTGAGAGTCAAGTGCAGAAGGGTACTTGGCTCAGTTGAGCAGGATCCCTAGTAGGTCGAGCCACGGGACATCATGGGTAAAATACCTCAAACCCACCCCGCCCCCATATTTGGGTCCAGTAACACCTGCATGCCACATGGCCCTCTAAAAGGGGTTCTGACACCCACCCTACATGTGTGGCTTCCTAAGGTCTAAGGAAAAACCGGTTTATCAACTATTTTCCCTTGTCTGTCTCTGACGCCAACCCATCTACTTCAACAAAAGAGCAGCACCTCTCGTGTGTGTCTTTCATCTGCCATTCAAATGCGACTTTCCTTTTGAAGTTCGCCATTTGGACTCACACCTGTGTGTCTTTCTGTCAGGTAGAGGTGATACCTCTTCCAACAGCAAGCCTCTTTTGTCTTCACTCCTGGGAACCATTTACACTTCTCACCAGGAGGGCAGAAGGCTCTCTTATGGCCAGCATCTGGGAGTGGCCACTGGAAAACGTGGGCAATAGAGGGCAACTTTCTAAAAGTAGCATTTACTTAAAAGTTACATTAAATTCTACTTCAGCATCAAGTCATGTTTAATGTGATGATTAATTTGAAACCTTAAAGGAAAATCTTTAGTTATTCCTTTCAGAAGTTAGAACAGCTGAGTGGTCAGCGTGTAACCCTGTACACACCAATGGGACTACAAGCCTTTCCACAGTAAAAATGACAATGTGAGGTTTTTACGGGTGGAACATATAAAAATACATATCCTGCATTTTAATGTACAGCCCCCTGCCTTAGGACTCGATAGGCCTGCTGTAGGGGTGACATATATATTAAAGAGAAAGGTTCGACTTTGCCATTAGTTTAAATGGCAAAGTCGAGTTAGCAGTTTTAAACTGCTCTGCCAGTCTGCAGTGGCAGCCTCGGAGACATGTTTTCACGTGGTCACATCTAGGGTGTCACACTCAGTGCTACAGCCCTGGTGAGACACTTTAACCTACAAGTCCTGGGTACCTCTGGCACCATATACTAGGGACTTATAAGTAAGTAAAGTTAATCTAATTGGATGTAGACAATCTAACATTACACTTTTAAGGATCAAAGCACTGCCACTGAAGTCTGGGTGGCAGGCCTCAGTGCACTGTAAAAGTCGAAAAACCAGCAGATCAGTTCAAACCATTGGGGTGATCATGCCAATAGAGGGAGTTTTTACAATAGTGAAAAAAGCAGATTAATGCTTAACACATTTTTTTTCACTTGTATTTTCATGGTTCATCTTGTATGCTCTGGGGAAGACATGGTCTATTTGCATTTTTGCGTACTCCTTCCACTTAACTCGGCTGGCAGGCCAGTGGGCTCAGGATGGGCCTGCCATTTCCTTGACCTTCCCACCGTCATTAGCACATTCAATGATCTTAGCTTTTTGTTTTTAATTAAAATACGGATGGCCAACTATTAGTGAAATATCAGTCCACTTAGCTGCATCCTTTGCTGCGTCAGTCGTGGGGGCAACTTTTCAATGTGTAGACGACGGCCTGATGAGCGGCACAGCTTACTGCATGGACTCAGTCATTTGAGTTAAGGACTTTTATGTATCTAACATTTACGGACCCACGAATGACGATCCTGATTTTTGGGACGACCTGGCCGAACAAATCGAGTTGATTCCCGACTCTGCTACACTCATACTTACAGGGGATTTCAAACTGCCCCTGGATCCAAACTATGGGGTACATTACGATGGTGGGCGGACAAAGTCCGCCCGCCATCGTAACGGAGCTAGGGACCGACCGCCGAAGTTGCGGCGGTCCCGCCATGTGTATTAGGATGCGCCCGCCACACTGGCGGGCGCATCCTGTGCCTTTCACATTGCGGGTGGATCTGCTGGCTGCAGACACGCTCGCAATTGAAAGGACTGTGCACGGCATTGCCATGCACTACATGGTAGGTACCACGTTGTGTCTGCCACGCAGTGCATGGCAATGAGGGGGGGTACCATAGGTACCCCCCATGTGCACCCCCCACCCCCCCAACACCCCAACAGAAGGAACCGTATGCCTTTCCATGGCGGCAACACCGCCATGGAAATGCGATTCACCGCAGGCATCATGATATGGTTGGCGGTGTCTTACAGACACTGCCATCATATTGTGGCAGTTTTCCGCCCGGTCGACGAGTCGACCGGCGGAAAAGCGGCAGACGGTCTTCCCGTCCGCCTCGGACCCCCCAGCCATCCTAATGTGGCACTCCATAATCATATTTCTCGGTGTCTGGTAGTCCCGATCGGTGTCGAACAGGACATCTTCAATGATGTTGAGGGTCTCGTTGTGGGGAAGGCTCGTATATAAGCTCTCCACATCACAACTTATCAATAATTCTCTTTCTGGGTCAAATGTTTGCCCTTCTAACAATTGCAGGACGTTGTTGGTGTCTTTCAGGTACGTAGAAGTTTGTTGTACAAGTGGTCTTAAGAAAGCGTCCGCAAATTTGGAGACTGGTTCCAAAATGGATCCAATTCCAGACACTATTGGACGTCCCGGTGGGGAGACCAGATTTTTGTGGATTTTTGGTATAGTGTACAGGTAAGGTGTTCTTGGCGAAGTCGTGGTTAGAAAATCCCCTTCCTTTTTAGATATCCACCCATGTGATCGTGCCTCTTCCACCATACTTGCTATTTTCACTCGTATTTGCTCCATGGGGTCCTGGTTGAGGACCTCGTAGTTCCTTTCATCGTGGAGGAGGCGTAGGCACTCTTGGTCGTATTTCTCGGCTGATTGTATTACAATCGCCCCTCCTTTATCGGCTGGTTTTATTACCAATTCTGGGTTGTTTGCTAGTTCTCTGAGTGCCTCATTTTCCTCTCTGGTGATATTGTGAAAGACCCTGTTGGTTGCTGGATCTATTTCTTCCAGATCTTTCATGACAGCTTTTTCGAAGGCGATCAGTTCTACTGGTAGATTGGCTTCCGGTGAAGTGAAAGTAGATTTTGGTCTCAAACCAGTGTCTCCATCCTGCTAGTCATTTTGTTTATCTTTGAAAAAGATTTGTAACTTAAGTCTCCTCATGAATTCTTTCATCTCTTTGCATAATTGGAATGTATCCAATTTTTGGATTGGTCTTCCCGCCCCTCTACGGGACCTGAGGAAGAAAGCCAAGGGGATGGCTTCTGAAACATGTCGACCTTGTAGGAGGTGACTCATTATAGTACACCATCTACACCTCCCCACTTTTACTATTCTCAGCCAGGGAAGATAATAAAGTATTTTCGTTCCACTAGCCAGAGAATTTTTAACCATCTCACATACTCACCAATCACTGAATAAAGTGCTCCTGCGTCTACGTAAGTCGTAGCACGCCCCGTCCCGTAGAGGGGCGGGAAGACCCCAATGATGAAGCATGACACTGAATCAGGTTTCAGTGTGTGAGGGGTATTTTACAATTTTTTGAAACATTGCCCTTCCCACAAATTGAGAGAAGGAGGTCTGATCCTTTTGCACCATTTTTCACGTATGACTAGACACTTCAAATTAAAATAAAAATAGCAGCACACACATGGGTGCATATATATTCACATAATACATGGTAGAATCCCTATGTTGGATAACAAATATCAGGCACACCAGCAGAAGCCATCATAACAGTTATACCGAAAGAGCGTAAGGATCCTCTTCTCATAAAAAACTGTAGACTCATCTCCCTAATAAATCTAGACTGCAAAATATACGCCATGATTTTAGCTAACCGAGTGCAAAAACATATCTCTAAACTCATTCATCCATCTCAGGTGGGCATCTGAAACACAGATTCTCTAGTGACAACACTAGGATTTTCTGGCATGCAATCAAAAAGGCAAAATTAACAAAATCTCCAACTGCCGCTATCACCCTTGATTCAGAAAAAGCGTTTGACAAGGTTGATTGAACATACCTACGAACGACACTAGAAAAGTTTAATCTCGGAGACACACTAATTCACATGATCATGGCCCTTTACCATGACCCAAAAGCTAAGGTCAGAGCTGGTGGTACTATCTCCCCTTCCTTCTTGTTAAGACAAGGGGCCAGACAGGGATGTCCTCTCTCCCCGTCACTTTTTCTATTAGCCATTGAACTGTTCCTACAACACTTGAGAGAGAATCAAGACATACGGGGTATCAATTTTGGTATCACCACCTTCAAAGTTGACGCTTATACGGATGACATCCTGATAGCATCAGAAGATGCAGGCACAGCTATCCCTGCCTTAATGAACTCGATACAAGAGTTTGCCGCAGTCTCAGGTTACACGCTCAATAAGGACAAGACTGAAGTCAAGCTCCTTAACAATCTGGTAATAAAGAGATAATCGGGGACGTGGGATTGACTTGGCAACCAGGGACCATTAAATATTTAGGCCTAGAGTTCACCAATGATCTTATTACCACTCTGGAAGTGAATGAAAATATCCTCTATAAAAAATCACTGTGCTACTAGATTGATAGTCTCCAAGATTTTTATGGTGGTCGGGAAGAATAGAAGCACTAAAAATGATGATCACATTGCTAATCAATTACCTTATTACTATGCTACCTATGACCCTGTCGGAGGACTTCTTGAAAAAGATTGACAAGGCATTTAATAATTTTCTATGGCAAGGAAAAAAGGCAAGAAACTCTCTCATGAAACTCAAACTGGCCAAAGTCGGAGGAGGAGTAGGCGTCCTTAACTTTAGGACCTACCAAACGGCCTTCCTCTTCAAACAAGAAGCTGCATGGTTCGTCGAAAACTCAGAATACAGTCTACCTTGGTTGGCCATAGAAAAACACCTCATAAATAATATTCCCCTCCCTGCCATCATGACAATGCATACTTCTATACTCCCAAACTCTAAATATATTATCCAGGACACAAAACAAGCACTCCTATGCCTAGACACACACTCCACCATTACATTAGGCAGCTCTAACATGTCTGCATTCTGGTACAACCTTAGAATAAAAATAGACAGCCAACTAACATTGTGGCCGGACTGGTCACAAAGGGGTATTAATATAATCAAAGACCTAAACGACGATACCTCCCCTAAACCCTTCTCAAAACTGCAAACAGAAAGGGACTTGATGATAGACCTATACAGATTCTTGAAACTTAAAGTCTAGATTTCTAAACATCCCATAAAACTGGTCTGCACTTCATTACCCTTCAAGCTGGCCCAATTAATTGAAGCGGGCCATACGGTATCAAAAATATATAAACTTCTCCTCCCTAAGCCATGTAAATCCCATATGGGAAACGAGAGGAAATGAGAGGCAGAATGTAATACCAAATCTATCCAATTTGATTGGAAACTAATACACATGACGCCCTTCATGAATAAGATCTCACCTGTACTCTCCCTAACGAAATATATGATTATTAACAGAGCCTATTGGACATCATCCAGACTACATAAACTTAACCTTAACCAGACTCCCCAGTGCTGGAACTCCAATTTACAAGTGGGAGACTTAGCACACAAGCTATTTCTCTGCCCGATTATACAACCCTTCTGGGATAAGGTCTTCAAGTGTATAAAACACACCCTCCATATCGACCCTACTAGAGAATTCTCATACATTTTGCTGGGCTCCCTGGATCCTCAAATACAGAATTATAACGACCGTGACCTTCTAGACTTGATGCTTACCCTGGCATGCAAAATAATTCTGTGTAACTGGAATAACTCTAAAATAATCTCATTCAAAATGTGGCTGGAAAGGCTAACTTTTCTTAGAGGTGCTGATAACATAACTTTACAACTCTCTCCATGGCGCCCACCACACAGAAAGATGTGGGACTCGTTGGATTCCTTCTTCTATGTCTTTAAACCATCCTAGCCAGCCAAAGGCATACCTCCCCGGGCGGCCCATACTTATCCCAACCCGGTCACAGACCCTTAGACAACCTGTCATCCTCCATGCAGCCCCCTACTGATTCCCTAATTGTGCTTCTCTTTATCAATACTGTGAGCCCTTGGTCTTCTCTCTTTTCCTTACTCTTCTTTGTTATCTCTGCCGTGTATTTGCTGCATTGAAAGAGATGTTTCATTATAAGACCAATGCTATACCAGTATCTATGTCAATTAGCCCATTATCTGACAAATCTATTCACTTACATATTGATATTATTAATAGTTGTTTGGTCAGTACATATATGGCATGTCTCCCTTAATAACATATCTAACCATTGAAAGAGGTGACAACATTGCTCTCCTGTTTTACTTTATACTTCCTCAGTATGATGTATGTCTACTTTGTTATCATCCGGTTCTATTATTATTTCTATGTATTTTTTGTATTTATTTTCTTCTAAGCCCCAATAAAAACTACTTGAAATAAAAATAAAAAAAATAAAACAAACATCTTGATGGCCCACCTGAAATGAGTGGAGGTGCTGGAGGTGAGGGTGGAGGAATGGGTTAAATTTGAGTTGAATCGTGCACCTCTGCCCCCTCGTTCTGCCATGGGTATAAAAGCACCAGTGACGTAGCAAGGGTGCCAATGGCAGTAACGTAAGCAGGGGTGTGAGCCCATCTATTATCATACTGAGTCGTAAAAGCTTCCATAACTAGGGTGCAAATGCCCCTTAAAAACAAAACCTGCTGCAACATCGATACTTATGCCCTTGGAGAGAACAGCAGCATCAAACACCAGCAAGGAAAATGGATCCAATCCTCCTTCTAGCTGTTGTTTGTAGTTGCTGTCAATGTTATGTTGTGTTATGTTTCTGTTGTTTATAGTTTGTTATGTGGATGCTGTCTTATTTTATCTGGTATATAAATGATTGCTATGTTATGCTACTACTATGTTGTGTAATCTAACTGCATCTTTGGCTTACTAATACATCTAAGCGATGTGGTGGACTATTTAATAGAACTTGCCCTTGAGCTGTCCTTGATGTCCCTATCATCAGGGGTCATAGGGTCACGATCCTCCTGTTTACATATGCTGCTGTCTTACCATCCAGAACGGAAACGGAATTCACATATTGCTTGAAAGATTTGTAGATTATTGTAACAGAAAGGATCTAGCCATTAACTGTAAAAAAACAAAGGTTATGTTAATGGAGTCGTCCTCTAATTTAAAGAGAAAACTCAGGATGTATGTAGAGCAAATAGAATGTGTAAGACAGTATGATGATTATTTGGTGGTAAAATTTGCCAGGCAGCTTAGATTGAAGAACCAGATAACAAAGGCAAGCACCACTTTGCTGCAAACCTCGAGGGTTCTGCTCAAGTTTAAAGAAAAGGCAGGTTGTCAATCTGTAAGCATAATCCTTCAAATCTACAAACTAAAAGCACCATATGGAGCAGGATTAATGGCGTATGGCAACTTAAAGGAGTTGCAAGTGATAGAAAACAACTTCATAAGAACCCTGTTAAGATTGGGCCCTGGTACCCCATTAGTGGCTCTATATTTGGAACTAGGCATTATTACCACAATTTCAACATTTTCAGATTTGTCTGCATTAAAATCAGTGCTGTATTGGATAAGTCTGCACAGAAACCCAAGTGCAGCAATATTCCTAAAATCGGTGGTAGAGATGTCAAACTGAGACTTCTAATGGTTTTTCGACTGGGAACCTTTGGAAAGGACGATGTTTGGTGGGTCCAGACACACTGGAAATAGTGAAAGGATGATATAAGTCTCCAAATTTAAAATGAAAGGTTTTGATTTAATAATTCTCTACTATTGGATTCCTCTTTCACCTCATATTTTACAGCTTTTGCCCAAGACTTTTTCATCTTTAATCAAACGGAAGACATTCCTTTTCCTACAGTTTGGGATGCATTTAGGGCCTCAGCTCGAGGTTTTATAATTCATTTTGTTTCTAAAAAAAGGCGTCTAGCTCAATAGCAGTCTAAACTAATTCTTAATGAAATAAAACTTTTAGAACATTCCTACTATACGTCCCATTCTCAACAAGCTCTAAATAAGCTAATTAAAGCCAAACTTAATTTAAATAAAGTATCCACTGATAACACTGCTTCTTATCTTCTCAAATCTAGCGCTAAGTATTATGGAGGTCAAAATAAATCTGGAAAGCTACTAGCTAACTATCTGAAAATCAAACAAAATAAATTATTCATTGAATCAATTACCGATGACAATGGTTCCTCTCATCACCGAGATCAGGATATTCTAACTCAATTCCAACAATGTTATACAAATCTATACACGCTGGAGTATCTACCCTCTGATCCTGCAATTTTAAGTTATCTATCTACTATTTAAAAACTGGCTTATTCTCAAGTCAACTTCTCCTCCCTAGAGATGGATATTACTCAAACAGAACTTCAACTCGCATTGTTCTCCCTTAAAAAAGACAAAGCTCGGGGTCTGGCTACGCGGGTTGAGGATGCGGAGGGGTGAGCCCATCGCAATAATCTTCGCTTTATTGGATTCCCGGAAGGGTGCGAAGGGAAAGATGCGGTGGATTTCCTCACCACGTGGCTCAGAAGCTGGCTCCCACCCGAATCACTCTCTCCATGTTTTGTCCTGGAACGCGTTCATCGCGCACTTCTGCAGCGGCTTCCTCCGGGCGCCTGCCCCAGCCCTATCATCGCCCGCCTGCTCAACTACAGAGACAGGGACGTCATCCTTCAACAGGCGAGGGCGCGGGACTCTCTTCTCTATGACTCGCAGTGCATACTTATATTCCCAGACTTTACCAGACAGTCCTTCCTAGAGGCGAAGGCTCGCCTTCGGGGCCTTAAACTCCCATACTCCCTGCTCTACCCGGCCCGCCTACGGGTGATATATGAATCGCACACTCATTTCTTTGAGTCCCCAGAGGAGGTGTTCCAGTGGCTTGAGGAGAGGGTCCGGCTTAAGCCCCACACTCCACCACGGATTGATTCCGACTCATCATCTAGTGGTCCTGGGCGTGGCCCCCGGGAGAGAGTGGTAGACAGCGACGTCGATCAAGATCTCAGAAGGGATCCAAGGCTCGCAACAAATCCAATAAGAGACCTCCCGACGGCCCCCCAGAACTTCCAGCATCCTGAACGATATAGCTCCGAGAACTGTAACTATGTATCATCTATGTCGCTTACGAAGCACTCCTTTTTCACTGCAGGCTATCACTGTTGCATGAGTCTCTGACCCTTTGCTGTTTGTTCTTCTATGGGCAAGGGACTTTTACAGGGGATCCATTGGCTGCTCCTAGCTGTTGCCCATTTTTGGGGCACTGGTCTGGACCATGCCGCGACAGATACTTCTATGTTTATGAGGTATTGGGGTGGGGGGATGTTTGGGAATTCTATGTGGGTTTTGTTATTGTTTTTTGTTAATACCACTATGCTCTCTGCCATGTATGACTTAGGAGTTGTCATTGCCATTCATTTCGCTCTTCCTGTGCTTATACGTCATTGCCAGTCATGACACCGGAACTAGATGGGGGTGGAGGTAGAGAGCTCCGCGTCCTTAGCTGGAACATAAACGGCCTGCTTGATAAGATCAAGCGGGGAGCAGTGCTGCGCCAAGCTAAACGCCATAGGGCAGGCATTCTCCTTCTTCAGGAGACTCATCTGGCAGGAACCAAGACACCATGCTTGGGGAGGTTTGGCTTCACACATGTCTATCATGCTGGATTTACTAGAGGCTCCCGGGGGGTTGCGATTCTTATACACCGTAGTGTCCCCTTCGTTCATCACAAGACGTGGTCAGACCCCCAGGGCAGATTTGTCGTGATCTGTGGGACCCTCTATGGGGAGTCCATTGTTATAGGCAGTATTTATGCCCCCCCCCCCCTCTTCCGTGGTCCTTCGTTGAAAAGCTGACGACACTCTGGACTGAACTCCCGTCGGGGTTGACTTTGGTGGGCGGAGATTGGAATGTTGTTATCTCTCCGCCACAGGATAGATGGCGTGCCACGGCTCACAGGACGGAGACCCAGGATTCTAAATTACTACCCCTGGTGCAGGGATTGGTAGACTCGTGGAGAACCCTACACCCCACCACGTGTGCATACCCGTTTTTCTCCGGCGCACACGAGTCCTTCTCGCGGTTAGACTATCTTTTCCTCTCAGGGGCCCATACCCATAGGTTGCTCGCGGCCGATATTCTTCCTCGGGGTCTATCAGATCACTCGCCGGTTTCTCTTCTCCTCTCCCTAGATCCCAGGCGCTCTCAGTTTCGGTGGCGACTGTCGCCGTGGCTGCTACGAGACGCTGAGTATACAACACATATCCATAAATCTATTGCAGACTACCTTTCCTTCAACACGGGATCGGTAACATCCCCTGTTATCTTTTGGGAGGCGTTGAAACCCACCCTCCGGGGGATTGATATTGACTTTTGTACGGCGCGGCGCCGACAGCGCCATGACAAATTGCTACGACTGGAGGCCCAGCTACTTGACCTGGAACGCGCGAGCAGGGGCTCAGAGGAACATGCTGTACGCACACACCTAGTCAATACGCAACAGACGAACGCCAGGGAACTCCTCGATGAAGCCCGTTTGTATTGGCTTGCCACCCGTAGCCCAATATATCAATGGGGAGACAAGTCTAGTGCCTTGCTGCATCGTCTGTGCCAACAGACGCTTCGCCCTCAGACGCTCCCATGTATACGCGACCCTAGCTGGATTACCCTTACGGACCCGTCTGCTATTGCCGATTGCTTTGCTACCTACATCACAGATCTCTATGCCCCCCATGAGGTTCTGCCCGCGACACTCATTAAACAATTTATAGATGATTTTCCACTTCGGGCCCTGTCCGATGAAGTGCGAGATACACTAGACGATCCTGT
Source organism: Calotriton arnoldi (assembly GCA_963921515.1). Classification (NCBI taxonomy): domain Eukaryota; kingdom Metazoa; phylum Chordata; class Amphibia; order Caudata; family Salamandridae; genus Calotriton; species Calotriton arnoldi. The sequence continues at coordinate 2,550,750 of CAWUFW010001069.1, read as the reverse complement.
GTCCCTAGAAGAACTGCTGACTGCGCTGCTCAGTATGCAAGCGGGGAAGGCACCGGGCCTGAGTGGCTTCCCCTGTGAATTTTTTCAGAAACATCATCCACAACTTCTTAAACCGTACCTGGAGGCTCTTGAGGCGTCTGCAGAGAGCGATAGTCTCCCTCCTGACTGGCGACATGCCGAAATTGTTGTATTTCTGAAGCCTGGACGCCCCCCAGAACAATTTGAGTCCTACCGCCCGATCTCGCTACTCAATGTGGAGGCCAAGCTCTTGGCTAAGGTGATTGCCAATCACTTGGTCCCGTATATCACAGAGCTAGTCCATCCAGACCAGGCAGGCTTTATGCCGGGTCGGGCCACGCGACATAACATCAGGCGCGCACATAATGCTATAGCCGCGGTCGCCAAACTTGGCTGCCCCGCCGCGCTCCTCCTGGCGGACATAAACAAAGCCTTTGACTCTCTTAGCTGAACTTACCTTTTTGCCCTACTCAGACGTCTAAATATTGGCCCCCGGCTTCTGAAGCTCATTCGCCTATTATATACAGATAACACCGCTTCAGTTCGAGTTGCCGACTCGGCTTCCAAGCCCTTTCCTATTAGCCGGGGGACACGCCAGGGCTGTCCACTCTCTCCCTACCTATTTGCACTCGCTATGGAGCCACTGGTGTCCTGGATTCGAGTAGACGCCCAGATACGTGGCTTTGAATGGACACAGGGGGTCTCTGATCGCATAGCATTGTATGCAGATGATGTTCTGTTTTTTCTTACATACCTCGACCGGACTGGCCCACGCCTCCTTCGTATTATGCAAATATTTGGCGAGACCTCGGGCTTGTACATGAATCGGGGGAAATCATTTCTTTGGCCGCTGCAGGGAGGGGATCGGCTGGGGAACTGGTCGCGGGAAGTCACTGTATTTCCAGATGGCTTCAAATACCTGGCTGTTTTCCTCTCGGCGTCCCAGTGTGTGGCGTGGGATAAAAACTTCGCCCCCCTGTGGATACAGGTGAGCGACAAGACGCGGGTATGGTCTCATATGCCCCTGTCCCTCTTTGGCAGATCAGCTATCTTTAAAATGGTTTCCCTACCCCGCCTTCTTTATCAGTTGCAAAATCACCCCTATCCGATCAAGCAGACATGGTTTCGTCACCTGAACGCTATTCTTGCCCGGTTTTTATGGGGGGGTGGTGCATCGCGAGTCACGCTGAGGACCTGCTTCCAGTCTACCTATACTGGTGGAGTGGCTACTCCAGACGTTCATGCATACTACCTGGCCACGCACCTCCTAGTCCTCAATGAATGGTGGTATGGAGATCGTGGGGACCCGGCATATGCCGTAGAGCGCTGGCTGCTGGGAGATACGGCCCTACACATGGCACTTTACTTGACGGCACTGCTGAAGGAGCTGCCGCCGGCCACAGCCACCATATTCAGAATATGGAAGTCTGCGCTCCGCCAGATGGGATGGTGGGGTAGGCTCACCAGGGAGACTCCATTATGGGATAATGGGCAACTACCGGAGCTGGCACGGCTACCTGGATTTCGGGGGTGGGGGGCCATTGGAATAGACACAGTGGGGGAGGTCATGCGTGGCTGCACTCTCAAGTCCTTCCTTGATATGCAAGCAGAATATGATTTGCCCCGCACACAATTTTACCGCTACCTACAATTCTGACATGCTTTTACCCCCTATATCTCCCGCCTTACAGAACTACCCGAATTTAACCCTGTGGAGGCTAAAGTCTTTATGGGGGAGCTGGGAGACCACAAAATCACAAAAATCTACCGTACGATCATCAACAACACACCCACCAACATACACAAAACCAGAGAGGCATGGCAGCAAGATTTGGGCCCCTTGGAGGAGGAGGACTGGGTGGAAGCCCTGGAGTCCCTGCGTAGTGCGGTTGTTGCGGCCCGCCTGCGCCTCATCCAGTTTAAATATCTTCATAGAGCATACTTTACAAGACACAGGCTATGGCGGGCTGGGTTAATCACATCTCCACATTGTCTGCGCTGTGGGTCGATGGAGGGTACCTTTATACACAGTGTGTGGTCCTGCCCTACCCTGTCACGGTTCTGGAGGGAGGTGTTTACATGCCTATCTGAAGTATTGGGGTGGGATGTCCCCCCCTCCCCAAAGCTGGCCATGCTCCATATCACAGAGGACCTGGGTGGTAACAGGTACAAGCGCCATCTTCTATTTTTAGGTCTCACATTGGCTAAGCGAGACATTGCCCGGGCCTGGAAGGAGGAATCCTCGCCTTTGCTTAGGGTTTGGAAAAAGGGTTTAGACTTCTGTATGAACCTAGAAATCTCTGTCTTTGAAGCAAGGGGGTGCCCTAAGAAACATTACAAGATCTGGAAGAGGTGGGCCGACTATAGGGGTCTATACCTGGAGCCCCCTCCCCCCTCACCTGACAATACAGACTTATTGCTGTGAATCTAATGTATTGGCCTATATGTTATATACTTGCTAGATATGATCCCGAGTGGCATAGACTTTCCACATATATGCGGCATCATTCTCTATGTGGCGGAAGCAACGTGGCGCAGTTCTGTGTTTCCTTGTTATTCCTTTTCTTTGTAGTTATTTTTATATGTGACCATTGTAATGCTCACGCTGAAAATGTTGATAACCATCTTTATTATTACATATGTGTATTATGGGTGCCGTGTGAGGCATCCCCTTTACCTTGGCTGCCAACAATAAAAATCTGTTGTGAAAGAAAAAAAAGACAAAGCTCCAGGGCCGGATGGTTTTTCAGCTGAGTTTTATACACACTTTGCCAAATTGCCTCTTCCTAAACTCTCTGTTAATTCATTCTTTTCTTACTTCGCTAGCTCCTCTGGCTCATTTCTAGATGCCTTCATATGCATAATTCCGAAAGTGGGCAAAGATCCACACTTTTGTAAAAACAATCGTCCCATCTCTTTAGGTAATTTAGATTATACAATTTTCTCCAAGGCATTGGCTTTATGGCTAGAAGTTCCTCTTCCTCTCAGACAATACTCGTTTATTTTTTTATATTATTTCTAGATCTGCAAGCTTATCTGATTCTCTGGCGGCCATTGCTTTAGATGCCGAGGAGGCTTTTGATCGTGTTATTTGGTCTTTCCTATTTCAAACTTTAACATAGTTTGGTTTGGGCCAAAATGTATGACTCTTATCTCTCTTTTTTATACTTCCCCTAAGGCGGCCATTTGTGCCAATGGTCTCACATCTTCTTTTTTCAACCTACATAGAGGGGTTCTTCAAGGCTGTCCCTTTTCCCCCTTTCTTTTTAATTTAGCATTAGAACCATTTTTATCTCGGATCCGCCAGAATGTTAACATTCATGGTTTCATCCATGTCTCACAACAGGTTAAATTGGCTGCATACGCTGATGACATCTTACTGTTTATATCTCAACCTAATTCTTCACTTCCTGCGTTCGTATCACTTTTAGTCGTGATTTCTCTTCATCCCATTTTACGTGGCAATCTAAACAACTTAAATATCTCGGTCTTCAGTTCTCTTCCTCCCTCTCATCTTTTATTTCAATTAATATGGACGATTGTATTCAGACAATCTCCTCTCTAACTAGTAAATGGCACCCTCTTTATCTGTCTTGGTGGGGCCGTCTTAACACCATTAAGATGATGCTGGTTCCTGTTATTCTTTTTACTCTTTCTATTATTTCCCTACATGTCCATCTTAAGCATTATAAGCAACTAAACTCATTATTATCTGCTTTCCTTTGGAGTAATATGAAGCCGTTTATGTCTTTAGCTAAGCTGAACTGGCCTAAAGCTGATGGTGGAGTACACTTTCCTGATTTCCCGAAATACCATAAGTCATTCCTTTTGCAATCTCATATTCCATTATGGGTTGATTTAGAATGAGCTTTTTTATCTCCATATTCTTTTTCAGAATTCCTGTCCTTCATACGGAAACCTCGAAAAATGTCCAACCCTATTATCAATAATACTTGTAAATTATTATCTTCTGTAGTTCATTATTCACCCACTGATCTTGACTCCTTTCTTAACTCTACTATTTGGAATAACCAAATTATTCAGGTGAAGGAACATCCTATTTATTGGCATTCCTGGAGATTTAAATGGTTGATCTGGGTTTATCAATTATTTGATCGGGATTCATCCCTTACTTTTCCTCAAGTTCAGGATATCTTTAGCCTTCTGTCTACTTTCCTAGCCAAATGTCTTCTTTTACAGGGAGCTATGGTTCAAGCATATAAGTATTTCAAATCTATTTCACCCTCTGATACTTCATCATCCACACAATTAGATGTTATTCTACCTACATATCTTAAGGATTCCCTTATTTATTCTCATTTACTTGAAGCTTCCACTTTGAGATCCAAGTCTAAGACTGAACTCACATGGGAGGAAGATCTTTCCACAACTCTACCTATACCCACCTGGAAATGAATCTGGATTAAAATCAGGAAGTCCTCTCATGCATCTAGCACTACACAAACACTTTTTTTTCATTTACAACATACTCTTTATGACAACTGACACCCTTCATAAGATTAATCATGATATCCCAGACACTTGTTGGACTTGTTCTGCACCACAAGCTGACTTGAAACATTAACTTTTCACTTGTCCCCTAGTCTCTGCATTCTGGTTACAAGTTTGGCATCAAATTAATCTCATTTTCCAGAGTAATGTCTCTTTCTCTATTTCCAATGTATTTTTAGGTAGTGTATTCGAGGTTTGGGTTAATGCTTCTTTTAATATGCAGATACTAGATTTGTTATTAGCACTTGCTTTCCAACAAATAACTCCTAATTGGAAGAATTTTACACAGTTGTCTTTTAAGGCGTGGTGGTATGCAGTTTGTCACAACCACCGATTAGATACTGCCTATATGCACCCTTTATCTCTTGTTTTTAAACGAAAGGCCCTTTGGACACCTGTTACTCAATTTCTTGATTACTCCTCTATCACAATTTTTGCCCCATCCCCCACCTCATCTTCAGGAAGTTTTACAACCTCCTTGACTTCCCTCTCAACATTTTAAGATTCGTTTATATCAAATATCCCCTTACACTCCCTCTAGTATGTATAGTTGATAAATAATCAGACTGTAATTTTCAGTTTTTATGCATTGTAAACCTTTTTTGTTTTTCTTACTTTTCTTATTTGATTTTCTGTATCTCTTGATTAATTGCTTTGTATTATACTACTATATGTTATCTTAAGCTGAATAGATATTCTTTTTAAACTTAAACTGAAATGTTTTTAGCATAAGACCCTTGTATGCAAGAAGGAATTGAGGTTTAGGAATACACTGCCTTAATCTACCCTGAAACATATTGTGTACATCAATTTTAGAATTCGGGCCTTCTCCACCAGAGAGCACCTAGTGAAATGTAACATGCTTGCAAAAGAGAGAGAATGTTGTGATTGTATGTTTGGTAGGAAAAACAGAATTATACATCCCTTGCTAATCTGCACAAAGCTTAAAGAGAAAACAAACATTGGGTCTTACCTTGTCCGGGTCCTACAGTATAAGGACAACACTGAGTGCCCTAGAATTCTCTTATAGGACAGACAATGAAGTAATCTTTAGTTCTGTATCTTTTTATTTATGGGCCGTATGGCCACTAGTTAAGCTTTTAAGAAGCTCATTAAGTAGATAGTATTTTATTGTAGTTTTAATTGTATGATTATCAAATCTTTGATATGAGATCTGAAATTGATGCGGACATGCATAGGAGGACGGTGACTACCCTCTCCCTGGATATCAAGAACAGCCACCTCTTAAATCACCCTCGCAGGTTTGTGTAAATTTGTCAACCTTTAAATAATTTACGAAAAAGTTTGAAATATAAATTCTCCTTTTATTTTCACTTCCATTTAGTCAATGTATTGATAAAATTCTCTTACTCCCAACTGTTGTACATATTCCTCAATACATTTGGAGCTAAAAGCTCTTTATTAGGGGGAAATGCTGAAGTACATACAATCTGTGGGGAAGAAACAATGCAGTACATTTGTCCAGGAGGATACACGCTGGGGCAGCTATGTTTAAATTCTCATCTTGTTTAATTGAAGCACTGCAGTAGGGCGGGAGTGGCCCGCATGCATCTCTATAGATTTAGGCAACTGACACCGACCCTCTACTGAATATCAGTAAACATACCAGTCTTTCATGTTTATTGTACGCGCTCACAACCCCAGAAGTATACTTGGAAACCTGTCCTTTTGCCACTCTGAACTTTCAAGTGCCTCCCTAGTCTGTGGACCCTACCGGATTGCTGGTAAAAGGACAAGCAGGTTCCCCACCAGCATTCCCCCACTGGGTGTGCTTGCAAAAATAAAAGGGGCCTGTTCAATTTACTCTAGTTTATCTCATTCACTGGTTACAGAGCCCTCTTACAACGTCCTTTTTTAGAAATTGCAACATTATTTTTTAAAGTTGGAAATCTGACTTCTAACAATGCTGCAACACATGCGTACTCAAAAAAAACAATGTTCGCTACAGGATGGGGCACATCAGAAAACCAAAAAAACATCTAGAATATTTATTGAAGAAGGTAACAGATCAACGTCTGCATACATCAACTCTAATCCAGTATCATAAATTTCAAAGAATACCCATGGGGCATTGAATATCATTGAAACCATCAATATGCAAAATAAATAATAATTTAAAATTAAATGCTCAGTAGATCTCATACTGTTAATAGTAGAGGAGTTGGTAAATATACTTAAATAATTGGAGATAGAAATTGAAATCAAAACCAGAATAATTAAAACATCACACATTCGATGAATGTCAAAAAATCTTCGAAGATACAAACAGAAAAATGTATAAATATACCAAGGCAATACAGCAGAGTAAATCAATACATTTAATAAGAACAAGATATATGACTGGGCAGGGACCTATGCAAAAAGGTGGGCACTCAATAAAGACACATTATCCATAGAACACCAGTGGATCAAGAGAAGCAAAACTCAGAACAGACCCCCAAGATGACTTAAATGAGTGGAATGCCTGTGGAGGTGCGTTTTTAATAATATCAAGAAAATAATACAGTTTATAATAAATGTGCAGAATTAACATGCAAGATATATTTAAAATTAAACCCTTTTAAATATAGAAAGTGCACTAAGCATCCATATTTACTCGTACTAGGCCACAAATGGCTTAAGCAACATTAATCGACAGGCTGACTGACTAAAAACGCTAAAAGACACATAAAATGTTTAATTCTTGACTTTCAAAGCTCATGATTTTTTTTTATAAATAAAAGTTGCATAAATATTTTCATCTAAAATTCTGCAGAATGTTTCTACTTACAAAAAGACCCCTGTTAAATCATGATTAGAAATTGTCACTTAATGAAGTAGTGAAAAAAACCTCATAGAAATGCAGCATTTAAACGCGAATTTGACCTTTTTAACTTAATTGTTATTTTCCAATGAATTGATTTAGATTAAGGGGCTGATTACGATGTCGGACGGACCTGAGTCCGTCTGACATCGATCTAAAAGTGGGACCGACCGACCTCCTGTCGGCGGGCCCAAACCAGCAATTAGGATGCGACCGAACACTGTTCGGTCGCAATCCTATTCTTTCCTATTCATGCCAAACAGAATGCATGCTCTCATTGTAAAGAGCTGAGGTGCAGTTCATCCCTGCACCCGGTGGCAGGCACCTCAAGGTGCCTGCCACCAGGTGCAGGGATCAACACGGGGGCACCATAGGTGCCCCCTAGGCCACCATCCGGAGGCCTTGCACCCATGGGGGGCATGCTGGGGGATCCCAAATTCGTATTCCCACCGCCTTTCTGTGTCAAAAAGGCAGGAACAGAAAGGTTGTGGGAATCTGCCATCGTAATCCCTCGGGCGGAAAGAGCCACCTTTGGGATTACAAGCCCCTTTCTGGTAGGCAGACGGGCTCTCCGGGCCTGTCATAAGCCATTCGGAAAGCCTGTTTGGATTGATTTGCGACCGACTCCATCGAAATGGGTGGGTCAGAAATTAATCCAAACAGCTGATTACGATGCCGTAGGAACGGCTCTGACCGAGGGTCGGAGCCGTTTCCTACGGCATCGTAATCGGCCCCTAAATGTTTTCTTTTAGTTAATACAGAAGTTTTGAGTTTTACATAGATCATTGTTAGTGAAATGTACAATTTGATATTTAGGTTAGACATGTAGTCTAATGCATTGGAAAGCAGTCTAGAATGAGAAAATGTTCCACACAAACATAGAACTATACATTTAAGTTTCAAAACTAACATTGCTGTCTGGGGACTAATGCATTTCTGTGAAAAGAAGAGGAGTGATCCTGTTCCCAGGAGAACATAGAAAGGAGATTGAACGAGAGGAGGAGAAGATGCAATAAGAACTGCAACATCGTTTTCGACTGTTTATAATAATGCGTGTTCCTAGAGTAAGTTACCACTTGTCTTTATGACTTTCCCAGACCCACTTTCCAGACCCTTTCTACCCTGTTTTATTCCACATTGCTCTGAGACTCTACTGGCTTTCTTGAACCTCTCTGTATGGGAATTTCTACTTTGATTTTTGACTATTTTAACTGCTCTCTACGCTGAAGCTTTATGCTTTCTCTCACTCTCTCGAACAAGTACTCTTTGGGGGTTCTTACTGACACCTATTGTTGCCCGAGTCTCAGACTAGGGACTGTTGGAAATGGGTTTTCTGGTTGGCTAGGGTATGTACCTAAGCCAGGCGGAATCCACCACTCTAGTCCAACATACAGTGACCCACAATACTAATAAAGCAAAAATAGACTTTATATACAGTTACTTGAAGTCAATAGCTCCGTCCGGGGCTATCACGGCGTCGGCCGCAGACATATCCAACAGTTCTGGCCCACCGTGGCATCGCTGGCCAGCTATGGTGTCGGGGAGACCCATAAAACAGTACCTTTGGAGTGGCAGGGTGTCGGTCCTTACGGTGAGCTCTGGAGGAGCGGTATCGGCAGGCGTCTGTTCCGGGAGTTGGTGCAGGAGTCATTGGGCCCTTGAAGTCACACGTGTTGCAGGTCCAACTCTATGAGTTTAAAGTCAGCAGCGCCAGCGTCAGCAAGCGCCGGGGCTGCTGTGTGAAGAGGAGTAGTGCAACGTGCGGTGATCTTAGGTTGTGGTGAAGGCAGCGGCTCGGTGACAGTCGTCCAGCGCCTTTGGTGAGACCAAGGCTGCAGTGTGAAGCGGTGCGTGTTGCGGTGCTGACAGGTCACGGTGAATGCAGTGGCGGCGTTGTTGCTGAAGCGTTTTCATCTGTAGACCCAAGGCTGCGGTGCGAGATGGGGCAATGCAGTGTGCGAGGCCCACAGGTCATGGTGCAGGCAGTAGCATCGGTTGACGATCTGGAGTCAATGGTGTTGGTGCGCCAGGCTGCGGTGTGGGACGGGGCAGTGCATCGAGTAACCTACGAGTGGTGCCTCCAAACCACAGTGCAGGCAGCGGTGTCGGTGTCAGCTTGGAGTGGCAGCATCAGTGAGACCAGGGCTGCGGTGTGAAGCAGGACAGTGCCTCTTGTTCTCCACGCACGGTGTCCACAGGTCACGGTGCAGGCACCGGCATTGGTGACGGCATCGCAGCATCAGCGGGGACATCCAAAGCAGCAGTGTGAAGCAAGGCGGTGCGGAGTGTGGTGCCCACAGGTCACGGTGCAAGCAGCGGCTCTGTGGCGGCGTCGGACAGCGTCGTCGGTGAGACCAGGGTTGCGGTGCAAAGTGCGGCTGTGCCCTCTGCAGAGCCTTCAGGTCACGGAGCCAGCAGCGGCATCGTTGACGGCGTCAGGTTACCTTTTTCCTCTGTGGCAGCTGAAACATCCAGTTCCAGAAGCCGGTACACAGAAGAAATTGAAGTCTTTCATTTCTCTGAGACTTCCAACGGGAGGCAAGCTCTACATCAAGCTCTTGGAGATACTTAGAATGCAGAAAGAACAGTCCAGTCCTTCCCCTGCCCAAGACAGGAGCAGCAACTGCAGGCCAACCCAGCAAAGCACACAGAAAGTGGTAGTCTCTCCTCACAGCTCTTCTTCCTGGCAGGTTCCTTAGTACAGCAGCAATGTAAAGTTCTAGGGTCACGGCCCGAATATTTATACCACATTTTCCTTTGAAGTTGGTACAAACATAGATCCTCTGGCACACATAAACCAGTTCACCACAGGAGGTGGAGACAGCTTTGTGAGAGCCAGCCACAATCCATTCAGGTGCAAGCAACAACTCCTCTCACTCCTCTAAATGCAGCCAGGTCTATTCAGCCTCGCTATGAGTCACCCAGGAAAGGCAGGACACACCTCACCCCCCCCCCCTTGTGTCTGTCTAGTGTGGAATGCACATCCACTGCTCCTGTCACTCTAAACCCAGACCAGGAATACACAAAAGGCAGAGGCATACAGGGTGGTTAAGCAAGAAAATGCCCACTTTCTAAAAGTGGCATTTTCAAACACACAATGTAGAAATCATCTTTACTAAAAGATGTATCTTAAAATTCTGAGTTCAGGAAGCCTAAACTCCATCCCTCTATCTTGTACCAATGGAAATTTATGATTGGAAGACATTACAAAGCAACTCCCATGTTAGCCTATGGGACAGATAGCCTTGCAATAGTGAAAAACTAATTGCACAGTATTTCACTATCAGGACTTGTAACACACACCAGTACATGTCCTACCTTTCACACACAATGCACCCTGTCCATAGGGGTATCTTAGGCCTAACTTAGGGGTGTCTTACATGTAAGGAAAGGGAAGGTTAGGGCCTGCCAAGTGGGTGCACTTTCCAGGTCTACATGGCAGCAAAAACTGCGTGCAGGCACTGCAGTGACAGGTCTGAGAACCCTTTGAAAGGCTACTTGTGTGGGTGGCACAAACAGTGCTGCAAGCCCACTAGTAGTCTTTGACTTACAGACCCTGGGCATACAGAGTTCACTGTACTAGGGACTTACTAGTAAATTAAATATCCCAATCATGGAAAACCAATCCATAAATACAATTTACATGGAGAGTATATTCACTTTAGCACTGCATAGCAGTGGTAAAGTGACCAGAATCCTAAAACCAATGAAAACAGGGTAAAAAATGGGAGGCCAAAAAGCAAAATGTCTGGGGGTAAACCCACTGAAACAGCGAGACTACAGGCCTCCTCGATGTAAAAATTAAAAAATGGACAGATCAATCGCAAACAGAGCAATTTTCGAAACACATGGATACAAACAACATCAAGCACTATCAACCATTTCTTCCATTGAATTCACAAAAGAATCTCCCATATTCAGAATCACTAAGGATGAAGAGAATCACACTCAAACCAGAGAAATTTCAAACAGCCAAAGGGGATTAATTTGAGTTTGCCAGAGAGGGTACTCTGTCACAATGATGATGCAACAAAGTACTCTCCCTGCCAAACTGAAGGTACGCCCGTCTAATATACAGTTGGAGGACCTTAAATATGTCAGCAACAGAGCCTACTCCATCTCTGTCATTGACATGTTCCTCTAGTGGCCCGTTGGAGTAAGAGCCATAGGAGCTTTTACTAACCCTTACCACTATCAAACCCTGCTGGTACAGGGGAGTAATCACTTTAGATACTCCCCACACCATGAAAGAAAACTCCCATTGTGTGGGGTTCATTTGTTTTTTTTGTTTTTTTAAAACATAATCCTTCTTTGGGATTTTGCTTTTGAAGAAAAAAAAACAAGTTAAAAATTGATGGGTGGCTGTTTTGTTTGAACTCTTTGACAAGATCTGCCATGATGACTCTATCAACGACTAGAGTTGTCCACAGTGCTGGTGGAGAACTTTAAATGATGGACTAAATACGGCACTCCGATCTTCAAATCAGGCCCAAAATTACAATGATGGAGAAATGTCAACAAAGAGGGTACCCAAAGATGAGAAAGCATCCGGGAAAAATGACTAAGTTAACAAAGACTAAAAACTGACCAGTGTTTTTAAACCAAGATTTCACACCAGAACAAAATAATCCAATAAATACTCTCTAAAACCTGGAAATTGCTGGAAACAGACACGGAGCTCATTACTACTTTGTGGGGGGTGGTTCTCCTAGGCTAGTATATGAAGGGAGCAGAAACAAAGAATTATGTACAACTACTAAAAAAAGTGAACAGTTCCATTTCCTTTATGGGAATGTAATTATACGATAATTGCACCAGTTGCAATAATATTATGATAGGGTATGCGGTATATCATCCTTTGATAAATCAAAAGATCAAAGTAAGAATTTCAGCAACATGTGATGCAGCATTCTGTGTATAATTTATTGAATACCCATGTGGGCTAGGATAAGTGAGCAAAACTGAACTCAAGATCAAGACGTATATAAATGAACCAAAAGGTGCCACCAGGAACAGAAATACTAAAACAGGAGTATCAGCACATATTACAGAAAAGATCATAGCATTTCTCAATTATGCTTTCAAAATCTTGAAATCATTCCAAGTGTGGTGTACGGCATGGATAGAACTAATTTACTACAAATGGAAATATACAGCATTAATACATGGAACATTCTGAGCCCCAAAGGAATGAACCACACATTAGATATGGTATGTTTTTTCTGACGGATCTGGACAACTGAATGAAATAAAAGGGGGGAGGTAAAGTCAACCAACCACTTCTGAAATTTAAGAATGAATGTGTATAGACAAGGTCAAATAGGCACTTCTGAAATTTAAGAATGAATGCGTATTTTGGATAGCAACAGCCCTATTAATGTGAAGATATGAACTTAATTTTTTGTCTTGGTCCTATCTAATGAATGAACTCCTGATTAGGGTTGGTAGGAGCACATGTGATGAAGTACAAGCTCCACAGGTAGTCATGGTATGATTATGGGTTTCATGCAGCATTTTTGCCCATTGAGAGTTAAATATTTTGATACTGCAGATTGCATTAGGAGTTTTGGGCACTTTCCCATAGATATAAGTACCAGTCCCAGAGAGAGGATCCAGTCTTAGATGGCCTTGGTGTGCACAGCCACAAACATAAATCACATGACTCACCAGCGGAAAATGCTAGGAGGAACCTGCTGGTTCTTTTACCAGCATTCCCGTATCGCCCACAGGTGGCATGTTCAGAGAGGCAACAGGGAAAGTTTTCGAATATACTTCCTTGCTGGTGAGCACGTACAATAAACAAAATATACGTTTTTGTACTTTTTTTAAATATTGTCCATGGATTTTGTACCGCAGCAGCCATTTGGTCCACAGCCTCTCCCAGATATATTCCCAAGGCTCTCTGCAGCAGGAAAATCTTGTATGTGTTGATTGTGAAGTTAGTCTGTGTAGGATTTGAGTAGTTGGACATATTTTCTTTTGTTCTTAATAGGTGTGGAGTATTTTCCTCCATGGATTTGCCAGCAGACGGCGTACTGGCTTTTCAAAAGACCACTCATCATTTTTCCTTTTAAAACCATCGACAGAAGTGAGGGTAGATGACGAAGGCAGCAGATAGACGTCAAAAGTTCACACACCATGCCGTAAAACTCAAAATACAGAAGACTATTATTATTATTAGTATTATTATTATTATTTAGAAGTTTATAGAGCACACAGCTACCCCCAACGGGGGTGTCCCGGCGCTATGTCAGCCGACAGAGGTAGAAGCCAGAAGGGGACTAAGGGTAGGAAAACATCCAGGTCTTAAGAATACGTCTGAAAGTGGTTTCAGAATCAGCAGTACGAAAAGCGAGTGGGAGGCTATTACAAACCTTGGCAGTGATCACTGCAAAGGCTCTGCCACCCATTCTAGAACGGCGGAAGCGAGGAGATGCCAAAAGGCGAAGGTGATTGATCTGAGGGCACGGGTATGTTGACATTGCTTGAGTCGAGCTCTGAGGTAAGCTGGGCCTCTTCCTTGGAAGGCCCTAAAAGCCAGAACAAGCGCCTTCAACTGCACACATTTGGCCACAGGAAGCCAGTGGAGCTTCCTCAGGTGAGGGGAAATAGAACGACGGTAAGGAATATTACAAATCAACCTGGCCACCGCGTTCTGAATGATCTGTAGGTGTCTTATCAAATAGGCTGGTGCCACAAGATAGAGACTATTTGCATAGTCCAGATGTGAGGTAATTAAAGCATGGACAACGGTCCGGCGGGACTCTAGAGGGAGCAAGTGGAGGAATTTTCGAAGCATGTGCAACTTACGAAAGCAAGAGGAGGACACCTGACTTATTTGGGATTTACAGAACTCATTATCATACCGGAAACCGAGGTTTCTAGCTGAGTCCACAGGCTTCGGAGGAGGATTCAGTACTGATGGCCACTAGAGTGACGGAGAAAGGGGGCTTTTTTGGTTAAAGAACAGAACCTCGGTTTTGTCCGAGTTGAGCTTGAGTGTATTCAGTGCCATCCATGACGAGATATTACACAGGCAGTGTCTGAAGTTAGCGAACGCCGCTTCCGAGTGATCTTCAAAGGAAAATACTAATGGAGTATCATCGGCGTATGAGATCACTCTCACTCCATAAGACTCTATCTCTCGCCGCAAGGGGGGAGAGATAGGCGTTAAAAAAGAGAGGGCTTAGAGCAGAGCCCTGGGGGACCCCACACCTCAATGGTTTCTCGTCGGAAACAAAAGGATGAAGCGAGACTAGTTGAGTCCGGCCACTGAGGTAGGACCTAATCCAAGACAGGGGAGTGCCTTGGATCCCTAAGTTATAAAGTCTCTCTAGAAGGATGGAATGAGAGACCATGTCGAATGCCGCGGATAAGTCAAGAAGCACCAGCATGGCTGCTTTGCCAGAGTTCAGGCATTCCCGAATTGTCTCAGAGACTTCTAGTAGGGCGGTCTCAGTACTATAACCGGACCTAAACCCGGACTGGGAGTCATGAAGGAGGTGACGAGATTCCAGATAACTGGAAAGTTGTTCTTGAACTAATTTTTCCAGAACTTTGGCTGGTGCTGGTAAAAGAGAAATGGGTCGATAGTTTTTGTAAACCCCAGGGTCTGCATCGGATTTTTTAAGAATAGGCACTAGAAGAGCCTGTTTCCAGGCATTGGGGAAGATACCCATACAAAGAGAGGAGTTCCAGATCTGGTTCACTGATGGATTGATGAGAGGGGCTAGGGTGTTGAAGAACTGAGCCGGGCAGGGATCCCTAGGTGAACCAGATTTACAAGTCAGGAGTTTCTGTAGCGAGGTGTCGGAAGGGATGGGGAGAAAAGAGGTCAACGCATCAGGGTTAACCGCCCCGGTGACGGGAATTGGGGAGTGAGGAGGCAGGGTAAACATTGAATATATATCCTGAATTTGTCATGAAAAAAATCAGATAGCCCATTACATAGATCTTGGGTAGGGGAGACTGCGCTCGAAATGGCGGACGGCTTAGTAAAATCTTTAACAATGTTAAAAAGAGTTTTTGTAGAATTGCCAGCAGTATGAATTTTATTGATAAAATATTCTTTCATCATAGAACGTTTCATTTTATGAAAGTTTTTTATGGCGGGTTTATAGACAGCCTTGGCCATAGGATGATCTCCAGCTGCGCTCCAGTTTCTTGCAGCGGCTTTTCTCTCCACGGAGCTCACTGGTAAACCATGGGGCAGACGGTTTTTGTCTTGAGGATTTAGTGAATTTGAGGGGGGCAATAGTGTCTAAAGCCGAAGAGAACCAGCTGTTAAAATTTAAGGAGTCTTGATCCGGATCTCCTACCAGCTGAAGGGGGGTAGAGGAAAGCACAGGAGTCATAGAGTTGCTAGTGACTTTAAACCATTTCCTTCTGTAATCCAAATTAATGGAAGTATTGGGGGTATGAGGAGGTAGTGTTAGGCTGAAAGGAATTAAGAAATGGTCAGACCAAGTGAGTGGTAATGGAGGAGCTACAGCCAAATTAGGATAGTTAGTAAAAAGTAAGTCAAGCGTGTGACCGGCTCGATGCGTTGGGCCCCTAACCAGCTGGATCAAATTAAGGCCCTCCAACGTCTCTACAAGCTGACGGGCTTTGATGCAGTGTATGTCGTCCACATGCACGTTGAAATCTCCAAGAATCGTGAAGTGGGAGTGTTTAAGCGAGAGGTCAGCTGTTATATTATAGAGTTCTAATAAGTGATGTGGAGGGGAGTTGGGGGGTCTATATATCAAAATTCCGGCCATTGCTACGTTTGGTGAAAAGTACATGGCTTCTAAGGGTCCAATATTCAGGATTTTCTTATGTGAGATTTCCCAACCAGAGCGAAGGACCACTGCAACTCCACCTCCCACTTTGTTGTCAGCCCTATTCACCCCGGCAAACCGATAATCATTAGGAATGGCCCGGGAAAGGTCGGGATTAGAGTGGTCCTTGACCCAAGTTTCTGTTAGGAAAATTAAGTCCCATGCATGGTCTTCCAGGGAGAGCCAGATATCGTCTGAATGCCGGGGAAGAGATCTACAATTGAGTAGACAAGCCTTAATAGGGGGGGGGGGATAAGTAGCATTCCTGTTAGGGGTGATAGGGCAAGTGGGCGTAACCGAGAGCGGTAATAAGGACTCTGCTGTAAAAGTAAATGGGCAGGAATCACACCTAAATTGGGAGAAGGGTCCTGAAAGCTCATGGATAACCGGGGACTTACAGTGTCCGTCTCTCAGGTTAAGAAGTTGAGCCTTAGACCAATGTATTGGATCCCCAAAGGGTCCACTAGCATCATGGCTGGCCCTGGCCGTGGTCCGGACTCAGACGGGCGCAGATGGGCTTGCCTTTGGCGCACCAGCGGCGCGCCCACTGCGCGCGTCCGCTGCGCGTCCGGATTAGCATATCGTTTAAATATCCATGAGTAGCCCCTTCCGGCCCGTCACCTGCCGGAAGTAGGTGAGACCTCAGTGGGTGGAGCTACGTTGCTCTGCTCAATCAGCAACTAGTATGCTGCTGCAGACCGGCAACTCAGACTCTGTGAAATCAGATTGAACAATGTGCACAAATGCAAGAGTGTGCAATGAAAGTGCTCGGGCAGTTTACCAGTAGGTGACCACCGTAAAACTAAAGAATAAGTCTAATGACCAAAGTTAAAAGTTTTAAAATACATACAATACACATAAAATTCATGAAATAGCAATAATAGCGTCCCAGTCCCCTCAGTTCAGACCTATCGTCAGCTGCGCGTCCGGAGCAGCATATCGTTTAAATACCTTGGGGAACTGAATGAATCGCCAATTCGACAGTTTATCTGCCAAACTCCAAATAAGGCCCCCTGTTTCTACATAACTCATACTATCCCAGGTACACTCCTAATCACAAACAGAAATTAGAGATCCTACCTGAAAAAGATGTGTTGTGGATGCAGTCAAGAATGGTATCTGAGGGGCGTGGCCAACTGCCAAGGGAAATGGCCGCACGGTAGCTTCGCTCCGTCGCGCCACTCCCTAAATATCCTGATTCCACATCATTGCCCCGAACGAAAACGGCTGCAGTGGAGCTTGCCTGGCCCCTGCAGCATGCCCGTCCGCTGTGCCGAAGGCTGCCCCGATCGGAGAAACTTGGACGGAGATAGCCGGCCGGACCTGTGCTGCGGGGCCGATGGACGCAGTGCGTGCTGTATAGGCTCTCGTCCGCGCCAGGGCAATTGACGCCGCGGCTGCGGTGTACATCCTGGGCTTGCTGCCGTGACGGAGGGGC
This sequence comes from Calotriton arnoldi, assembly GCA_963921515.1. Classification (NCBI taxonomy): domain Eukaryota; kingdom Metazoa; phylum Chordata; class Amphibia; order Caudata; family Salamandridae; genus Calotriton; species Calotriton arnoldi. The sequence continues at coordinate 2,533,139 of CAWUFW010001069.1, read as the reverse complement.
CGCGCTGAGCCTGGGAACCAGCTGCGACGGAGCCGGTGAGTTTTCTGCCTCCCCACCGCCCCCGCGACGAACTGCCAGTGTGTATACACGCCCCGAGGGCCAGCTGCCGCCCGCGTGCACATCTGCGGTGGCAGCCACGGACTTGGGCCTGCCGGGGCCGACTGGACAGGACCGGAGCGCCCCAATTGACTTTGCTTGCTTGCATGGGCTTTCACCCCCCCCTCCGCATCTGAGGCTTTGCAGGCCCTCACGCAGTTTTACACCATCGGCCTCACTGCAGTACTTTGGCCCTAAATACAGGCCTTCGTATACCGCGGCTGCGGTAAAGTTCACTGCATCACAGAGAGAAGTTCCCGAGCCAGAAGGGCCTCTGCGCCATTGCGAGCTGTGACTGTGCATTTGGTGGAGAGCACCTAGCGGAGCCTGCATTCATTTATTGCCATTGTGAGGGGGGGGGCGCTTGGAAGGCACCAGACATATTGCCCTACCGGCGGTGGGGGTGAGAGCTACGTTTTGACCTGGCCGCTCTTCAGTGCAACGTTTGTGTAGGTGGCGGAGACGCATATCATCTGCAGGGGGGGGGAGCAACACTCTTCATCCCATCGGAACCAAGTCGTAATCCTTAATGTAGTTAAGGCTCGGTGAATGCGCTATACTTCGAGCGGCCGGAGTTGCTGCCTGCCTTACATCAGCGGCTCCCCCTCTCTTGGTGTTTTCTTCCTCTGGGAAACCCGACAGGCCGGGGAGGGCTTTGTCCCTTGCGCAGGCGGCGGTGAGTAGCTAGTACGGCCTGGTCCCTCCATTAACCCATCCTACCTACCTGCTATATCATGGCGAGTGGCTGCAGCGGACGTGCCGCGCTCCAAACCAAGTTGGAAAAATATGCGTGCCAGAAAGGCCAGGATGAGCCACAAACTAACCCCAAGCCCAGTGGGGATCAGCCGGACCCCATACTGCAAGACATTTTAACAGCCATAACGCCAGTACGCACCTCCCTGGAAAGCCGTATTGATACTGTCGCCTCCGAGGTCTCCCTGATCAGAGCAGATACGCGGAAAATGGCCAAACGCATCACCGAAGTTGAGACTACGACCAAAGACTTAAAGACCGACACTGACCTTCTCAAACGCCAGGTTGCCGACCTCCAAACTAACCAGGAGGTGCTCAAACGACAACTAGATGACTATGAAGGCCGAATGCGCCGCAACAACGTTCGCATAGTGGGAGTGCCGGAATGCGCTGAAGGGCATGCAGCGGACATCTTTGTTGAGGAGTTAATACTTAAGCACCTTCGGCCCAAGGGGCTATCCAAATAATTTTCCATCGAAAGGGCGCACCGCGTGCCAGGTGGAAGGTCCAAGCCGGGCTCGCCGCCTCGGCCTCTGTTGGCAAGAGTGTTCAATTTCCGAGATAGGGATGTCATACTCCCCACAGCAAGAGCGGCCCCACCACTGGTCATTGACAATAGTAAAATCTCTTTCTTTCCGGACTTCACAATACGAGTACAGAAACAACGTCGTAGTTTCTTGGCGGTGAAGCGCACATTGCGCAACCAAGAAATTAAATACGCCATGCTGTTCCCTGCAAAGCTGCGTGTTGAATCCGAGGGGAAAGCGTGGTTCTTTACCAGGACTGAGGACGCATGTGACTGGCTCGACGGCTGACGAACGGTCAGCAAACGCAACCGAAATTCCACCGGCGGCACAGGCAGTGGAGACAGGTCGAGCCGTCAGCCTGGATCCCCGCCAAGCGGTGAATTGATGACACAGGGTTCGACAGAATAGAGACTGGCGGATTGATGATGCGTGATGGAGGTTTTCGGCCTGCTTGGCCTATGCTACTCCGCCCCCATAGACATAATGTTGACTGGTTGTGGAACTATCTTATAGCAGATCTGAGCTTAACTTGATGTTGTTACCTTTAGCGTGGAGACCATACTTATTTCCTATGGTGGGGTAGCGCTGGTTTATCTACTTTCTGCCATTTGATCTGCTTCCACTATATAACAGGGGGTCAAGGCTTGGGGTGTCATGTTCTAAAACAAATTACTGCCCTAGGGAGTGGGGTTGGACCATGTTCCTCATAGTTTTACGGGTGGGCGAAAGGCACTCTGAAAATTTGGGGTGGCGGGAGGTTCTGTGCCCGTCGTGCAGGGAGGCAGGGTGGGGGAGGTGAAGGGCGTTGGGGGTGGGGCGTTATGTAATTTGTTTTGATTGTTATTTTATTGTGATGAAGGTGACGCAATCTACATTCTACACTCAGGTGCACTCAAGGCCCACAGATTTAGCACACTGGACTTTGCTACACACATTTGTGACATGGACAGGCAGGATCTCACACCACATGTATACACTATGTCGGAACGTAACGTCAATAGAGCCCTCCGCATTCTCACTTAGAATGTTAACGGACTGGGTGACAAGCTAAAGAGAGGAGTCGTACTTCAATACCTCAAGAGACAGGCTCCAGATATTGTCCTACTACAAGAGACTCATCTTATTGTTAATACCTGTAAAGCATTAGATCGTTGGGGCTACAGGCTAGTGGCACATGCGGGTTTCACATCTGGTTCCAGGGGGACGGGCATTCTCATTCGTAAACAGTGTCCATTCATAATACACAATACTTGGACCGACGACTTAGGTAGATACGCTGTCATATCGGGGACGTGGGAGGGGGTGCTCCTTAATGTCCTTTCAATTTATATTCCTCCAGCGCTGAAGACATCCACGCTGTCTGACCTGGGTAAATTCCTGTTAGACCTTCCAGCTGGCACATTGGTATTGGGAGGTGATTTCAATCTAGCGGTAGATGGCAAGATAGACCGGCGTCCCCCTCGACCAGACCCACAGGCCACCTCCCCCCTGATGGACTTTCTCCTGGCCTTCGGCCTTGTAGATCTCTGGCGCCATTTTAACCCCTTGGCTCAGAATTTTACCTTCCACTCTGGTGCCCATGGCAGCCAGTCCAGAATCAACCACCTACTCACACATAGTGATGATCTCGCTTACTTCACTGACGCTAAATTCCTAGTGCGAGGTATTTCAGACCACTCTCCGGTTCTGGCTCAGCTAGCTATACCACAGGGACACCGCCGCCTCACCCTATCCATAACCCCGTGGAGCTTGAAGATCCCCCAGGTTAGAAGTGCTCTGATCAAGGGAGTAGATCACTACTTTGCTGAGGACACGCACTCAGTTCAGTCCCATTGCACGGTATTGGGAGCCTTTGGGGCAGTAATAAAGGGTCAGGCCCTCTCACTAATGGTGGGGCATAAGAAGGAACGGATGGCCAGATTAGAAGTCCTAGAGCAGGAAATCAGGGAATTAGAGGATAAGGTGGCAATGCACGACGACGAACAGCTCACCCACACTCTGAGTATTAAACGTCTGGACTATCGTCAGCTTGCAGCGGAGTCTGCCAAGACAAAACGTAAAGCAACTCTTCACAGAATATATGAATTGGGCGACGCCACTGGTAAAATGCTGGCATGGTTAGAGAGGCGAGAGACTGCTCAGAGATGGGTGCCCCTTATTGAGACGGACGCTGGTAAATCAGTGACAGATCCGCAACACATTGCTGAGGCCTTTGCCTCCTACTTCGCCTCCATATACTCCTCCACCACTCACACCACCCTGCAGGACTCGCAGGACCTCCTGGCCACTATTCCGGTAGCTGTACTTACACCGGACGATCGTGATGCCCTAGAGGGAGATCTCACCGAGGAGGAACTCGCGACAGCCATAGGTGGCATTAGGTCAGGCAAGGCTATGGGCCCCAACGGGCTTCCTATAGAGCATTTTAAGCTGGTGTCCTCCAAGATAACGCCCGCTCTACATGCTATGTATTTAGAGAGTTACCATGCTGGGTCTCTACCCCCAGAATTGATGCTGGCCTCCATAGCCGTCATACACAAGCCGGGCAAAGCGGTGACGAGATGCGAATCCTATCGACCTATCTCGTTGTTGACAGCTGAGGTTAAAATCTTGGCCAAGGCTTTGGCCAATTGCCTATTACCAGTTATAAACCAGCTTGACCACCCCGATCAGTCGGGCTTTATGCCTGGCCGCAATACGGCTGTTAACCTCCGACGACTCCACGGAGTGATGGGGAGAACTAATACTATCCTAAAGGATGCTGCATTGCTATCACTGGATGCAAAAATGGCATTCGATACTATTGAATGGCCCTATTTATTCACCCTCCTTGGACAACTGGGGTTTGGCCCTCGCTTTATACAGTGGGTCAAACTATTGTATTCAGGCCCTACTGCGCAGGTGGTAGTTAACCAGCACACCTCCCGCAGCTTCTGCCTAGAGAGGGGAACCAGGCAGGGTTGCCCCCTGTCACCCCTTATATTTGCCCCAGTGTTGGAGCCACTAGCGACCTGGGTCAGGGGTGACCCCATGATCAGGGGACTGAAGTGGACAGACCAGCATGAGGATAGAATCTCCCTCTAAGCTGACGATGTCCTGCTATATGTGGCGGCTCCCTTGACCTCGATCCACAGGATTTTGCACATCTTCGCAATTTTTAGCGCTCACTCCGGTTACACCAATAATTGGACAAAGTCTGTTTTGTTCATGCTGCGGGACCCTGTACCACGGCTGCCCAAAAATATCAGAATAACGGTTACCACTGAGGGCTTTCGCTATCTTGGTATTTATATCACTCCTCACCCGGCCCACTTTTATGATGTCAACCTTCAACCCCCATTGGCCAGGTTCCGGAAAGACGTACTTCATTGGCGGACTTTGCCTCTTACCTTGCTTGGCAGAGCGACACTGTATAAGATGCTGGCTCTCCCGCGTTTCTTGTTCGTCCTACAAAATACTCCCCATAGGGTCCCCGATGCCTATTTCGTCAGCGTGGAGCGCGAGGTTAGAACTCTTTTATGGGATGGGAAATGCCCACGCATAGCGGCACACAAACTGACCAGAGGGTGGTATGATGGGGGGATTGCGTTACCAGCCCTGAAACAATACTATTGGGCCTCCCAGCTTGCGGTGGTCAATCAATGGGTCTTTGCCCCGCAGTCTGAGCCGGCATACCGCACGGATAGATGGGTAATGGCTAGGGGTGGATACCAGCGCACACTATATTCTAGCCCCAAAAGACAGCACCTTACCGGCCCCACTGAACACACAGTGGCACTTTGGCATTGTGCAACAAAGAAACCGGGTTGGCACAGGAAATTAACATTGCTCACACCCTTGTGGGAATCCGAACAGCTTGGTATATTGAGCCGATGCCGGGCTTTGACAAGTGGAACCTAATTGGTATTTCCTCAGTGGGGGACCTATGGAAACAAAATGCTATGATCTCATTTGCCGATCTTCAAAAAGAATACCAGTTGGCTGAGTCAGAGACATTCCGTTATCTCCAAATTCGACATGCAATCACCACTGTTGTCGCTAGCGGGGAGGCATTACCTGAAGCCTCCCCACTAGAGGACAGGCTTCTGACGGACCCCCTACCACGTAAAGCGATCTCGCTCACCTACCGCAAACTAATAAACAACAAGCCCGACCCACTGATACGTCTTCGACAGCTGTGGGAAACAGACCTGGGATATTTAGAGGACGATGACTGGCAAGAAGCCATTTCTCCCCTTGAAAGGTTGCCATCCCAATGCGTTTACGACTCATTCAGCTGAAAATTCTACACAGAACATATTTATCAGCACACATACTGGTCAGGATGGGTAGTCGCTCAGATCCTCGTTGTCTCAGAGGATGCATAGCCGAGGGTACCTTCTTTCATATAATCTGGGAGTGCCCAAAGCTTCAGCCTTATTGGGGGAAAATTGTCTCAACACTGGCGAGGGTGTGTGGGAAGGCCATCGATCACTCCCCGCGACTGTGTTTACTAAACGTGTGGGGCTGACTCATACAGAGCGCACATGGGTGTCCCTGGGGTTTGTCCTTGCTAAACGGAACATAGCTCAGGGGTGGGGATCCGGAGATCTACCTAAATATTCAAAGTGGGCTAATGATATGGACAATGCCATGATCGCAGAAAAGGACGTGTTTAAGCATAGAGGTTGTCCCTCGAAATGGGATCATAAGTGGGCGTACTGGAACAAGTCCCGTGGTGATATATGTATCTCTCCTTCGATTGAATTGCGGGAAAATGTCTTAGATGGAGACTCTCTTACTGTCTCATGTCATATTACGAAGTGCTCTCGTTTGTAAGCTTGCTCATGTATCATCTTTTCTCATGCTATTGCTATGTGGCTTTGTGATTTGTCACCATATCATCACAACTGTTTAATAAAAAGATTTAATAAAAAGAAAGAATGGTATCTATTCTGAACCTTCTTCTCATCAGAGAGTACAGGTTGATCAGCAGGGAGTGATCGTCATAGGTGAGGCCATTTTATAGGATACCTTAGCAAGGACCTGTATGTTCACAAACAACTTGGGATCAAGTGGAACAGGACCACATGGAGTTGGAGGTGCTTGCCCTTGTCCAGAGCATCCGCAGCTGTGGCCGTTGCAGGTAAGAGCGGTGGTGCAGGGGGCAGGGTGGGGGGGAGTGGACATACGACAGAGGGAGAATAACATTTAAAAAAAAGAAAAACACTTCCCTTGCGCATCGCAGACTCCCCAAAACTAAAGAAACAAATAAAGTGTAAATGAAAGACTACCTTCAAAAAGTACTTGGATTTATGGGAGAACTCTGCAAAGGAGGCAAAAACCTACCACACCTTCGTAAATAAGCAATGGTAGAAGAAAAAAGGAACCACATCATTAAACAAGCAAAGCTGTAAACACCTAATCATGCACAAACAAATCCGAGCAAGACACAGAGCCTCGGTCGCAGACACTCTCAGTATTATCCAATACACTGACACCCGCTGCGGCAGCCTCTCCCATTGAGAGCCATTGCTGTGTACCGAGAGTCACGCAAGTGATCCGATTGAGGCCCACAGGCAAGTTACAAACCCAAAAGACCTCATGAAAGAACCAGTCAAATTCAAATTCTTTATTTTGGCCTATAAGGCCATAAAAGTAAGAAAACAGTAATATACAATAATATACAATAGATGCATCAATAGAATTAAAATACATTCTCCATTGCTCACATTGTCAAATTTATGTACATGTAGTCTATTTACAGTTCTTATTAAATCTAGGTAAATACCACCTCTTTTTGAAAATATAAAAATTGCCCTGTTAACTTGTTCGCTTATAAAGTGCCTGTGCAATGTTATAGCTAGAAAACACAATTTATTCTATGATAATGATAAATTCTTAGAAAGTGCATGTGCATTAGGTATAGAGTGGTTCAAATTGTTTCATTATACCACAGGACCATCGGCATGAATTGATTTATATCCAAACTATTAAAAGAATCTACTAAAATTTAGATATTCTTTAAAATCCCATGAGATGCCTGTAATAAAAACTATCAAAACTTAAAATCATTGAATTATTACTAAAAACTTGGAAACTAATACAGTACATGTAGACTTAAAAGACTTCAATTTTTACACCGACACTTCTACTATTTCCTTTTAAGATTTTTGTTCAATCTTGACCATAATATACAGTTCATTATGAGTTTTGTCGTATTTGTTTCTGCCAGATTGTACATTATATCTAAGTAGATACTTTGAATTAACAGCCAGATTTATAAAGTTATAGGTTTTGCCCTCCCTTTTTCCTTATAAAATTAATAGCCAGTAGAAATCGGCTGAGACTAAAGACTATTAAGCAGGAGTTGTCAGTTTTTAGTATTCTCAGCATAACATTCATTCTCCTGACACTAAGGCACCTGGCTAATGGTTTTATCCATTTCCTTCTAGCTAGTTTGTATGCTGGGCAGAAAAACAAAACGTGTGCAATATCTTCATCAACCCCCATTTGACATAAGGCACAACGAGGGTCCCCCTCCTTGTTTTGTAGCCTTGACCATTTTGCAACAAAGCTGTTTAGTTGTAAAATTCCGTATCTAAATTTCAAATATAGGCACTTTGCCAGTAGCGGTTCTATCTCATCTAAAAAATGGCTCAAAATGAGGTGTCGTTTTAAACTCAAGGAATTGTGTAGTTAAACTTCCATGTGAACCATTTTGAGTTACCTTGTGTTTCACAAATTCCCAAAATAACAATTTAATTTCGCTTTTTGACTCAGGAGTCAGCAGACTTGGGTTCGACCAATATCTGCTAAGTCCTAGATCCAAAAGCCACTTTCTAATGTGGATCAACCAGGGGAACGTGGTTTGAGTGTCGAGTGCCAGGAGTTCGATCAATGATTCTCTGTACACAATTAGCTCCGGTGTTATCCAGGTTCTGATCCAGAGCGACAGAGTTCTCCAAATTGCCAGATACTCCAAGCGTTTAATACCCAAGTCATAGGTCAGGGGAATCAATGGAGTACGTTGAGGAAGGGCAACTAACATTCTCAGGATTTTGTTTTCTGCTATTGTTAAGGGTTTGAGGGTTCCACTTCCCCAAATCTCTGCACCATATAGGGCAGCAGATTGGGCTCTGGCCTTGTATACTTCCAGGGCTGGAGTAATAGCTTTGGAGGATGTTGCAGATTGTTTTTTTACAATAGGGATGGAGTTCTGTGTTAAAATAGCCTTCGACTTCTCTATTTGTGACCCCCAAGTATACAAAATTAGATACTCGTTCTAGTTCTGTACCATTCAGGTATATTTTATTCTTAAAACTTCTATGTGGCCTTATTGTCATGTATTTCGTTTTTGTTGGGTTCACCTCAAGACCTTTTGCTTTACAGTAATCATTTAAGCTGTAAAGCAAATTCTGCAAGCCGTTAGGTGTTTGGGACAATAAGATAGTGTCGATCCGCAAATGTTAGGGCGCAGATGTGATTGCCTCCCAATTTAGGGGAATCATGTACACAGTTTTGCAGGTGGTCAACCAGGTCATTTACATACAAGAGGAATAGAGTCGGCACCAGGACACAGCCCTGGCGCACTCCCTCTTGACAGGAATCTCATCAGTTAGCTCACCTCCCTTGCCCCATCGCACTTTTGCGTAGTTGTCTTGGTGTGGTCTGATAATTTGGATTAAAATCTCATCAGGAACACCCTGTTGGTGTAAGGATTCCCACAACTGTGCCCTGGGGATGGAATCGAATGCCGCCTTTAGGTCAATAAAGGCGACATATAGGTGGCTAGATCTTAATCTAGTGTATTTCCAACATATAATCATCAGTCTAAATACATGGTCTAATGTGCTTGTTTTTTGCCTAAATCCTGCCTGGCATGATGATAGTACATTTTCTTCTGTCATCCAATCAGTGAGCCTAGTTAAAATCTGTTTTGCATAAACCTTTTGTAGAACATCTATCAGGCTTATAGGCCTATAATTTGCAGGGTCTTCCCTGCTGCCTTTTATAAATGGGGACTATCTCGGCTCCCTTCCAGGAAGCTGGCACCGCCTGTCCCCTAGCTATTGCGTTTGTTAATTCATTTATGTACGGTACCCATACTTCCTGACTGTGTTTAAAAAGGTCCCCGGAATTCTATCGGGACCTGGTGCCTTTGATGGTTTGATAGCTGCTACAGCAAGGGCGGTCTCCTCCATACTAAACTGTAGTGGTGTTGTTTGGTTTAAAAACAAGGACCCCCAAGGATTAGATGGAGTATCTAGCCAGTTCTGAGTCATCAGTGGTATCATAAAGGTTTGTAAAATGTCTTTGCCAGGTGGTAGGATCTAAGTAATAGTCAGAAACCGTCGTATCATATCTGCTTCCATGAGTCATCAGTTTCCAAAACATGGTTTGGTCCCTATTTTTTGCCGCAGTTATAAGCTCTTCCCAGATACTGTCTTCCCAGTTTCTTTGGGCTATCTTTTGCATTTTCTTATATTTAGCTCTTTCTACTCTAATCTCAATTCGGTTTTTGTTTATGAGGGCACTAATAAGCCTAGTTTTGGCCAGTCTACATTCCTTGTCATACCAAGGATTAGGTGGCTGTGCCCCTGCCTTTACAGTTCTCTTTTTTGTTTGGGGCTTAGTTAGGTTCACTTGTATTTCCTCTACCAGTTTTTTATGGATGTCCGTTATCTTAACAATTTCACGATCTTTTTCCAGGTAGGAATCTACCAAAGCACTAAAAATGTTGTAAATACTAGTTATGGGTTCGACTTGGTCTAAGATAGTGGGCCATCTAACTGACCTTCGGTTATTTGTTACCAGGGGCTGCCTTAATTCTAGTCCTGGGTTAAGTTCCAGAGTTTCATGGAACGGGAAGTATTTTCCATCTAAATCCAAGCATAGCAGGAGATGGTCGCTCTCCAATCTGTTGCCGACCTTAAAATCCAATGCATGTGCCCAGTGTGGTGTACTAATAAGTATGTAATCTATTCTTGACCCAGTGTTTCCTCTTACAAAAGTGTTTGCGCAAGCAAGATCTGAGGGGAACCGACCATTGTATGCTCTAAACCCTTTTTCGATGGTGAAGTGAAACATTTGAATGGCAGAGGTGGTACACCTCGCTGTATTTTTTGTCTGAAGAAGGGGATGCCTCTGAGTTGATCTTCCTCTTCAGACACTACTTCAAGTCCCACCATTGGTTCGTAACAGCAGTTAAAGTCGCCCCCAATGATGGTAACATCTTTGTGATCTATAGATCCCAGAACCTCCTTGAAGTGTTCTAACAATGGTGCTTCTTTTGAGCACCCCCTGGGTCTCAGATAGATATTAAAAAGGTACAGCTGTGTTGCATTAGAAAATCTAAATTTCAGGCCCAAGATGTCTAATGAGTCTGTAACTACAGTTTCTATGGTAACATTTAGGTTGATTTTTACCCATATTATCAGTCCCCCCGATGCCCTCCCTTTTTTTGATTTTACTGCTTCTATGCTGAAGGTTCTGTACCCTAGTTTATGCTGCGGTTCTATGGCCCATGTCTCCTGGAAGAGACAGAGGTCGAATCCCTCTATATAATTCTGCCAGTCCGGTTCCTTAATTTTTTGCTTTAGCCCTGCTACGTTCCAAGAAATAATTTTTAGCCGTTTTGGGATCGAGTGTGAGTGTATGGTTGGGGTTCCATCTAGTCGGAGACAAGTATTTCCCTCCTCAGTTGAGTATGTATTATCTTCTCTGTCTGGGTGTGTTAGATGGAGAGTGACATCAGAGCTTAGTTGGGGACTAAAGGAAAGATTATGGTTTGCACAGTTCGTGTCCAGTTCAAGATGATCTCCCTTTGTCGTCCTCTTCCCCCTATATTCCCTTGCCAGTCAATCAACAAGATCTAGATTCGATGTCTTCTCCTGGGTTGCTTGGTGTGAGTTGACACTATCAAATAGCTCAGGAGTATTGTGGTTAATACAAGTCGATGGATCTACTGAGTCCAGATCCATTGACTCCTGGACTACCGGAAGTAAGCTGGGGTTAGTGGTTGGTTCGGGAGTGTTCTGCTCATTACTAACCGATGGATCTACAGAAATTACGGTCATGTCCTTCTGGATTACTCGTTGTGCATTGGTACTAGTAGCTGACTCTGAAATATTTTGCCTAATACTAATCGATTAAGCAAAAAGAGTATGTGACCGAATATTCATATGAATTAAGCTTTCTGCTATGGACCTTGAGTGGAACGTTAACATTATGTCGTCCATGCTCCCACCATGCTGTTGTAGCCTTTCAGCTCTTGCAATGTCAGATTTTATTACAGAGAGGCATTGACGTTTGTGTCTGATCCAGTGGATCGCTTTATTTTTTAGGGAATCTTCATCTTCTCTAGCTCCCCGGTTTGGTCTTGGAACATTTATCAAGAAGATGTTATGCCTATTGGGTTTGTGTGTAGACCTTGTTTGGTTTGATAGGTGGGGATTCTGTATGGGGCTTCTACCTCCCTCTTCCTGGGCAGTGATGGATTTTTACTCTATGTCGTCTCTGCTAGGTGGTTTTAACCTGTGTCTATTTTGGGGCACCTGGAGAGGTGTCACGCACCTCTCATTGTTCATGGAATTACATGGAAACGTTAGTTCATTCTGCTGTGATCTGTGTACATTTGGTTTAGGTAAATGAGGGAGTGACCTGATTGGATGTCTATTTTGATCTTTTGGATCCTTTGTTTTCTTTTTAGTAAGTTCACCAGGTAGGTGAGTCGATCGCTTGCATGCTCTATTTGTCAGATCGATTTTATCACCAGAGTTCGCAAGGGAGTTTGACATGTTACCATTTTCTTTATAAGCTAGAGGCAGGGTTTTTATCAAGTCTGATAACATTCTCTTAAGCCCTTCTATCTCCTTTTGTGTAAAGTCCAGCTTTTGGCAGAGATCCCCCATTGCTTCTTTAGTAACCTCCATGTCTGTTTGGGTCCCTACTTCTCTTGACCCTATTGTAACCTGCAATGTGCTCTCACTCTCCTCTGATTGAACTTCGATATGATCTTCCAGATCGTCCGCTAATATTGCATATCTGTTCGAGCACTCCAAGTTTATGGAGTCCCTAGTTGATATGTTCGGCTCAACCGGGCTAGTAGAGGCTTGTGTAAGGGAGTCTTTTTGGGAGGAATCACCTTGTATGATTAAGGGAGTCTCCGGTATACAATGCATGGTTACTATAGGACTTTTCTGCTTCGGGATTAGTTTAATTGAGGTTGTTTTGCTTTGCTTACTGAAGTATGTTGAGATTTTCTTACAATCATTTGGTACCGCTTTGTCCCCCTTGGCTAACATAGTTTCAACTTCCTCAATCAGCTCATCTATAGCTGCTAAAGTACAGTTATCAGCTGCAGAGGTTGATGTTTTACTAATTTTAGCCATCTTCTTCCTCCCTGTAACAGGATCAATTGCCTTCCCATTATCCTGTCCGCAAGCCGCTCAAACTTGCCGACAGATTTTTTAGGGCTGATAGTAGGAATCTATCACACTTTTACAATATCCACAAGACAGAGGCGACAATTATGGTAGGGGCAAAGTAAACTAACTGTTCAACTGGTTTATGTTGATTTATATATTATTCACAGACTACCTTCCTAGCCTGCAATTTACACTACAAAGCAAGGTGTTCAATAAATTATACCAATCAAGATACTCATAGACATACGATCTCCATAGATCTTCAGGAACAGGTAGAGTCAATGTTCAACCCACTTAAAAGAGTTATTTTTGAAATCGTTCAATCAGGGTGCGGCCTGGGCCCGGGCATAAGAATTTACAATTATAGTTCAGAATAAAGCCACTGCATTGATAGGAGGAAAGATTGCCGTGAAGTTCACTAAGTTCCTTTAATGTCAAGTGAATAAATGTAACTCTTACCCTGTAATGGCGTGGAGTGGTAAACAGTACAGGGCTCTATGCTGCTGCCAAGGGGGGTGGCCCTGCCCTGCCTGCAGCTGACGGGCGCGTCCCGCGCTGCGGGAGCACAGTGGATGATTTAAGCGCCGCCGGGCGTGTCCTGATGTCCGGTGCGCAGTGCGTGCCTCTGGGGCGTCTGGATGCTGTAGTCCGCTTCACTCGCGGCACTCGCGGCTCCCCGGTATGGAAGGGGTCCAGTTCCCGGGGCTGAGGGCACAGATGGAGAGCCCCCTGCTGTGAGCTCAAGTTGCCTCTGGTGCTCACTGCCTACTAGCCTGTTCACCGCTCGTTGTAGGTGTCACCCTCGGGGCACTGCACGCGCCGTCCGGTTCCCCCGCCTTCCTCGGGGACTCTAAACTTTCTACCGAGCAATCCGCTCCCCTCAGGGCGCTGCGTGCGCCGTCCGGTTAAATAATCAACGGTGCTCCTTTTATCAACCTCCGAAAGCTGAGAGGGTGAGTCTGCTGTAGAGTGAGGTATATAGCGCCTTAAACCTCTGAGCTATGGTCGATGGGCTCTGTAAACACTGCCTCGAGCAGTGACTTGCCCTTTAATTCCTGGCAGGGCGCTCCGGCCGCCCGCTTAGATTGGCGCCTCCGAGAGCCCCCCGCTGCCTGCCTGATGCCGTGGGCCACCGACCGTGCGTCCACCGGGCTTACCGCCTTAGCCTGCGGCCGGGCGATGCAGTCGATCCTTCGCGCTGGCAAGAGGGAGGGGCGAGCCGCAGCACTTCCGACTCTGTTCCCGGGCTCCTCGTCGGCCAGCCGTGCTCCACCAGCTCTCCCACGCAGCCCAGCACTGGACCGAGCAGGAGGAAAAATTCAAGCAGGTTCCCGCTGCCGGATGGGACGGAGCAGGTTCACCTGGAGCCGCTCCTTGGGTCTCCCGCTGGTGAAGATCGGAGGACAAAATTCGTGCAGGTTCCCGCTACCGGATGGGACGGAGCAGGTTCACCTGGAGCCGCTCCCTGGGTCTCCCGCTGGTAAATTTCGGATTCACGAACCAGTCATAGGAAAAGCATCAGCTGGCAGCATTTCTGGAATTTGACCTACAAATCTCTCATCAAACACACAAGAGCCACCAATTCCAAAGTGTTCAACCGAAACTAACGCAGCACAACAACAGAACTATGTACCAAAAGCAAAAACACAACAGAGGAATTATGTGTTAAACATATTCTATGACTTAGACTAAAACTCTGGCCAGAAGGAACAAGATGGTTCCCACCTGGACAACTCAGATCTTCAGGGAGATGATGGAGAAGGCCAAGATGGCCCCCTCTTCACCCCTCCTGGAAGAGTGCAGAGTTTACCAAGGAGTTCTAGATCTCCCTCTGCAGAGTCTAATCACTCAAGACAGTCTGTAGGGACCTCTGTATCTAGCAAGAGGGACCACTCTTATGACAGGGAGTACCAATTTCTGGAACTTGAGAAAGCTAGGCTTAGGCTCAGGCAACAGCAATTGGCCCTGGACAAAGAGTCCCTAGAAGTCCAGAGAGCTAGAAAAAAGTTGGGACTAGAGTCCCATGGTGGCAGCAACAGTGTCTCTAGAATTAAGGAACATTCCTTTCATAATAGGAACCTGAGCAAGATTGTCCCTCCCTACCATGTTGGGGATGACATCCATCAATGGATAACTGCTTTGGAGAGGGCCTGTAAAGTTCAGAGGGTCCCTCAAGAGCAGTGGGCAACTATCGTGTGGCTCTCCTTTGCTGACAAAGGTAGAGATAAGCACCTCACTGTTAGAGAAGAGGATGCTGACAATTATTCAGTCCTGAAGAGTGCTCTCATTGATGGGTTTGGCTTAATCACTGAACATTAAGGATTAAGTTCAGAGACACCCAGAAGGCACAGAATCAGGACTGGGTAGACTTTGTGGATAGTGCCATTAAGGCTCTGGAAGGCTGGTTGCTTGGCAGCAAAGTGAATGATTTCAAGGGATTGTACAATTTGATTATGAGGGAGCAGATCATTAATTATTGCCAAAATCAGTTGTTGCATCAATACTTGGTTGACTCTGATCAAACTTCTTCCCAAGAATTGGGAAAGAAGGCAGATAGGTGGGTCAGAACCAGGGTGAAGCAGAGAAACCAGAACCATGGTGGTGACCAAAAGAAGCAAGATGCTAAAACCTCAGAAAAGGGTGGGGACAAGTGTAAAGATGACAAGCCTTCATCAGGGCCCCAAAAACCTGCATCTGGGGGGGGGGGAGGGGAGTCACAATACAACAAGGGAAAAGGCAAAAAGAAACCTTGGTGTTACTTATGTAAAGAAAAGACCCATTGGACAAAAGATGCCAATTGTCCAAAGGCCAAGGATTCAACTCCAACCACCACTGCCCCTAAGGCAACTGCTCCCCCTAGTACAGTTTGAAGTGGTGGTACAGGGAACAAGGGATTAGTAGGGTTAACCTTGGGCTCTGAGATGGGTTCTGGCTTAGTCAGAACTCCAGCTCAGGCTGTACTTGTTTGTGATGGTGGCATGGATATTGCCACCTTATTTGTCAGTCCCAGTAACCTGGGCAAATCCAGGCAGCAGCCTTTTGATTAATGGTAAGGAGGCCATGGCATACAGGGACACAGGTGCAAGTGTCACTATGGTGACAAAAGATCTTGTGGGCCCTCACCAGATCATACTTGTGTGATGTACCAAGTGACCAATGCCAACAATGTCAGGACTGATCATTCCTTGGCAGTTGTTAATTGCAGCTGGGGAGGGGTAACTGGCCCTAAGAAAGTTGTGGTTAGCTAAGACCTTCCAATGGAATGCTTGTTGGGCAATGATTTGGAGACTTCAGCCTGGGCTGAAGTGGAACTTAGGACTCATGCAGCAATGCTGGGCATCTCTGCAGATGTGTTTGCTGTGACCAGGTCACAGGCCAAACTGGCTTCTACTGCACAGGCCCTGGATTCTGAAAAAATGGACCAGGTGCCTTCCAAGAGAAGGAGCAGGAGGGGTAAGGCTGTGTCTTCCCCCAGACTCAGAGAGAGGATCAGTCTCTTGAGGGAGATGATCTCAGTCCCTGTGAAGGAACTGTGTCAGATGAACTGGAACCTGATCAGGTTGAGTTCTTGGGGACAGGGGGCCCTTCCAGGGCAGATCTGAGCCAGGAGCAGCAAACCTGCCCCTCTCTTGAACCCCTCAGACAGCAAGCTGCTGCTGAGGCTGCTGGGAGTGTCAGTGGATCCCACAGGATCTATTGGGATGAGGGACTCCTTTACTCAGAGGGTAGAGACCCCAAGCCTGGTGCCACCAGGAGGTTGGTCATACCTCTGACGTTTAGGGGCTTCCTACTCACCTTGGCACAAGACATTCCCTTGGCAGGACACCTAGGCCAAAGTAAGACTTGGGACAGGCTTGTCCCTCACTTTCACTGGCCACACATGTCTGAGGACACAAAGGAGTTTTGTCGCTCATGTACCACCTGTCAAGTCAGTGGTAAGTCAGGTGGTACCACAAAGGCCCCCCTCATACCACTACCTCTGGTGGGGGTTCCCTTTGAGAGGTATGGGATTGATTTAATTGGTCCCATGAACCCTCCTACTGCATCTGGTCACAGTTACATACTAGTGGTGGTGGACCATGCCACCAAGTATCCTGAAGCAATACCGCTTAGAACCACCACAGCTCCTGTGGTGGCCAGGGCCCTCCTGGGAATTTTTGCCAGAGTGGGTTTCCCTAAGGAGGTCTTAACTGACAGAGGTACAAACTTCATGTCCAGTTATATCACTGCAATGTGGAAGGAGTGTGGAGTGAACTACAAGTTCACCACACCCTATCACCCACAATGGAATGGGTTGGTTGAAAGGTTCAACAAAACCCTAAAGGGCATGATCATGGGCCTCCCAGAAAAGCTTAGGCAAAAATGGAATGTCCTGTTGCCTTGCCTTCTCTTTGCCAACAGAGAGGTCCCACAAAAGGGAGTTGGTTACAGCCCTTTTGAACTTTTGTTTGGGCATCCAGTTAGGGGTCCCTTGTGTTTGGTGAAGGAGGGATGGGAGTTACCTCTCAAACCTCCCAAACAAGACATAGTGGACTATGTACTTGGTCTCCGCTCCAGGATGGCTGAGTACATGAAGAAGGCCAGCAAAAATCTTGAGGCACGTCAAGAATTGCAAAAAGCTTGGCATGACAAAAAGGCTGTACTGACTGTTTATCAGCCAGGACAGAAAGTATGGGTGTTGGAGCCTGTGGCCCCAGCAGCCCTCCAAGACAAGTGGAGTGGACCCCATACTGTTCTTGAGCAGAAGGGAGAGGTCACCTACTTGGTGGACCTTGGTACTCCCAGGAGCCCCATAGGGTGCTCCATGTAAACAGGCTCAAACCCTATGTGGACAGGGCAGACATGGGCTTGCTCATGGCTTCTGATGAAGGACAGGAGGAAGAGAGTCACCCACTCCCTGACCTCCTCTCACAGAACCCTGATGATTGCTCAGTTGATGGTGTGGCCTTGGCAGGCAGCCTCACTGAGCAACAGCAGATTGATTGTAGGAAGATCCTCAATCAATACAGACATATGTTTTCTTTGACTCCTAGTCAGACCACTTGGTGTACCCATGAAGTGGACACAGGCGAGAGTCTACCTGTTAAAAATAAGATTTACAGGCAGCCTGACCATGTCAGAGATTGCAAAAGACACACAATTGATGGCCGGAATGCAGAACAAATCAAAACATTCACCCCCAGTCAAGAGATCTGGGTTAAATCCATCATTCATTTGCTCACCAGGCCACCCCAGTTTAGACCCGGCCATATGCAAATCAGTCTTGACCCTGTGCCTCATGGGAACAGTCCAGCCCAAACTGCCAAGCCAGGTCCTCCCTGGACCGGAAACAAGCATCCTAGGACCGGTTTCGGGGTTTCACCCCTCTTCAGCCAGGATAGCTTGATTCCAGTGGCACAGTGAGCCCAGGACCCACTTCTGGGCATACCTGGCGCACTTAGGGCGAGAAAGCAAAAGACACACAATTGATGGCCGGAATGCAGAACAAATCAAAACATTCACCCCCAGTCAAGAGATCTGGGTTAAATCCATCATTCATTTGCTCACCAGGCCACCCCAGTTTAGACCCGGCCATATGCAAATCAGTCTTGACCCTGTGCCTCATGGGAACAGTCCAGCCCAAACTGCCAAGCCAGGTCCTCCCTGGACCGGAAACAAGCATCCTAGGACCGGTTTCGGGGTTTCACCCCTCTTCAGCCAGGATAGCTTGATTCCAGTGGCACAGTGAGCCCAGGACCCACTTCTGGGCATACCTGGCGCACTTAGGGCGAGAAAGCAAAAGACACACAATTGATGGCCGGAATGCAGAACAAATCAAAACATTCACCCCCAGTCAAGAGATCTGGGTTAAATCCATCATTCTTTTGCTCACCATGCCACCCCAGTATAGACCTGGCCATATGCAAATCAGTCTTGACCCTGTGCCTCATGGGAACAATCCAGCCCGAACTGCCAAGCCAGGTCCTCCCTGGACCGGAAACAAGCATCCTAGGACCGGTTTCGGGGTTTCACCCCTCTTCAGCCAGGATAGCTTGATTCCAGTGGCACAGTGAGCCCAGGACCCACGTCTGGGCATACCTGGCGCACTTAGGGCGAGAAAGCAAAAGACACACAATTGATGCCGGAATGCAGAACAAATCGAAACATTCACCCCCAGTCAAGAGATCTGGGTTAAATCCATCATTCTTTTGCTCACCTTGCCACCCCAGTTTAGACCTGGCCATATGCAAATCAGTCTTGACCCTGTGCCTCATGGGAACAGTCCAGCCCTAAGTGGGATGGGTATGCCCAGACGTGGGTCCCTTGCTCACTGTGCCACTGGATTCAAGCTAGCCTGGCTGAAGAAGGGCGACATACCCTGAAACCGGTCCCAGGATGCTTGTTTCCGGTCCAGGGAGGACCTGGCCTGGCAGTTCGGTCTGGACTGTTCCCATGGGGCACAGGGTCAAGACTGATTTGCATATGGCTGCGTCCAAACTGGGGTGGCGTAGTGGGAAAAAGAACGATGGATTTAACCCAGATCTTTTGACTGGGGGAGAATGTTTGCATTGTCAGCATTCCGTCCATCACTTGTTTGCTGTAACACTTTTCGCCCTAAATGGGATGGGTATGCCCAGACGTGGGTCCCTTGCTCACTGTGCCACTGGATTCAAGCTAGCCTGGCTGAAGAAGGGTGACATACCCTGAAACCGGTCCCAGGATGCTTGTTTCGGGTCCAGGGAGGACCTGGCCTGGCAGTTCGGTCTGGATTGTTCCCATGGGGCACAGGGTCAAGACTGATTTGCATATGGTTGGGTCCAAACTGGGGTGGCGTAGTGGGCAAAAGAACGATGGATTTAACCCAGATCTTTTGACTGGGGGAGAATGTTTGCATTGTCAGCATTCCGTCCATCACTTGTTTGCTGTAACACTTTTCACCCTAAGTGGGATGGGTATGCCCAGACGTGGGTCCCTTGCTCACTGTGCCACTGGATTCAAGCTAGCCTGGCTGAAGAAGGGTGACATACCCTGAAACCGATCCCAGGATGCTTGATTCCGGTCCAGGGAGGACCTGGCCTGGCAGTTCGGTCTGGACTGTTCCCATGGGGCACAGGGTCAAGACTGATTTGCATATGGCTGGGTCCAAATTGGGGTGGCGTAGTGGGCAAAAGAAAGATGGATTTAACCCAGATCTTTTGACTGGGGGAGAATGTTTGCATTGTCAGCATTCCGTCCATCACTTGTTTGCTGTAACACTTTTCGCCCTAAGTGGGATGGGTATGTCCAGACGTGGGTCCCTTGCTCACTGTGCCACTGGATTCAAGCTAGCCTGGCTGAAGAGGGTGACATACCCTGAAACCGGTCCCAGGATGCTTGTTTCCGGTCCAGGGAGGACCTGGCCTGGCAGTTCGGTCTGGACTGTTCCCATGGGGCACAGGGTCAAGACTGATTTGCATATGGCTGGGTCCAAACTGGGGTGGCGTAGTGGGCAAAAGAACGATGGATTTAACCCAGATCTTTTGACTGGGGGAGAATGTTTGAATTGTCAGCATTCCGTCCATCACTTGTTTGCTGTAACACATGTCAGAGATTGCAACAGGACTGAGGTCCAAAAGATGCTGGAATTGGGAGTGATTGAACCCTCCGATAGCCCTTGGGCTAGTCCAGTGGTAAGAGAGAAATTAGGTTTTGTGTGAACTACAGGGGGCTCAATGCAGTCACTAGGACTGATGCTCACCCTATTCCAAGGGCAGATGAGCTCATTGACACTTTGGCCACAGCCAAGTTCTTGAGCACATTTGACCTCACTGCTGGATATTGGCAAATCAGACTAGATGAGGATGCCAAACCCAAAACAGCATTTTCAACCCATAGTGGGCATGATCAATTTATTGTCATGCCCTTTGGTTTGAAGAATGCACCTGCCACATTCCAAAGGCTGGTGAATAAAGTCCTTACAGGCCTGGAAGCCTATAGTGCAGCATATCTTGATGATATAGCTGTCTTTAGCTCCACCTGGGAGGATCACCTGGTTCACCTGAATAATGTTTTGGAGGCTCTACAGAAAGCAGGTCTCACTATCAAGGCCACCAAGTGCCAGATAGGGCAGAGTAAGGTTGTGTACCTGGGCCACCTTGTGGGTGGAGGCCAGGTTCAACCATTCAAGAGCAAGATCCAGACCATCATGGACTAGGTTGCTCCCACTACCCAGACTCAGGTCACAGCTTTCTTGGACCTGACTGGGTACTACAGAAGATTTGTGAAAGGATATGGGTCTATAGTGACTCCTTTGAATGATCTTACTTCAAAAAGAATGCCCAAGAAAGTTCAGTGGACAGTTAGCTGTCAGAAGGCATTTGATGATCTCAAGCAGGCCATGTGCACTGCTCCCATTCTGCAAAGTCCTGACTGTTCCTAACAATTCATTGTCCAAACAGATGCATCTGAGTTGGGGGTAGGGGCTGTGTTGTCACAACTTAATGCAGAGTGTCAGAAGCAACCAGTAGCTTTTATTAGCAGAAGGTTGACCCCCAGAGAGAAACGTTGGTCAGCCATTGAGAGGGAAGCCTTTGCTGTGGTTTGGGCTCTGAAGAAGCTAAGGCCATACTTGTTTGGCACTCACTTCATTGTTCAGACAGACCATAAGCCCCTCTTATGGCTAAATCAGATGAAGGGTGAAAACCCCAAACTTTTGAGGTGGTCCATTTCCCTACAGGGTAAGGACTGTACAGTGGAACATAGACCTGGGAGTAACCATGCCAATGCAGATGGACAATCCAGATATTTCCACTTAGAAAATGAAAGACTCAACTGGGCAAGGTTAGTCTCATCTCCTTACGTTTGGGGGGGGGAGGTTGTGTAGGAAAGTAGGATCTGCTTCTTATGGTTACCCCCACTTTTTGTTTGATGTTACACTGTTTTTGACTAGTCTGACTGGGATCCTGCTAATCAGGACCCCAGTCTATCTGCTTTCTCCCTAAAATGTTATGCCATGTACTTAGGTACACTCCAGATTGGATACTGGGGTACCCTTGTCAGTCCCTAGTATATGGTACACATGTACCCAGGGCATAGGTACCCCAGAGGCCTCCCATGGGCTGAAGCATGTATTATGCCACCCATGAAAGGCCATGCAAAATGGAACTACAGGCCTGCCATTGCAGCCTGTGCAAGATGGTGCATGCACCACTTACTTTAGATATAGGTTTACTATATCTATAGGTCACTACACCTAAAGCCTATCAGTCACCCCTCTAGCAGGCCTTGACAATCCTGAAGGCAGGGTGCTGGGTTTTATGTGGGAGAGTGCCCCTGCATGAGCAGAGCACCCCTGCAGCCTTCGGAGACCATTCTCCCGGGTTGTCAGTGACGCAGCCAGACATATAGGTAGAGGTGCATTATATGCTTGTGTAAAATGCTATCTCGAAAACGGCTGCAACAAAACATGTCGTGTTGGGTATCAAACACCTTGGAATCATACCTCACACACTGGTAACCGGTGTGGGAGGTATGATTCCACCCTTCAGAAGCGAGCTTCGTGAGGTCCCTAGTCTTCCTGGTACCAGCCTTCTCGACCCAGACAGCACAAAATGGTTGCTGCCGACCAGAGACACATTTCTGCCCTCCTGCTGCTGAGCCAAGCTCGAGCAGAGGAAGGCAGCACAATAGGCATACTGTCACAGGGAGGTGTGTCCACCTTCAAGACCGGATTTAGTGTATTGGGGCTGGGTGGGTGCACTTCCAAAGTGCCTGAAAGTCTGCACGAGGGGCACACTTGGTGTCCCTGTGCATAGTCCAGTTCAAACCAGTCCTGGGAGCCGCTGGCTCCTGTTCTGGCGTGAAACTGAACAAAGGACAAGGGAGTATCCTCCCACTGTCCTGACCCTCCCCTGGGAGGGTCCCCTGAATCTGTCCAACCCTTTCCCGTGGGTACTTAAGGGCTTACCTGGCTGTAGGACCCTGGATTCAACGTGGACAAGATTCTGATCAAGAAACCACTGACCTTCGACCATCTGGACACACTGGACTTCGCTGGACTTCGACTGGCCCCGACTTAGTCTCCCTCTCCGTCCAAAGCATCGTCTGTGCCCGTGCACCATACAGGCTCTGTGCAGGATCTGTGGAGCAGCAAAGACAACTGAAGTTATCTCCCTTGGGGTGAAGGAGTCACTCCCCTGCATTTGCAGGCACCGTAACGCAACTGACCGGTCTGCTGATTCTGGGCTCCTGCGGACTCCAAAGGCTCCAGCAACACAGGAGGTGGGTTCTAAAGTTCATTGAGGTTGAGCTGCCCTCTCACCAAGTCTGAGGCCAGTATCCCTTGTGGGGACCGCATAATCTGAACCCCTGTGCACCCCGTACTTTTGCAAGTGCATATGCTTGTTGGCATTCCCCAACTAAGTGCATTGGGCTATCGATAGCCCCAACTCTGCGCACATTTTGTACAAAGGACTTTGGCCTCCATGCATTCTGTGCCCTGCAAGCTGTTGCTTTGTGAAACTGCTAGAGGTCCCCTCGCGACTCCTGTGCCTTCGGCCAGTGGGTCCATTTGAGGGACAACACTGCTTTACTTGGGCTCCCCTGGTTGCTCCAGGCCTGCCCTGACTCCCCTTGCTGTGGTGAGTCCCCTGGTCCTTGCTGGGCCAGACCATAACCTTCCTTGATCTTCTTCGTGGGTTGCCGCTGCCCAAGGCTTGTTGGTGCTCCCGCCGGACTTCGACCCCTCAATGCACGACATCCTTTGTGGGACAGCTCGTATCCGGCTCCTGGTTGTCCTCGACATCTCCTGGTCCCTACAGCTGTAGAGTCAAGGTCTCCATCTTCACACCTGAAGCACCGACATCGGTGGGCATTTGTCTACCGAGCCCTTGGTCACTCCTGAGTGACCCAGACTCTGTCCCCTCTGCTTTCAGGTACTCTTCATCACAAATCCAACCTCTGGATTCCGACGGACACTTTTCTTCTTTCCCGCAGTGGCATTTCCTTGAAGTCCTCCATTGAGATCAACGGCGGTTTCCGACACCACTTCAGTCCTATGCACCCGGCTTCCCTGGGATAGGTAACTCTGGTACTACGGTATCCACGGGTGGGGTGGCTCTCGAACCTCCTATGATCCAAAGGGTTTCTTCGTAATCCACTGGGAGGGTCCTTAAACTGTAAAACTGCAACCGCGACTCTCCCATTGAATTGTACGTAGCACGCGGTCGTGTTCTCACACTGCACCCGTCCTCCGTGGGGTCCCTCCTTACTCACCTTGGGTGGTTCCTTGGGGTCCCAGCGATTCTACAACCTCTAGACACTGTCTTGACTCGAGTCGTGGTTCTTATACCACTATTTTAGTATATGGTTTTGCCTCCCCCTAGAGCCCACTGTGTATTAGTGCTACTTACATTTGTTTCTGTGCTACAGTATTGTGTGCTTTGTGTTTATCTGCTTGCAGCAGATCCTGTGAGGTATTTAAGGTGTGTTATAATAATAAATACATATTTTTATAACTACTGTGTGGTTCTCCTTTCATTTAACCAATACATTAAGGTTGCATTCTGGTAAAACAAGCTGCTTAACATTCCTTCAAGACTAAGACCGAAGGCTGCTCTCCACAGCTACCAATTGGATAGCTTCCTAAGGTTATCTTTGACTTCCTAAATCACCATAAGGGTTGTTTGGACTGGTGCAAGGTGCCCACTTTAATTAGTGGACATCATATACCAGGCCAACTTCTCACAGATAATGATGCTCCAAGAGACCCATTTGACCCTGGAAGAGGGACAGCGTCTTCGTAGAAGGTGGCGAGGCCAAGTATTCGCTACGACCTATTCAGCTTTCTCCCAGGGACGCTGGTATGGGTACGACCTGGAACTCCTTTTGACGCAATACAAACTCTGGTCGACCCTGAGGGCCGATATGTGCTCATCAAGGGGAGGTTGCTGGGCAAGGAGGTAACAATCTGGAGCAATCACAGTTTTTTCGTAGGCTTTCCAATCCACTAGAAAAAATAGCAGCTCAAGAAATAATAATAGGGGGAGATTATAACTGCGTGGTGGATGTTAACATGGACAGATCCACCCCACCATTACGCGGCACAATGGCCAATTCCAACGCGAAAGCTCTTCGAGAGATTGGATAGAGCATTGGGACTTAGCTGATGTTTGGAGGTTGTAACATGACCAGATAAGGGATTATTCATTCTACTCCCCTTTATACCACTTACATACTAGACTGGACATGTTCCTCTGCTCCTCTCATGTTAGCCCGCAAATAGTCGACTCTGCGTACTTAGGCCGCACGTTATCAGATCATAGCCCCTTACTCCCTACTCTCTCTACTGCACCCGAAGTGACGACCATCCCAACATGGCGCCTAGATGCAACCATGTTGGAAGATACATGCTTCCAACAGTCCCTTCGTGATTCTATATCTGATTACTTTTTAAGGAACCAGGGAACTGCCAGCTCCTCCCTTATAGAGTGGGAGTCTTTCAAGGTGGTCATTAGAGGTCACTGCATGGGAAAGACGGTGGGGGCTAGAAAGGAGACAGAGAGTGAACTACGGAAATGCGAAACTGAGATACATACAGTTGAGCTCAGATTGGGGGCACAGACAGATACTTTTACTCAACTGTCTAGTGCCAAGAGTACATACAATAAAACACTAGAAAGGCTACGACTGCTAGATCGCAAGGATTATTTGAAGAAACAACATATTGAGGGTGGGAAAGCAGGCAGGCTGCTTGGGTGGCTGGTCCGCCCCAAAACTAGGGGATCGCCCATAACCAAGGTACAAGTCGGAGATGGGACCACGACCTTCTCCCCAAGCACCATTAATACTTGCTTTTTAAACTACTATACGGCCCTCTACGAATCCCCACCGGAGATACTGGAGGGTATTATACATAGCTATCTGGACAGAATCCAGCTCCAGAAAATCGACCCTGAGGTGCAGAAGGACTTGGGAGACGCTATAGGGGTACAGGAGATTAGGGCTGCGATCAAAGATATGGCAAGGGGGAAGACCTCAGGCCCGGATGGCTACCAGCAGAATTCTACGCGGCTTACAGTGATCAGCTGGCCCCTCGCCTCGAGAAGCTGTACGCCGACTCATTAAGATATGGTCAGTTACCAACAACGACCAGGGAGGCCCTAGTGGTGCCTCTCCCTAAAACTAAATCGGGCACTCCTACTGTCTCAGAATTTAGACCGTTGTCCATGCTAAACTTGGACTTTAAAATATTAAGTAAAATACTAGCTAGTGGATTGCTCCCACATATGAGCACTTTGGTCCACGCAGACCAGAATGGGTTTATCCCAACTAGATCTACATCAGGTAGCCTCAGACGACTATACTACGCAATGTTCCACAGGGATCTTTCGACCTACCCTGAGGCAGTGGTCATGGCAGTGGACCTTGAAAAGGCTTTTGATTCTTTGAGATGGGATTTTCTGATGGAGGTAATGCATAATATGGGGCTCGGTGAGGGATGGATCAAATGGGTCAAACTACTTTATACCTCTCCCACAGCTAGAGTTAAGGGCGGGAGGTATAATTTCAGGTTCATATGAAGTGCACATGGGAACCAGGCAGGGATGCCCCCTGTCCCCACTCCTGTTCGCTTTGGCGATGGAACCGTTGGCTGTGCAGTTTAGAACAGAGACTGGTAGACTGGGCCTGACGCTGGATCGGAGAGAGTTCATGATTTCCCTCTACGCAGATGATATGCTTTTATATGTACGTAATGAGAATATGGGGTGAGAGACGCACTGGGCATCCTGAGTGATTATGCCACTCTAACTGGTTTGATGGTAAATCATTCTAAGACACACGTCTTCCCCCTCGACTTTGCAGCCTCCCGCCCTCCGCTACTTCCGATGGGCACTAACTGGTCCCCTCGATCCTTTAGATACCTAGGGATCCAAGAGTTTCATGATCAGCGAGACCTTTTTGAGGGCAACCTGAATCCAGCTCTTCTTTCCCTTAAATCAGTCGTATTTTGGATGTCCCTTAGGCTTTCCACTATGTCGAAGGTGGCACTTTCTAAAATGATTATGTTGCCACGTTTAATTTATTTTTATGCAAATCTACCAGTGGTCATCCTGAAGATTTGATTTAGGGAATTGGATACATTGCTGAGGGATTTGATTTGGGATGGAGGCCGTAACAGAGTGTCACTGACTACTGCCCAGAGGGCACCAGAGGTGGCGGGAACTGGAAGCACCAGATTTTGAATCCTATTATCTGGCTGCTCAACTGCAGTGGTTGGCCCAGTGGCTGGAGGGGATTGGGTTGGAGACACTGGATATTCCACCCAACTCAGACCCTAGGGGGAAACTGATGGCTGGGCTATTGCTCCCCAGGAGGCGGGCTCGGCCCTAGGGAACCTTGTTCACGGTGGCCTTGAGATGCTGGCGCAGGAGCATGATGCATCTACCAGATGATCCATTATATTCACCGGATCTCCCCTTGGTTGGCTTGCCTCGTGGGGATGCATCTTCATCATTCACTGCGAACCAAATGAGGTAGGGGTGAGGTGGGGTTGGTAAGAGCAGGTGACTGTTATTTGGATGGAGTGATGATCCATCTGGGTGACCTAATCTCTCAATACGAATTGTCCTCAGGGCAGTTTTTGAACTATCATAGGCTGCAGAAAACATTTCAGAACCTATGGGAAGGGGGTACCTGAGAACCGAAAACACACGCGCTTTTGCAAGCCATGATTACATTGGGGTCGGCAAGACACCTAATTAAATGGTTGTACCGTGCCTTGAGAGAGAGATGGCTGAAAATCCCCTGCCAACACTACAACAGAAATGGGAAACACTCACATACCGTAGCATATCTGAAAATGACTGGAAGAAGGCGCTGAGGTCCCCTAAGACGACCTCTAGAAATGCCAGCTTTAAATACACCCAATTCAATATCCTCCATATGACATATCTCACCCCACATAGGCTTAACAAAATGTTCAACAGCAATGATAAACAATGTCCGCGTTGTGCACAGCTGGACGCAGACTTTAAGCGCATGATGCGGGATTGCCCGCCCCTACCTGAATACTGGCATCGAAACCTTGCACTACTGCATAAGGATCTCGCACGCACCATTCCCTACACGATTGAAGCGTGCCTGTTGGGCTTATTCCCTAGGCCTAAACCCAGAAGCGTAGGAACTCGATTTGTAGATTTAGCTTTAGTTCTGGCTAAAAGGAGAATAGCGCTACGATGGAAATCACCTGCTGGTCCCAATATTACACACTGGGAAAATGATGTCACAGTCTGGGTCCGGGCAGAAGAAAGAGCGTTGATAGAAGAAGATGGGAGGGGGGTGAGACGCCGCTCCATAGCGGATTTATGGTCGGAAGTGGAACGAGAATGGGAAGCTAGACATGCAGACGTAGGGAATAGCTCCCCCGACACCCTTCAACCCACCTCATCAACATGGATGATAACATTACTCACCAGGGGCCTAGCATGGAGTGAGGACCCACTACCTCTTCATATGTTTCCTATTTGCACTCTTTGTGAACATTAAAAAACATTGAGGACATATGTAATCTGACCACCATTAAGGTTTTTAGACTATTGCAAATATAGCCTATCTAGGTTTACTGGGTGCCACCGTTGTTAATTAGTTTCATGAGTAACTGTTTGAGATATACTTAAATGTTGAACATTGTTTCAGGGTGATATGCAAGATGAGCTGATCACCCATTTCTAAAATATTAGCTGGCGAAATTTGACTGCTAACTTTGTACTAAATTGAACAGTGGAAACGATATCTATTTTATAAATTGAGTACTTCATGATTGTTGATATTTGAAGCCCAGTCATGACATGTATATTTACCTGTTTAAACTAAAATGAAAACTCAATAAAAAGATATTTAAAAAGAAGAAAAACATTGTGGAATATACTACTTATACCCAGGTTCTGAGGGTCACAGGGTCACAGGGTCACCCCATTAACTTTAATGGCTCAGTGTTAGGGGCATATATCGCACCAAGCAGCATACGATGGCCCTCCAGCCAGCCCTCTATGAAGACATAGCGCACCTCCAGGTCAGCCACTGTGGTTTCAGCAACAAAGGGGACTCCCACTCTAATCCACATTAATACCCTACGAGCATGTAGGAAGCTGGCATTTTGAGTAGTATACCAAAACGAGGTATACTATGTAGAAAGTCCAGACAACCTTCATTGGCTTACTGTGCTTAAATTAATAATCCCAAATGCTCTCTTTTGTGGTAGTATGGGCGAGCAGTTCAGGCTTATCAGAGGGTAGTGTTGATATATTTGTTGAACACACAGATTTAATAAATGTGACACACATTCATGAAGAAACTCAAGACTAAATTAGAAAAATAACAGGTATTTTTATATTTATTTTAACACCAAGAACTTCGTTAATGGGTAAGTACTTGGCAGTTTAATTTTTGCATATACGTAAAAATGTCACTTAGATGAGTTTTTACGCGATAATACTTTCCTATGGAGAAAGAAACATACACTGCATACAGGTATTTCCAAACGAATCTCAGGGGTCCCCTTAAGGACTTAAGGTGCTAGGTGGTCAAGTTCCACAGTGCATACAGCAGTTCGAGTTTACCTGCCCTGGAGTGTCCGGTGCAGAGGTGCTGGACGGGTTGGTAGTCTTATGCGCTACACTGTAGGAAAAGAGGGGGCCACCTAGAAAAAGGCTGCTGATGAGGATTTGGGGACAAATCCAGGAGCTCCCAACGGGGGGCTCAATTCATGGGGGTCCTAGGAGCAGGGGACCATTCTCACTGCTCACCTGTGCAGTGCTGACATCCCTCGTCAGCTGCTTGATCTTTGACGTGTTGGAGTCCAGACTGGACTCAAACAAGCTTTGGTTGTTGCAAGGGGTCCGGTACCCGGCGGCTCCGGCTGGTCCTGTCATCTACACACTTGGTGGGGAGATGGATCTGACCTCCTGGAGCACGGTGACCTCCTCCTGGGTGGCTGCTGCATCGAAGTCCGGTGGCCAGCAGAACGATAAACCAGATGTTGCATTCGCGAATTGCTGGAGGCCCTCTGAGGCTTTTGGGGGATGCACAACCACAGAATGAGTGGGATTGTCGAGATTGTCAGGACAGGAGCAGGTAGGCAGACAAGAGTTGGTGCCAAATGTCAACCAGAAGTCCTCACTTTTTTGGCTCTTCTTTGTCCTCTTCTTTCTTCAGTCAGATGAATCTGAGTTCCTGGAGTCAAGGGGCCCACTAAATACTCAATTTAGGGGCGTTCATGGGCCTCAGGGCATGGGGTGGCATCTCCCAGGCCTGGGGGAACTGGGGTCGCATATTAAAGGTGCAGAGGCTTTGAAGTCCCTGACCTTGGTATTCAGATTCACTAGCCATCCTGCTGGAGGAGGTGTGAACACCTTCCTCCGGAGCTGGCATTCTTTTGTCAAAAGTCCCATGCCGGCCCATTGTCGTTTTCCCTTATGTTAGCCTGAGAACGAAGCAGGCTGCTCTCTGCTTTGAACAAGTTACTATACAAATGTATCTTGCTTAGCGCCACGCTGTACTTTCACACAGAACCCGCTGTTGTTTCGCGTTCTGTTCTTTCCTGGGATTTAGTCTGAACATGGTAGACAAGGTCAAACACAATGCCTCTTGTTATTCTGTTCTGGTCAGGCTCTAGCACCTAGACACAACACACCAATGCAGCTGTTGTTTGGGAACACGTACTCTTTGTCATATAGGTATGCACAGACATGCAGATACACACTTGGAGAGAGATTCTGAGAAGAGATCGCGACTACACCTGAGATGTAGAACTTTAATCTGTGCATGCTAAGGTACGGGGTCTGCTGCAAACACCCAGGGATAGTCTGATATATAATCACCTTGCTTCTGTGGAAGGGGAGGGGTGTTAGTGTGCCCTGTCTAATATCATGACAGCTCCTTTTATGACTTATGGATTACTTACTATGCTGACCATATTTGTGTTAGGCTTCTTCTTATTGTAGCACGTATACTGCATGTTAGAGTACGATAGTTAAAATAAATATTTGAAACTTTTCTCGGGTCTCTGTCAGATCTTATTGTGGACAAGTACGAATGTAAGAGCAAAAGGGTGTGTCCTGTCACCGCGATTCCTGAGCGCGTGGGGAGTGTTGTGTTCTGGGGTGATTAATCACTTATTCCTCTGTGAGTGAGTAAGGGGCAAGTGAGACACTAAAGCTAGTCGGTTCCGGGCTCATGGGTACTAAGGTGATAGGATAAATGAGTCCCTGCCTACTAAGGTTCTATGGTCCCAAGCATAATTCTGTGTCTCCGCAGAATCCCTGCAACAGTTTCTGGTCTCAGACAGCGCGGGCTCTCACCTGCAGGGGGTCAGAAACATGTCGGTGGTAACAGTCTGGACTTTGCCAGTCAGCCAGCATACTAAGGGGCTGGTAGGTTTTCAGGGGGCACCTCTAAGGTGCCCTCTGAGTGCATGTTTTAATAAATCCACTACTGACATCAGTACGAATTTATTAAGATAAGGTGTTTGATATAAAACACCATGGATTACAGTGAAGCCATTATGAAGCTGGGGAACTCGTATGACCAGTGCTCAGTATACATACTTAAGATGGCTTCCCTGCTCACCTGTACTGTCTAGTAATTGAACTAGACAGCAAAGGAGCATATCTGCTTATGAAGATATGTCCTCAGCTGTAATATAATGCACCCTGCCTTAGGGCTGTAAGGCCTGCTGTATAGGTGACTTACATATATTGCATGCAGTGTCTGTGGGCATGGCACACAGGATGTATGCCATGTCATGTTTTCACTTTTGACTATAGCATTTCATGCAGCCTGCAATGGCAGTTTGCATGAGTTTCGTGGTGGGTCCCTTAGGGTTGCACAATACATGCTGCAGCCCTTAGAGACCCTCTTTAGTACCCATGCCAAGGTACCAGGGGTACCACTTACTTGGGACTTACAGCGGTGCTAAAGGTCTTGCCAATTGGGAAACAATTGCACAGTTATCTTGTTTTAGGGAAGGAACACTGGTACTGGGGTCCTGGCTATCAGGATCCTAGTGCACCTCAGTCAAAACTGTGTCCAATACCAGGCAAAAATTAGGGGTGACCATGTCAAAAAGGTGCACTTTCCTGCAGCTCACACGTGGAACAGCTAGTAGAGAATACCTGACCCCTTCAATGCTTCTGCAACTA
Source organism: Calotriton arnoldi (assembly GCA_963921515.1). Taxonomy (NCBI): domain Eukaryota; kingdom Metazoa; phylum Chordata; class Amphibia; order Caudata; family Salamandridae; genus Calotriton; species Calotriton arnoldi. Next base: position 2,501,198 of record CAWUFW010001069.1, on the reverse strand, counting down.
TGTAGCTTCTGCTTGAGCAAGATGGGATTCCTGCAGAAATGTGATGTGTGTTGGTGTATGTAGGAGTACAAAGCATAGTTACGGGAAGGAGTGTGCAAGCCATGAATTTTCCAGGTAAGTATATTAGTGTGAGCCATTATGGCAGCTGTCTGAGGAGTGGTATCTGGCGTAGGTCGGGGTAGTGGTACAAGGCTCACCTAGGAGCCCATGGTTAGGGTGGATGTGGGCAACAACTGAAAACTAATGGAAAACAACAAAGAAAAACACATAATACCACAGAGAGCGGAGGGACAACAGGCGTCCGCCCAAACATGTGAACAATTGGCGCCAGGGAAGGCAAGGTAACAAGAGGGGGCTTGTGATAGTTTTTAAGGCGTGCAAGAGCGCAATAACCTCCTCATGTCGGGTGGTGGAGGAGTGCCCATTATGCTCAGCGTGGCCTGTACAGGCATGGGTCCTAACAAGGACTGCAGGGGAATATGAAAAGAAAGGGGAAATAAGAAGTTAATCCATCTCATAGAGAAAGTTAAAGGAGGTTGTATGCCATTTGCGGTGTCACGTGGGCTGGCATGCTGCAACAGGATGTCGAGGATCCCTCCTCGCTGGAAGATTTAGAGCTATCCCCGTCAGGATCTGAGGATGGAGCTGGGTTCCAGAACGCTGCAGCCGCCTGCAGCGCCTGACGTCTCTCTTGTATAACTTGCTCCAGACTGGGCGAGTGTGTCAGCCACGACACCCTCCGAGGGTGGCGGCCCCAGCTCCCACGCTGTCGTCAGTCAGAGGCCAGCAAGTCCTCTGCTGGCGGTGGCGATGAAAAGGCACTCACAGCCCTGCTTTGCTCCACACCATCTCAGGTCTCTTTAGGGTCTGTGAAGAAGATCAATGTGCCATCTGCCAAGACCCGCAACCGTGCCAGGAATAGAAGAGAGTATTTAATGATAGATTTAGGTAGTTTGTGTTTGACAGCAAGAAAGGGCCTCCGCTGATGCTGTACTGCTAGTATGTAGTCAGAGAAAATCATCACCCATGCATTGCCTGCTGTCAGAATGCTGAGCTGGCGTGGCTCTCTCAGGATGACATCCCGGTCCTTATAATGCTGCAGCTGGGCAACTAGTGGTCTCAGTGGAGCACCAGGGAGGATTCTCCTTATCGGTACCCAGTGCGCCCGACCGAAGAAGGGCGAGAGGGCAGTAGCAGGAACAAAGCTGCAGAACCCTGCCACTAAGTTGGCCACTGCATCCTGCCCCTTTGCATTTTCAGGACGGCCCACCCCTCGGACATGGTTTCTGCGTGAGCGGCCCTCAGCATCCTCCTCCCTCTCCTCCAAGAGGTGAACCCAATCATGCAGCATGGACAATTGGGTCTGCGCGTCCTGAGTCTTCGGTTGAAAAGTAGCTAGTGATTGTTCCGCAGTGTTGACTCTGTCAGCTAATTTGCGATGATCATCACGCAGGAGAGTGAGGTCCGATACCATTGCGCCGATTTTATTCTCCAATGATTCTCAGGATTTTTCTATGGCAGATAGCACAATGTCTAGTTTGTCATGAGCAGTGGTGGTTGTGTTGGAGAGATCTAAGGAGATCTCACTTTGATCAAGTGAGGACAGAGCCGCTGGGTTTGAGGATGTAGGGTGGGCTCCGGCTCGCAGATGCCCCATGGTCGTTGAAAAAGCATTAGTAGAGCAAGTCAGGGAATACAGTCCAACTGCACAGAAGGGCCCGCTTTTGAGTGCCAGTTTATGTTGAAGCGATACACAGCACAAACAGCCCAGCAATTGGAATGGACGACAGGTAGGTTGCTGGTAGTCACAGGGAGGAGACCAGGAGCTGCGTCTGCAATACACAGGGTTGTAGCCTGGGACCAGGGCAGCCCAATCTCTCTTGGCCATCAAGGTGTGTCCCCTAAAAAAAGTCTCAGCGAACCTGCGGCAGGGGCACCCCTTCCTAAGTGCCTCTCAGAACACTACTCAATGCCACAGCAGCGACTGCCAGCACTGGGGTCCTCCAGTCAGCAACAAAAGTATAGCTGGCAGGTCACTACACAGGTCAGAAAAAGGTGAGCCAGTGTTCACAGATGGTAACTTACAGTGCCCCAAGCCTCCGTCCGCTCTCTTAGTTAGGACCCCCTTCATCCTGGTTTAGTGGGTGAGGATGTAGGCCTCAGCAGCATGTTGCCAGTCAGGGAAGGCCACAGTGGGTGCCGCAGCATCCACCACTCCATCAAGTGCTGCCAGACCCAGGGATCACCCCAAGTAGCCCCCGCTCCTCCATCTGTCTGCTCCACTCACCGTCACTCCCAAGTCAGGTATTTCTGCGGGAGCGGCGAAAGGCCCATGTATCAAAAGTTCTCAGGGCCACCATAAATAGGGGTGAAATGACCAGAGCCAGCACCGTCGCTCCATCATCCCGGGGTGCCGCTTATGTCTCCACAGCTTCGCCGATGGCTAAATACCAAGTACTCATTGTGCCACCCACTAAAATTAGCCTTTTAAAGCATGTCTCAGGCCTGCCTTTAAAGCCTGTAAGTCAGTTTTAAACTGCCAATTCGATCTGAAAAAATAAACCTTTTGCCAAACCTAAACCTTTCTTTTTAATACATATTAGTTACCCCTAAGGTAGGCCCTAGACAGCCCACAGGATAGGGTGCGTTATATTTAAAAAGTGGGACATGCGTTTTTAAGTTTTATATGTCCTGGTAGTGAAAAACTCCTAAATTTGTCTTTTACTATTATAAGGCCTACCTCTCCTATAAGATAACATTTGTGTAACCTTATTACATTTAATAAGCACCAAATTTTGATTGGGATCAGATAGAAATGTCATGTTTGGACTCAAATGAATTGTAATTTAAAATACTCGTTTATGGTAAAGTGGGATTTTATATTACACTTTTGAAAACGTCACGTTTAGAAAATTGGAATTTTTCCACCCAAAAGCTAAGGCCTTTTAGGAGTTTCCAGCTGCCTGGGCCTGTTAATAGCTCCCCCATTAAGAATGCTTATTGGGCTCAGAGAGTGAACAATAAGGCTCTAGGTATGGGTAGGAAGGGCCATTCTGAAAGGATGGCTGGGGCAGAGCTGCTCCCTGCCACATCGACTTTTCAAAGGGCTTGCTTCCTGCATATACAAAGGTACCTGACACTAGTCTTTTGTTACCCCAGACTTTTTGGAGCCTGGGCAGGGGATGAACATGGAAGGAGGGAACTTTCCAGAAACAGATGTGGGGTGGACTAGAAGGTTCCCCCACTTCAAAGGGTGGCACCAGGTATAAACATTAGACTCCTGAGCCACTCATCAGTACACTCCTGGACCTGTGGACATTACAGAAGAAAGACTCCTTGTTCCCCAGAGGACTGCCCTGCTGCTTGAGGCCTGCCTTGTTCTTCAGAGGACTGCCCTGCTGTTTGAGGCCTAACATGTTCTTCAGAGGGCTGCCCTAATGTCTGAGGCCTGTCCTGCTGCTTGAGGCCTGCCCTATTCTCAGAGGAGGAAGGCTGGACCTGCCCCTCCATTCCAGGCTAACCTGGGTGACTAGTGACTCCAAGGATCAGTTGGGTGACCTCCTGAGCTACAGGGACACAACAAACTCCAGAGGACTCCTTGCAACTGCCCATCTGAGCTGCTGCAACTAGACCTGCCTGGACCTGCAACTGAGCCTGCCTGAGACCTCCTGACCTCTGATGGAATGAGTTTCTGATCCCCAAGAGGTTCCTTCCCAGGTTCTGGAACCTTGAAAGGCATCAGCTGAGCTACTCCTGTGAAATCCTAAAGTTCTGAATTCTGCACGCCAGACTTTGAGAAGGTAACGTTTTCAGCTGGACTATCCCGGTCCCTGTTTCCAGCCCACACTCCACGCGGTTGGCCTGAACTTGTGAGTGTGTACCGGTCTAGCGCAACCAAATAACCACAATTAGCGTTTTCTGCTTGTTGGTTCTATTTTTACTTAAACCTTTAAAATTGCATATCTCTGGTTCTGCTGACTGGAGGTTTGTTTTGGTCTAATTTTATTTATTACATTTCACTCCATTTTTCTAAATTGGTGTGGGATATCTCTTGTGTTATGTTTTCACTTTACAACTGTTTGTGTGCTGCATAAATACTTGACACAGTGCCTCTAAGTTAAGCCTGACTGCTTTTGTGCCAAGCTACCAGAGGGCAAAACTCAGGTTAATTTAGTGCATTTTGTGGTTCACCCTGACAGAAATTGTGGTTGTTGCTTGAGGAGGTTTAACACCCCCTTAACCAAAAACCCGATTTCTAACATCGCTATATTCTGACACTAGGGTAATGATCAAACTTGGCAAAGGCCATAGGGCCTCAAAGATAATATACACAAACAGTGGCCTAAAACAAGGAAGCATTCTGGCTCCAGTACTTCTCAGTCTTTATACAGCTGACATTGGGGATGCATTAGCTAAAGAAAGATTATTCCCACCCAGATTACAGAATCACAGAATTCAACTCTTTCAGTATGCTGACAACATTGTAATACTGGATTATGCCTATAGTGGTCTACCGGGAGCCCTAAAGACGTTACGTGACTTTATTCTTGACAACAAGCTAACAATGAACAAAAATCAAAGGTAATGATTTTTGGGAAATACACGAATAAATCCAAGAAAAAGGGGCACTCTAGTCCAGCAACTCTGTGCCATACTTCATCCTACAATTATCTCATCATATAGTTAACAGAAAAAGGGAGCCCAAGACTTCAGCTAGCACATATCAGACAGAAAGGTGCTAGCCTCACTTTTAGCCTATGCAGACTTCAGGCAAAACCATACAGCCCCACCCCATTTTTACCAGTAACAAGAGCAAAAATCATGCCAGCATTGCCTCTGGTCATGAAGGCTTTCCTAATTACAGAGCACCTAAGATGCATTTGATCCAGTGTAATACTTATTCCCTCTGCCGGAGAGTACACAAAGAGCACAACTGTGACTGAAATTTGGCCTATTTAGAGAGACTTCATATGCAAAGCAATTTTTTTTTAAAGTAATGTCTTCTAGTCATCATCTCAAAGATAGGCACCTTGAGACACGTCATCAGCTCAATATCAGAAGGAGGAAAAGTTAACAGTAACCCATGGTCCTGATACTTGATGGACATAATCTAAAACCTCAAACCTGGCTGCATATAAGAAAAGAAACTGACAAGATCGACTCTTAAATCTACACGCAAAACTCAAACATTGCTGTTAAGTCAAGCGGAAGACACCTTGGAGCTAGGACAAAATAGATCTTCAATAACAATCATGGATGCCACAATACGCTGAACTCTCAATATAATCTAACAGAATAGCTACATGAATCAGCACACCAGAAAATAGTGTATATGAGAGTTACGCTGTTCCCAATAAAATAATTCAAGTTGTCATGGGCTTCTGTAACATATACAAATCCAAGATGCAGGCTCTGTGATTATAACAAGTTATTTATCTGCCTTCTATGCTGCTGCCCAGTGATTAAGCAAGAGTAGAAAATGTACATAACAGAGCACATGCTCACTAACAAATTGACAAACTGCAAAGAGGCAGTATGACATTGCCTAAATCCAAAGGACATATCCGAGCTTTGTCGCTATGCACATTTTTGACAAGTTGTTTTTTAATAACTTTTATAATTTTCTTAATATATTTGTGCTATTATTATCCTTTCGATAATTTTAAGAAATACTTAAAGAAATGTAATTAGTTTACCATGATTGTACATACTGTTTTAAATATTTTTATCTCCTTTTGATGATTTAAATGAATCAAGTACAATAAATTTACTTACAATTTGAAACAAACTTTGTTCTGTGAAAGCAAAATGCAATTTCTCCCCTCGACTATTCCGTGTTGTTCTGTTTAATTCTTTTTTTGTGTTGAAATTTTTTATTAGCATTTTAAAAAATACAATATACAATACAATATTGTCTAAAGCAATTGCCGAAGCTAAATATTAATAAATATATAGTTGAGTAAACAGACTAATTCATTAAGACATACATAACATTATGTCTGATATATGTTTGTTAGATGAACCAACAAATTCATTTTTAATATATATTAAGTAACACCTTAAGAGGAAATATGCATGAAAGATAGAAATCTAAATGTGATAAAAACACTAGCTATTATAATAAATAAATCTTAAATATTCAATATTTAAAAGAGAAGATTAAAATATTAAATGACTAGATAATACAATCAGGAAAAATTTATATATTATTGTCCTTTATAAAATAAAATAAAATGGATTGTGCTGTTATAACATATTATTTATATCCAATAAAATCTCCTATCTAAAATAAGGTAAAAAGACAGTATCAAAAGTATAGAAGGCAGAAAGGATAGAAAATTAGATATTATAAATAGACTAATTTGTTGGAGTATCTAATACAGGGCAAGCAACGCCGTTTATTATAGAATCATCATTTGTTTGCAAAAAAGGAGCCCAAACTTGTTTAAATAGATCTATCTGATCATGTAAATTATAAATGACTCTCTCATATGAGGCAGTCTGAATCATAGCCACCATCCATGACTCTTGAGATGGAGTCGGAGACTTCCACCGTCTTAATACACATATTTTAGCTGTGGCCAACGCCGTATGTATAAGACGACATTGTGGCTTTGAAAGATTCTGTAAATTTCTTAGATCATGAAGAAGAATGGTAGCTGGTGTTAACGGTAAGGGAAAAGATATAGTATTCTGTAAGACTTGACCAATATATGACCAATAGGATTGGATCATGGAGCAGCTGCAGATAATGTGGATTATGTCACAGCTGGGAGCATCACATCTCCAGCAGTTGGTATGTGGAAGTAATCCTGCTTTATGTAATTTTACCGGTGACCAATGCCAATCATGTAGAATTTTAAATAAGCAAAATTTCAGTCTAGCTTCTCTAGCTCCTTTATTCAAATTTTCCATTAAATCCGTCCATTCCTCATCTTCATAAGAGACCGATAGATGTGTTTGCCATTTGATACGGAGATCACGTGTTAAGGGTTGTGAGAATAAGTGTAATGTAAATGTTTTGTACAAGCCAGATGTAACTCCCTTATGATTCCCCCAAGTATGTAGGTATGACACTACTGGTGAATTTTGCAGCAACCATGGTTGTGGTCCCAGAATTTTATTAAGGTAGGTATTGAGTTGTGCGTAATTCGATGCTTGATGCAATGGAATATTAAACTCATCTGTCAATTGTGCAAAATATTTAGGATCACCGTTATGTAGAAGTTGGTCTAATGTAATAATACCTGCTGCTTTCCATTGGGGCCAGAATAAAGTTTTTCCTTTAATACATATACCTGTGTTATTCCATATAGGGGCTCTCACATGTATACATGGATTAGAACCCAATAAGCGATGTGCTCTCTGCCATGTTTTGCGCATTGCAGATAACAGTGGATTATGAGAATCAAGGCGACTTGTACCTGTCCCATAAAAGGCTGAAAGACCCGTTTCTGCATACAACAAATGTCTCTCTATATATACCCATTGTGGTGTATTGGGATTTTCTGTTAACATATATGTTATTTGAGATAACTGTAACGCTAAAGTATAGTGCTCTATTGATGGGAGACTCAGACCTCCATTAGAATGATGCACTTTCAATTTATTCATAGCTAAACAAGGTTTTGTAGATCCCCAAATAAAAGATTTGATCTTAGAATCTATAAGGCGCAACGTGGATAAAGGAATCTGAAGAGGGAGTATTCCAAGTGCGTAGGTGAAACGCGGTAGTGTGACCATTTTTATAGCTTGAACTCTACCCCACATAGATAATCCCAATATCTTCCACTTATCAAAATCATGCTGCATCTGGGTGATTAAAGGACATAGGTTGTCTGCAACCATCCCTTCTGTTCCTTTATTTACTAGAATACACAGATATTTTAAGCGTGAATGTTGCCAGTGAAAGGGATAGCCTTGTATAGCTGCTTTTGTGGTGCCATCTGATATGGGAAGTGCTTCACTCTTATCCCAGTTAATTTTGTATCGAGAAAAAGAGGAGAATTCTTCTATGATTTTAATGACGGTAGAGATCGAGACAAATCAGTAATAGTGAGTAGAATGTCATCAGCATAAAGATAAAGTTTAGAGTCTCCCACGGGGAGAGGAATGCCTACAACATTATCTGACTGACGGATTGCTGCTGCTAGAGGTTCTAAAGGTAAAAGGAATAATAGAGGAGAAAGGGGACAACCCTGGCGAGTTCCTCTGCGAATTGCAAATGGATCTGAGATGAAACCTCCACAATTAACCTGAGCAGTAGGATGTTCATATAGTAGTTTTATTTTATTTATAAATTGGTTTCCCAAACCAAATCTCTCCAATACCTTAAAGAGATACTGCCACTCCACTCGATCAAATGCTTTTTCAGCATCTAGCGATAATGCCAAAGCATCGTCCTGACGGGACCTAGCAGAATGGAGCGTGTGTGCCAAAGTACGCAGATGATTCCTAGACGAACGTCCAGGCACAAATCCCACCTGTATGTGATGAATCAGGGAGGGCAGGACTGTGCGAAGACGAGAGGCCAGGACACTGGCTAGAATTTTAATATCGCAATTGAGAAGTGATATGGGACGATAACTACTACAAAGTAATGGATCTTTTCCTGATTTGGGTAGAACTGCTATCACCGCTTTATTAGAAAGACACCCCAAAGAAGCTTTGTGATCTGCTTCCTGAAAAGCGGCATGTAGACTATCTACTATTTTTTAACCCGACCAGCGATAAAATTCTGCTGGGAAACCATCCTCCCCTGGGGCTTTATGATATGGGAGCTTGGCTATAGCTTGCGAGATTTCTTCCTTCCTAATCTCACCTTCAAGAAGTGTCCTGCCTTCCTCAGAGAGGCAAGGTAATTCCACTTTTGAAAGAAAAGAGATCATTTTGTTTTGATCTATCTGGACTCCTGGGGTATATAAAGATTTATAATAAGAGGCAAATTCATGAAGTATATCTTAAGGACGAGTTAACATGAGTCCTCCAGATGATCTAATGGCTGGTATAGCCATGGCGGCCTCCCATTGTCGCAACTGCGCCGCCAGAAGCCTCCCTGCCTTTTCCCCCTGCGCATAATGCCTCCCCTTCATTTTTTGTAAGGCATATTCAGCTTTGGATGTGAAAAGGCTGTTTAATGCCATACGGGCTTGTTCCAATGATTTGCAATGCTGCAAAGTAGGTTTTTTAGTATATAATCGGGTAAATGTCTCAATATCTTGTTCTAGCTCTTTCTGACGAGTAGCATTTTGCCTATTGGCCTGTGCAGCATCCTTCATAAGTTGACCCCGGATGGTAGCTTTGGCTGCAGACCATAGAATTCCACCTGAGTCCACAGAACCTTGATTAAGGGAGAGGTAGTTTTGGAGGTGGTTTCGTAACTGTAACTTGCCCTCAGGGGTTTTATGACGCTGAATATTCATCCGCCAAGGTTTACGTCCAGGCTTGAACAATCCTGTTTGTAGAGACAAAAGAACTGGGGAGTGATCAGATATTGACGCTTCTAAGATATGCGACTCCTGGACTAGTTGAACTATTTTTTGGGTTATTAAAAAGTAATCTAATCGAGAAAGCGTTCCATGGGTAGGGGATGTAAATGTGTATTCAGTATCAATCGGATAAGAAAGGCGCCAATGATCTATCAGGCCATTATCCTCAATTATGTCACCCATAAGAGCTCTATCCGCTGCATTATTCTTATCAAAAGGACCAGTTTTATCCAAAATTGGATCTCTCACCAGATTCCAATCTCCTCCTATGATATATTGTGAAGCACCTATCTCTGATAGTAAACGATTCAAATGAAGAAGAAATGATTTTTTCGTACCTGTCGGGTCATAAACTGATCCTACACAAATATGAGTTTCTCCTATGCGTAGTTTGACAGACACATATCTTCCATCTGGGTCTTCCCATGTTTTTGAAATCGTAGCTGGTAAAGATTTACGGATAAGGAGTGCCACACCACATTTACAGATGGGACCTGCGTCTGAGGATCTTCTTTCCTGTATACTGCTGTGAAACACCTTTCCTACCCATTCTCTACATAACTTTTCAGATTCCAGCGCCTCAAGATGTGTTTCTTGGAGTAGAGCCACATCTACCTGTTTTGTTTGCAAATAAGAAAGTACTTTTTTTCTTTTGATATAATGCGTTAAACCATTAACATTCCATGTTATAACACGCAAAGGATGAGTGTTAGCCATGCCTATTTGTATGTCAGTGATTTTGTGAGGTTTTGATGAGTAATGGACCAATATATGAGGATGAGTGCGTTAATTGAAAGTAGTGGGTTTAATACCCAACGCTGAATTTATTGTCTGATTAGTCAAACATATGAGAGGGAAGAGGAGTAACTAGACAAAAGAGCACTGTTAAAGTCACGTGAAAGACAATGGGACTTAATAGAAGAAAATTCCTGGAGAAAAGGATATCAGTGAAAAGAGAAGCAAATAAAAAAAGCACACTAGATTCAATATAACTACAAAGTTATTCTACTTTTAGCTTTAGCCGCGGGTCTGGGCTCACTAGAGCGCCGCTACGGGTAGGGACCCCGTCAGGAGGATATAACCTTAACCAGGACTATTTAAAAGGAAATTGTAAGACCTGAATATTCAAGTACGTACAACGCTGGCTAATGACATACAAATATATACTAAACATCAGTAATTTGAAAGTGCAGAGAAAATTAACTGTATAGCATATCAAGAATTTAAACAGGTCTATAAATTCAATAAATTGCAACATTTCATTTCAGATATACAGAAAAATATGATTTAGAGAAACTTAAGATTCATAATTATAGGTAGCATATAATAGATATGTCCCTATAGATACTTTAAATATAATAAATACAGATATAAATATAAGTACTATCTAATAAATAACACCGATAATAAATAAATAAATAACTGAAGCAATAATTATCCGACCTATTTGTATATGCTAATTTCCTTTGGAACATAAAAACTATGTAATATGCAGATTCTGATGTAAGAAACTTGAAAATAATTATGTAAAGAATATTAGCTATGACCATATTTGTATTAAAAAGGCATATTTCTGCATATACCTACTTTTCAACTATAGGAGAATATAAATAATTCAATAACTTCAATGCACTAAGACATTCCGTTTCAAATATAACCAATGCAATACAATTTTGAGGTCTTATGAATCAAGACTGTAAATAATATACAATAAATATGTAGATATCATACGCATATTTCATATCATAAGATATTTTCAGTGATATAGATGTAAATACATTTATAAGTATATCATTTAAAAAGTAACAATAAAAATAAATAGATAAATAATGTGAATAATACTCATCTGTCTTTTATGCAGATGCTAATTTTCTTTAAAGCATGAAGATCGTAGGTTAGTAAATTTCTGATGTGAGGAACTCTCAAGATAACTATATGGAAGACATAATCTAAAGCTATATCAACAATAAAAGGAGTATATCACTAGAGCCTATTCTCCATCTGAGGCAGATTTTAAGGGGGAACGAGATTTGTCTCTATTCTGATCTTGAGTAAAAGTAGACATTGTTTGCAAGGCAGAGGTTTTGTCTTCATGTGTGCGAATGGATCGTTCAATATCTCTACCACGATGTCGAGCCTCGCTGACATTGCGACGTCTATTATCTGTCGACTGTTGAGGACATTTAGGACCTTGAGAAATCTGGCGTGGAGAAGTATGTTGTATATCCATGTCTTGCATTATCATGTCTTCCAAAAAATGCTGCGAGTCCTCAGGATTGTAAAAGTCTTTTGAGTCACCATTTTTGGTAAAGCGAAAACGAGCCGGGTCAAACAATCCATATCTGATGTCCATTTTACGCAGTTGAGGCCTCATGGATAGGAAAGCTTTTCTTCTATCGTTAGTTTCTCTTGAGAAATCAGCTGCCATACGGATTTCATGACCATCATAGATGTATGAGCCTTGTGTGCGCGCCGCCATTAATAATTGCTTCACTTGTTCATGTCTCAAGAAGCAGGCAATGAGGGGTCTTGGACGAGCATCCAATTCTTTGCATGGAGGGCCGATACGGTGTGCCCGTTGAATTTCAAGCAAGGGATCAAAGTGAATACCAACCAATTTGGGAAGAATATCGCATAAGAATGCTCTGGCATTCTGACCTTCAATTTTTTCTGGAAAGCCGAAGAAACAAACATTATCTCTTTTGCTACGATCTTCCAGGTCAACCAACTTGCTGCGAAGGAGTAATAGTTCTTGGTCTCTGTTTTGTACTGAGTCAAGTCTGGTTTCTACTATTGTCAATCGATGGTCCAGCCCTTCAGTTTTATTATGAAATTGCACAATGTCTGCTCTAATTGACTTGGCTTCTGTCGCAAGAGCAGAGATGTTAGTGTCCATATCTGTCAAACGACAGCTAATGGTCGATATTTCTTGTAGAATGCGATCCATGGTTTCTCCTGATATTGCAGTTGAAGCAGTCTGAGGCGGGTTAGACAATGGTAAGGTTGAACCCTTCGTAGACATATTGCGTGATTGTTTAAGTACGTCTGCAAAGAGTAGTTGCTGAGAAGATTTGTTCTCGTGCTTGTTGTTAGGCATTCGTACAACAACTTGTGTATTTAAATATAGTGTGAGTAATATTGATTCAAGTCTACTGACTGAAATAGAGCAGTTTTGTATTTGGCTATAGTTGTAACTGAATGTTAAGGAGGTACCTGCTTATTGACTGTGAGTGAAATAAACTACAAGAAGAGTTCCACAGATTTATATAGCGGACTTGCTTTCGTGTTTACTGTTAAACAGTCAATTAGGATTTAAGTTGCTTTGATATTGTATTAACAGTTGTAAAGTAAGTCTTAGGTTAGAATTGTATTATAATTCTGCTGTTCCTTGGTTACACTGTTATGTAGAATACACTTCTATTTTGACCATCAATTTAGTGATGAAACATATTCAATACTTTAGGGCAGTAAGTATCAGTAGGATAAGATTTTCTAGAAGATGCCACCAATTACACATGAAAGAACAGAATAGAATGACAGGAATCCTTTATGAATTTCAAAAGTGACAATTCTGAGTCATGTGAAGGACTGAGTCTTCCAGGCGCTCCTGGACCCAACAATTCTTTAATGGCCACAAGTCTTCCTTTACAGTAAAGTCAATGTTAAATTCTGCCCAGACCAAATTCAAATATCAGTATCCAGGAGTTTTGTTTTCAAATGTTTCACGTTCCTCAATTGTATTGAACTCAGTAAATTAGTAAAAAGGTAAATAACAGACCCATTTTGTTGCACTTACACAGAGGAATAGTTTCAGTCACTCTATACATCCGCTGTTTTGAATGATTTAGTCCGCTTGGGAAAGTGTGTTGGCAACTGCTTTATTTGTAGATTGTGTGCTGAGGTAATCAGTCAAGGTGGTTGGAAGAGGCATGCAGAACACTGTCTTTAAAGGGTTGTAGCCGGTGTGTTGTCTATGTAGCTCATGAAAGAGGGAACCGCCCGGTGACAATATGGGTGCTGTTGATAGTGTAACGCCATGAAAGGTTCACTGCTCCACAAAGAGTCGAAGAAATGTGACTGAATAAAGGTGCAAAACAACCGTTAGCCTCGGCTCCTCAGAAGGAAATAAGACACGTGAAAGTGCACCTCCATAACAATGCGCGCGTAAACTCATACCTCATTGAAGCCCTGGTTATGAGAAATGTTTTTTATCTTTGGAGCTGCTGTGCACAAAAACACCACAGGTTAGCCTCGGCTCCCCAAGAGGAGATGAGACATGTGAAAGTGCACTTCCATAACAATGCGCGCGCAAACGCATATCTCATTAAAGCGCTGGTTATGAGGAATGTTTTTTTATCTTAGAAGCTGCGGTAAACAGAAACACCACAGAGGCACAGAGGCGAGCGGTTTAGTAAAACCGTGGCCTCCGAGGTGACACCAGCCCGGCATACTCCGGTTACCTCAATATAAGATGTCACCAGACTCAAAATATAACAGAGGTATGTAGAAGTAAGAAAAGCTTGCCTTTCTTTATGTTGGTGTTTCGAATTCCTCCCAGTTGCAGCGAATGTACACGGAACCCGCCATACACTGGCTTTGAAGAGTCCTCACCGGGCGGCAGTCTTACGCGAGGTCCGAGGCTTCTGGTATCTCTTGGGGCCTGTGGAGTGCCGATTGCCTCAAAACTTCATTACCTCAGAACTAGCCCAAAAAGAGCTCATTTTTAATCGGAACTTGAGCCAGCTGCACCTGTAGCGTATGATGTCTTAAAAACTTCAATGCTGCATTCCTGGTCACACTGAGGAGAGCGCCACCTCTGTTCGAGGTCTGTCCCGCGGCGGAGCTCTGTCTTCAGGCGGCCATTTTCCTTCGTGGCCAGACCACGCCCCCGTTCTGTCTAATTCTTGTTGTACATACCTATTTAAACTGCAACCTCTTGCGCTGTGCCAATCATCCAGCAACAATGATTGGCATGTGATCAGATATGTACCCCATCCCTAAATAATACAATGTGACTTGTTGTTCTTGAGTGCCACCCATCTCCTAGTAATCCTAAGGACATGTTTAGATTTGCTGCTCACCACCTACAAATGCCTACAGGCATCTGAGAGTCTCTGTAAGAAGAACTGACCTGTGGCAGCGTCACCACCGATATGTCCCAATGGCATAAGCTTCCTTTATTTTACACTTCAAGCACTGAATTGGCTCTGAGGTTTTAGTGTTCCATCAACCTTCTCCCAAAAAGAGCCCAAGCATGGAAGCGCATCGACATCCCAAGGTGTAGTGAGCTACCCGGCCCATTCCAGGAAGGCTCTTTGCCCCAGATGTTGTTGCACTACATCCTCTGGCCGGGCAAAGTCAGAGGCTATCAATAAAAGGGTCCTAGACCGCACGTGGTCTTTCACCCATACTACAATAACTGAGTGGTTGATTGTGATTAGCTGTGCAGTGTGTGTAAGCAGGAGGCTAGGCCCCACCTTCACATCGGTGACAAGGAAGTCACCCTTGCGGTAAGGGAACTGTAGCACTGCTGTAGGAGCAATTGCTGCGCTCCAGTGTGCAGCTGATGGTGAGGTCACTAGTTGGTGACTCTGCGACTCCGCCTGCAATCGAGGTTCAGAGGTCAAGCTGCCACAGTCCTGCTGCAGCCCCACCGGGGTGAAGGAAGAATTGTCTACATTTTGCTGGGAGCTCAGGAAGTTGCATTCTAGAAAACACTCCCTTCAGTCGTGTTGAGGCCCCTGTTTTGCTCCTCTGCGTCAGCAGAAGCATGCCGCGCGTGAAGGGATCTGCCCGGCGCTCGAAAAAGGCACAGAACAGCCTGAAGGAGTGCTGGCAACGCCCTGTATGAAGGCAGTGGAAGTAAGCGGGACCCTTGAAGGCAGGCTAGTGGGAAAGGACTGCCCACGTACAGGGAGTAGCCTGGAGAATAAAAACATATTTTGGCCAGGGATGAGAGAAGATCAAAGGGAAAAAACAACATAACCAGTAAACAAAGGCAAAAGTACAAAATAAATAAATAAAATATAAACTAACCTAAACCCTGATCTCCAAGCAAATGGCGGAGAACAGACTCCAAGTGACCCAGCCAGGCTACACATAGGCTGAATGTAGGACGGTGAGTGCAATAACAACAGCAGGGAACCATGGCAGATGAGGATAATGCTGCATCAAATCAAGGGCCACAACAGTGGCAGATACCACAGCAGCACATGCTGGTAGGTGTGCTTCAGCCGTTCAATGAACTTGTTGACCCTGCTGCAGCTGAGCCTAGGTGGAAATCATAGGTGGGGAGACTGAACAGTTATTTCATTGCCACCCAAGAGAATGATGGGGAGGTTAAGCGCTCCATGTCGCTCCACTATGCAGGGTAAGAAATATATAAATTGTTTGAACATCTCCCCAACGCAGGTGCAGCGGATGACTACAGCACAGCGGTGAGAGCCAGCAACGTGCACTCTGACCCGCAATTAAAACCAGATTTTGAAAGATTCAAGCTCCGCCACACCTGCCCATGAGAGAGTGAGCCCACTAATGCTTTATACGCCTGCCTACACGAGCTGGCCAGCATGTGCACGGCAGACGATCAGCCAAAGAAAATCAGGCCTAATACTGCGACAACCAAATATTCGTTTAAATGACATCCTTATCATTGCAAGATCCCACGGCCTGTCAGCAGCAAGGCCACAGAGATGGACATAGCAATAACTCAGATACCAGTCAAATCCCCCAGCGTGAAAATGGAATGCGCAGATGCTGTGTACATGAGATGGAAGGTGACCTGACCCAAGGTGTCAGCACCCACACAGACGGGGAGGCAATGCAAAAACTGTGGCCATGAAGAACACTCTCTGGAGAACTGCCCGGCGCAGGGGCGCATGTGTTCGAGCTGTAGAAAACTCAACCACTTTGTGAAAGTGTGCCTGAGGTGGTCCGAGGGGAAGTGGGGCCCGTGGGATGTGGACCCCGATAAAAGCGGTTCGGCAGCTATCACTGGATGACCCGGAACTTCAAGGAGAAGCCAAGCGCACCCAGTGGGTTGGATACCAACAGGAAGACTCCACATCCGAAGAGGATGCATTCCTCATTTCATTCACGGGAGATCTTAAATGGCACAGACGGCCACAACCCATGTGTTGGGTGGCGATTGCTGGGTTAGATGTCAAGGCTCTCATCAACATGGAGGCCGGGCTCAGTGAATGTGATGGGCATACAACAATATTAACGCCTCAGTCTGAGGACTGTTCAGTCCCCATCCACACGAAGATCTACACGTATGGAGGTCAAACCTCATTGCCTTTCAAAGGACTCATGAAAGTATGTACAGGGTCCAAAGGCCAAGAAATCATGACGATGTTCCATGTGGTGGACAGAGAGGCAGACACATTGCTGGGAACTCATACCACAGACAATCAGGGGCTAGTGTAATTTGGCAGGAATGTGCAAGCGTACCAAGTGGACGAACTGTTGAACCTGTTCCCGGAGCTGTTTAATGGCCTGGGTTGCCTGTGAGCCCCACCTGTCAGTCTTCAGATCAATGAATCTGTCAAGCCAGTAACCTCACGCTATCGCTATGTACCATTCCATCTGAGGCTGCCGGTGGAACAGGAGCTGGATAAACTGGAGCGCTTGGGGGTGATCGAGAAGGTATCAGGTCCCTCGCCCTGGGTGTCCTCAATAATGAAAGCGGAGAAATCTAAACACCCAGTACAAATACGACTGTGCATTGATATGCACCTTCCAAACAAGCCCATCAAGAGGGAGAGGCACATCACTCCCACAATGGAAGACATTATAGTAGTTTGAATTGAGCCAGGTGGTTCTCCAAATTGGACCTCAATGTTGTGAAATCACCAACTCCAGCTAGCAGAGGAAAGCAGGTATATAACAACATTCTCCACACATCTGGGTCTGCGCAGATACAAGCAATTGAGCTTCAACATTTTATCAGTGGCGATGGTGTTCCAGAATGCTAAAGGGAGAGACTGTCTGGACTACAGGGTGTCATGAATGTCAGTGAAGACATATTTATCTATTCTGCACCAGCTGAGGAACATCACCAATGCCTGTGGGCCACCTTGAAGCAGCTATGCAAACACTGTGTTACCCTTCATAGATAGATGTGTTCATCTTTCTAAACCACCATTGAATTATTTGGGTATGTCTTCACCAGGACGGGGTGAAGCTTGACCCCAGAAGATCACAACCATCAAGCTGGCTCCGGCTCCAAGCAACGCCTTGGAAGTGCACACTTTCCTAAGCATGGCCACTTATTGTGGTCGATTCAACCCCAACCTGGCAACAATTGCGGAACCACTGAGAGCACTAACAAAAGTAGACACTTGCTAGGTGTGGGGACCAGGTGAGGAGGAGGCTTTCCAGAGGGTAAAGGCAGCCATCCTGAGCAAGACAACAATGGCATATTTTGACCCGCAGAAAAGAACGGAGCTGCTGGTCGACGTGAGCCCAGTAGGCCTTGGAGCGGTGCTCACGCAGGAAGTGGAGCCAGGGAGAGGGCACTTCTGGCGTTTGCAAGTAAAGTGCTCACGCTAATGGAAGCAAGATATGCTCAGATTGAAAGGGAAGCCCTTGCTATCAAGTGGGCATGTGGACATTTTCACTTGTATCTCAGTGGGAGGTCGTTCAGGGTGGTCACCGATCATCAGCCATTGCTCGCATTGTACAATGGGCAATTCAGCTGCAGCATTACCAGTTCGAGGTGCTCCACCAACCAGGGTCCAAGAACCCAGAGGATTTCCTATCACGCCATCTGCCTCAAGTCAATAGGGAGGTAGATGGAGAGGCGAATCCCACAGAGGAGTACATCTGATTGGTGTCTCAAGGAGGCTGCCTGAGGGCATGGAGCCTATGAGAAATGGAAAGGGCGACCGCTGGTGATACTGTGCTGAGAAGGGTGCTTGAGGTACATCAGCAGGGATCATGGAATGACTTCTTACAAGACGTCAACAGCTGGAATTGTCCGGACAAGGAGCGGTTAACCCAAATGTGAAGGGTACGGCACGAGATGAGTGCCACCCAGGAGTGTCTCGTACTGTGGGGCCCTGAGAGCCTGAAACAGCAGGTAGCTCTGTTGGCCCACGGAGGCCATCACGGAATGGCGAAAATGAAGTCTCACATGCGAGAGAAAGTATGGTTTGGCAATGTCCCGCATGCCAAGTCACCAGCAGCCCCGAAACTCCAGTACCAATTATCACAGAGGAACCATGTTTCACCCTGTGGTCCAAAGTGAACACGGACTTCAGGAGTTTCCCAGATGGAATTTCCACCCTGGTCATCATGGGCAGTCATTCAAAATACCAAGTGGTAGAACTGGTTAAATCAAAGGAGAGGATGTGGTGCAGTGGCCAGAGCTGCCAACTCGGGAGCTGGGGATCCGGATTTGAGTCTCGGCGTCAGCTCAACATCCTGTGATTCTGGGCAAATCACGTAATCTTTCTGTGCCCATGGACAGCGCCTAGATACACTCATGGGTGATAAGCTGCGCTATATAAATCTACAAAAAAAAAATCTATGGCATTTGCAGATGTGGCACCTGCGCTGGAAAAAGTGTTCACCCGGTTTGGTCTGCCGGAGAAAAGCAAAATGGACAATGCACCACTGTTTCAAGGATCTGAGTTCAAGGACCTGTTTAATCGATTGGGGATCCAACATCGCCGAATTACACCACCACCTCCCCCCGAATTGGCCACAAGCAAACAGGGAGGTTTAACGATTCTTCCGGACCCTGAACAAAAATGCCTGAGGATTGCTAACTACAAAGGGGTTAGCCCAGAGGTCAGCCTTCATCAGATCTAAGAGAATACCGAGGGACACCACATTGCATACTCATCTCTCATGTTGAGAGTATACAGGAGGGACATGATTCTGGTGCACCCAGAATGGACTCAACCAGAATATGACCCGGAGGGTGCCCAGACCTGGCGTGCATATATCAACACGAGGTCAAGCATCAAGAAGAGAGCGACTCTGCGGCAGATCAAGCAGGGTGTTCAAGTACTCCTCAAAGACCAAAAGCCTGGGTGGAAGTTCCGAACACCATTCAAACCAGGAGTGTGGACAGTGGTGATAGTGGATGGCACCATGATAACGGCCCAGAAAAGGGAGGAGACAATCAGTCGGAACGTGTCATGGTTCAAGAAAGTCAGCATGTCTGGTCAGCAGAGACAGGAGGAAGATGAGACCTAAGGGATCGATGACCCACCTGTGACAGAGGGACCCCTGAGCCAACCACAGTGTGGTGAAACCTCAACGGAGCTGGGGATTGGAGAAAGGAGTTGCATGAGGCCAAAGGAGACAAGGTCAAGAGAGATGGAGCAGACTGCTCATAACATCAGCGATATGACCTACAGCCACATCCCAAGCTGAAGCAGAAGTTCAGGGACTTTGTGAGCTCTGTCCAGGGATAAGGTTCAGAGCCAAGTGGGAAAGGGATGTAGTGAGCCACCCGGCCCAATCCGGGGTAACTCCAATGTGGTGTAATGTTATGATTTACTGTACTCAGATTCATCAAAGAAGATGCTTTGTTCATGGCCTGGGAATGGTGTGAGGGGATCGCCTTCAGTTCCTTGAATAACAATTTCTTAATGACTGGAGTGCTTTTAAAATAGCTCAGCACACTAGTGCCCGTAGGAAGTGCAAATGATTTGTTCATTTGTTGCATATGCAGCTCGAGTACACCTCAGTCCTTCCCTCCCTCTATTTCCCTGAACAGCCGCACGTCATGTGGTAGATCACGACAGAAGAAAGGCTCTGCCCGTACACGCAGAGGATACTCAGAACTATAAGGTACAGAAACAGACAAGCATTTGCATTTGAATAGGTCTCGCATTTGCAAGAGTTGGGCGCTGTAGATGACAATGTCTTTTACCTATGTGTTATGGTTTGGAGTGCAGTGGATATATGTGGTGTGGAGTGGAATTATGTGGGTTGTATTGAAATTGTTAGTTGTGGAATTGTGTGGTGTGTAGTGGAATTATGTGGCATGGTGAATAGATAGGGGTGAGAGTTGCACAGCATAGATAGAAAGGAAGATAGAGAGGGATAGGTAGTTTGTGCAGGAAGTGGTGAATGAACTTGAGACAGAGGAGCAAAAAGAGTGCGAGAAAAAGAGGGAAAGAAGAAGAGAGCAGGCCACAGGTGCATAAAGATGGAGGACCTGTGTACGCAGAAGACACCCAAAGAAGAAGAGGAGAGAGTGGGATTGAGGGACAGAAACCTTGAAAAGGCACGGGAAAGAAACTGCACTTAGTATGTGTGCGCAGGCAGTATAGAGAGGACATGGGGGTGCGAGGGAGAGATGAGAGCGGGTAGTAGGATTGCAATATGAGCGGCGGTAGTGGCAGTGTGAGGGAGAGATGAGAGGGGCAGTGGGTGTGTGGTGGAGATTTGACAGGGTTGTTGGAAGTGGAAGAGAGAGATGTGTTGGCTTGGAACAGTGGCGGCCAGCACAGGTGAGAGCGGTAGGGCAGTGGGGCGGGGCGGAGTGGAGGTATGGAAGTCGACAGACGGCGGGAGGTAATATTAAATTTTAAAAAAATTAAAACACTTACCTAGCACTCGCCGCATCACCAAGGTGGTGATGCGGCGAGCGCAAGGTAAGTGATTTTATTTTTTAAAATGTAATATTACATATCCTGTTGTCTGTTGACTAGGAAACCCCCACCCCACACCGCGCCCCTGCTCTGCCCCATCACCTCACCGCTCTCACCTATGCCGGCCGCCACTTGATTGGAATTGTTTGTTGTGGAATTGTGTAGCATTGAATTGTGTTGTATTGTGAGGTTGTGTAGTGGAAATATGTGGTATGTCAGTGACATACCATTGAATGTTGTTTCCTAGAATAACTTTTTATCCATGCCTAAAATGGATCCTGAGAAAAGAATGTTTGTGGTTGGAAAAGGTCATCTACATGGCTCTGAAGAGTCTGCTCTGCATTTTCTGCAACAAGTCTATTTTGAGCTATGAAGAATGAAGCCATCCACAGTAATAAGTTGCACATCCATTAGGGGCGTGGTCTTGTGATGCTTTAGACTTCATACCTGTTCAATCCTGTCTGTGGTGGAGAAGCCAGTATGAAGCTTAACTCAGTGGACATCCCAGTAAGGTGTAGTCTGCGTGTAACAAGACTACAAGTAAACAATGCCTTTTATTCCTTCAGCCTTGCCCTAGAGTATGCAACAAACGATAGACTCTTCAAGTCCTGAGCTAACTTAAGACTTTACAATGGCATGTCCTAGGAGGTTATCTGAGGTGAGGCTAAAATGGAAAAAAGGGCAGCAAGCATGGTGCTGTGCCTTAGCAAACAGCTGGGCATAGCTTGAGGAAAGAACCTACTGCTAGTGCTGTGGAGAGGCTGCTCTGAAAAACTGCCATAGAAAAAATGAGTCTCGCATTTGTGTGACTTAGAGGTATTGATGTTGTAAATGACAATGTCTTTTACCTATGTGTTTTGGATTGGAGTGGATGTCTGTTGTGTGGAGTGGAATTATGTGGTTTGGATTGAATTGTTAGTTGGGGAATTGTGTGTAGTGGAATTGTGTGGAGTGGATTTGTGTAGTGGAATTATGTGGCATGGTGTGCAGTGAAAATATGTGTATAGTAATTATGTGGCATTGAGTGTACTGGAACTATGTGGAGTGTAATCGGAGCACCCTCCAAATTGATGCCTCACCCTCTTTCGAGAGCAAACTGGCTGACGTGTGCAGATGCATGCCACCAAGAGTTTCCCCAGGCCTTTACCTACCAAGAGTACAATGACCACGAGAAGGTTGCATTTCACCTCAATGTCATTTATTTTGTCAGTAGCTGATGTTCCTGCTGAAGAGTTTGTTATTGAAGGTTGCCTGCGCTCAGCAGATGTCCGTGAACCTTAGACTCTACAGTAGTGAGGCCTGATAAGCACTTTTGTTTAACGGAGACAGTTGCTTCCAAAATGAGACATTTCCAGAGTTAACATTCCAAATCCAATTAAAACACCACATTTGCAGCGGGCACGAAACAAATTCCATAATTGTACATAACTACTGAATAAAATTACTTTATCCAACTCAATATTTTTAATGGGAAAAAGCAAAGCAGCACCCGAATAGACAAAAAGACAACAGAGGTATAAATGTGCCCTTATGTGTAAACATTATGTAACAATTGCACGTGCATGCCATGCAATTATAATGGGCACAGAACCCAAGCATTCATGGACGAGTTGTGGTTGGTGCACAGGAGGTAGCCACAGCTGCCAAGCGGCCTCGTGTTATGTGCACCTTCTCAGCCAGACCACTCTTTCTGGCTACAGACAAGTTGCAGACTGGGACTAGTAGTTTGAATCTTACAGTATGTGTGTGGCCTCATGAGCAAGGCACACAGAAGCTAAAAAGCCACGTGGTCAATTGGGCCTTGAGGGACAGAGGTCCACTTGGCAGCGGAAACGCCGTAGTAGAGCTCAGCTCAGGGGAGGGATAGGTGAAGCAGGGGCCATCAGGCTTTAAAATCTGACTCACAGTCCCAGCATAGACAGCTTGAGGTCGGGCTGGTTGAAGAAGAAGGAGAGTACCAGTCAATGTGGAATGCTTGCTGTAATGTACATTTGTCTCTGCAACAGTGCGGTATCGATTTGGGCAGTTCCGGAAGCAAAGTCCTCTAGTCTGAAGGAACCAATGGGGAAGATGCGCTGGCACGGCTGAGTGGCGCTTGGCTGCGGAAGGCGTTAGGGACACACTCAGCCTGAGACATTATTTATTAGGAATAGCCTTTACATTCTCTCAGGACAAATGGTTGTTTATGCCCCAGTCCCCTGAGCCGACTCACCCCTATTATAAGTCACTGACAAGTTACGAGTGACGAGAGGCAGCAGACATGGATGTGCAGTAGGCACATTGTCCAACCTTCGCACCAAGCAGAGGAGCTGGTAAACTACCGCAGTGCAGTACCACCGTGACCATGAGCACCACTACGCCTCCCAGCCAACGCTGGCCCAGCACAAAAAGATATCTCTTATTAAATTGCGCACTGAGTAAACCACTAGCATATGTAAACTGAACGGACATTTTAGAACAAACCCAAGCTGCGAAATAAGTAATAGACAATCTGCCATCTTTCTGGTTCATAACAATTCAAAAAAGTTCTCCCAAACCAACAGAAAAGCAATGCAAGTGTAAGGAAGCTGTACTTAGCCGGTGCTCCTCAGCGAAAAACGGAAGTGACATATTGCTGCATGAACCAGTTAGGAGGCCTCAACGAAGAGCGACACTGGCCAGAACCAATGGTAAGCAGCAGGTGGCAGCAAAGTCCTTTATCGAATACAGCAGGTTTTGCAGATACCTAAAAAAGGGATTGGTGAAGGCAATACAGCAAAACAAGGCTATTCAAATTCAACAAGTTCTTATTTACTTCACTGCACTTCCCTTCTGATCTTCACACTGCCTTTGTGCACACCCTCTCCCAGAGGTAGCTCCAGATGACAGAAATAATCCAAGCAGAAATAAACCTCATTTAGAATGTTTAGTTGCAGCTAAGGGTTCATTAAATTTACACCGACAGGTGAGTTTCTGTTTAGAGTTTAACCGTAAAAACAGAAATGTTCATTTTGCAAATGTAAGTAGGACTCTAGTGAGATTTGTGTTCTAGAGCTCAGTTTTTTTTACAAACTTCAAACATGGGAAACAGAAGCACTTGTGCATTGTGGAGGGACGCAAGATAGACAAACTGCTGACTTTCTGAAGCCCTTTACAAAAGCCCCAAACACAGATCATGTAATGTAATGTTATATTATATTATGTCATGGTTTTAAACAGTATTTGTAAAGCACATGTCTGTGATTGTCATTAACTCATATTGCTGTGGGATGTCTTGAGAGTTTTTCTACTTGGCAGCGGAGTTTATTGCAAATACGGTTTTGATATATTCAGCGTTCTGTGTGAATGATGTCTGCGTACCTATATGTATGGTGGTCTTTACATGTTAGGTCTGCATGTTTTGGTCTGTGTGTGCATGCTACTTATCTATATGTGTGGTCTATATCAATGTTTGCATGAATGTGTGTTTCCCTGATCGTGTGTCAATGTTGCCCTGCCCCTATTTCTGTTCAGAGATTGTATGGACTATGTCTGTGTCTCTCTGACACACTATCAGTGTTTCCCTGTCCCAATATCCATCAGTCCCTGTGTTCATGTCTCTCTGTCTCAGTTTCCCTGTCTCCTTGACCCAGTGTATTTGTCCCAGTGTCAGAGAGGAAGGAGCTTAGAGGAAGCACTTACTTCGTCAAGGATGTCCACCCGCCTTCGATACCTACTGCAGTCCCACTCTGGATCCTGATGGTATCGAAGTGCGGCGACATCCTGGTGTTTAATGCTGCATTGCCGGAAGTCGGGGGGAGTGGCCACGCCCCGCGCACAGCTGTGTATCCTTATCTCCCCAGGGGTCGGGTGAGTGGCCACGCCCTGCACGTAGGTCACGGGACTTCGTGCAGGTTTGCGTCCATGTGGAGCACTAGAGTGGGTGTGAATTTACTACCACGGCAAGCGGAAGTGAGGCTTGCATTTACAAACACGTGCGCTATGCGGAAACCATGCATATTATCAAAGGCTAATGGAATTTGGGCCTTGGTAGTTATTCGAAATAGGCCACAAATAAGGAAGAGAATTACGCTCACAGTTATGGAAAAAATTAATATTATTATTATTGTGTAACAGTCACAGGGGTCAGTCTCGCAATGTTAGAAATTGCTCTCCAGCGAGCGGGCTGCCCGACCTGGGTGTTATGGTGTAACAGACACGGGGGTCAATCTCGCAATGTTGGGAATTGCTCTCCAGTGAGCGGATTAATATGTCTTACATATCTGGAGGTGACATTGGGTGAACTAAAAAATTAAATCGATCATCTGTGGCTGCTGTGACCTGGGGTATCAATGGTGGTAAAAGGTCAGAGGTGATCGAAATAGAGGTAAAAAGAACTCAGTGGTCAGTCTAGTTATTTTCCCATAGCTGTAATGGGCTTGCAAGGGATACAATGGAATGTATGTAACACAGGTACGTCATGCATGTGTGTATGGTGTTGACACAAGCTTTTTAGAGATTATTGAGTGCATTCCAAGGTATGTTATCATTGAGGCCCTTCTTATTGGTGGACAGGCGGTATACCCAGCGTTGCACCTTTTCAAAGAGTCGGTTATGGAGATTAGGGATTTTTATTTGTATTTGTATTGGGATTTGTAAAGCGCAGGAATCACCCCCGAAGGGGTATCTCCGCGCTGTAGAAGCAGGTGAGTCAGATAAACATGGGCAGACAGGTTTACGCTCTAAACAATACTGTTTTCAGGAGTTTCCTGAAACCGAGTAAGTTGGAGCATTTGCGTAGTTCCTCGGGCAGGGTGTTCCACAATTTAGAGGCTAGATGGACAACGGTTTTGCCTCCGGTTCTAAACTTCTTAAACCGAGGAACCACCAGCAACCCTTCACCTTCCGTTCTAAGATGACGATTCGGACAATAGATTTTAAATTTATCTGACAGGTAGCTGGGGCTCGCACCATATAAAGCTTTATGGGTGAGACAACAAAGCTTAAAATTAATTCTCTGGCGGATGGGGAGCCAGTGAAGTTGTTGGAGCAATGGACCTGAGGAGGTGCGAGGTGTTTTTTTTAGGGCCAGGCGAGCCGCCACATTTTGTACAATCTGCAATCTAGTTAGTAGGGATGTTAGTATCCAGCTGTTCAATTACCACCCAACTTAAATCGTTGGTGGTATGTCCTGTTTCAAGGTAGTGGTCTGTCATCCTGGTCGTGCTCCGTTTGCATCTGATGTTGCTACGGTGTTCACAAATGCGGACTTTGATTTTTCGATTTGTCATGCCGACATATCGGAGGCCGCAAGGGTAAGTGATCAAATAGATCACGTTGCAGGAGTTGCAATTGGTGTGTTTGATTATCTGCCATGTTTTACCAGGTTCTAAATTTAGAGATTTCACTGATTGAGTCAGGTGGCATACACTGCAGTTTCCACAGGGAAAATGACCAGTAACGTTGGGTAACCCCCATGCATTTCGGACCATTCGCGTGGGGTGTTCCTGTGTTCGTGGACGGGTAGACACTAAGCTGTCCTTGAGGCTCCGTGCTCTTTTATAGGAAAACATAGGTTTTTCCCAGTTGAGTTTCCCTGTTCCCAAAATTCTCCAGTGTTTCTGTATGATCTTTGATACCTGATTGGAGATGGCGTTATAAGTAGTCACACAAGTGAGTGGTATAGGGGATGGTGCCCGTTCCGTTACTTCCAGTAATCCTTCTCTATTCTGGTTTCTGGCACGTTTTTTGGCAGTCCGGATTACTTTTTCAGGGTATCCACGTTCTTTCAATTTCAACGACAGGGAGGTCGCTTGTTGTTTGTAGTCTGTGATGTCACTACAGTTCCTGCGAAGTCGTAGCTCCTGTCCGAATGGCAGATTTTTGTGTAGTGGCCTCGGGTGGAAGCTGTCGAACCATAGCAGTGAGTTCCTGGCTGTGGGTTTGAAGTGGGTCTTCGTTGTTAATTGTCCCCTCTCTGCTGTGATGTCTAAATCAAGGAATGTGATGGTTTTCTTATCCACAGTGGGTGAATTTTAGATTCTTATCACGCCCATAGATCCAAGTGAGGAATGTTTTTAGAGTCTCATCCTGGCCCTCCCAAACCATGAAGATGTCATCAATGCATCTCTTGTAAAATTTGATGTTTTCTTTAAAGGGCATGTCTGGGTTAAGGATGTGTTTCTTTTCAAAATCAAACACATACAAACCGGCCACGCTCGGGGCAAAGGTGCTGCCCATCGAGGTGCCGTATGTTTGTAAGAAAAGATTGCCCTCAAATTCAAAGAAGTTGTCTTTGAGGGCTAAATTGGCGCATTGTAGGATAAATGCCCTAGGTGTGTTGTAGTTCCAAGTGGTCGCTTCCAGAGAAGTTTGTAGCACGTTCAGTGTGTCATCCTGGGGGAGGCTGGTATACAAGCTCTCAATATCCAGGCTCACCAAGAGTGAGGTGTCTGGATTAAATTTGAGAGAGTCAAGGTGCCTTAGAAGGTCTTTAGTATCTTTGAGATAGGTAGATGTGGACTGGACAATAGGTTGCAGGAAGAAGTCACAAAAGCGAGATAAGGGCTCAAGTAGAGAGCCGATGCCTGACACAATGGGCCGGCCTGGTGGAGGGTTTTTGTTTTTGTGTATCTTTGTGAGCGTGTAGAAATAGGGAATCTTCGCCTCACTAGTTATTAGGAATTGGGCCTCGTGTTTACTGATGATGCCTTCTGTTTCTGCATCCTCCACTAAAGCTAGAATTTTCGCTTTTAATGGTCCGCTCAGGTCTTGTTCCAAGCGTTTATAGTTCTTTTCATCGTTGAGCAGGCGGCGGCATTCAGTTTGGTAGTCGTCCTTATTTTGGAGTACTATACCACCCCCTTTATCAGCTGATTTAATGATGATATTGTCATTGGACCTTAATATCTTAAGTGCCTCAAATTCGGTGCTGGTTGTATTTTTGAAGTGTCTTCTTTCAGATGTTTTCTCAATTTCGTTAAATACTGCTTGTTCAAAAGTGATTAATTCCACCAGTATGGTGTTTGGGGGGTTGTAAATGTTGATTTGGCTCTCAAGCAAGCATCCCCTTGTCCTTCTTGGTTGTCTCCTGTTGGATGGTTCTCGAAGAAAGCTTTTAGTTTCAGTTTCTGGAAGAATTCGGCCAGCACACAATGTAGCTTAAATTTATCAAGTTTGCTGGTGGGTACAAATCCCAAACCCTTGTTGAGTAGATCTTCTTCAGTGGGGGTGAGGGTGTGGGAAGATAAATTTGTCACTAGGCTCTGTTGGAGCTGGGTCCCACTTGTTGGTCTCTGGTTCTGCTCCTCGTGTTGGCCCCTGGATTCTGATCTTCTTCCCAGTGCACTTGGTTTTGCCACCTTCTCCTGCCGCGTCCTCTTCTGCCTCCCTTAAAAAAGGAAACCTTAGATTGCTGTTCATGAAGGGCAGTTGAGGCTTTGTGAAGGGTGGATTCCATCCATAACGCATGTGTGGGTTTGGTGGGGCATACGGGCCTGGAAAATTCATTTGGCCTCCCGGAGGGTAATTGGGACAAGGTTGTTGCCAATTCTCGGGGCGTCCTCTCCCCCGTTGTCTGTGTCGATAACTCCCCCCACTCGATCCACTATTAGTTGACGAGTCATCATCAGAGGATCCGCCTGACATCTCTTGCCGTTTCACTGGTTTATAGTCAGGGTCTGCATACGGGTATGTCTTAGTATAAGAACATTTTTCAGAAATTTTAGAATTTTAGATTGGGTCAAATTCTTTTTATACTCTGCCATCTCTTTATTTACTTCATCCAGCCATTTCTTGAATGCGGTCAGGGTTGTCTTGAAATGATTTTCCGTGGCCTGGATTTCTATCAGAATGGAATCCGACAGCCGTTTGGTTGTCTGGATGATAAGGATGATCCAATCCCTGGTGCAGTGCCAGCAGTGGTCGAAGTGGGGGAAAAAAAGTAGGGGAACTGTGGGCGGAGAATCAGAGGGTGGGAATAACCCTTGGATTCGGTCAGTGGGCGGAGTCAGGGGTGTGGCAGAAAGAGCAAAATATCCCAATTTTTAGTATTTGTTTCCCATTTCACTAACCGGTTACAGCTTATTATGTTATTTAATTTAACCAATGGATACACATGTTTATTTAAGGTTTAATATGAGTTATTGACATTAAAATACATTCACAAAGTGGGATACGTTTCCAATCACAGAATGTCCCAAATATCCTTAAAAGTGGAATTGCAAGCCATTTGTCTCCCAGCCATGGAGTTTCTGTCATCAGCACTTCTCCTCCCTTTTTCCACAAGAGCAGTTCAAACATGAATGGCAAAATATCATAGTTTGAAAATATTTCCCACATAATTATGGCTCTGCCATATTTGCCACATAATACATCATCTGCTGCATAATCTGACGATTTTAACTTAAAAGTTTTTATAGCTCAAACAGATTAAAAGTTACTTAAAAATGTAACTTGTGCTGCTGTGAAGTGGACGGCCCTTTGCAAAGGTTGACTGGTCACCTTTCTCTCTGCTGCAGTTGTATATTCCACTGGTACTAATAATTAAAAATCTTTGCAGAGACTGTTAGCATGTGTCAAAATAATAAAGTATCAGAAAATGTACAGCACCACTAATACCAGTGTAGGGTGTCAGAGCACTTTACATCACACATATTACACAGAGACAATCAATTATACAAGTGTAAATCACTGTATAGGAAATGTTACATAAGACAAAGGACTACAAGGTGTAGGAGTCACATGACAACCATACTAGTAGGCAGCATAGTTTAATAGTGATTGGTCTGGAGAAACACAAACTCTGAATTTAAAACGTAATACCATGGTTGGGGGTTCTCTTTAATAATCAGAATTGATTTCTACCCAAATGAACCCTTTTTTGCAACATTAGATAATCAAAGACTGGGGAAAAAAACCATAACGCTCTAATTTATACCTTGCAGTTTGCATGCAGCTATTTGATGACAGTTCATAGCGCACTGTTCTATGTTAGGATTTTAACTTATTAACTGCAAGTAACAATAGGGTCTCTCTGACAAAAGCAGTAACCCACTGACCTATTTACATTATGTGCACTTTGTGATCTGCATGGTACATGTTCTTAGCAGCAGGCACATTAACCCTCTGCACTTCCTTTCCATGAGTCAAAACGTCCACTAGACAAAACACCATCTCTCTCTCTACTAAGAACATTAATCACTGGAGTTATCATGACATTTTTATCGTTGCCGAAAATTGTTGGAGGCCAGGAAGGAGGCAGCAAGTGCTTTTAAAACCATATTATACTTGCAAATATGACGCCCCCACCTGAAGTCAGTGCCAGCCGCGGTCCGTGCAGGTAACAGCGGTGGGGCCGGTTAAGGGGGGATTTCGAGGGACGATGCCGAGGGAAAATTAATTATTTATTTAATTTTCCCTCTGCATCGTCCCTCGAAATCCCCCCTTACCCGGCCACTCTGCCTCACCGCTGTTACCTGCACGGACCGTGGCTGGTCAGCTCCTGGTGCGGTCGCACTGCCCTAGAGCCACCCTGCTCAAGGGTCCTGTGACCTCAGTGACAGAGTCACTGTCACTCTATGGTGTGCTGCTTCATAGGCCTGCCTGCAAGACTGGAGGTGAACTTCAGAATGAATTGTGGCGGACAGGCCTTCAAGGTTAACCCTCACTTGCCACTGCTAGGGTCCACCTGCTGGTGCTAAGACACCAGGGCTTTCAAGATCTTGCGGGCCTTCTAAGATCTAGCATTGGAATGTTTCCCTCAGGAGTGTTGACTGGAGGACCGGTCATGAAGGCTGAACCTGGTTCCCCAGTTCCAAATTCAGCAGCTCTGACCATAGTGCCACATCCTCTCCCCCACTGAATACCATACTGCCCCACTGAGAAAAACTTGCACTGCACTGACCCGCTATAAATACCTGGATGTGACTCAATTCAAATTACGCACTAGACAAGAGCAATATGCTGCCTAAAAAAGAATTAACAACATCCTAGAAAAAGCAAACACTCATAGGGAATGCAAGATTAAGTAAAGCATGTGAAATGTAAGCAGGAACAACATGGTTACCTTTTTCTTTTTACACTCATTATTCAGAAATTAGTGATTGCTGTTGCCTGAAAAGTTAAGGCCATGACTACAGGGCCCAGAAGGGACCTGTTTCAATGCCCATTGCTTATTTCCTTACAAAACGTAAACAGTATGGTTTAAAAAGACCACATTCGTGAACACGCAGCCGCTGTACACATTTTGTTTTCCAATTCACCCATCAAGCAGGTATTTCAGTACCTCCAGGAATAGTGCACTTTCCCACCCAGTGAAAACAATGTTGTTCAAAGAGAGACGAGAAAACAAAAGTAGCACTTCACTGGCAAATATTGTAAAGTGGCGCTAATGTGTTTAGGTGTGAATAAATCAATCTGGCCACCTTGCAACCACTCTGTCTTGCTTTAGTTAGTTATCTTTCATATTTTGAGTGTTTTATTTCTCTCCACCCCGAGGCTGCACTTTGAAATTGAAAAATGTCAGAAAAAGATGACGTTTCCAGCAAAAGTGTTTTTCTTTTTTGGATCCATTTCACAGGGGAGCAAATAAACGAAGGTAATACCTGTTTCTTGAAGTCTCAGTTTCACTAAATGAGGAGGAGCGAGACAGAAAGAGAGGGAAGAAGGGGAACAAAGAGAGGGAGGGGGTGGGGCAGCTGCCAGCGGCAGGAGAACTGGACACTGTCCTTGTCTTCTCTGGGCACGAAGGAAAAGACAAAGTCCTTTTCATTCTCTGCCCGTTCCGCCCGTCCCCAAAAGCCGAGCCTTAACTATCGGCCTTAGGCTAGCGATTTCTGCCGTCCAGGAGGCATGTTTAAAATAAGAAAGTAGGGGAACGGACTCTTTGCAATTAAAGAAGTAGGGGCACGCCGTGCCCTGCCGATCCCGCCCACTTCGACCACTGAGTGCCAGGCTATCTGGGCCCAATCTCTCCTGAAAGCTGCATCTTCCAGGAAGATTCATGGGGCATTGGTGACAATCAGCCCCTTAGGGGTGGTGTTGTTCCTAAGGTATTCAGTCAGTATGACCCCATGTAAGATAGTTCTAATTCTTGTTCGTTTCTTTTCTGTGAGGTTCTCCCAGTCAGTACTCTGGGCTATGGTCTGCGCAACATTCAAGTCGGCCATCAAGAGAGGGGCCGACAAGATCATGTTGACGTCTTCCTCCGTGACTGTAAGGCCTGGATTCTCTGCCATTTTTTTAGGTGAAAACAGGGCTTATTGGCTCAGTGAATAAGCTCCCACAGCTGTGCGCTGTCTCATGCAAGTAACAACAAAGAGAGAGCAAGGAAAGATAAGGGGAACGTCCTTCTCCCTGGATTAGATCAATAAACAACAACGTGGACGGACCCAGTAGGGGATCCAA
Organism: Calotriton arnoldi; assembly: GCA_963921515.1. NCBI lineage: Eukaryota > Metazoa > Chordata > Amphibia > Caudata > Salamandridae > Calotriton > Calotriton arnoldi. The sequence goes on along the minus strand of CAWUFW010001069.1, from coordinate 2,468,734 downwards.
ATATAAGGATGACACACTGTCATACACAGGAATGAAAAAAACAGTTGGTTTTTTAAAAGAACCCTCACCCACCAACCTAGTTGGTGGCATGCTTCATCATTGGGTTCCCAGCTGGGCTGCCGAGTGCAACCCAGCTGTGCTGCGACGCCTGAACTACAGAGGAGCGGGTCTTGTTTTTTGGGGTGAATGTGTGAAAACAGGGGGTGCTGGAAGTGTTTTAAAAGTACCTCTAGAATACGCGATGACTACCTTTATTCTTGAGTTTCTGGGGCACGGTTAAAAAAGAGCGGGGATACTGGGAAGATAAAATTGGTCTTCCTTATCCCACTTTAAGTGGTCGACTTGTTTCAGCCTCATCAAGGGTGCAGAGGCTTTCTTCAGGACCGAATCAAGTGAACAAAGTATGAAAATCAGCACACACTTACAAACCTTACAAATAAAACATAAAATCGGGATCCCGAGTAGGACCGCAGTAGGTATCGAGGGCGGGTGGACATCCTTGATGAAGTAAGTGCTTCCTCTAAGCTCCTTCCAAGCTTTCCTCTCTATTAACCTTACTTTCCTCCGACCGATCCCGTGACCGGAGGGCTCATTCTTGTCATATTTCTCTCGCCTGCAGTGTGTGACTACAGGAGTCCGCCCCCTCCGGGATCAGTTTGAGCTACTTAACCTCTGTAGCCGTTGTAAGCCACACTTTTTGCCATTTTTCGCTTTTTAGATTCGATTGCCTATTTATGCCATATCTAATTCCTAACGACTGCTGCAATCTTCAGTTTAGGGCTTAAAAGCACACTTTTCATCTACTTGCACTTTGATACATGTAACAATAGGTCGTTACATGTTTGTTTCGCCTGATCCTCACCAGGGTCAGCTGCCATCACTTGTGTATATCTCTTCACTAGGTGGCATGCTCCTGTGCACTACCCACTTTGCGTGAATATGCATACTAAAAGTGCATTTATGCATGCCTGCGTGCGAAGGTGTGTAGAGTGGATCCCCACCTCGATATGGATGGCTGCACTTGAATGATGACCGCCAACATAGATTCAGAATCCATAGCGGGTGCCTGCACCTCCGCCATTACACCCGATTTTATGTTTTATTTATAAGGTTTGTCCTTTTTTCATGTTGTGCTTTGTTGTTCCAGATAAAATTCCTGACGGTGGGAACCGTAAGTACGGTAACTTCACTGAATCACAGCACACTTTAGCGTGTGTGCTGATTTTCACACTTTGTTCACTTGCTTCGGTCCTGAAGAAAGCCTCTGCACCCTTGACGAGGCTGAAACATGTCGACCACTTAAAGTGCGATAAGGAAGACCAATTTTATCTTCCCAGTATCTCCTTTTTTAACCGTGCCCCAGAAACTCAAGAATAAAGGTAGTCATTGTGTATTCTAGAGGTACTTTTAAAACACTTCCAGCACCCCGTTTTCACACATTCACCCCAAAAAACAAAACCCACTCCGCTGCAGTTCAGGCGTCGCAGCACAGCTGGGTTGCACTCGGCAGCCCAGCTGGGAACCCAATGATGAAGCATGCCACCAACTAGGTTGGTGGGTGAGGGTTCTTTTAAAAAACCAAATGGTTTTTTTCATTCCTGTGTATGACAGTGTGTCATCCTTATATTTGGATCCCCTACTGGGTCCATCCACGTTGTTGTTTATTGATCTCTTGTCTATAAAGCACACTCAAAAAAGTCAAACCCTGAACACATACTAATTGTAAAACCAACATCACATTACAGCAATGCACCACAAAAGCACAATACATCACCACCACAACAAAATGCCACACAATAAATATACACAAACAAAGTTGTCAAACATTATAACCGCCAGAAATTTGCTTTCATAATATTGTGGGGATTTTCTTTTCACCAAGCACTGCCCAACTTACCACAAGGAGGTGAAATAAAGCCAGTTAAAAATGTTTTTGATCCAGATAAGGATATCAACCAAAGCTAGCAGCATCAGAGTTGTGCAATTAGATCAAAGTCTATCATCTAGTGGCTGCAATATTGTTAAGGAGGTGGGAGAATTTGTAGGCTTAGCTAAAATATCGATCTGAATCAGCTGTTTTGTCAGCAAAAGAAATATTTATCTGAAATGTTTCCTACATGAATCTAGTACACAGTGTGGAAAAAGAGCGTGTTCATACAGTTTAAGGGCAAAAATCATCCCAAACTCTTCAGATCTGTTTCATGCCTTGTTTTTATCTGAGAGGTCTAGTTTCCATTTTACTATCACTCTCTTATCTAATTCACGTTGGTTGCCAAACTCAAGAATTTTAATGAATCAACATCCTCAAAAAAATGCCTAATGATATCCTTGAATGAGAATATAATCAATCGTTGATTTTGATATTCTTAGGCTATATATCGTGACAAACGTAGGTGAAGGAAAAATGGTGTGTTTAAAATGATTGGAAACTGACTGTTGTAGATGAACACAACCATTGCCATGTTTTCAAACGTGGCGCTCAAAATATGGGCTTTGATGACCCGCTGCACCATTGCTGCAAGTTTCAGGAGATTTCTCGGGTCACACTTGATTTCAGCTATAATAATATTGTTTTTATCCTCTGATAATTAAATAATCTGAAGTCTTAAAAACACTTTAGAGCTGGCACACTGCCTTCATGTATCTTTCTTATTGACCACCACAGACTCTGCTTTTAGGAATTTCTCGAGATTCAGGTAGCTTTGATCCTTGTACAGTTGATAGCTAGTCTTATCTGTGAGGAACGTCCATTTTTATTGCTATGAGTTTTGGCAACAAGTATAAGTCCTAAACTTCTTTTTAAAGTCGGAGCCCATCACATCCTTACTTGAGTGACATCCCAGAGCACAGGACAGGCCACCATGTCTACCAACCTGAGAGGAAGAACCTACAGGAAGAGGAGGGGAGAAGACCGGCACTTTCTCTGAAGGCAGTTAAGCAGAGGCATGGGCAGAGATGACCTCTTCTCTGAAGTAGGCCCCATGTAATAAAGACGGGGTTACTTCACCGTGCATGTGCATGTCAAAATGTGGGGCATGCAGTAGGAGTAACCTGAAAAGCCCATATCACCCATCATGTCAAGCTGAAGCATGCTGTTTTTCATTGGTCACAGTGGAGAGGTCAAACTAACAAAGGTCCTCCAACTTTTTTCTCTTTTTGTGTTCAGTCTATTGCTAATTTTGTCAGTCATGTATTTAGTCAACAGCCATTCTCTCTGTTCCCCTTTAGCTGAAAAAATGTCTGGACTGTCTGGGAGTCATTCGGCAACATGGTGTTTCTTCATAAATTGAGGTTTTTATTCCTTGCCGGGGTGCTGCCACATTCATGTAAGTAGATCTTGCATATTTCCTATTTGAGGAACTCCCTCTGTTGTACCATAGCCTATGTAACAGAGGCCATGTTCGGAAGAGTTTCTAGCCAACTTGATAAACTCATAGCTACCATCTAGCGGAGGGTTTTCCACCTTCCTAAACACACATCTCCAGCGCAAATCCGCCAGGAATTCGGCCTGTCCAACCAGACTTTGGAAAGAAAAGGGGCCTATCTGAAAACCTGTTTTAATTTGCGTGCTGCCAACGTTGATTTGTTGGAAAGTCAACTTTGGCTTGAAATAACAACAAATACAGGCAGTAAGTCCAAAGCTCAGATTTTTTGGGATCAACCAATCCAGAATTTACAGGCAGCCGCGCAGTGGGCAGCCCCCGTTCCCTTCACAAGGCTTAATAACGTAATCAGCAAAGTAATGCGCACAACCTCGCAACAAGCAGACAAACAAAAGTTAGCCCTTTATATGCATGCTTGGACGATTTAAAATAATTATGATAAATTGGGTCCGCAACCAATTTTAAGGGTCTGTACATCAAAGCAAGTTAAACAAAAACTTATCAATATAGGTTAGGGGGCCTGCCAACACTGGACTGCATTCCCACTAGGGTAAGGAAAAGCACCAGTGCAGTTTGCAGGCTATGTTAATCTTACAGAGAAACAATTATTCACATAGTCTGCATTTGCCCAGTGTTGTTGCAGGCACGATGTGCACTATTAAGACCACACTTTCGGGAGCGCGCGGCGGCGGTGATTCAAGATGGCTGCTCCGTGATTCGGCTCCGTGACACGGAGGAGCGTTTTTCTCCGAAGGGCTTGCTTTCCTGCTCGGAGCGAGGGGAAAATAATGTATTCCTCTGGCAGAAGCTGTGCTGTGTGCTGAGGCAAGTTTTTTTTTAGACCTTAGGGTCTTTTTTGACCACTTTTTTACTCATTTACCTTCTGCCTCAGCCGGCCTGTGCTGCGGCCGCCATTTTGCCTTCCTCAAATATCCGCTCTTTGCCTCATCGGATACTATGCCGCAAAGTCTCAAAAAATGTATGGCTTTCCTCAACTTGGGTCTTTTTTAGAGGACGTCATCTCTAAATGATGCTTTGTTCATTTTTCATCGGGCATCTTCACTTTTTTCTCTACTGCGTCACTAAGGCTATTCAGCAATTTTCAGTCAACCTCTTCATACGGTTTGTTGGCATTCCTTCTAATTGGCTGGTACTTATTGCGAACTTGTGTTTATTTGTGCCCTACGAGTACATATCTCATGTCGTGCTGTACACTGTGCCCTGCCATGGATTCTCCACACTCAAGCAAGCCCCATGGGGCAACTGGGTCCACCGCTGGAGGTCGCAAAGATTCAGTTGTTAGCACCATCAAGCGGGCCAAAAAAGACCCGTCCTCCGCGTCGAAATCACCTCTTCCTCTGACGTTAGAGGACATCATGGAAGAACTGCGCCACATTAGACCCTTCATGACGGACACTACTGCCTCACTTCAGAGAATTGAAGATAAATGGTCCGGCCTTGAGTCAAGACTTTCAGATGTAGAACAAAAAATAAGTGATGCACAGGACGTTGCCGCCAGAGTCGATATCCTCACTAAAGAAGTTAGTCAACTTAAGAAGGTTACAGAGGATTTAGAAAATCGTAATAGGCGCAACAATCTACGCATTTACGGTATTCCGGAAGGTTCTGAAGGCTCGGACATGATCTCCTTTTTGAAGACTCAAGTTCTGCAAATTGTTGGTCTGTCGAAACCTATGGAATTTAACATTCAAAGGGCACACAGATTAGGACCTCTGAACGCATCTTCTGCAACCAACCCGAGGGGCATCATCACTTACTTTCTTTTGTACTCTGATCTCATGGCAATCCTCAACGCTGCTAAACGGCACAAACAGATGCTCTGGTCCGGCCACAAAGTCTTTTTCAGTCAGGATGTTTCCAAGCCAACCGCCAACCGGTGAAAGGAATTTCTAGACCTCAGGCCAACACTGAGATCCATGAATGCCCGCTATGGTCTTATCCATCCATGCTTCTTTAAAGTGACTTTTACTTTTGAAGACCCAGCTGACCTTCGGAAATTCATCCATGTACACAAAGGAGAAACTATGGAACTGAGCAAGCCTTAACTGTTCTCTTGTTTGTTCTCTCCCCTGTTTCTTAGGTTTTCCCTGCGCAGTTTTGCTGCTGATGTTCATACCCACGTTCTCCTTATGTCTGTTATGTATGACTCACTCCGTTGCATTTTTCCCCTAATGTCTGGTAAGTTCCCTTCCTTTGTTTCATATGTTTACCACTTTGTCTTTATATTTTTTCTCTCATCTCTTCCTTGTTATATTATAGTAAACTTGTTTCTCCTCGGTGTCCCCCGTTTGGAGTGGCCGTCTTGTTTTTCGCCCCCCCCTCCCTCATTAATGTTCTTCTTCTTGTTTAACAACATGACTAAAGCCATCTGGCTTTTTGTCATCTTTTCTTTGATCGCTCCTATTGGGCGACTATGCTCCCCTTTTCTTATTTTCTTCTGCCTCTTTCTCCTCTTCTTTCTCTCCCTCTCCTTCCCTCACCATTGCGCTCTTGACTCCATTGCACATATCTTCTTCCACCTTCACTTTAAGGTACTTTATTGCTCTTTCCTTTGTTTATTTCTACGGATACATTAAGCTAGCTACTCTACTTCCCTTCCTCTTTGTTATTTCCTATCCTTCGCTCCTTATTGGTTTCTACAGGTCTTTCTTTTATCTATCTCTATTTCTCCCCCTCATTGGCTTATCTATTTTTCGAATGGTCTTTCACATCTTTTTTATTATTCAGTCATTAAGTTTTATATTTTTTCATGTTTCGTTTTGCATAAGTTTTATTGATGAAAGGTCTCCGTATAATTTCATGGAATGTTGAAGGTATTCGCAACCCTGTCAAAAAACAGCGTGTATTGTCTCACCTTGCTAAATTGAAATGTCATGTTGCGCTGTTACAAGAATCGCACCTCAAGTTACAAGACTTGCCTTCATTGCGCAAACAATGGGTAGGAGATATTTTCTGCTCCCCGGCTGTGAATAATAAGAATGGTGTAGTTATTCTGTTTCATAAGTCACTGAATGTTCTCCTACAAAATGAATTTAAAGATACTAATGGTAGATGGCTTTTTTTGAATACTAAAGTTAACAACACTCAATTCTCTTTTTGTAATGTTTATGGCCCTAATGGTATTGACTTATCTTTTTGGAATGATTTCTCTACTCTTCTCTCCTCCCACGCCGCTGAAAATTTGATTGTGGGTGGCGACTGTAACCAACTTATGGATCCCTTCCTCGACCGGAAATCTCAAACGAAATATATCCCTAACAAGATGCAAAAGATTTTTCATAAGGTTATCACTTCTAGAGGACTGGTAGATACATGGAGAACCTCTCACCCTGACGTCTTAGAATTTTCCTTTTTCTCCCCTGTTCACAGATCTCACTCTCGCATAGACTACATCTTTCTCACACAACCAGCTTTGCAATTCATGACTAATGCAGAGATTGGCTCCATTCTCATCTCGGATCACGCCCCCATCATTTTAGATATGGTCTATCCTTCATCTGCCCCTACATCCCGGCGATGGCGTTTCAACAATTTCCTCCTTTTGGACTCCCAATTTGTCGAACAATTCACGCTTTTTGCGCAGGAATTCTTTAATAATAATCTTTCTTCTGCCTCTCAATATCATTTTATTTGGGATGCCTTTAAAGCTAATGCTAGGGGTTTCATAATTCATTTTGTGCCCCGGAAAAAAAAGAAAGCACTCTTGGACTCAACATCCATCCTGAAGCAAATAAAACTCTAGAACATAAATATTTCACCACCAACTGCCCTGATACATTGTCAAATCTTATCAAAGCAAAATTGCAATACAATAAACAGTCTTGGGATTCTGCTTGTAATAATCTTCTCAAATTCAATGCTAAGATGTATGGTGGGCGGAACAAGGCAGGTAGATCTTTAGCCAACTATCTTAAAATCAAAAAACAAAAATCCAAAATTGTGGCTATTACAGATAACTCTGGAGTTCGGCATATTTCAGACGCTAAGATCCTTGATTGCTTCACTGAATATTATACTTCCCTTTACACCCCAGAGTCCACCCCTTCTCCCGATCAAATTGACTCCTTTTTCCAAAATATTCCCAAATCCCCTGAGAGTCACACTGATCTCACATCTTTGAATGTTCCCATCTTGGAACAGGAAATCATTGATGCCATCATCCTTTTGCCCAAAGACAAAACACCTGGCCCTGATGGTTTTACAGTCCGATTTTTTCTTCTTTTTAAACAACTTAAGGTCCCTCAGTTATGCTCATTGATTAATCATTTTCTTACCACCGGCGAATCGCGAGGATCTTTTACCCAGGCAATGCTATGTCTAATCCCTAAAAAAGATAAAGATCCCTCTCTTTGTAAAAACTACAGGCCCATTTCCCTGATTAATACCGATTGTAAAATCTTTGCTAAACTACTTGCCCTCCGCATTAATAACGTAATCCCTGACCTCGTCAATATATACCAGTCAGGCATCGTCAAAGGACGATCTATCACAGATAATTCGAGAACCTTTCTTAATATCATCCATCTGGCTTCTAAAATGGATTCACCTATTGCTGCTATTACATTAGACGCTGAAAAAGCGTTTGATAGGGTAAACTGGGAATTTATCTTTGGCGCATTAAAGTGGCACGGGTTTAGCCCTCCTATTATTAAATACATCCAGCTGGTATATTCCTCCCCTCTACTTCCATTTGGGTGAATGGCAGTAGCGGTCCGTGGTAGGAGTGCCGGCCGGGCGGTGACGTGGGGTGGGGGAGGGGCAGGGTGGGTGGTAGTAAACCACGGATTACGGCCGAATACAGGTAAGTAAACATTTAAATAAATAAAATGAATTTCGTTGTGAGCGCTGCATCGCCAAATGCGATGCAGTGCCCCCCTTTGTTCCCCCCCTCTCTCTTCTTTCTCTTCTTTTCATTCTTCTCAAAACTTAAAAATGTTAATAAAATGCATTTACTCTATGTACAGGTTTTCCCTTCCGAGGGTGTTTTTAGCCTTATAGTCACATATATATTTTACTTTTATCTTCCTTGCTACATGACTATGTACTGATGTTTTACTTTGTTTACTATCTCAATAAAGCATTCCAAACTAAAAAGACCACACTTTCGGATCCTAGGTATACGCTCTTGTAGGCACGCTGTAATGGTCTGCCTCAAAGCAGAGCATCTCATAATGGGAATTAGATTTGTGAAATATATGCAGTCTGTTGAGAAACTTCTGCGTACAACAGCTTCTTGTGGATGAGGTCAAACTTCAGAGGTTTTTATTTGGGCACACTTTACATCTTTTCTGTGCTTTTTGCTATGATTTGAGACTGGGGTGGCCCAACTGACCAACGAACCCACCAGTCAGGACATTGCACAATATGTCTTCTTGACATTACTAATAATACATTGCAGGACTACTCGATTTGATGGTTTTGAAGACTGAGGTGATTGTTTTCATGGAGTTATTGGTCAATCAGCAAGGAATTTTTTACCTTTTTTGACTCAGAATTGGAGAATCATTTTTAGCTCGAGTTTGAAGTTTTTAGATCATTGTGTTATACTATTTTATATTACTTTTATCATTGTATACGATGAATGTTTTATCCTTTTCCATGTATGGTTTTAATTAACTATATATAAAAATAGAGAGAGACCCCTTGTGCAACCAAGGGAATAAGGTACTCTTTACAAGTAAGACAGAAAAGTTTCCCCTTGGATCCAAATCCTAACACACTAAAGTAGTTGCTTAAAAGGAAAAACCACTATTGCTATTCACTTAAAACTCGTACTACTTATCCACTCCAATTCATATCACATAACATCAAATACTGACTCATATAATTCAAATATTAAAAAACATGTTTTAATTAAAATCCTGTTATCACAAAAAATATTAAAAAGATTTTTCAATCACAATAAATATTTTACTTTTTTGACTCAGAATTGGAGAATCATTTTTAGCTCGAGTTTGAAGTTTTTAGATCATTGTGTTATACTATTTTATATTACTTTTATCATTGTATACGATGAATGTTTTATCCTTTTCCATGTATGGTTTTAATTAACTATGACATGAATAAATTTGACTTGACTTGTTCTAGGTTTTTGGGCCCTTTAGGTTTCACCTGCACAGCGCTTGCGCTGTGCTTCCGAAATCTATTGTTTTCAATATAAACTTAAAAGGGACTTACATCCCGCCTACTCTCTTTCCTGGCTTCTCATTGGTTCCTGTGAGTGCCACTTAGCTTTCATTTATTTCTATTGGCTGTAGTGTATTTTCCTGCATTTACCAATGCTTGTTCCTTGTCTGCTTCTCTTATAAGTTTCCTGCCACCGCAATAATGTTAACATCCGCTTTGGTGGAACTATATTTTCATAAAGTTTTGCCTTTTACTCTTGCAGCATATTTATATAACAATTTATCACCTGGAGAGATTTAGTGATTTGCATAGAATCACAGGATGCTGCGCATCGCTGCCGAGACGCGAACCAGGATCCCAGCTCTCAAGTCAGTAGCTCTGGCCACTGCACCACATCCTCTCCACTCCTGAGTTATCTGTCAGGGAGCTCTTCTCCCGGATGATGATTGATGAAAACAGCTCTTTATTAATTACATAGGCGAAAACGATGCATTACCAATGATTGTTTGTGTCTGTTGTTGCTTCTGTGCATGACCCATCCTTTGTGTATATACATTTTGGGAACTGAGTGTCTCACTTTAGAATTTCCTGTAACGTCCTAATATGTTTTGTCGCTGTGCACCTTTTTCTATTTTTGTTCTTCAAAAATCTTGGAGTGCCTCCTTGCCATGTTTGGTTTCTACTCTAAATTGTGTAAAAACCTATATCACTCACTGCTGACCAGGCCCACTGCCACTGGAGGTCCTAACTCACCCTAATCCTTGCCGTCCTTCCTCTGGCATAGTTTCTATGTCATCCCCACTACTGCATTCAACATTCCACTGCTCCAAAACCCAGCTGCACAGCACAATAGACATACTCTCTATTGACTTCTTGCATTCCGCTCTCACTTCCTCCTCCTTTTTAGGTCGAGCCTGGGTAGCGCATGCTCTGCTCTGCGAGGCATGCTGTATTGGAGTATAGACTTGAAGCCCCGCCCACTATATTTGTCATTGGCTTGTGTCATTGTCCTTCGTAAATGCTGGCTTCTGATTCGTTATTTGGCTTGTAAGTCCCTCCTTAGTGCCGCCTTGTCTTCATTTGTAACCTCCCATGAGGACTGGCCCCTTTACTTTGGTTGTCACAGGGTGTGTCTTATTTACTGTCTGTGAGCACTATTTTCTTTAATGATCTTCTCCTATTGCAGGCACCACATGCTTTCCTGCAAAGGCGCTGCTTTGCTTGCACGTTTTCATCTATGTTATTGTTTTTTTTATTTTGGCTTCACGGCACGCTGTAACTATAGTGGCTGCACGCCTTTATTTTCCTTGCAACTTGCTCTTTATAATCTGTGTTATTTATTTATTTATTACAAGGGCAGCACGCTTTAAGGTTAGCCGTCCCGGGCCGCGCTAAATTTTCAGCATTAGCAACAACACGGGAGCCATGCTTAATATTTCATCAGGCGCCTCCTTGAATTGCTGACCTTGCCAATTCTTGTTTTGATGTTGAGAGTGGACGGGAGACTATCGGATAAGGAATTTAACCCGAGTGGATGATGTGTTCACCCACCTAAATTAAGGCACCGGTAGCCTTGATTAATTTTTAGGTCGAGCCTAGCGCAGCGCGCATGCGTTGCTCTATGGGAGGCTTCTTGTGAGCACTCCAAACTTCTCCGTGTGGCTAGGACTTCCCCCAGGCATTAGGTTGGTTGTTGCCTGTGTCATTTATTTTTCGTAGCCTGCAAATGGTTAAAGGCGGGCGCATGTCCCACCTCTTTAGCAAATGTTCACTCCCACAGCGTTTTGCTTGCAGGAGCGAGCAGCGGCGCGCAGCGTGGCAGCTGCATTCCTTACATTCCTTGCAGTGCGCACGCACCACTTGCGGTCTTCTTGTCTTTCTCGCGGTCTTCTTGTCTCATTCCTTGCAGTGCGCGCGCACCACTCGCGGTCTTCTTGTTGACTTTTCCTGTAGGCGTGGAAGTGTGACACTGCAAGGTGTGCTTCAAATGCACAGCGCATCCTTCAGAGCTAGTGAACAATCGGATTTCTTTTACGCCACCGTTTAACGAACATGCATCACGCAGTTATCTACTAAACGGGAAGGTGGGACATTAGAAACAAACTGGCAAACAATAGTGATAGGTAAACAAACAATAGTTTTCCATTTGCAGCAATCGTGTATTGTAGATTCCCTAGCTGTGAATACACTGTAACGTAGTACCGGTCCCTTTCCTATTGCAGCGAACGAAGGCAGAAATGTGTTAATCGTTTTAGGTTTAGGTTTATAAGTAGCAGGAAGGTAACTATTAGCACGCTTGCAAAAGATTAATAAAGTAAACTATTAAAACAGCATTCTTCTTCAGCTAACACCACAGCGCTGCAAATGGCTTCCAAAATAGCATGGTATATAATCAGCGTACTTCGAGCCACACATGGATTGCTCAGCCAGTGACTGTATATTGCTAAAGCATGCGCGCCATTTTACTGTCTGAGTCATATAAACAGGCGACACTCATTTAAAGAAAACTTGAGATGTGCACGAAGAACAAGTATCTGTTTTAAAGTAAGACTCTTCTAGAGAGTGATTTTAACTCACCAACCTCGAGTAGTGCTATGGCAACTGAAAAATTATCTTAAAAAGTGCTTTTGAGTGCACATGTATTCAGATGTTCAAACGGAGCCCACATTAGTCGCATTAATATGACATCTCATGACACGAGTTGGAAGGGTCCTTGGGGGAATGAGTCTCTTTAGGCCTTCCATAGAAGCTTGAATGAACAGGACTATGGAAAAGGATGTTTCTCCTAGTTTGGTATTATGCCACAATAGCTGCTAAATGTATACACTCGGCTGTCAATGTAAAGCACTGTTGTTTAATGTTTGTAAGTACAATAGCATGCTCTCAATGTATGCGTGTAAAGGAATAACCCCCTTTGCCATTTAATGCGCTGCTAAGGGCTTCCAATTAATTACTAATGTATAAACTGTGCATTTTGGGAAGCAAGCTTCATTCAGAATGAGAAAAATCTTAGGGTAGGCTTAAATAGCGGGACTAAAGCACAGAAAGTGCCAAGAAGCCTTTTAATATAACACAAAACATACAATAACATAAAATGACTGCAGGATGAGTCGATAAAGAGAAAAAGTGTTGGGAAGGGTGACGTGTTAATTACTTATCGATATTTCCATTACTCTGAGTTCAATTACTAAATAACTAAAACGAGGAAGAATAGACTTAGTTAATTACCAGTAAGTAATTAGAACTTTGCCTCTTCGTCCACTTCCTCGTTTTATCAATTTCGTAATAAAAACTATCCAGGCCAAATCAGGGAAATTAAACACCTACAACCTGGCATCAGGGCACAGAGACACCCAGGCAATGTAATAAGAATGCCCAACACAGCAGAGAAAGAAAAGCATAACAAAACTGACTCAGTTTTGCACCCCTTCAACCAACCTAACAAGCATTTGAAATGTAATAGGTCTCGCATTTTCAAACTTTTTTTATTATAACTTTTCAACTTGCTTCATAGCAGCCATGCTGCTCTACAACATAGCTTAAAGACATTGGCAAAGCCAATAGCTCTGGATAAGCACTTATAAGGTTCCAAAGGCGAGACCTATTGGCTATGCCAATGCTTGTTTTAGGTAAGAGTCTTTTAAAGCGCCACACATTCATGTCACTTCAGAACAGGTGAAAGATTGGGCTTCACGAGATAAAGTAGGGGGCGTTTAAAGAGGGTGAATACCTTGGCTCGGGTAGTGAGATGGCAAACCTGAAACACGTTAAACAGTAAACGTTTGGGACCAATTAAAACCAAGACAGCCTGGGGGCGTGGCTTGGCGCCGGAGGAAATGGCGGCTTCCTAGTGCCGCTCCGTGCCGCGACCGGAGGATTCTTTTGACAACAGGCGGCTTGTCCGCGCTGTTCAACTTTTCAATGAAAGGACTTTCACTATAAACATCCCTGGACCTGGGCGAGAACTCGTAAGAGGCGCGGTAAGCCCGATATGCGCAGTATTTTTCTCTAAATGTGCGGCGCGTCTCCGTGACAGGATTCGCGGCCGCCATTTTGTTTTTCTGCCGTTCTCAGCGCGATATCGGCACCGCAATTTATTCTTTTTCCACAGCACCATGCTGCAACTTTAACACAAGTGCCTTATGGATTTCTCTATGTTTTTCTACAAGCTGCACTAATATTGTTTCCTCTGCTGGAACAGCATAGGCTCTACTGGAACCTTTTATTGTTACTGAACCCTTCTTTCTGCTAGTCATATAACGAACTCCATACTAATGTGACTGATTTTTTGGCTGATATTACCTTGAATAGCATTTTGTTCCTATAAAAGTGTGTGACGCGTTACCTTATCCGGTTTCTTGTTTGTCATTTTTGATGCACCTTATTTTTATTTCCTGGTGCTGCTCACTATTCCTGTCACGAACTTACCTCTCTTACCGGAAGCAAATTATACCATCATTTGCTGCTTTGGTGAACTCCATCCTATTCTTTTTCAACGTTTGCTTCTGTTTTTTCCCTGCAAACGCCGTTTCTCCCCTGACATTCATAATTTTAACGTTTTTTCCAAAGCCTCAACGCTTCTTTCCTTACGTCATACATGTTCATGGGGAGAATTAAATCTAATAGAGGTGAGACGTCACCACCCATCTTGTCTACGCGTCATAAATCCACTGCAGTTTTCACCTCGAATCCTTTTTCGGTTTTGCAATCCGATATGGAGGATCCTGGTCAGGTTACATCTCTCCAATGCACAGATGATCCATCTCTATATCTTAAGCCCACACCAATTGGGAAAACTGTATCTAAAATTCCATCCTCTTCTATTTCGTCAACTGTTAAAAGGGTCAAAAAAGATCCACCTTCACTGACCATCTCTCCACCACCAGTTTCCTTAGAATTACTTCTAGATGAGATTCGAGCTCTTAAACCATGCCTGGAGGAAACTAATATTCGTTTACAAGCTATCGAAGATAAGTGGTCGACTTTGGATAATAAAGTTACTACAATGGAGCATCAAATGTCGTCTCTACAAATATCCTCTCAACAAATTCCACCCATGAAAACAGACTTTTTACATTTACAAAGACAAATAGAAAATCTTGAAAACCGAAACAGGCACAATAACCTACGCTTCTATGGTCTTCCTGAAGGTTTGGAAGGCTCTAACCCCATTGCTTTTTCCAGTCTTTCTTGTTACAGGTTCTTCAACTTCCAGAGACTCCGTCACTGAACATACAACGAGCCCATAGACTTGGTCGACCTCCCTCAAGTCACATCTACCCAACGCAATCCAAGAGGTGTAATTCTATATTTCCTAGAGTACACAGATCTGCTAAAAGTTCTACAGGCTGCTAAAGCAAAACGTCACATAACTTGGCAAGGTTCTCAATTATTTTTCTCCCAAGACTATGCAAAAGTCACAGCTGACAAACGGAAGAGTTTTCTAAACATGCGTCCAGCTTTACGTAATCTCAACGCTAGATTTGGTCTACTTCATCCATGTCTCTTTAAAGTGACTTACAAAAATATGACAACAACTTACGAAGATCCAGCCGTGCTTCAACAATTTCTTGATAGCTGTAGAGAGGATCCCATGGAGTTTGCAGGAGCATCTTCTTCATGAACATTCATTTTTTTTTTTTCATGCTAAAGTTAAACTTGTAATTTTACAATGTTCTTCTGATATGCTTCACTAATTGTTTTCCTCTCCTTGTGTTTCTTCCCATCAGGTACTGATTTTTTCTTCCTGGTTCATCCTTTGTCATAAAGTTCGTTTACTTCGGTAATCCCCTTGTGGTCTCGTTCATGGAGTATCGTGGCTGACAGTTCGTTTCCTCCCATGTGGCTTCAACACCCTCCATCCATGTTTGAGTATTTGGTATGTTTTATTGTTTTGTTGGTCCTTCTTTCCTATCTTTCTTCCTTACTCTTCTTTTCTTTCTCTTCTCCTCTTCTTTCCTTTTCCTCCTTTCCTCTTTCTTCTTTATTTCAAAATTCTCCACTTTATACCTTATTCTGTTATTGTTAGAGTGCTTATTTTTTCTACTTATTGTGAATTCTTTATTGTTTTTTTGTTGTGCTGTAATGTTTTTCAACAGTTAATATTAGTTTTTACAGTTATTTAATGACGTTACGTATTATTACTTGGAATGTCAAAGGTTTGGGTACACCTGATCAAACGGCAGAGAGTTCTCTCACATTTATCTAACCTTAGAGCAGATATTGTATTTATCCAAGAATCACATTTAGGTGCTTCGGAAGTTCTTAAGCTTAAACGACAGTGGGTAGGAAATGTTTTTTCTTCTCCTGGCACTAGTAAAAGGAATGGGACTGTGATTCTATGTCATAAAAACGTAAAGTGACCCTTCTTTCTCAAGACTCAGATGACGAAGGTCGTTGGTTAATTGTTCACCTTAAAGTTAATGATATCCCTATTACTTTGTTTAATGTATATGCTCCCACAAAACCTGATAATAATTTTTGGCCCCATATTTCTACTCTTTTGATGTCTATATCTACTCCATATGTTGTTTTTGGAGGCGATTGCAATTTAATTGTTGATCCCTATATTGACCGTACTTCCAAAACATCTTTTATTCCCTCCACAATGCATCATCACTTCACTAATTTGATCTCCCACAGATCTCTTATTGATTCATGGCGATTTTGTAACCCTCAACTCCGTGAATACACTTTTTTCTCACCCACTCACCTCTCGCAATCACGCATTGACCATTTATTTGTTTCCAAAGCACTAACGCAATCTATACTACATGCTGACATTGGTTCCATATTGATCTCGGATCATGCCCCTCTGATATTAGATTTAGAGTTGCTTCCAATTAATGTTACTAGTAAAAGATGGCGCTTTAATACATCTTTGTTGTCTGATCACACCTTTACTTCTTCTTTTGAAGATTTTATTTCAGATTTCTTTAAGCGTAATATTTCTTCTGTTTCATCTTTTCCAATTGTTTGGGACGCTTTTAAAGCTTCATCTAGGGACTTTATTATCTCTTATGTTGCCACAAAAACGCCTTAATTCCTGAAAAACAGATGAAATTCTCAAATCTATCAAATTATTGGAGTCCCTTTATACGGTTACAAATTCTAAAGCTGATCTCAATAACCTTATAAAAGAAAAACTTAAATATAATAGGCTATCTACAGAAAATGCATCTGCATATCTCCTCCGAGGTAGTGCCCGTTATTATGGCGGCCAAAATAAAGCAGGAAAATTACTTGCTTCTTACCTCAAAATTAAAAAAGATCGTAATAACATTGATTATGTCCTAAATTCAACTTCTTCCCCAGTATCTAAAAACTTGGAAATCCTAGAAGAATTCAAGAAATATTATACTTCTCTTTATACTCCTGAAACTATCCCAGATCCTACTGACATTCAAACATATCTTGCTTCCATACCTAAACCGTCTCCCATGGATACTGATTTTTCATCATTGGAACGTGATATCTCTATTAAAGATATTTCCCACGCATTGAAACTTCTTAAGCCTGGGAAAGCTCCTGGCCCAGATGGTTTCCCTATGGAATTTTATGCCTATTTCTCTAAATCCCTTCTTCCCTTTCTTCTCTCTTTATTCTCACACTTTATTTCCTCTAAAGTTTCTAGTGGTTCATTTCAAGACGCTCTCATTTGCCTAATCCCTAAAGAAGGAAAAGATCTCCACCATTGTAAAAATTACAGACCAATTTCATTAGTTAATTCCGTCTACAACATATTTGCAAAAATTCTTGCTCTCCGTCTTGAACCCTTTCTTCCATCTATTATTTGTAAAGAACAATCTGGCTTCATCAAAGGACGCCACATCTCAGATAATACTAGAATTTTCTTTAATTTATTACATAAAGCTATTAAATACCCTCACTCATTAGCAGCTATCTCTTTAGATACGGAGAAGGCTTTTGACCGCATGGATTGGTCATTTATCTTCCACACACTATCTTTGTTTGGCTTCGGACCCAAATTTATTTCTTATATTTCTTTATTATATACTTCGCCCAAAGCTTCTATTTTCGCCAATGGCTCCATTTCTGATTCTTTTATCTTACAGAGAGGGGGGTCCGTCAAGGTTGCCCTCTCTCCCCGCTTTTATTTATCCTTGCTCTAGAACCCTTTCTCGCGAAAATTAAACAAAATTCTAATATCCATAGTTTTCAACATGATAATTTCCATGTCAAAATGAGCGTCTATGCAGACGATATCTTATTATATATCTCTAACCCGGATCATTCTATTCCTGCTTTTATTGCAGAAGTTAAAGCCTTTTCTTCTATTTGTGGTTATAAATTAAATCATGATAAATGCGAAATTCTATTTTATGTTTTAAACAAGATTTTGCCCTCACTAACTTCTCATGGAACTCCCAAAAGATTAAGTATTTAGGTCTTTGGTTTGCCCCTTCTTTTAAACAAACATTATCTTTAAACATATCTCACGTTCTATCTACTTTACTCAACATCTATCTCTAAGTGGCATCCCCTATATCTATCCTGGTGGGGAAGACTTGATACGATCAAAATGATGCTCGCTCCCATCATTTTTTATATGATCTCTGCTACTCCTCTCAGTTTTCCATCTTCTTTCTTCAAAAAGGTTAACTCTCTTTTATCTACTTTTTTATGGAATAAAAAGAAAGCACGCTTGTCTTTAAACATGCTTCAACGCCCAAAATCACAAGGTGGGGTTAACTTTCCTAACTTTCAATTTTATCATAATGCTTTTCTTCTTAAGCAACTAGCTAAAGCCTTAAACCAATCCTCTCCTACTTCTCCTCCATTATGGACAGCCATGGAGCGCTCTCTCTTATCCCCTTTTTCCATCACAGAAGCTCTCACATTTACTCATAAGACACGCTTTTTATCCTCCCCTACGTACAAGACAGCTCATAGGCTTTATCATTCTTTTCTGATTTCTCATCTTTCCTCTACGGATCAATTTCTTAACTCCTCCATTTGGCATAATCGCTTTCTTAAAATTAATAACAAACCCATATTTTGGAAAACTTGGTGAGACAAAGGATTACTTTGGATCCATCAATTTTACTCTAGTGATACTCTACTCACTTTTTCTGAAGCACAAACTCTCTATCAATTACCAAATTCTTTCTCCACCAAATTTAATATACTGACACAGAACATCTCTTCATCCCTGTCATCACTGTCCTCTGATCCACCTTCCTCATCTCCTTATTGTAACATACTTCCAATTTTAAGTGCTCAGTCTAGCGCCTCATCCGTATATAAATCTCTTACTGCATCCCCCATTCCTAGAACTAAAACTAAGATAGAACTCCAATGGGAACGTGAATTCCATACATCGTGGTCTATTACTTTTTGGGATAAATTGTGGTCAAAACTTCGTAAAACCTCTAGATCAGCAAGCACAACTCAAACTCTCTTCTTCATCTATAATAGACTTATGTTCACTCCAATGTCCTTACATAAATTTAATTCTACTTCTTCCCCAAACTGTTGGTCATGTAACACCCCCCAAGCTGATTTATATCATATGCTATTTGCTTGTCCATCCACTCATCAATTCTGGTTGAAGATTTGGTCTCAAATCAATGCAATTTTTCATTCTCATTTCCCTTATTCACCTATAGATATTTTCTTGGGCTCTTTGTCTGACCATTGGCACGATTTTTCCTCTAACACCAATATTGTAGACTTACTGATTACAATTGCCTTCCAACAAATAACAAAAATTGGAAACAAGCTATACAGCTCTCCTTCCAAGCTTGGTGGTATAGTGTTTGCTATAATCATCGTCTTGATCGGGCATATGTTTCCCCTTTATCTTTACATCTGAAAAGACAACTACTATGGTCTCCTATAACCGATTTCATAGATGTATCAGCTCACAAATCTGCGCTACACCACCCTTTACTGGAAGAAGTTTACAAACCACCCTGAATTATTTCATATTGACCTCTTTTATATATATTCACATTTGCTTATCCATTTAATCTATTCTCCCTTTTCCTTTAACACGTCATTACAGCTATTATTCTATAAACTGTTGATATCTTTTTATATTGTATTAAGCCCTCCTACTTTATTCTGTATATTTTATCATGATTACTATTGTACTTCTTTTTCTTCCTCTATCCCCTCTCCTTATTTCTATAATTACAGTATTTTGTCCTTCCATATACAACTACTCTACTTTACTTTTCATTATATAATATTAACTTATTTGTTGATCTTGAATTTCTGTTAATTTATCTAATGGTTTATACTTGGTTGTATCTCTTCCAAAATTAAAATCTCTTTGTTTAAACTAAAAAAAAAACAAGACAGCCTCAATGTAGGCTGTCCCGGTTTAATTATGCCTTGGATATCCCATAAGAATTCACTTGTGCCTTGCTGCAGGACACCTTTCTGACATAATGCCTATTTACATACCTAGAAATGTCAGTTTGTCATATCTTTTTATTGTTTCTTTTTATTATACTGTTTTGAGGCATTCAAACGAGCTAGCCCCAGATCGCCTCATTTTCTAACGGGCTCACGTAAGAATACCGATGCAGTGCGCTTTCAGAGTGCAAGTCGTTTCTATAGATTCGTTTCAATTTAAACCCGATAAGTTCAGAAAAGTTATCATGGTATAAAACTTTCTCATTGCCATCGTATGCTGTTCTAAAGACCGTGCACTGGAAACTCCTCTTCGCGATCACTGTTGGCCGAGTTGAATGTAAAAACTGCATTAGGTGTATGTCTCTTCAACATTTTTTTTTTTTTAGTTATTCCACCCCTCCCCCCTTAGTGTGTTTGTTTTGGCAGAGAAACGGGTAGGGGGCCTGCACAGCCCCCACGAGGGCGTGCGACAAGTGGTAACATGCATTATGAGAGCGATTTTTGCTTGTCAGCAAACCTGTAGTTTTCCCATGCAGAAAGAACAGTCATGTGTTGGGAGTTTATTTAGTTATTTTATTCGCTCAAATCTGGTCTCATTCACAATGTGAACCGCACTGTAGCTTCTTATGAGTCCACACTTTAAGAGCTGGTTGGTCCAACAATTTGCTGTAGCTCAGAGTAGGAAGAGGCATGAGACAGTCTCTGGAGTATAGCCTCTACTGGGCATTGCACTGACAAGGAGTTGTATAGGTTTGCTACAGATTTGAAGGAAACTGCACATAGTGTGTCTACCTGGTTTTTGTTAAGGCACAGACTTTGAGGGATTATATCAGGCTGAGGTCAATAATCAGTATTTTCCGGGGCGTGGCCAGCAACATGGCCGAGTAAGATGTGCTTTCGCCGAGATCCGGCAGAAAGCACCATCCGACAGCTAATCCGGCGACCCACAGGCCCGGAGAATATCTGCTTTTGTTCCTCGGAAGCCGAGGAGTACCCCGGTGTTGTCTGTTGCTGATTTGGCAGTTCCTACGCACAGCTGTCTGGCGGATCGAAGTGAGAGCCGGTGATCGAGTGAGCGCCCTCAAAATGGCGCCGGGGTGGAGCTGAGGCGGCCCGGAGCGCCTTCGGGCTCGGAGCGGGGCCGCGGGAGCCCGGGGACCAACCTCGGGAGGTGGATCGACCTCCGTCCCTCTCCTGAGCCGGTCGCCGGTGAGCCGTGTGAGGCGCACGTAAGTGGACCTGTGCGGCCCTGAGTAACTGCGAGGGCCTAGACCTGCCCCTCCCACGCGGGGAGCACGCCTGGAGATTGCCGGAGGCCCGAGGCGCTGTGCAACTGCGCCGAGCAGTGAAAGGCCGCGGCGGGACCAGCGACCCCAGGCGACTCAAGAAGTGGGGAGGCGCTGTCCCGCCCGGCAGAGAGGCCTGAGAGAAAGGGAGCCCCGGGCGCAGGTGGAATACGCGCCCCGTTCGCTTGGTGGAGACGCGGCCCTTGAGTGTCTGTGGGCGCCGTGACAGAGCGGCAAAGACTGGAATGCAAACAGGCCTCGCGAGGTATATCGCCCTCTGTCCTTCTCCAACAACGCGTGTCACGGGGGACGAGGAGGAGCGGATCCCTGCGGCCCTCCCGGCCCTGAAACGCCGTGTCAACGACGGGGGCCCTGCCCTTCCAGAGACTGCCGGAGGCCCAGGGCGCTGTAGCACTACACCGGACAGCGAGTGACCGCGGCGGGCTCGGTGACCCCAGGTGAGCCGAGACGTGGGGAGGCGCTGTCCTGCCCGGTGCTGGTGGACTGCGGAGCTGCGCTGGAGTGGTGGGTGTGCGGCCCCTGGGTAGATGCGGGTGGACCCCCAGCCTTAGGACCGGACTGGCCGTGGTGTTGCCGCTCTTGTAGCGCCCCCCGACTGGCACTAAAGACTTTCTGGGGTGGTGGAGAGCCCGACGCAGGTCTTGCAATTGAGGTGTGCCCGCGCCATGGACATTTGAACGGCCGGGAGCCTGGGAGACCTGAGGGGGGCTGGTGTCAGTTGCGGAGTGCCCCCCCTTTCCCCCCTAGCTTCTGGATAACAATGTACCTGGGCCCAAAGTGCATTCCCTGCTGAACTGGACCGGGCCCGACCGGGGGGGTCTCGACAAGAGAGCGCCCTAGCCTGCCACTCTAGTGGTAGGAATTGCCTCATCAGGGTGCCCGCAGAGGGCCTCAGAGGTGTCCTGAGAGGGCCAAGTGCATCTGGACAAGCAGTCTGAGCACCTTGTCGTGGGGACTGGTGTGAGAGGGACGCTGAAGACGGAGGGGTGAGGTCTTGGCCCCTGATCTTTCTGCTGTTCGGATCCCCTCCCCCTCTACTAATACAGAGTGCTCCTACGCGCTCTCGTCCAACTATACTAAACATGGGCAAGGACAGGGACCCGAAACCACCGCGACAGGGGAAAATGGACCGCTACACCAAGGTCATCGCCCCCCCTCCGGAGGAACGTCCGGCCGCCTGCACCGACACTGACACTCTTCTCCAGGCGATCCACTCTTCCAGGACGGCACTCGAGGGGAAAATAGGGTCAGTGGGCACGGAGGTGACGCTCCTACGACAGGACTTGCGGAATTTGGCGGCCAGGGTCACAGAATCGGAGACTAGATTGGGAGAGGCGGAAGATACCCTACAAGGTCTACGCAAGGGTATGACAGACCTGCAATCATCGCATAAAGATCTACAGTGGCGTGTAGATGACGCGGAAAACAGGGCACGCCGCAACAACCTCCGATTTGTGGGCTTTAGAGAAGGAATTGAGGGATCCAACATGTCGGACTTTCTGCATTCTTGGCTCCTGCGCATATTTCCGAAGGACAAATTTTCCACCTGCTTTGTCATAGAAAGAGCCCATAGGGCTTTGATGGCCCGACCACCTGTAGGGGCGCAGCCACGGCCCGTCATAGCCCGCTTCTTAAACTTTCTCGACAGAGACATGATCCTTAGAGAAGCTAGGAAGCTCGGGGAGATCCGACATGAAAATGCACGTATAATGATCTTCCCAGACTACAGCAGAGAGGTGCAGAAACAGAGACGCACTTTTGACTCGGAGAAGGCAAAGCTGCGAGAACACAAGATCCAATACATGTTACTCTTCCCCGCAAAATTGAAAGTGATATTTCTAGGCAGATCTCATTTCTTCCAGACACCGGAGGAGGCATGGCAGTGGCTGGAGGAACGTCCCGCGCTGGGGCGGCCAGAGATTCCACCACGCAGTAATCAGTCATCATCGGGAAACACCCAGCGGTCCCCTGGCCCTCAAAGAACGTTGAGACCCCGACAGGCCCGCAAAGACCGACTTAAGGAGGCAACCCCTTATGCACCAAGGGACATTGGCAGACCCCGAAGACGCAGTGGCCGCTCACTGGACTCTCACCTCTTGGAGGGCCCGCGCACTCTCCGTCTCTCTGACCATCCAGATCCGGACACGGAGGCCGAAACCAGAGCCACGTCCTCCGGAGAGGAGGGGGATGATGGGCCCTCTCTGCACCCATTGGCGGCCGCAATAGTGGCAATGGAGCAAGACACAGCAGCAGATGCCCTGGCTTCTCAAGGGGAACCACCGGACTCGCACTCGTGAACATGGGCTTGTGCGGTTGACCGGGGAAACAGACTGAGTCTCCGGAGTATGTCTGCTGGACACTTGCACCCCCCCTTGCTGCTCCACCTGCTGAAACCTGCGGAGTGTTTGAAGACCTTCCACTGTACCGCAGGCGAGAGGACTGGAGTAGCCACGGACCTGGGCTCTTTGCAGCCTTTCTTTTCCATTTCTTTCCTGCTCGTACGAGCCTCTCGCTCTATCTGTTTATCTTTTTCCTTTCTTAACGCAGTGCTCCTTTTCCTTTGGACCTCCACTGTTTGAGGGAGACACTCTTCCTAATAACTTTTGGGAACGCTGCAGGAGTTTGAACTTGTGGCGTAAGTTGGGTTTGGGGAGGGCGATAGACCTCCGCCACCCTAATGCTCATCCTCGAGCGCCTGGCAGGGGATGCGACATCGGGGAGGAGGGAGGTGGGGTGGGGGATTGAGAAGGGGGGTTTTTCAACAGTTCTTATTACAAGGTTTGTTTTATTTTGTTATGTTTTGTTGCACAGCAGTCACAAATTTACAAAAGCGTGCACAATCACCCACTTCCCCCACTCGGGGCATAACATAGCCACCCATGCTTATGTGTCCAGCAATTGCTCACAAGCGCCCCGTGACTGAGTCAGGATCTAGCCCCTTCACTGTGCTCACCTGGAACGTGAATGGCCTGGGGGATAAAATTAAAAGAGGGCTGGTGTCCTCATACTTAAAACGAACTCGCCCAGACGTGGTCTTCCTACAGGAGACCCACCTTAGGGGCACGAAATGTGGGTTTCTGGCGAGGGGCGCCTACACGGTCCTAGCGCATGCGGGGTACACCTCCGGTTCTCGGGGGGTAGCCATTCTGATTAAAAAATCCCCTCCCTATAAGGTGACACGCACGTGGACGGACCCCCAGGGAACATACGTGGGAGTGACAGGCTCATGGGGGAGACGGAAGGTCACTATCGTATCAGTTTATGCTCCTCCAAAGCTACAGACCAGGACTCTACATGGGGTGACTGACATCCTCTTGGGGACACCGGGCACGATGCATATTATTGGGGGCGATTTTAACGATGTAATGTCCATTCCCAAGGATCGCTCTGGGGACCATGCTGACCCCCCCCTCCCCCGACTACACAATTGGCTCGACTGACAGACACCCCGGGGTTGGTGGGCGTGTGGCGACATCTACATCCAGACAAACAACAGTATTCGTATTATTCTGGGGCACACAGGGTTCACTCACGACTAGACTACGTCTTGCTTCCTAGGAGTGCTTTTGAGGATATCTACGAGGCGGAATATCTGGCCCGTGGTCTTTCCGACCACTCACCCCTGCTTGTTAAGGTGGGACGGAGGTCCCGGGTGGGACGAGGGAGCTGGAGACTATCGGCCTGGGATCTGCAGAACAAAGAGGTGTTACAGGGACTCCGGGCTGACACGAAAGTTTATTTCGCCGAAAATCTGGGATCGGTACAGTCGGGTGTCATATTGTGGGAGGCTTACAAGGCGGTGCTTTGTGATAGGGCCCAAAATCGAATAGCCTGGGAGAAGCGGAAGGCACAAGAGGAGCTAGACACACTGGAGACTCAAATTCTTGACCTGGAACAGCGCTACCTTACATGCAAAGACCCACAGGTTTATTGACAACTGTCAGACACGCAACAACATTACAGGACCCTAGCGACAGAGGAGGCCAAAACACAGGCACAGGGGACCCTCCATAGGCTGTATGATGTGGGAGATAAATCTGGAAAACTATTGGCTTGGCTTAGTCGTAAGGAAGCGGAAGCCCGATGGGTGGAGAAAGTAGTAGAACCCCAGGGAAGAATGCAGATGGGGGGCGCACAGATAGTTCAGACGTTCGCCTCCTACTTCCAGAACTTCTATGAGGCCAGGGAGCTGGGAGCCCCATCGGAGATTTTAGCATATCTGGACACTATCCAGACCCCGTGTTTGGGGGACGATGGGAGGGAGGGATTGGAGTCGGACATAACGGTCGACGAACTTAAGGACGCGATAACTAGACTGCGTCCTGGGAAGTCCCCGGGCCCGAACGGACTCCCTGCGGAATTCTATAAGAAAGGGGCGGATCTCTTGGCAGTGCACCTCTTGGCACTGTTCCGGGATGCGGCACAGGATGGTGTCCTGCCTCTGGATCTCCGCATGGCTACGATTATCCCTATTTACAAACCGGGGAAACCCCCCGAAGAGTGCGCTTCCTACCGCTCAATTTCCCTCCTCAACATAGAGGTCAAACTCTTGGCGACTATCCTGGCTCTCCGTCTCCGTCAGGTCATCACTGCCCTGGTGCATCGGGACCAGACGGGTTTCCTGCCGGGTCAGGCGACTAGGCTGAACTTACGCAGGACCCACAATTGGCTCATGGAGGTGCAGGATCGGGAAGATCCACATATGTTCCTCTCCCTAGACGCTGAAAAAGCGTTTGATGCTGTACACTGGCCTTTCCTAGAGGCTACTCTGGTCAAGTTTGGTATTGGTCCCAAGTTTCGACACTGGATAGGCCTTCTGTAGGCGGATCCTCGTGCTCGGGTTAAGGTTAATGGACAACTGTCCGAAGATTTTCCCATCAGACGGGGGACCCGGCAGGGCTGCCAGCTGTCCGCCCTACTTTTCGCCCTCACAATAGAAATAGTGGCATGCGAGATTCGGCAGCGAGAGGAGATACGAGGGTTCCAAATCACCCCGACCGACGTAGGGGAAGAAAAGATCTCACTCTATGCAGATGACATCTTATTATATGTTACCCGACCGGATGACACAATCCCCGCCCTGTTTGCGCTCATGGCTAGATATGGGTCCTTCTCAGGGTATGCCATAAACTGGCACAAATCGGTCATATATAGCCCAAGAGGCTTAGAGGTCTGGCCCTCTCTCCCTGGGGCCCTTCAGGTAGCACAGGCGGGGTTCACGTATTTGGGGATTTATCTCACCACGGACAGAAAACTCTCGTATCGGAATAATATCCAGCGGGTCATATCTAATTTTGCTGCCGACGCATTGAGGTGGAAGGCACTCCCTCTCACGATCCTCGGTCGGGCGGCGATGTTTAAAATGATCACATTGCCCCGCTTCCTATATGCCCTACAAAATGAGTATTTCCCCCTCTCCAGGCAGACATTCCGGGTGATAGACGCGGAATTGCGCTCTCTGCTGTGGCTTGGGAAGCAACCGAGGGTTGCGCTGACCACGCTACAGCGGAACCAATATAATGGGGGGATATCCTTGCCGGATATTAAGGCCTACTATTGGGCGGAACACCTGACACCGGTGAACGAATGGATACATGCTGAAGCAGACCACCCCACTTATAGACTAGAGAGAGATACCATGACACAGCGTACATGCCTATATTTCCTATATGGGGGCGAGGTAAGGGTCGCCTGCTCCCGGCCACACAAGTCACATTGGAAGTCTGGGACAGAGCGACTAAGATAATGGGCTGGGCACGCAAACCAACAAAGCAGACGCCAATCTGGCACTGCTCCTGGTTGAAGGAGCTCCACAAACTTAGAGGTTTTGGGGGATGGGATGCTATAGGCATCTCCACCATAGGAGATGTAGTGGCCAGGGGAGGACTTAAAAGTTTCCGGGCATTAACGACAGAATTCGGATTACACACTTCCCAATTTTTTAAATATGCGCAGCTAAGACATGCTTGGTTAGCCGAGAGCTCGCTCTCCACCCCACTGCCGGAATATGCACCGCTGGAGGGACGCCTATTGCAAGAACAGGTATTCAATAAGGCAGTCTCTCTAACATACCGAACTCTGAATAACAACATGCCAGACAGACTGGGGAAGCTGAGGAAATCGTGGGAACAGAACCTGGGTACGTTAGAAAACATTGACTGGGAAGCGGCTTTGATGCATCACAGGGAGGTGGCTATTAAATCCCGCCTCTGAATTATCCAATATAAGATATTACACAGCGTATATTATGACAGGGCCAGACTCTATCGCATGGGCCGTGCCGGCGACCCGAATTGCTTGAGATGCGGACAGCCACAGGGTGACTTCTATCATACTATCTGGGACTGCCCCATCATCCAGACATACTGGGAACTAGTATTGAGAGAACTAGGTA
Source organism: Calotriton arnoldi (assembly GCA_963921515.1). Lineage (NCBI taxonomy): Eukaryota > Metazoa > Chordata > Amphibia > Caudata > Salamandridae > Calotriton > Calotriton arnoldi. The sequence continues at coordinate 2,441,120 of CAWUFW010001069.1, read as the reverse complement.
AAGTACTTGGCGAAACACTACCCCTAGACCCCAAATTCTTACTATTGGGCATATCTGGAGATGTAGATTTGGGCCGCCCACAGCTTATTTTTGCTATGATGGCGCTGGTGGTAGCGAAACGAGACGTGGCCCGCACTTGGGGAGCGACAGTACCTCCCCAGCTTCGAGAGTGGAAGATGGGGATGGATATGTATATGGCGGCAGAAAGGGTCACATACAAAGCGAGAGGGTGCCCGCGAAAGTTCCATAGGGTATGGGGTAAATGGAGAAAATATTATGGGATGGATGGAGGGCTGGGAGCCGACTAGCCAGCAACTGATTGGGCCCATGCTGTACCTTTACCGAGAGGGCCAACGGGCCTGTTCTTCAGACCAGCGGGGAAGGTGCACGATGGGGTGGGGGCCTATGCAAGAATCAATGATTGCTGGGGAACGGCAGATTTACACAGCTCGAAAGAGGGAGGGGGTGGAGTTTTCTATGATGTGGATGGTACATAAATGTCTTGGCACGACTGTAACCAAATGTGACATGTTTATGGTTTTTTGGTGGTTTAAAATGCAAATAAAAATAATTTAAAAAATAAATAAATAATCAGTATTTTCCTTTGGCTTGCCTTAGACCGGCTAACCTTGCCCACACATCAGGACCATATGATTGCGAATGAATCATAGGAGACAGAGGCAAAGAAGATTATAAAATGCAGTCCTTTGATGCTGACACGCAACAGCTGCTCAACACAGCCCTGAAAGGTGAGTGCTCTATTATGAGCATAGCCTTACTTATTTACTACAAAGCTGATGCCTCTGGCTTGGCTAGGCAAACTAATGTGTTATATTTTGCACGTTTTATACATGGAAGCCAGTTCAAGGCATACTGAAATCTTCACTTTCTGACAAATTGCAGCTCTTTTAAAAAAACTTTCCTGGTGTTGCAAAGCAGTGGCAAAGGACTGCCTTTTGTAGCCAAAGTCATTGTAAAGACCGTCAACACCCAGCTAGCACACTTCATAGAAACCAACAACATTCTAGACACCTCTCAATCCGGATTCTGCAGCAACCACAGCACCGAGACAGCCCTCCTCACCGTGACCAACGACATCCGCGCCCTCCTCGACCAAGGCCATACGGCAGCCCTCATCCTCCTGGACCTATCAGCAGCCTTCGACACCGTCTCTCACCGCACACTAGCCACCAGGCTCCACAACCCCGGCATCCAAGAAAAGGCCTTAGACTGGATATGATCATTCCTCTCAGGCAGAACACAGAGAATAAGACTCCCGTCTTTCCTCTTAGAACCAACAAAGATCAGATGCGAAGTACCCCAAGGATCTACCCTCAGCCCCACACTCTTCAACATCTACATGGCCCCCCTCGCAACCATCATCAGAAACCACGGGCTCAACATTGTCTCCTACACCAATGACACCCAGCTCATCCTCTCCCTCACCAAGGAACCTGACCTCACCAGGCACAACTTCCAAGAAGGGACGAAAGCCGTCGCAACCTGGAGGAGGAACAGCTGCCTGAAGCTCATCTCGGAGAAAACAGAGGTCCTCATCCTCAGCTCCACCCCATCTGCATGGGACAACACCTGGTGGGCCCCCCGCCCTCGGAAACCCACCCACCACAACGGACCATGCACGCAACTGCTGCATCATACTCGACTAATCACTCACCATGAATCGCCAGATCAACGCCATATCCTCCGCATGCTTCAACACCCTCTGCGTACTTCGCAAGACGTTCAAGTGGATCCCCCCCCCAACTCCAAGAAAACCGTCACTCACGTAGTCATCACCAGCAGACTGGACTACGGCAACACTCTCTATGCCGGAATCAACCAAAAAATCCTTCGCAAACTCCAGACCGTCCAGAACGCCGCAGCCAGACGTATCCTCGATATCCCACGGCACAACCACATCACCCAACACCTCTGCGACTTCCACTGGCTCCCCGTCGAAAGAAGAATAACGTTCAAGCTGCTCACACATGCCTACAAGGCCCTCCCCAACACAGAACCCAGATACCTTAATGACCAAATCTCCTTCCACGCCCCCAAGAGAAACCTTCACTCAGCCGACCTCTCCCTAGCCACCGTCCCACGTTTTTACAGGACCAGAGCAGGTGAAAGATCCTTCTTCTACCTCGCAGCCAAGACCTGGAACAAACTCCCCCTTCACCTCCGACGGAGCCCGACACTGCACCAATTCAGCAAGGACCTCAAGACCTGGCTCTTCGAATGACCCCAATGGAGCTGCTCACACCCAGCGCCTTGAGACCCACGCAAATGAGTAGTGCGCTTTACAAAACCCTGATTGATTGTTTGAGGGGATAATGTAACTGTGAAATATATTTCAGTTCACATGGTTATAGTAACAAACCACACAGTTCCTGGGCTTCAACAGCAGACCTTTAAAACAAAGCGCCCTTTGGTACACAGAACATTTCCCAACAGTTCACCTTAGATCACCAGGGGGAAGAAAACATTTTCCAGTTGTTCCAAACTCAGGCCAACCAATCTCCGAGAGCTTACATGTTGACATGGTTGCGTATATGTACATGCATATCCTGTTTACATACTGTGTAAGTGCATAAGTTGTTTGTATACCTGCATATCCTGATTATACTGTTTGAACATAGCAGGTGAACACAGTTATTACTCCTTTGCCAGAGACACGCATGGGTCCTCACATTTAAGTCAACTTATAGAATGAATCTCCAGTTCTACATGATACGATTCCCACATACTGTAACTCAGATTTTGTTACTAAACCCTCTCGAGGAAAAAAGTTACTTATCTTTGGTGGTAATCTTTCTGGTAATACTCTACCTGCAGATTCCTCGCCTTAAGAATATCTCCAGGCGCCAGATTGTATCTGTAACTTTTTTATAGCTCTCCCTTGTTAAAAACTGCACAGGTGTGACGTCACTGAAGCTCATAGCACCACCCAGTACACGAAGATCAAGTTTGGGATTTTTACTGGTTTGCATTTTTACTATATTACTGTTTTGGTACTGCATAATAACTTTACATGTTGCCCTTAATAAAGCCTGTTTTCTCTGTACCATGGCTAGCAGGGGGTTGAGCTCAGGTTAATTTAATGACTTCAAGGGTTCATCCCAACATGGGTGGTAATTATTTCTGAGATGGGTTGTCTCCCACCACGAGTAATCCAATTTCTTACACTGTGAATGCATGATTTTTACGTTTTGGCAAAGTGGCAAGTGTTTAAAACAAATTTGCTCTTCAGGCTGCATTACATAATTTGGTTTCTCCAAGACCTGTGCAGTGCTCTAAGGAGAGAGGAGTTTAGCAGTTCCCAGGCCCAGCTCATCCCACCCCAGAACAAACAGATTATTTTTGCCCACTACCCTGTGGACTGATTAGGCCTCAAGCTGCTCCTACTACTTTCACTTTATTATGTTTCTCTGGCACTGCATCGGTAAATTGTCAGGCAGCAAGAGAAAGGTACACATGGGGGTGTGCACATTCATGTGTACAGACTACTGTACTGGAATTGGAAAGAGAAGAAGGATTTTGAGTTACTGCTGCACATCATCTATGTGTACGAGTAAAGTATGAACTGCTGCTGCGATGCTGGTATTGCTCTTTTTGTGACGGTGGCTTGCACTGCTGCAAATAAGTTTGTCCTGCCTGCAACATTGGGCAGGACTTGCTCTCCCTCATGTTTTTTTTCAATCATTTATCCAGCGCAGCATGCCGCGGCAAGAATTATGGCAGCCAGCCTGCCAATGGCGGTACCCGCGCTTTATCTTTAAATATCTTAAGCTAAAGTGCGGGTACCGCGATTGCTTTAAAAGTAAACAAATAGAAAAAAAAGTGCAACAATTTGCACTGCAATAGGTCTTGCATTTGCGAGAGTTTGAGCTATTGGCATTGTAAATGACAATGCTTTTTATTTGTGTTTAGAAAACCTGCAAGCGGTGCGTAAACCAGCACTTTATACTTATAGTCCTTGCTTACAAGAAGCAAGGCTGGCAGTAAAAGAGGCGACATTACTGACAGCTTTGCTTCTCGTAAGCAACGACTATAAGTACAAACTGCATGTTTACGCACCGCTTGCAGGTTTTCAAAACACATAAATAAAAGGCATTGTCATTTACAATGCCAATAGTTCAAACTCTCACAAATGCGAGACCTATTGCATTGCAAATGCTTGTTCTACCTGACCCCAGGGTTTCTTTTGTGCCTCTCCTAAACCTTCATCATCACGTGGATCCAGTAAATCACACGCAATATAACTAAGTAATGTAAGCAGCTGTAACCCATCACAGGCAGTAAAGCCCCAGTATGCACCTTGTGCCGAACTCCCTCATGATCCACATGCAAACACCCAGACCTCTTACACGATTTCAAATAAAACGTAAGCCCACAATAACAAAAACCCATGGAGTCACACACCAAGTCTAAATATGACTTGGCTCTCAATCATCAGCCCAGGCCTGATTGTCAGCAAACCCTTTGCATTCTGTGGGACATACCTTGTATGAATGGGAAACTAGTGACGTAACAAAACTTAAGCCCCCCCACCCCCCCACCAAAGTACATGGAGCCCATACAGGCCACCCCCCCACGCTCCAGACCCAGTCAGGAGCTCTCGGTCTTCCCGTGCACAGTGCTGGAGGGGCCCCCTGTGGCTCAGTGGCCCCCCGCACGGCGGTACAAAAGGGGATGATGGACGGAACGTTTGAGCCAATCAAACACTCACCCCCAGTCAACTGATCTGGGTTTAATCCATCATCATTCTTTAGCTCACTCCACCACCCCAGTTCAGACATGGCCATATGCAAATCAGTCTGACCCTGTGCCTCATGGGAACAGTCCAGCCCGAACTGCCAAGCCATGTCTTCCCTGGACCGGAAACAAGCATCCTAGGACCGGTTTCTGGCATTCCAGCCGTCATCAGCCAGGCTTGCTTGAATCCAGTGGCAAAGTGAGCAAGGGACCCACGTCTGGGCATACCCCCGCCAACTTAGGGCGAACAAAGCGATACAAAAGGGGATGATGGACGGAACGTTTGAGCCAATCAAACACTCACCCCCAGTCAACTGATCTGGGTTTAATCCATCATCATTCTTTAGCTCACTCCACCACCCCGGCGGTGGCTGCGGGGCTAGTGTAACCCCACTGTAGGAAACCATCTGTCCTGTGAAATACTGGTGCATAAGGAACAGCCCTGTATTGCCTAACTATTTATGTATGCATGCACAGAAACGGTTAGGGGTCACATGTCCTGGTTCAGGCGGAGTCCAGAATGTGAATGCAGTGGAGCCTTGGACTTGCTGCTTGGGCTATGGAGGTGAGGCAGACAACCAGGCCACGCAGCACAGTGGCCACAGGCAGCGGTGGCAATGCTGCACAAGCGGCTACTGTTCATAGCCATGTATAGGCAGTGGTTAAGAGAGCAGGCAGCAATGCTAATAGGGCTAGGGAAACTGCCAAGCAGGTAAATGTTTGTACACATGCCAATGCCCTGAAACCCATACTAGGCATTACTGGCTGACAGCCTGTTCTGTGACATGACTTCAGACTGTGACACTATATGTACAAAATGGCTCTCAATAGGATTTAATGCAGCTTTAGGGCACTTAAGCACAATAAAGCTTTTGTTATTATTGGCTAAATGTCATGATTCTTCATTTTTGTCTACAACTGACGATATTTGATACTGTGTGTTCCCAAAATGCATTAAACATTTGTAATAAACTATATCATACCAACATAAGACATGCTATCAATCAAATGTGGAAAATCGCTTCTCTATGTGCAAGATTTATTTCATAATTACTTTGCAAAATGTTATATACACATAATGCTTGTTTTTTAAGTGCAAGTGCATAAACTGCAATAATTACAACAAAACATATTGGTGACATAGTCCCTGTCTATGGAGCCTAAAATGTCATGCATACACTTTGGTGTATGCATGGCATTTCAGGCTCTATAGATAAGTTGGCCTGGAGCAGAAAATTGGCCTGGGCATAAAAATTAAAGTGGTCCCCATTATCGAATCAGAAGGCCAAAAAAGTGACCCATGCTTGCAAACTGAGGCAGATTTGATCTTGTATAGACACACTGCATAGGCATTTTGCAAAGAAGGGAGAACTGCATGCCTTTGAGCTCAGCTGTAGGGCACTAAGCCCAGATAGTTTCGGGACCCAGTCTCTGCCCTTGCTTGTTTCACTTCATCCACCCTGGGCCCCTTCTGTCTCTGTGCCGCTTGCCACCTATCCGGCCTTGAAGTCAGCACTAAGATTCAGCCTTAATCCAAACACCTGTTGGGCCTGGAACCCTCCAATAGTTCCAGGGTTGTTACAGTATAAAAGGTTGCTCCTTATAGTGATTGACCTGTTTGGCCAGTTATGGCCCGGAAGGGTCTTGGGCCAAAACCACTGCTCTTGTAAAGGCAAATTACACCACTCCTTGCAAAGACCAAAAGAGCCACCATCTTCAAGGCCTACAATAAACAAACATCTCCCCCCCAGATTGAGTCTGGTAAAGTACACCCATCTCTCTATGCTATATTAGCATACTTATAAGGCGTTCTGTCACCCAAAATGGGCCTCCTGACACTGGAAAAGTACCTGCACTTAATAGAGAGACGGGCTCTAGTAATCAGAGGTGAATAGGTGAGCCTTTAATGCCCTATGTAAAGAAATGTAGCTGTTCATCAAGCACAGATTCAGGGGGAGAGTTGCCAAACTTTGGCAAGCAGAAAACACAATTGGAAGCTACTAGAAAGTCTCCGGCATATTCTGGGGACCACTAGAAGGTGGCTGGAGACAGATCTGAGTGGTAGAGTGATAACATGAGATACAAATCCATGTTGGAGAAATCTAGGGTCAGAGTGAAGGAAAGCACAGTGAATTATGCAGAAAGCCTCAAACTTTATGCAACTGTGAATGGGCAGCCAGTACAGAGAAGCTAAGTAAGCTGAACAATGAGAGTGGCAAGGCAGTTGAAAAATGACACGGACTTTCTAGATTCTGGATAATTTAGCAATAGATAAGGCAGTAAGGCCCACGCAGTGAAAGTGTACTCGTCCTGATGCAAAAGTGTAATTGCTTATACAACAGATTTTTATGCTGACTGTGGCAAGAGCATACAAACTGAGGAGCAATCAAATATGATGAGAACACTAAGAGATTCTGCTAATCTGGGAAGATAGACAAAGAGAAGAATCAAAGTAGAAGCTCACATTCCTAACAAAGGGCACCAGAGTAGGGCCAAGGCTCAGATTTGAAAGCTACTGCTCGGTGGACCAGATTGTAGAATCCTTACCAACAATGAGTATCTCAGATTTGTTGTTATTGATTTTTTTATGAATTATGTTGCATCCACAAGACCACTTTTTAAAAGCAGGAGATAAGATTTGCACAGGAAATGGTCTCTGTCGAATTCAGGCGAATAGGATTTGCACGTCATCGGCATAGGTCATGAAAGAAAAAACAAAGGAGCAAACAAGATTGCACTTGGAGAGACATACACATTGAACAAAGAAGGGCTGAAGGCAGATACATGTGGGACACCATGAGGGACTGACTTGAACGAGGATCTAAAAGGAGGCAGATGGATGGCTTGAGAGTGCTGTTGTACAATAAGACATTGCAGTAATGTATTGAGAGAGTGGAACTTAATATAAGTGAGCAAGCTCCTGCTTTGTGGAGCAAGCTGACTTGTCAAAAGTAAATGTATTCCGGTTGCTATGTTTCCTTTTATGTTACTGCGTTATGGCCTGTGCTGCTGTCCCGCATTGGTTGCTCAGTTTTCGTTGGGCGTCTGATGCATGAGGACAGGCTGCGTGTCGGCTTGTACATCACAAAATAAACACTGTACTTATCTCCGCTTGGCTCCCGAAGTACTGTGTAGCATTTGGCGATGATTTGTCAAGAAATTCGAGACTTTTGCGAATTTGGAGCGTACAGCGTACTCCGGCTAACCCACGCTATCATTTGTATCATTTCATTCACCTAAGCAGTCACTTGCTGAGTGCTTCTCTTGTACTTTCTGGCGCCCGCATAGCCCATGGCTACTTTTGGGCTATTTCGAGTGCAGATCCACCCACTCCCTCATTTCGGCTCCATGTGCTCCGCTTCTTCCTCAACACAGGTGAGCCACTGAGCCAGCACTCTTGTGTATGCGCTTGATATAATTTTTTAAGTTTACATGCCTGTCCTACAAGTAAATACTTAGCTATCCTATGTGCATATGCCCTCCTGGCACTTAATTTCCATTTCTAACCTGTTTCTGCTTTAATTATCGACGTTGTGCTAATACGCTCATATTTCAATGCCAGTGCTAGATTGCTTTAGATATTTCAAATTTACAGCAACTTTTCTTTAAAACTTGGCAGCTTTTGTTTGAATTGGAAAAAGCGAATTTGGAAATAATTATTCACTTCTCAGAACTGTGTCATTACCTGTATCTACTCTTCATTGGTTGTTGGAATCTTAAACAATTGTTTTACATGGCTTCTAACAATTTAGCTCTTCCTCAACTTCCTGGCAAGCCTTTGATTAAGTCGAATGCTTGGTTAAGATCTTTGAAAACTATTTAATCACAGTTGGAGCAGTTGGCTTTGAACCTAAAAGAAAGGCTGCTATTTTGTATAGTCATTTGGGAGATGAAGGGCAGCAAGATTCTGATAATTTGCCTTTAGCTGCTGCCACATCTGGACAATCCGGAGATTCTAGTGGAGAGATTGAATTTTTTCAAGAAGAAACAAGCAACTGATGAAACTGTTGAAGAATTCATATCAGCATATTAGCTGCTACATGCACTTTTGGAGTGTCCATTGACATATACTTTGAAGATCAGTTTGTGTATAGCGGTTTTTCAAAAAAGATACAGGAAAGGCTACTTAGTTGCAGAGACCCTCCATTGTTAGAGGTTGTTGATCTGGCCAAAAGCCTTGAACTTTCAATAATCTCCAGTCACATAATGGCTCAGGAATCCACCCAGACAGCTTCTCCAATTGTTAATGCTGTGGGATAATGCAGTGGGGTACTCTGAATATGTTGATGCTGTACAAGTTAAGGGCAAAGTCATTAAGAATGTTCAACATAATACTAACACTTTTTGTTTCAGGTATGGATCTAAATCCCATACAAAGAATTACATTGCAATGTCCAGCAGAAGGTAAACAATGCAAAAAGTGCAAGACATTAGGTCACTGTCACAGTGTTTGCAGATCTGGGAAACACCAAGTTAAAGTACACAGTGTTGACTTAAATGAAGGCGACTGTCCAGTGGATCTATCAAATATGGTCCTGAATCTGGAGATTGACTCTTTGTCTAATAATAAAATCTAGGAACCTTTATGTCAGGTAACTCTAGGTTCCAAAATAACTCTTAACATGCTGTGTGGCTCACATGCACCTATTACTATCATATCTGATACTTTATATTACTAGCAGAGGGGGTCTAATGATATCCCGAGCACACCAGACATACATCCTAAAGCTTATGGTGCTCAGGTTACTGATATGGTTGGATTCTTCCTAGGCACTGAGTCTTGTCTTTGAAGGTCAATGTAAACTAAAATCTAGGTTGCAGCCAAGGGAAGACATATAGTTTGCTGGCAGCACCTTGAAAAACTTGGTCTTATCCTTGTGCCTGGTGCTGATCCAACAGTCAGGGTAGCAAATGTATCTACTCACTACTGATGATTTTAATCCAACTGAAGATATTGTTAAAATATCTCCTGAATGTTTTTCTTTTAAGATTGGGCTCATTCAAAAATATGTGCACACATTTAAGTTGAAGAGGCATGCTATACGTGTTACACACAAAGTCAGACCTGTCCTCTTAAGTGTTAGAGCTGAATTGAAAAATATATTAGCGAAGTTAGTTGGAGATGGCATTGTCAAACCCAGTGACTCCTCTGATCTGCACATTCTTAACAGGAATATTGTGGTTGATTGCCATCCTCTGCCCAAGCTTCAAGACTTACTTGCCAACATTTCACACTTTTGGATCTCAAATCAGCTTACCACCAGATCCGATTAGATGAAAGGTCCCAAGCGTTAACCTCCTTTGTAACTCCTTTTGGAGCATTTAAGTTTTGCAGACTCCCTTTTGGATTGGCTTCAGCCGCTTTTGTTTTTAAGCACCTCATGGATAACATATTGGAGGGTGTGAGTGGGGTACAAGCATTTCCAGATGAATTGCTGATTTTTGTAAAAGTTTTACATGACCATAATCACACTCTTGAAATAATTTTCACTAACTTTAAAGAGTTTGGTATCACTTTTCACACAGATAAATGTAAATTCTTTAGTAGAAAACATTGACTACTTAGGTTACTCCCACTGGTATTTCTCCACATTTTTCATTGATTAAAGCTATTGAAGATGCAGATCCACCCAGCGACAAAGATACACTTAGCTTCTTTCTTGGGCTAAGTGAATACTATTCAAGGTTTGCGCAAGGTTATGCTTTTACTGTGCAGCCCTTGAGGAATTTACTCAAGAAAAGAGTGAAATATATGTCGTCTGAATGTGCAAGAAGCTTTTCAGAAAGTGAATGTTTTCATTATTTCAGTCCCAGCTTTAACTCCATTTGTATCAGACAGAAAGTGTATCATAACTGTTGATGCCAGGGGGTGTAGCTAACCGCCGATCAAGATTGCCACTTCCTAAAGCGGCTCCAATCACCAAACGCTATAATCGCCTAACATCCGTCAAATATCTCTGTATGCCGTTTATAAAAGAACTTGGAGAGTGTAGGTGATATTGTGGTGAGGCCAGCGGTGACCTTAATTCTACATTTTGGCATCCTTCTACGGGGTCAGCCGGTGAGGCCTATGGAGCCCCGAACTGGCATAGTCCTGAGCTCGCGGGGAGACAACGGATTGGGATGCCAGCTGTGAGGAACTGAGTGGCTTAACAGTGTTGCAGCGACTGCGGGCGTAAACCGCGGCAGGGGCGGTTCACTGATCGGCACTCAGAAGAGCGTTGCAAAGATGTGGTAAGCATCTGAAAAGCAGCCATGGGCCTGCGTCGGTCTGGCTGGTGAGAGTAGGCTGTGCCGGCGGCCTGCACCAAGTGCAAAGCAGCCTGAGTCTTAATAGCCCGAAGAGGTCCCTGACAAGTTGCAGTGGTACTGGAGAGAGAGGCACGGGGGTTGAGAAGGTGCTGCTTGGCCCTTCGCTGTAGTCCTGGGATGGCTGGACTCATCTGTCCCCATGCGGCGGCAACCGCTTTGACTGGTTACATATGATTCAACACCTTCCAGCCAAGAAACCCTGCTGGGTGCTCTGGGACATCTGAGGGGCAAGATATTGATCAGTGTATTCGCTCCGGGTCCCGTTGGCTTGACTCTGCATTCTGGGCTCTGGTGACCAGGTGAGGAGCCCTGGGCCGTGCTGGTTCCGCACTGGAGTGTGGCTGCCACCCCTCAGGCCCAAGTCGGGTTGTACACATCTATTTATCGGCTGTTCATGGATGACGATCACCCCTACCCTCAATAACTTACCTCTGACATTGCAAGGAGGGATCCCTGTATGCCTCACAGACTGTTACGACTCCTGTAGCACCTAGTGAAGAGCAGAAGTGGAAGCCATTAATCAGATGTTCTTGGGGTGGCGGAAGGAACCCGACAGGCCGCAGAGACTTTCTTATATACTCTCCTGCAGGCGGCGATTACTGACGGCCCAACTCATCCCTCTGTACCACCAACACAGTGAGGCCTGACAAGTGGCATTCCAAGTGCCAAAGATAGTGATGACTAGTGGCAGGGGGTCTCACACAACCCATCACACCAGAAATGACGAGTACCCAGAGCCCAAAACTGCCGCACCTGCTTCGACAACAGAAAGTCAGCAACTTCTATCCAAGACGGCTTCTGCAGCCAAGGAGATTCCCACTCTACAAGATGTTATGGCAGCAGTAGAGGGCATTAGGACGGCCCCAAAGGGAAAAATAGACTCAGTAACTACCAAAGTCACGCTGATGCATGCAGACCTGCGAAATATGGGCTCACATGTCAAGGACGCTGAAGACTCAATAAGCACACGAAAGGCTGAGATGAAGACAGAATAGGCCAAAGTCAAAGAATTGCATGCCAGTACAGGTGTAATAGAGGCTAGAGTGGATGACTATGAAGGGCAGTCACGCCGGAATAATGTCCACATAATTGGAGTCCCAGAACTGGTGGAGGGCCCGGAGGTAGACTTATTTTTGGAGGACCTGGTACTCAAACACTTGCAGCCCCATGGACTCTCAAACTACTTCTCAGTAGAGCAGGTGCACTGTGTGCCCGGTGTGCCGTCGAGACCGGGTGCACACCTTCACCCTATTGTGGCACATATTTTGAGCTACAGAGACCGAGATGTCATCTTGCAGACAGCATGCAGTGCGCCACCGCTCAAGTGGGACAACAGTACCATCATCCTCTCTCCGGATTGTGGCACTCCTTTCTCGAAGTCAAAAAATCCCTGCAGGAAAGCAAACTGAAATATGCAAAGCTCTACCCTGCAAAACTGTGTGTGGTGGCGGAGGGTAAGTCCTGGTACTTTGACACTCCAGAAGAAGTCTGGGATTGGCTTGACGGCTAGCGAACGGTCAAGGACAAGAGTCCTCGCCAGCAACAGAACAAACGTGGGATAGACCCCAGTGCTCAGAGTACGCAATGTGACCCTGCAGACGAGGGAGACATCAGTGATGGACCAACATCTGTGACACCCTTGAGATCCCTAATAGGGGACATATTCTGACATTTTGCTGGGGGGGATGGAAGAGGATTCTCTTCATAGTTGTATAGTCCACTGAGAGCCTGGAGCAGGTGTGGTGCTCCCCCTACTCTGCCCATTGTGAAGGTTATCCTGAATGAACACTATGAACTCCGCTGCAAGATCGAGCAGAGATTGGACAGTAACAGATCTTGTTTGCTATTTAGGGAGGGGGGGGGGGGTAGGGTGACATTATGGTGGGTCCACTTTCCACCTCAGTAAGTTACATGTGTTGGGGCAAAAGGTGCTCTGCAATGTTGAGGGGCGGGCAGTTCTAAGTCCACCCTGCAGGGAGGCAGTGGTGGGTTGCAAAAGGGGTTTGTATTATTTGAATGTTTTTAATATGTGTGTTAGTTACAGTGATAATCAATCAAAAGAAGAGGGACTGGTTGCAATTAAAGGGCCAGCAGCCATGCTCCCATCTTGGAGTATATAGACAAGCGGAGGGTAGCTGTTTCTATAGCGAAAGGGGTGAAGCATGGTTGGAAGGAATAGTGAGTGGGGAAATCTTCCTTATTGGAAGATATAGCCCTCAAACACCCAAATGGGTGTCATACTTCATCATCGGGCATAGATCCTCGTGGGGCTGGTGCTGCAATGCCCCACCGGCCCTGTGAGAGGGCTCTTTGGCAGAGATCTTCTCTTTCAGCCATGATGATGAGTGAGGGTATGTGGGGATAGGGTAATATGTCTAGTGTAATGTGTCTTAAAACTACCTAAGGGGTACAGTTACATTTTAATCAGTGGTTCCCTTAGCAGGGTTAAAAACAGGTGGGTGTAGATTGTTAAAGGGGTGTTATGAACAGTGACAATCTCACAGTGTGTTATCAAAAGGCAGACATGTTTCAAGCATGCATGGTCCAGAAGGGATCTATGGCTTTTTTTCAGGACCAACTGAGTAAAATATTCCTACCCTACATCAAAGCAGGATATGTGACTATATTATAAAAAAAGAATTTTAGTGATGATATCTAGGGCTACCTAAGGTCCTTTGTACCTAAGTGTAGAGTCCCTACTTGGATCTCGATTTCCAACCCTGATGGTGTATTATTCCACGCACTTTAGATCAAGGCAGAGAGCAGCGTATTAACTGTGGCTTAAAATAGTCCGACGCTGAGATTTGCACGTGACCTACACCTCTCTGCCTGTCTGGAGGTCCAGATGCAGTTCTCTGCCTTGATCTAAGGTGCATCAACTAATACACCAGCATGGTTGGAAATCAAGATCCAAGTAAGAAAGATTTCCCCACTCACTATACCTTCCAACCATGCTTCACCCCTTTCTCTATAGGAACAGCTCCGCTTGTGTATATTTGTTACAGTGATGACATTTCCTCACAGAAGCAGTGTCAATTTAGGCCTTTTACTCCCGATCCCACTTAATGGGAGCCAAAGAGTTGCACGACTATCCTATTCTTCCCACACACCAAGTGATAGGGGGCTCCCACATAAGTCTAGATCCTGCTTTTATAGACCCTATTACACACCAAAGCCATGATGACGGTTGGATGTCATGGTTTCACCAGGGTATGCTCATTGACCATACCAGATGACTGATACACTACAGACACCAAGCTTCAAAATTCTCTCCTGGAGTGTGAATGGGCTAGGAGATTAAATTAAAAGAGAGTTGGTCCTGAAGTATCTGAAACAACACTCTTCTGATAAAGTGCTCTTACAGGAGACGCACCCCCAGGGTACAACCTACTGTGCACTGGATAGATGGGGGTACAAAATAGTTGTCCATGCCGGCTGCATGAAGAGCTCTAGAGGAAGGGCATACTTCTTTGTAACTAATTTCCTTTTATTATACAACACATCATGCACAACATTCATGGGTGATTTGTGGCAGTCGCGGGGCACTGGAAGGGCCAACTATTTAACATAATCTCACTCTACATACCCCCAAGATTGAACACGCCAGTCTTTTTGGATCTAGGGACACTCCTCCGCCTCCCAGATGGAGAATTGTTAATGGGAGGTGACTGTAACATGGCCCATTTTGAAAGTAGCGACCGCCGGCCCTCATGTCAGTAAACAACCCTCAGCAGGCCCATGGCCGACTTTTTGTCCACGATGGGCCTGACAGACCCGTGACGGGCCCTCAACCCTACTGCCCACCGGTATACTTTTCACTCAGGAGCCCACGGTAGTCTATCCTGTATAGATAATATATTGAGCTTTGACCCATCAACTTCCTCACTTCAGTGATGTCCATCACCTCGCTAGGGGTATTTCGGATCACTCCCCAGTGAGTGCAGCAATGGGCAGGCGCAATTGAACCACAGGGCTCAACCACTGGTATCTTAAGGTGCCTCGAATTCACACAGGCCTTCAAGAGGCCACTGACCACTAGAGTAAGGGGATGGTAGACTCGGCACGGGTACTATGGGAGGCATATAAAACTGTTATAAGGGGCCAAGGTATCTCCCTGATCGCAGGACACAAGAAGGAAAAGAAAGCCAGGCTAGAATCCTTAGAATGGGAAATCCAGGAATTAGATGCCCACTTGGCGTCAGATGACCAAACCACGATGCTGCATCGCTTGACTTATAAGCAAAAATAATACACTGACGTTGCTACTGAGGGGGCCTGGGCTAGATACTGCTTAACTCAACACCGCCTCTATGAGGTGGGTAATAGAGCGGGCAAGCTCCTGGCGTTGCTGGACAGAAGAGAAGAGGCATCAAGATGGGTGTTCGAGGTGATAAATGAGGAGGGAGTCTGATTCAGGGATAGACAGAGCTTAGCTGAGGCCTTTTCGGCCTACTATACACCATTATGCATCCCATCTTCCATGACTACAATTAAGGAGGCACAGGAATTGTTAACTGGCCTCGGTATGCCACATCTTATATCGACCGAAAGGGACCTCTTCGAACAGAATCTCGCTGAGAGTGAGGTTTCGCAAGCCATTCGAGCACTGAATTCACGGAAGGCTGGTGTCCCTAACGGCCTGTCCATTGAACTATACCAGCTCACAGTAGCTACAATTACCCCCTTCCTTTTGCAAATGTTTCAGGAAAGCCAAGAAGCCAGGACACTACCAGCAGATCAGAGATTAGCTACTATACTGGTAATCCATAAAGACGGCAAGCCACCCGCTGACTGTGCATCTTACAGGCCGATTTCACAACTGAACACAAAAGTAAAAATTTTAACAAAACTGTTTGCAACTCGATTGACTCAGGTCATTCTGACGCTGGTCCACCCAGACCAGTCCAGCTTTATGCCAGGAAGAAATACTGCACTTAACTTGAGACACTTGCATGGGGTGTTGGGCCGCGCCGCCGACATTCGGGAGGATGCTGTGGTGTTGTCACTGAATGCATGGATGGTCTATGATACAGTGAAATGGCCCATCATTTATGCAGTTTTAGAAAGGAGGGATTTGGACCATGATTTTTGACCTGGGTTCAGCTTCTATATTCGGACCCACTGGCTCAAGTGAAGGTGAACAGGGGCACTTCAATGACCTTCCAGCTGCGGCATGGCATGAGACAGGGCTGCCCAATTTCCCCAATAATTTTTACCTTAGTATTGGAGCCTTTAGTTGTCTGGATATGGGGTGACTCATTAATTAGGGGTCTGAAATGGTCAGCAGATTGGGAAGACAGAATTTCCGTCAGATGATATTTTACTATATGTAGCTGACGCAAACACCACACTAGATAGGATACTTCACATATTTACATTGTATCGCAGATACTCGGGATATTCTATAAATTGGAACAAATCGTTAATTTATGTTCTACACAGGGCTACATTGTACCTCCCCAATAACTGCACCTCATGGATGGTCACAGAAGGATTCCATTATGTGGGGATCTTTATCACCAGTGACCCTGAGATCTTCCACTAGCACAATCCTGAGCCCCCACTCGCATGTCTGCAGAGCGATGTCCAGCACTGGAGAACCCTACCGCTGTCCCTGTTGAGAAAGGCATCTCTCTATAAAATGACGGCCCTGCCCGCTGTATTTTATATCCTTCACTGTGCCCGATTCCGCCTTTATATTTCCAAGCTGTGGACACTGTCACTCGTATGCTCTTTTGGGCAAGGGGGTGCCCCCAGATTATCCCTCCCGAAACTGACAAGGGGCTGGAATGACGACGGAATCTAGGGGCTACCTTAGAGCGATATATGGAGAGAAGTACTACAATTCATTTCCAACCCGACTTCCGTTACGCTTCAAATATGGCATGTAGCATAGGTGGCACTGGGTTGGCAGGGTAAGATCACTCATGCTACCCGGTTATGGGACACAGCAAAATTGGGCACATTGGCTGGGCAATGGGGCTTTGACAAATGAGACCTAATAGTCATGTCAAGAGTGTGAGACCTGTGGGTGCATAGCAAAATGATATCCTCTGCAGAATTATATAGGGACTACCAACTAGCACACACAAAGGCATACCGCTATCTTCAGATTAGTCATGCCCTACGTAGGGCACTAACAAAGGGAGAGGAGCTTCCTGAGTCCTCCCAGCTGGAGGACAGGCTGCTTCATGACTACATGGAGAAAAAGACAATCTTTCTAACTTATTGTAAACTCTTCCATACCTCCCCTGAACTCTTGACTCAAACCCGAGAAACGAGGCTTGTGATGTGGGGCAGTTGGAAGATGATGAATAGTAGGAGGCAACTGTAGCCCCTAGAGGGGTAGCTACATGCTCCCATTTTCGACTCATACATCTTTTTGCACAGATCCTATTATGCCTGCACAAGAATAGTTAAAATGGGCAGGGATAAGTCGGCGCTGTGCTCCAGGGAGTGTGGTTGAGAGGGCACATTTTTCCATATGTTGTGGTACTGCCCGGTGCTCCGGAATTACTGGGGGGTGGTGACTACCTGTATTATGAATGTGTGCAGGGGGGCCACGACAATATCAGCAAAGTGGTGCCTATTAAATATATGGGAAGAAACACACCTGTATAGCAAAGATCGCCTCTCTGTGACACTGAGCTTTATGGTGACCAAACACAATATAGCTAAGATGTGGAGGGCTTCATCCACCATGACTCCGAACAGCTACCAGCATGGAGCAGTGGGGCAGCCTACTTCAGACACTAACTTCACTCTGAATGACTGCATTTTGCTGTTTCACAAGGAGCACATTGACATAAAAGGTAGTTCCATTCAATGCCAATGTTTATCTTTTTACATGATTATTACATTAGTGTTGTCTTTGGGTTTAGATCATGATGTGATAGCAGGATGCTTTCTATCAGCTGCTTTTGTGTAAGCACAGGGCCCATCCCAACTTTATCAGTGACTGTCTCTTGCTAATGCTATCGTAAATTTGTTTGGAGTAACCTTTGTTTGTCTAACTACTGCTATGTCACAGCATACCAGAGTGTGTCCACTTGAAACTGTTGTTTATGACGTTATCTTCTTTCTAGTATGCACCCAGTGAAGAGCATTTATAATGACTCTTGTATGTCATGCTGGTATGCATTTTAATTAAGGATGACAGTTATACTTATAAACCAATTTAGTCTAATATCCTGCTTGTATGACTTTCTAGTTTGCTTCAAGTGCTCATGTATGTCATGCTTATTGAGACATTTATATAGTGTATTACTGTTTGAAGCTGTGTCATTTATCAAATGTTATGATCTATCTATCTATCAATCTATCTATCTATCTATCTATCTATCTATCTATCTATCTATCTGTCTCTCTGTCTGTCTGTCTGTCTATCTATCTATCTATTGTGCAAATCTATCTATCAGTCTGTTTGTATATCTATCAATGCAAATCTATCCATTTATTCAATTTTGTCTCCATCTATGTAGCAATCTAGGCAACTCTATCTATGCAACCTTCTTTATGTATGCAACCCTCTCTAGCTACCTATCTATGCAACAATCTCCATCTGGGTATCTATCTAGCTATGCAACACTATTCATCTACCTCTACAACACTCTATATCATTCTATATTTGCAAGGCTTTCTATTTATCGATCTTTTAAACCCGCTCTGTTTGTGATAAAGATTTTAAAAACCATTACAATAAAAACGTTACCAGAACGTTACGATTTTAGGTCTAGTGTTAGTCAAGACCATTTGAGTTTGCTAATCTTAAGTATATAACACAGGAGTTAAAGGAATTTTCAGCATGACATCATCCATTAGTATGTTGTTGTGTCATTCATATTTTTCTCCATCCAGTCCAGCATGCATAATGGAGCAATGATCAGCCCATTTCAACCGCTGGCTGACTTCACTGAGAGTTACAGGAGGCTGCCCTTCCACAAAAAGCACACCCACACAAAAAGTAGGGACTGCTAAGGTAATAAGCAATTTCTTGAGACCAAAACACATTTTTGCCTTTAGCCAATGTTTTTTAGATTGATGAGGACCCAGCAGCTTCCCCAACAATAATGTTTTGCAAAAACCATGACAGAACAAAACAATAATTGCCAAAACCAAAAAGTTGGTGGACATGGCAAGACCTATTGGCTTTCACAATTCTTGTTATGTATTGAAATAATCTTGGCGCTGCTCCAGAATTTAGGGATGGGCTCAACGTTCCCAGAGCTCAGTCAGATGACTGATGGAACAGGAGCGTCGGTGGCAGCTCCTGAGGGACGGGATCACCATTGGTGTAAATCCTGGGCATGTCCTAGCCATCTACCCTCCTGAACCACAGGAATCGAGCCAGGAAAAGCAGTGGCGTGTGAAAGCAGAGTTACCTCACCCAAAGGCCTGCTATTGACGATCTGCCTTTGATGGGACATCCCGGAATGGTGGCGAATGATAAGGTGATGGCTGCCCCACTGCCCTGACTTTTCAGATCGATGTTGTCGTGCTACTAATTTGACATCCCTAAACCCGGCACTCCAGAGAGGAGACAAATACACTACTGCACCTTTAAATAACACACGTAAAACAGCACTCCCAAAAGACGAGGCGATAAAACAAGACCCAGCACACTCTTAAGGTGAGGGAAGGAAACAAATTCAGGTGCAATTGAAGTGACACACGCATGTTTATTGATTCAATACTTTGAAAAGGCAGGCAAAATATATCGGTTAATGCAGACTCCCAAATATCAAGAAACTTAAGCACAAAACCAGAATAACATGTAGCATATATACATGTAGCAAAGAAACTTAGAAATGATATACACAAAGTAAGTAACACCTCACCGATCGTTCACTGGACATCCTTGCCTACTCAAGCTGGGGAGCCCGTTGACAGCCAGGCAAGACTCGCAATCGGGACTCAAATCCAGATTCTTCTTGTGACGGTACGTCTACCCCACAAGTGAGCTCCAATCCGCCTGTCAAGATTCTCCGCCTTTAATACCTTTTACTCAACGTGAGGCGAAGGTTCTAGAAACCTCACCCCCTTACTTCTGTTACGAAAAACCAAGCTGGCCGTACTGGTCTGTGTCAAGGTCAAGACAGAAGCTGGCCAGGCCCCTGTGTTTTGACTCCGAGACAGAGCTGTACATTCCACACATTCCCTAAAAGGTACCAAGCATGCATCCCACACAACATGTTCCAGTTCACTCTAATCGGTGAGGAGCAACAAGTGAAGAGCAAAGACCTCCCCTCCCCACTTTGCAGCTACGTGCAAGAACAGAAAATGGAGTCTGTTACACAAGATGGAATCAGCACAGAAAATGGAGTCAGTTATGTAAAATGGAGTCAATGGTCAATATATCATTCTTAATAGTGCTACAGAGATGTGCTGTAGGTTCGCCGTGCCGCTATCAGTCCCAATCTGTTTGGGGGGCTAAGGGAGGCCCTCTGCCAGGGGGTCTTTGGTGGTGGTGAGGACCGATCGTTCACGAAGAGCAGTGGAGACGTCCTCAGACTGAGGAACAAAGTAGAGGAGCCATTGAACGATAACGAAAAGACCAACTACCTAAAAACAAAATGGATTTATAAACAGGAGTAAGGTCGGTGGACTTGTGCGGTCTTGGCCGTCTCATGACCATGTCGAAGTCACGGACCCTGGCCGAGCTGGCTTCAGAGTCCCGGAACCCAGCCGAGCCCATAACGGATTTGCAGACCCCCGCTGAGCCTGCATTTGAGTCGCTATCCCTGCCGAGCACGTGTCTGGATAGTCACTCCCCTCACGTCGGGGAATTTACCAAGTGGCTAGGCAGGGGATCTGCAGAGGCTATGGCTGTACTGCTTTGGAATGGGCAGGCAGCCGAGCGGTCCTCCTCCCCCTAACGCGAAGGCTCCTGATATGGCTCATTAATGGATCACTGCCCAACACTGTGACGCCATGGGAAGAGCATTGTAACCCCGGGGGAGATACTGCAGAGATCAGACACTGAAGTTGGGAAGTCCAATAAGTCTGTGCCTCTCGCAGCTTTCCCTTCAGGGCAACAGTCTCCCCCAGCTAACTGCCTCGTGTGTCCCCTTCGCCCTGACTGCACAATTATCCTCGACGGGTTGTCACAGACTTACCACTCAGATCCCCCATCATCCATTATCTGTCAGGTTGAACCTGGACTCCATTTTGAGGTCCCTCTCCGAGTCGTTTCCACCGTGATACCCCAAAACTGGTGCCAGGATGCTTATTTCCGGTCAGGGAGGGCCTGGCTTGGCAGTTCGAACTGGGCTGTTCCTATGAGAAGCTGGGTCAAGACTGATTTGCATATGGCTGGGTCCAAACTGGGGTGGCATGGTGAGCAAAAAAAACAATGGATTAAACCTCTGTGGATTATTTTGAAACAATTTACACATCGTGTCGGAAACCACGGCCCTCGACGCCTGTAACCTTCTTGCCACTATTCAGGTCAACGGTCTCTCCTCAGCCGATCGAGAATCTCTTGGAAGACCTTACAACTGAGGAAATTCAGATAGCTATCCAAGATATACGCTCGGGTAAGGCCATGGGCCCCAACAGGCTTCCTATCGAATTATTCAAGATGGCGGCAACGAAAGTGACGCCCCACTTATGTCAAATGTATCTAGATAGCTACAATAAAGGACAACTGTCAGCAGAAACAAAGCTTGCCACGATAGTGGTCATACATAAAAAAGGTAAACCGGCAGAGAACTGTAAATGCTATCGACCCATTTCACTTCTGACAGCAGAAGCAAAAATTCTCGCTAAAGTATTAGCTAACAGACTCATCCCCCTAATTACTAATTTGGTACACCCTGATCAATCAGGATTTATGCCAGGCCGCAACACTGCCTCCAATCTATGCCGTCTTCACGGGGTGATGGGCAGAATTGACACGATCCGCGAAGACGCAGCCCTGCTCTCGCTTGATGCCAAGATGGCTTTTGATACCATTGAATGGTCTTTTCTATTTGCGGTACTGGAACTTATGGGTTTCGGCCCTAACTTTATCAGGTGGATCAAACTCCTGAATACCGAGCCGCAAGCGCAGATCATAGTAAACCCACATACATAGCGACTAATCCACCTGGGGAGAGGAACCAGACAGGGGTTCCCCCTGTCGCCATAAATTTTTGCGCTAGTACTGGAACCGCTGGCGACTTGGGTAAGAGGTGACCCCTGGATACGGGGACTTAAATGGACAGAGGAACACGAAGACAAGATCTCCCTCTACGCAGACGACATACTCCTATATATGGCGTCGCCGTCCATCCATCGTATACTGCATGTATTTACAATTTTTGGCAGCCACTCAGGCTATACAATAAATTGGTCTAAATCCCTTCTCTTCTTATTACATGGGGAAGCACCTAGGTTGATACAAAAATACGGCATCCCCGTGGCAACAGACAGGTTCCGTTACCTGGGAATCTACGTCACCGCTGATCCCATACAGATTTACGACACCAACTTGCAAGGTCCTTTAAGCCAACTACGAGCCGACGTTAAGCACTGGTGCACCCTGCCGCTGACCCTCCTGGGACGAGCAGCGCTTTACAAGATGCTGGCTCTACCCTGGTTTTTATATGCACTACAAAATACCCCTTTCAAGGTGCCGGATTCCTATTTTGTGAATATTGAAAGTGAAGTGCGCACATTGCTTTGGGATGGGAGGGCTCCACGGATCGCCATGCAGAAATTAACAGCGGGATGGTATGACGGCGGGATTGCATTACCTGACCTCAAACTCTATTATTGGGCATCCCAAATGACAATAATTAAACGATGGGTATACGGCCCGCAAACGGACCGTGCCTTGGTATAGATAGGTACCTAATGGGACAGGGAGGATACCGAAGAGCACTGTATACCAACCCCAAAAAGCTACGACTCACTGGCCCAACTGCCCGCACAGTAGAAATTTGGCATTTAGTCACAAAAAAACTCGGGTGGCACAAGAAGATCACACAAGTACCCCACTTTGGGAGACCGAGTGGCTCGGCCGCCTGAACACTTGCCCCGGATTCGACAAGTGGGATCTGATAGATGTTTCGGAAGTGAAGGATATGTGGACTAAAAACAGAGTGATAATCTTTGCAACACTGCAGAAAGAATACCAGCTGGCGCAGGCCGAAACCTTTAGATATTTACAAATCAGCCATGCCCTAAAAACAGCAATGCCCAAGAAAGCCATTTCCCTAACATATAAAAAGCTGCTCAATAATAGACCAGACCCACTGACACGCTTAAGGCAGCAATGAAAGACAGACCTGGGAGACCTTGAGGACGATGACTGGCGCGATGCACTCGCCTCACCCCGAGAAATTGCAATCCCCATGAGACTCAGACTAATTCAGCTCAAAACCCTGCACAGAGTCTA
Source organism: Calotriton arnoldi (assembly GCA_963921515.1). Classification (NCBI taxonomy): domain Eukaryota; kingdom Metazoa; phylum Chordata; class Amphibia; order Caudata; family Salamandridae; genus Calotriton; species Calotriton arnoldi. The sequence continues at coordinate 2,417,674 of CAWUFW010001069.1, read as the reverse complement.
CCTTTCAGCTATAGTACTGGTTAAAATTAAGAGGAGAGTTGATCCACACTGCATACGAAATTGCTCCCACATGATTTGGGAATACCCAATTATCCAAACATATTGGGCAGCACTCACTTCAAAAATGGAAAGTGCGGGGGGGGCGGGGACTCAACGCCAGCCCTAAACTCTGTTTACTAAACATATGGGAAGCCACCGACCTAACACAAACGGAAAAGTCGTGGGCATCGTTGGGATGGGCCCTTGCAAAACGGAATATCGCACAAAGATGGGGAATAGGGGACCCTCCATTAGTGAAAGGCTGGGTGGCGGACATGGATAGGGCTATGATAGCAGAGAAAGACGTCTTCAAAAACAGGGGGTGCCCCAAAAAATGGGATCGAAAGTGGTCAGCATGGAATGTATACAGAGGTGATATCTGTTTGTCCCCAATGGCTGAACTAGATAGAAGGGAGGCGGGGACATCGGACTAGCCTGTTGAATGTATAGGGGTAGCACATACGATTGGAAGTGTTTCAGATTGTGGAATTTAACATACGGAATACTAATGTTGTAACCCGCCAATGGCAAGCTAATAACAAACTGGCTGTGTCTTTGCTGTTATGTTCAATAAAAAGAGTTTAAAAAAAAAAACGATGGATTAAACCTACATCTTTGTGACTGGTGGTGACTGTTTGACATTGTTCAGTATTCCGTCGTTTTGCTCTACATACCTCTATGTCTTTTTCCATGGAGCAGTTTTTCATAGCATGTTTTAAATGATTTTTAAGATGAACATAACTCATATCCTGAATATCTGATTTAGTTAAAGAAAAGTGCTACAGTGCAGTTAAAAATATTAGTTAAAATGATCCAGTCCCCATAGTAGATGCAAAACATTCTAAATCTTTAATACTCCTTAAGGACTATTCACTAGCATTTGTTAAACAATGGTACCACCGTAATATAGCAGCCAGCCCTCTTACAAAAGTGTTCACCAGTCCTAATTTTAACCATACGGCTTCTATTGGGAGACCATAAAATTTAAAGTGCAGATAGTACGAAGAATTTTCCCGTCTAACTTATGCATAAAATGCCATTGGTCAGTCGTTATTGTCTCTAAAGCATATCAAAGTGACCTTACCTCGATCCTCTAATAATTTGTAGCCTAATCTGTTACCAAACTTGTTACCAGTAATCCCATATATATTGTCACAAGCAGGTGTTATTAGTGTAATGATGTAATGTATACTATGATGTAACAGAATGTTTGGAATTGAAGGTGGAGGAGAAATGGAATATACACATGGTGGTTGGTGAGAGTGTGAATAGGAAGGAGCACTCAATCCTTGTCTCCTAAAACAACATATGAAGTGGTTATGCTGACGATTCCTTAATTGAAGCTGATTGAAGTTACCGCAATGGCGACGAGTGGAAACATCCATGCGGCATGATTTACCTGAATCCTGAACGCTGCGGCATGTAATTAAAACATTCTTGGTGGCTGCACTCACCGGCAGAGCGCAAGGCGGAAAACATCTGGAACCAGCAAGTGGTTAGTGAGTACCTGCGATTAAAAGCATTGTGCGTTCTCGAGATACTGCAATAAGAAAGCAAAGGCTTACAGCAGGGCACAGATTAAGGTGCACGCGCCTGTCAGATTCAGTTTAACTATACTATGCATCATGCGCACATGCATGATGTATCCAAAGGGCATTTGACACGTGCAGTGTGTTGTTACACATGCGCATCATCAATCAAGTGGCAGCAAGTGAAATAGGAGTAAGAACCAGGTTTTAGGCAGATCACGGGCGCATGTGCATTGTTAAAAATTGGATTGGCCTCTGTATCAGTGGAAATAGATTACAGTGGCCATTTTTAAGTCAGGCAAATCTTGGTTTAGGCCTGAATAAAGAAAATAAGTCATGTTACAGATGTGGATGGCAATTCCCACACTTGCCCTGCACTAGGTCAAGAATGTGGAAGATTTTATCATTTTTCAAGTGTATGCAGGTTCGAAATAGACAAAAAAGAAACCTGGAATAAGAAGGAAATTTGGAACAGACAAAGTATACCTGAAACTAAAAAGAAGGTAGGGAATGTTAAGTATCTAAGGCAAATGCAAAGTGTTGAACATGATTAAATGGACGAAGAAGCTGAACAATCTGTGCTAGATAGTGGAGCAAGGTGCAACATCATGCGTGTTACCGAATGTAAAAAAATGGAAAAACGGCTGTCTCTAAGTCCATCACATGTCAGTGTTTTCCAATGGGGAGCAAAACATCTAGTTTTATGTTCAGGAATGTTTGAGGACATTTTACACTTGGGGAGACGTTTAGTAAAGAGGAGATACACGTTTTGTAAGGTGAAGTTCTTGGCCCATGCTTGTTAAGCAACGGCTCAGATTATGGGTCTTATAGCAGTGACTTGTAATGTCACAGCAGATCATCCTGTGCTTAAGTAGTATCCAGAATTGTTCACGGGAATAGGAAAATTGAAAGATAAGACAATTACTTTGCATATCAATGAAGCTGTGAAATCTGTGGCACAAGTTCACCGAAGAGTTCCAATACATTTTCAAACGAAAGTAGAAAAGGACTTCTTCAACAAGGAAATATTGGACCAGTGTCAGGTCCCACATCATGGATATCTCGGATTGTAGTAGTCCGAAAAAGATGCAGAGGATATCAGAATTTGTGTAGATATGGGAGTACCCAATACAGCAATTGAAAGAGAGAGGCATCTGGGACCGCATGTATATGACATGATTAGTAGTATCTGTGATGCAACTATTTTTTCAAAGCTGGATTTATATAAGGGGTAACATCAATTGAAAATTGATGATCAATCTTGATATATAACAACGTTTCCATGCATTTAGGGTCATTTAGGTACAAAAGGTTACATTTTAGCATATGCCCAGCTGCTGAAATCTTTCAAGAAACTATAAAGAATATAATAAGGCCAGTAAGGAATGCTATGAACTACAGTGATGATAACTTGCTATTTGGAAAAACACAGGAAAGGCACAATCAAGTGTTAAATGAAGTGTTTCAACAACTTGTGAAAGCAGAGTTAACGCTTACGTTAGGAAAATGTGAAATAAATAAATCTGAATTAACATTCTATGGCCATATATTTTCAAGATAAGGAATGAGACTTGACCCAAAAAAAAGTGTCATCTTTAAAATCAATAGTCACCCCCAAGGATGTGTCTGAGCTGCATTCATTTTCGGGAATGGCCGGTTACTGTTCGCGGTACATAGAAAACTATGCCACTACAAGTGCACCTCTTAGAGAATTAACAAAGAAGGGCTGAAAGTTCATTTGGGGTATGGACTGTGAGCATGCTTTTAAGCAGATAAAAGATGATATAACATCTGCAGCTAATTTAAAATATCAATTGTGGATCAAACTGGCACTCCTGACAACCAAACTAGTTGTAGATGCTAGTCCTGTGGGTCTTGGTGGAATAGTGGTGCAACATAAACCTGGGAGAGAAACCCCTCTGTCGTGTAGTTCCTATATAACCTATACAGGATCTGCGCGTTTGGATAACATAAACTGTGGGTTTGGTGGCGGACTGATTCCGTGCACCCCCACCGGATTCGTTAGCCTGTCTGTATTAGCTAGCTCACAGTGCCACTAGAGTCTCTTCTTATCGGGGAGAGAATAGTTCTTGGCAACCTCAGAACATGACAACCCTGATCCCCAGGATCGTGGAAACAATATACTACCTTTAGCTCAGTCACTCGTGGTTACTTAGTTTGTCTCAGAGATACACAGAATAAACATACTGGGCATTTGTCAATAAAGGTTTATTGAACAGTTGTTATTCTAGTGTAGAATAGATGATCTGCAACAACCATTAGACAGTAGCAGAGATATATGATTAGCAATACTACAAAAGTAAAGGGATGGTATAGTTCTACCATCTTGCAGAAATCATGAATATATACAGGTCCAAGATCATCAACGCTTAGCTTCTCCAATGGGAGATCCCGGACTGCCTGAAGGCAGGCCTAGTCCAACCTATTCTAAAAAAAACCACGGCTGACCCTGAAGACCTGAAAAACTATCGACCAATCACAAACATTCCTACCCTGGCAAAACTCCTCGAGAAATGTGTACATGAACAACTGCGCAAACACATTGAGCAATTCCAACTCCTCGACCAATTCCAATCGGGCTTCCGCGCAGGACACAGCACTGAGACGGCCATCACGCATATAGTGGACGATGCCCTCTCTTTGCTTGATCAGAATGAAGCCTGCCTATTGATACTACTCGATCTCTCTTCTGCATTTGATACGGTCAAACATGACAACCTACTTAACCACTTGGAATGGAGGATGGGGCTCTCAGGCACTGTCCTAAAATGGTTTGCCTCTTTTCTCAACAACAGAACGCAAAGAGTCAAAACCAATCAAACTCTATCCAACTCCAGTCCCTGCACTCTTGGTGTCCCTCAAGGGTCCTCACTCTCCCCCACGCTCTTCAACCTTTTCATTGAACCACTGACTGTAATCCTCAAAGCTTGCAACATCCAATATCACATGTATGCGGATGATACCCAACTGTACATGAAATTATCTTCACCTGAAGACATCCAGTCACTCAACGGAACCCTGCACAAAACCTTAAACTGGCTAACCTCCAACCACCTCAAACTAAACGCCCTTAAAACTGAATTCCTCCTCATTTCACCGACTAGGCAATCCCCCACTGTGGGGCAATTCCTAACAAACCTCACCGCTCTCAACTGCACACCACACATCATTGACTCCACCAAATCACTGGGAGTTGTACTAGACAAGAACCTAAACATGCAAGATCACATCAGAGCATCTACTAAAGGAGCGAACTTCCAATTAAGCTTCCTTAGAAAACTTAAACCTTACCTCCCACAAGATGACTTCAAATCAGCGGTTCAAGCACTAGTCATCTCAAGACTTGAATACGGCAGTGCTACTCTATGCGGTCTCCCGAAACTCAGTTTAGCCCCTCTCAGAGCATCTCTCAATGCTGCGACTAGACTTGTCACTGGTTTCAGGAAATCCAATCACATCTCTCCTGACCTTAAAGCGCTCAACTGGCTCCCATTTGAGGCAAGGATCCAGTTAAAAATTGCGTGTATGACCCATAGAGCACTACACTTCAATACCCCTATCTACCTGACAAATAAGCTCGAGTTATCTGGTAGCGCCAGACCCTCAAGGAGCACCAGCACTCTGCTCCTCAAGCCAAAGAAATTCAAAAAACTGAAAACCTACAAACGTACTTTCTCTGGCATTGCACCGAGAATATGGAACTCCCTACCTGTGGAAACAAGACTAATTCCCTCAACTCTTGCCTTCAAAAGGGAAGTGAAAGCTCTACTGATGAACAATAACCTAAACTAGAAGCTTTGCTCCTTTTGTCGCCCTGCCTGTTTTTAACTGTCTTTGTTACCACCTGGCCTCTGCTACGGCCCATTGTCGCACGCCACCAGTCCACTGTTATTCCTTATTTATCTTGTCGTAATTGCTAACTGGCCAGTGTCACGGTCCAGTCCACTATGTCACTGTTGTTACTGATGTATACTGACTTAAATTTATCCCACAGCTTTCGGTTATGTCTTCCCAACCGTCATGTAAAGTGCTCTGATACCCGCTTGGGTCATGTTCGCGCTATACAAAACTTTAAATAAATAAATGTACATAAAACACATGATAAAAAGTGCGTACTCCTACGATGCCTCCCTAACTAGATGTACCTAAATGTACCTAGCATCTGTGTAGGTGTTATGCCAAGAATCCCTCTAGGATCTAGTCAACCCCATTACCTGAGAGTTAGAGAATGTGGGACCCCGTCCTGGTCTCGAGTTGGACACACCGCGAGGGATGTTAGACCACTGCTAGCTGGAGCGTCTGCATGCAGGAACCTCAGCGTCTCTGGTCAGTGCGTCAGCCAGGAAGTCACGGACTCCTCTGTCTTTCTAAGCAAGACATGATGTATATATACCCATATGTCTCCCCAGGGGTCCTACCTTGCTGTGTTACTGTGTCGGCCTACAGGATGACGTCGGGCCTGAACTTTATACAGAGATATTATACAGGAGATGTCAGTCCTGCTGTTAGTCCTGCTGTGCTTCCAAGAAGCCTCATGCATAATGTATGAGATTCGAACTAGGGAAAAACCAGCATTCTGAATGCAGTGTCCTATCTAGGTAAAAGGTCAGTCCCTATGAACCGTTATGTATGTAATGTAGGGAAGGATTTAGGTGAAAGGTTGAAATGTTACCTGCATCGATATAGGGTACCTATATGGAATATAACACCTCAGTATGTGATTTCACATGCCAGTAAAAGCTTGTCTGATATTGAACGAAGATACTCACAGCCCAAAATGAAAGTCTTGCTGTAGTCTGGGCTTGTGAGCATTATCATGATTTCATATATAGGAAGACATTTGCTATAATAACAGACCATCAAGAACTAGTTACAATATTTGGAAATCCAAAAATAAAAATGCCACCACGCATTGAAAGATGGGAATGCGACTGATGGATTACGATTTTTAAGATCATTCACAAGCCAGGAAAAGAGTATAATACAGCAAATTACATGTCAAGACACCCAAGTAAAGTGGAGATAAGACAACAATTGGAAGCAGAGGAATACTTATGTTTCATCATCAGGTTTAAAGTGCCTGGAATTATATCTGAAAAATAACTCGTTGAAATGACTGAGAATGATGAAACAATCAAAGAAGTAAAAAAAATGATACTTGAAAACAAATGGAGGTTGATAAATGGGGCAACACAATTTCAAACAAATATAAAAACGAAAAACATCTTGGCATTTAAAAATATACACAAAGAATTATCAATGGCAGCCTCTGGAGTGCTTCTGAGAGGCAATAGAATAATTATTCCTACAAGTTTACAAAGACGTGTTATTGATCAAGCACATGAAAGCCATGAAGGTGTATCAGCGACAAATAACATATTGAGAGAGAAAATGTGGTTTCCAAGATTGGATAGTCAAGTAGAGAAAAGTGTACGAACACGTAATTTATGTCAATGCACCTCAAAACAAAGAGTAATAGAAGAACTACATATGTCTAGGTTACCTGATGCTATATGCTCCACTGTGGCAGCAGATTTTTATGGACCACTAGATTCTGGACATTATTCGCTAGCATTAATTGATTAATACTCACGTTTTCCAACTGTAAAAGTAGTATAATCAACATCGACGTCAGCTGTACTGCCTATTCTTGATGAATATTTTCTACCTGGGAGAACCAGATGAGTTGAAAACGGATAATGGGCCACCTTTCAGTGCAAATGTGTTTGAAAACTTCATGAATTACTTAGGAATAACTCATAGAAGGATTACCCCAATGTAGCCATAAGCTAATGGAATGGTGGAAAGGTTAATGGCTACCATCAAAAAGCTGTACAAAGGGCTACACTATTTCAGATTTCAATAAATCAGGCATTATGTCTAGTTTTGCAAGATTATAGAAATACTCCTCATTGTTCTACAGGAAAAGGTCCTTCTGAATTGTTGTCTGGTCAGTCAAGGCAAACACGTTTGCCACATCTTCCATCTGCCCCACCAAAGATCACGCAGAGATAATGGAGAGATATAGGGAAGCGAAAGAAAAATTGAAACATTATGCTGATACTAAGAAGAGCTTCCGAGATCAAGAATACAATGTAGGAGATTTAGTGTTAGTAAAACAGCAACTAGTAAGAAAGTCACAAAGTAGATTTCATCCAGCTTCTTTGGAAGTGACAGACATTCGTGGAACTGCAGTTACTGCAATAAGGGATAGCAAGATAATAACAAGAAATAAGACCTTTTTCAAGAAATCTAATCCAATTAACGAACAAGGAAATGTGCAGGTGGATGATCAATGCATGGAACCAGTAACTAGAAGATCTGAGAGGGTTTCACGGAAACCAAATCGCTTAATAGAACATGGTTGAACATTAATATATGATATATGAATAATTTAGTTTTCTTCTATGTGTGGAGGAGAAATGAAATATACACAAGGCGGTTGGTGATAGTTTGAGGTGGAAGAAACACTTGATCTTCGTCTCCTACATAAACATATGAAGCAGTTATGCTACCTATGATTACTTAATTGAATCTGATTGAAGTTACCACACTTAGGGCCTGATTACAATGGCGGTCGGACGAGCGTCCAACCGCCATCGCCGTGGGTAGGTGACTGTACGACAATGAGTCAGCGGTCCCACATGCCCTATTATGATAGGACCACCGTGCAAGTGGTCAGAAAGTGCCTTTTTCTACTGTGGCTTTAGCTGCGGCCCAGGAAAAGGGCCACAGCACAAGTCACAGTAGTAAAGGGCACTTAGTGCACAGCCATGCACGGTGTGCCAGGCACCATCTGGCCACCTGCTTGGGGCCCCCAAAGTCCCTTTCTGGCTGCCTTTCCATGGCGGTGGGACCGCCATGAAAAAGCAGTCGGAAAGGGACATCCTAATCCCTACAGCAGTGCCTGCGCAGGCACCATATTCATGGCAGGGATAGGAGTCCGACAGCCGCCTCATTGGGATCCTTGATCCTGTTGGAGGTGGCGGTCTTTCCCCCAGACTGCTTCGGTCCAACAGTCCGCATCGTGATGCGGAAGTCGGACCAATGGCCTTGATGTTGGTGGGACTGCCACCGACGACCTGGGAGGTGGCAGTCCCACCAACATCAAAATGAGGCCCTTAGTAAGAGAGTAAATCAGGCCTCTGCATTCTATGAGGACAGGAAGACCTGCACTAAGAACTAGGGGCATTTATCCCCCAGGGGTTGCTGCTTTTCCCACCTTATTATGTCCTTCCCCCAGGGGAGGTTCACAATAATTTGCAATAGGGCCCTCCGAGGAGACCAATACTTCGGGACATTCAACTTCATTGTTAAAGTGTTTCATAAAAAGGTCAGATAACGAGCTCACAATCTGTCTGAGATTGTTTATTTCGTATTTCAATTCCCTGATTAAATTACAAACATCTTTAAAGGAATTACATGGTGGATCATTAGTTACTCCCTAAAAAGATAATTTGCTACTGTGTTCCGCCCCCAGGTCTTTATTGCTATATCTTGCAACCTCAGAAGAAATATGCATGAGTGGCTCAAACCTGTTGGTACAACTCAAAATAGGCTCAATATAAATACTGTCTCTAGAGGAAAGAGTGATGTAGGGCTGGCAAGGAAACTTTCCCTATTATTAATTTGGAATCCAGGTCACTGATCTTAGGTGCCTTGGGTTTCTTTGCAAACAATTTTGCCACCTTTCTCCCATTTGGCATGGTATCCTTAGCTGGATTAATTTTATACAATAATGACTCAACCTCCACAATTAAATTGTAAATGGTATCAATTGTGCAATTTTCAGCTGCGTGTTTGCTTGCTTTCTTTACAATTTGCAGGCAGGTTGGACTAGCCTTTCTTTTCCCCATGCTTTTGATTAGAACAAGCTACAAAAATATTTTAATAAAATCTGTTGACTCAGTGACAATCCTCCAATAGTCATAGTACTTCAAGAACCAAGGCAAAAACCAACGACCCCCCAAAATTTCCAGAGGTTCTACAAATCAGAAGCAATATTTTGCAATCACGATACAAGATAAAAGTACAACAGTCCTAAACTAAAACCCCTTGTTCTAAACTACTAAAAGGAGTCAATACCTTGAAGTTGAGACCAGCCACGAAACCACGAGTTGGAATATAAATTAAAAATAATAAAATAATAAGGATAAAATACAAAGTTAAATATAACTAAAGTGGATGGACCTCGCCTGCCTTTGATGGGTGCAGACGGGCATGAACTTGGCCTGGGTCCAGAGAGCACATGTCCTGTGCAGAAAATCAAGTGATGGTGCTTTGTAGCGCTTACAGTCTGAGAGAGTCCACCTCCTTCGTTACCTCCTCATTGGCTGCAAGGTGTCGGGAACCTGGAGTCTTTAGTCTCCCACGCAGGGAGGCAGGTGGCAGCGCTTTTTAGCGCTTGCAGCCTGGGAGGGCCCACCTTCTCCTCCTTGGCTGCAAGGTGTTCTGGGAATTGGAATGCCCAGCAGAATCTTTGGTCTCCCGCGCACTGCAGCAGGTGGCAGTGCATGCAGTCTTAGAGGGCCCACCTCCTCCTTCCACTCCTCTTTGGCTACATGGTGTCCTGGGATTTGGAGTACTCAGCAGATTTTTGTTCTTTCGCACAGCACGTGCAAATAATGCAAAACATTTCATTCATAGCCACAGTTTTTTCAATATCAAAACACAAAATCATCCTAATCTTTCATAGAATAAAGGATCACCACAATAGCACACGCCAACTAAAGCCATATATGAAAATAAGTCCATCCAAGGGAAAATGGCCTTCGTTGGTGTGTCAGTTCCACTTCCTGGTGGACTGAGGAGGACCTATGCAGTTTATATCCGGGCAAGACTGTGACAGAAAACTCATAACTTATCAACATAAGCTTCTTCTGACTCAAACAGGTGTGTGGGATATACTTTATTGTGGGAGAGGTGTGGAGCACGGGGCTCACGGTTCAATTCCCGGCATCGGTGGCAGCTCAGCCCAGCACCATGTGACTCTGGGCAATAGCTTGCTTAATCTTCCCGATGGCCCCAAGCGCCTTGAGACCCTTAGAGTTGATTAGTTTGCAGCTTTAAAAATACTGGGTTATTATTCAAACTGGTTCAATTTGGTGTGGAGAATGGCCCTTTATGTTATCAGTGGTGTATCAGTCAATCAACCACAGATTCCTAGAGTCAGTGAATTACTGTCAGTATGGACTCCCAGGGCAGTGGAGTACATCTGATAGATGTACTAATAATGACAATCCTACTGTCTTTCAGGTTCTAATTATGACTCTAACCATATGGTCTCCACCACAGGGGGATGTCAATCTCTGCATCGACCCACATATATTGACTCTTCTCTTCCAAATGTGTGGCATCGTATGGGTAGCTAATTCAAAAAGAAAAATTGATGGACTGAATGCTGATCAATGTCAAACATTCACCCCAGTACAGAGATCTGGGCCTAAATCCATCGTTTTTTGGCTTCCCATGCCATTTCAATTTAGACCCAGCCATATGCAAATCAGTCTTGACCCTGTTCCCCATGGGACAGTCCAGCCCGAACTGCCAGGCCAGTTCCTACGTGGACCATCAACAAGCATCCTGGACCAGTTTCGGGGCATCACCCCTAATCAGCCAGGCTAGCTTGATTTCAGTGGCATGGAGAGCACGGGACGCACGTCTGGGCATACCCATCCCAATCGTATCGGTTGCTGTCATAATGTGGAACTGCATAATATGGCATCTTATGCCCTTAAAAATGTCAGGCACTGTCTGTGCAGTGACCAGTTAACTTTCACTCTTATTCAGCTCGACACTGTCACTACTCAGGTATTGATTCAGTGATTGCACTGATCCAGCGCTACACTTTATCAGGGATCGATACTCATTAATATTTCATACAAATGGCCCATACACATTCACCCAACTCACAAATCCCTGTTGCGCTGGATGGTCAAGTTTGAATGTCGTGGAAAATTATTTCCTTCACCAATTCACGTTTAACATTTCTAAATACATACCTAGACCTATATATCAACTCTCTTTCCTCTGGGTCGACGGACCAATTAGTTGAGTAGTTGATGGTAATAATAGAACTAACTAACTATCTAACCAGCTAAATAATCACAGACTCTCGATAAGATTAATAAAGTTTATCTCAGATAAATGTAATTGATAAATGCTCATCGCATACAGGTTGCAATGCAAACAATGAATCCCACAAAAGGAGAGAAAATCAATTAACAAATTGCAAACACTGTCATACCAATAATTCATGTACGATATGCATATGAAGGAGTGGATAGATGAAGAGACATAAGTTTCAGCAAAAATAATGCGAAGCAATATACTTATGACGGAGTAGATAGATAAAGAGACATGTTTCAGCAAAATAATGCAAAACAATATACTTATGACGGAGTGGATAGATAAAGAGACATAAGTTTCAGCAAAATAATGCGAAACAATATACTTATGACGGAGTGGTTAGATGAAAAGACATAAGTTTCAGAGACAAAATTACGTTTGCAAATGATTATGCAAATTACGAGTCAGAAGATAATACAAACCCAAAGATCAATGAAATACCACCCCCCTGGCCAAGGGAGTAGCGGGGGTCTCCTGAAATAGAATCAGGAAACAAAGATTTCAGGAACAGGACAGGACAAGGACAGGAACAGCTAGGCCTCTCTGCAAACCGACGGACAGCGACGCATCTCCCCTCTCAATCTCTTGCTGCCGCTATGCACTCCCTCTACTGCTGCTGTGCCCTAACCACACCCCCAAAGGCACCCCAGTTATACCCTAAAACCTGCATGTCCAACCCACATTAATTGAAACATTGCACAGAATTCGACTGCTCATTGGATGCTTGGGGAGGTGGTGTATCACACCACCGGGATTTCATTCAAAATTCTTCATGCCCGTTGTTCTACCTCCTTTCCCATTACATGTTGGTTGACCAGTCTATACAATTTTATTCTTGCTACATTTCATTAATTTCGCACACATTTCTGAGCCACGTCTGCGGAAGAAGTCTTGTATCCCACGGCCAGTCTCATCTTTTGGCAGGCAAACAATGTTCTCTGAGCTGAAACCTTGAACTTATATTCATCATCCGCAGCGCTCAGCACTTCTGTCTGTTTTGTCAGGTCATTCTTGGTCATTTTTCAGCCCCTCATCTATCCAGACAATTTAGGAAAATACAGGCCCATTCGGCTCACTATGACGGAATAAACACATACATTCATTAATTACATAGAAATGCACCTTTCACTGTTTACCACCCACCTTTACACTATTCCCCGTTAATATATTCTTAGCATAAGCTTCATGCAAAACGGCATTATTTATTATTGGTTTTAAAGCAAGATGCAAGATGCGAAATGCGGACTAAACGTGCATTAATCTTGTTTTCTTTTGAAACGCAATGTAAAATGCGGCCTAGTTCTTTCATGCATTAGTTCACCTTAGTGCATGCATGCGCAAAGCGGTTTCCCATGTAGCTCATGTGATTTGCGTTTTAGTTTTCACTGCACACTGTTAATAAGTATTATGGGGGAATTAATTCAAGCAGGTTTCTTTTTGCGGAACCCTGCTCCATCAATCCCCCCTCTGATGGCTTCCTGGAGCCAACATAAAATACCCACCATACCAAGTCCCATCTTTATCTATCTAAAGATCAGTATTCTTTTCTCTTTTCATCATCTTCTCATCTAACTCCTTCATCTCTTCATAGTAATCTCCTTTCATATCTTCTAGTTCTATTTCATCTCTTTTTCTCTTTCTTGCTTTTCGTTTGTTATTTGTTCCTGTCATCTCTTTTCTTCCACACTTACACTTGTAGCATTTATATATTATTATCATTACTAATGCTACTCCAGCTACAAAAATCATTGGCATTATTATTTTTCCTAATAAACTACTTCCAAAGGTAGTAAACCATCTGCCTACAGAAGAGAAACTCTTACCAAGTCTCTCCCAGACACCGTCAACCTCCAGTTGGGTCAAGTCTTCATGTAATTTCGTAATATTCTTAATATATCCCTCAATACCTTTACTTTTGTTGGGATATAAGTACAGCAGTGTTGAATTTACAACATGCCACAGACTCCACCCTCTTTTGCCAATAAGATATCGAGGGCAAGTCGATTTTGCAAAACCATTGATCTGATTGTAACCATTTCGGTGTCAATCATCAAGAGCCCACCAGCAGTATCTGTCGATAAACGATCAACCACTGTGGACAATTTTCAAATTTTATGCGAATTCAGAACGACTCCAACTGATGGTATCAGTGCACCAAAAATATCACCTACTATTTCTGAGAAACTAGCTCTCTTCTTTCGTGTTAGTCCTTGTTTTATTTCATTGATTCTGTTATTACTTTTGTCTACATGGTAGACCTTTGGGAAAACAATTGCAAAATAACAACTACCATACCAATGTGCAGGTAACCTGTAATAGGCTTTCTTACCACACACATATTAGACTCCTGGGAAAACAGGATCAGTTCCACCCTTCAATCCCCAACCTCCAGTAATTTGGTAAGTATGTTCACATTCACTAGAACCAATGAAATAATTATTATAGTTAGTTTTCATTCTAAGCAAACAGACTTTCCCCTTTTTATACCATTCCAGGGACATTGCAGCATATGTCTCGCCTTTCTCATAATTTCCTTCTCAAACGCCCATGGTGGTACCTGTGATTTCTGTTCAGCAGCTTTTCTTTAGAAACTTTCCCCTCTATATTCTACCATATCTATGAACACCTTTTCTTCAACCTGCAAACTACATGTTAGATTATTTTTGTAAGCATACCCTATATCTAGTGTCTTAGTAATATGGAAGAATTCTCACATATAACGCGCATTTTTACTACTTAAAACCTTGTTTAGTTCCTTTATAATAGGTATCTCTGAAAATACTAAATCTGTATTGGAATAATGATACTCCAGCTTCCCCGTCACGTAGAATAGGCTGGTTAAAACACTGCAAGACACACCATATGTTAAAGGTAGGTGATGATAGGTCACCCCCTCTGAGACAGACGAAGGTAATTGCATGCACACATAACAATCACTCACATTCATCGTATTAACATACTCGTGCAACAATTTTGTAAACACATTTTACGAGAAATCACTAATTGATTTATCATGATGGAAAATACTTCCATCTATTTGTTGTATGTTAATATTAGGGGTTTCTTTAGTAACATCACTCACTCTTTCACTTATTACATCATTAGTATTGTTTCCATTATTAGTTATCATTAGAATAGGTGCAATGACAGTTAATAATATTCACATAAATGTCAGTAAAAAGACACTACACAAGCAAGCTTTAATACATCTACATTTTAGGCTAGATTTTGGATGTTCAGTCACTTTTGCTTCGGCCATTTTTGTATTCTACTAAAAATAAAAATCTAAATCTATAAAAATTCTAAATTTACTAAAAAATAATTTTCTGAAAAATAGTGTAATCCTACACTTCAAGGCTTTCTTCTTTTACCCCTTTCTTTTATTCTTTTTCTTTAAATCTTCTGAGTCTTTCCATTCATTTCGTCTGGCAAGGTTTCACCTTAATTTTTCACAGTTCTTTTAAGGTGGTTTTAATTTGCTTTCATCCACTTGCTCAGTGCCAGTACCGTCTTTTTCTTCACTTGGATCTGAGCTTTCAATTTCTTCCAAGATCACGTATGTCCATTCCGGTGCTGTGTATTTCTTGCTTGGAATTCTTACTCTCCTTGTTTTTCGTACTAAATCTTCTCCTGACGCTTCTTGTTCTGCCTGACTTGAGACCTCATTAATTTGTTCGGGTCTTCTTTTTGTCTTTCTCCTCACAGGAGTGTATTTCAGTCTTTTCACTCCACTTGGCCAAATGTCACCTTTTCTCGGTCTTTTAGTTTGAACTACTTTTTCACCTTCTTCATCTGGTTCCGTTCCCAGCCAAGGTCATCGAGAAGATTGTCAACAAACAGCTAACCCGATACCTCGAAGAAAACAGCATCCTGGACCCATCCCAATCGGGGTTCCGCAGCAACCACAGCACTGAGACTGCCCTCATCGCCGCCACCGACGACATCAGGATCCTGCTGGACAACGGTGAGACCGCAGCCCTCATCCTGCTGGACCTCTCCGCCGCCTTCGACACTGTCTGCCACCGCACTCTACGCGCACGCCTCCACGACGCAGGGATCCGAGACAAGGCCCTGGAATGGGCCACCTCCTTCCTCACCGGCAGAACCCAGAGAGTCCGCCTCCCACCATTCCGATCCGAAGCCTCCGAGATCATCTGCGGCGTACCCCAGGGATCGTCCCTCAGCCCAACACTGTTCAACATCTACATGGCCCCGCTCGCACGCATCGCCAGACAGCACGACCTCAACATAATCTCCTACGCCGACGACACTCAACTGATCCTCTCCCTCACCAAGGACCCCTCGCCGCCAAAGCCAATCTCCATGAAGGAATGAAGGCCGTCGCCGATTGGATGAAGATCAGCCGACTAAAACTGAATACGGAGAAGACAGAGGTCCTCATCCTCGGCTCCAACCCCTCAGCCTGGGACGACTCCTGGTGGCCAACGACGCTGGGAGCAGCCCCGACACCCACCGACCACGCACGCAACCTGGGAGTCATCCTCGACTCAACGCTCTCCATGGCCAGGCAAGTCAACGCAGTCTCATCCTCCTGCTTCAACACCCTCCGCATGCTTCGCAAGATCTACAGGTGGATCCCGACAGACACAAGAAGAACAGTCACCCAGGCCCTCGTCAGTAGCAGACTGGACTATGGGAACGCCCTCTACGCGGGAGCCCCGGCCAAGCTCATCAAGCGACTGCAACGCATACAAAACGCCTCCGCACGCCTGATCCTCGATGTTCCACGCCACAGCCACATCACCCCCCACCTGAGGAACCTGCACTGGCTCCCCGTCGACAGGAGAATCTCCTTCAAACTCCTCATCCACGCACACAAGGCACTCCACAAGACTGGCCCAGCCTACCTCAACAGACGACTCCTCTTCTACGTCCCCAACCGCCAACTCCGCTCCGCCGACCTCTCCCTCGCCACCGTCCCTCGCATTCGAAGAACCACCACCGGCGGCAGATCCTTCTCCCACCTCGCCGCCAAGACCTGGAACACCCTTCCACTAAGCCTACGACAGACCCAAGACCTGCTGACCTTCAGGAGGCTACTCAAGACCTGGTTGTTCGACCAGTAGCAGCACCCCCCCCCCTTTTTTTCCCCCAGCGCCTTGAGACCCTCGCGGGTAAGTAGCGCGCTTTACAAATTCTGTGATTGATTGATTGATTGGTTCACAGGTTCTTTTGTTTGGCCTTTCTTCTATCTGTTCTTCTTCTTGACTTTCAGTAACTTCTCTTTCTTCTGGTTCTACAGCAGTCTCATGAGACCCAGTAACTGGTGCCCACTCTTCTTGACTTGTGCTTGGCTGGTCGTCATCTGTTTGTTCTTCAGAATCTGTTACTCTAGATTCTTCAGCTTCACACACTTCAGCCTTTGGTCTTTGGCTTTGGTTTACCAGTTGCTGCTCTTCTTGTCTTTCAAGTGGACTTGGGACTCGTCTGGTATGGCTGGCATGGATCCAATTTGGCAAACCACCACCCTTCACTGCTGTCGTCGTCACCAGAATCACCTGGTAAGGTCCATTCCACCTGGGTTCTAAACACGATTTCCTCACATGTTTCTTCACAAGAACCCACTCTCCAGGACTCAGATCGTGAGCTTGATTTGGCTGTGTTGTAGTGGCATTTTCTCCAACCTGGTGAGACACAGAACGCACCAGATCAGCCAATCCTCTGCAATAGTCAAGCACTAGATCATCAGATATATTCATCAGTTTGTTCGCTGGTATAAATGCTTGTCTCATTGCTCTTCCCATTAGAATCTTGTGTGGACTCAATCCTGTCTTTTTGTCAGGAATGCTTCTAAGACTCATCAATACAAGGGGTAAAGCATCAGGCCATCTCAGTGTTGTGGATGCACACACCTTTCCTAACCTAGATTTTACTGTGCCATTTATCTGCTCAACCACTCCAGATGCTTCAGGTCGATAGGCACAATGCAGCTTCTGTTCAATCTGTAATGCTGCACAAATCATCCGAATTATCTCATTGTTAAAATGGGTTCCTCTATCTGTTTCTAAAGTGACTGGAAATCCGAATCTAGGTATCAGTTCTTTTAGAAGTAGCTTCGCGACTGTTAAACTGTCATTCCTTCTCGTTGTATAGGCTTCCACCCAAACGAGAGAACAAGCAGACAACAACCAACACATATTTCAGCCATTTGCACGGGGGAGCTCAATAAAATCCAACTGGAGTCGGGTGAAAGGTCCTGCTGCCTTTCCAATTCGTCCCCAACTAACAACTGTCTTTCTGCCTGGATTTTGCTGCTGACAGGTGACACACCTTTGGCAGAGACTCTCTGCAATGGCCCTGAACTTAGGGTTATACCATGATTGCTTGAAGAGCCTGATCATTGCATCTCTTCCAACTTGTGCAATTCCATGGTATACCCTTGCCATTTGGGATAGTAAACTGTCTGTCATGACTGGTCTTTCGTCTATATAGACCCACACTTCATCCTCTGTTCTCTTTCTGCAGCCTGAATTTATCCAACTTCCCTTTTCCTCATCACTTGCTTCTTCCAGTAGCTGTCTAATTTCGTCCCAAGTTTCAAATGAAGAAGAAAACATAAGATGGCAATTGGTATTTTCTTTTTCCATCCCTCTGTTTAGAGCAGTTAAATTTTGTGCACAGAAACGCACTACTTGATCTGCGTATCTGTTGCTCCTCGTCACATAATCATCTCCTGATTTATGTGCGGAACATTTGACCACTGCAATCCTTTTGGGCAATTGTAAAGCAACCAATAAATCTTTTACAATTTTGCTGTTTCTTATAGGAGAACCTGAAGAAGTCAGAAATCCCCTTTGCATCCATAGCTGACCGAAGTCATGGACAACCCCGAAACCATATTGACTATCAGTAAATATGGTTACCCTCAGGCTTTTGGAAATTTTGCACGCTCTAATCAGAGCTATCAATTCAGCAATTTGGGCAGAATTTCCTCCTTTTAGACAGGATGCTTCTAGAACTCCCGCTATGGTGCAAACAGCATAGGCAGAACACAATTCTCCTTTCTCATTTCTTAAACATGATCCATCAACAAACATCTCAGAGTCTGATTCTTCTAATGGAACATCCTCAATATCAGGCCTGGGTTTCGTGCACAACTCTGTCACATCCAAACAATCATGATCTGCCTCTTCTCTAACTTCCTCACAATATGAATTCGGTAACAGGGTTGCTGGATTCACTGTAGTGCATCTTACCACAGTCACATTTTCAGCACCCAAGATCACTCTTTCGTATTTAGTCAGCCGACTAGAGGTCATATATTGTGTCCTTGTACGCGTCAGAAGGATCTCAACTGAATGTGGCACATACACCTTGACTGGATGTCCCATCACAATTGCTTCACTCTGTTCCAGACTCACACAAGTAGCTGCTACTGCTTTTAAACAGCCTGGCAACGCTGCAGCCACTGAATCCAAAGTAGCAGAAAAATATGCTACTGGACGTCGTGCAATTCCATGTTTTTGAGTTAAAACTGAAAGTGCACACCCATCTCTTTCACAACAATACAATGTAAAATCCTTTGCATAATCTGGCATTCCCAATGCAGGTGCTCGACAAAGACTGTTTCGCAATTTAGTAAAAGCTTCCATACTTTCATCATCCAACACAATCCGATCTTTCACATCTTTTCGTGTCAACCTCTGTAGAGGTTTTGCAATCAGTGAGAACCCACTGCCTGCAGTATCCAACCATTCCCAAAAACATTTGAATTTCTCTCTGAGTTTTTGGTGGACTCATTTGTTTGATTACACTAATTCTTTCTGGTGTCACCTTTCTGACTCCTTTTTCTATTTTGTGTCCTAGGTACTGGACTTCCTGTTTACAAAATTGTAATTTTGCTGGTGACACTTTGTGTCCTCCTTCTGCTAAATGGTTCAGTAAGGCAATGGTATCTGTCACACATGCCTCTCGTGTCTTTGATGCCACTAGTAGGTCATCAATATACTGAACCAAGACTGAATTTCCTGGCATGACTAAAGTCCCCAAACATCTTTTCAGGATCTGATTAAAAATTGAAGGACTCTCTGTGTACCCTTGAGGAACTCGGCACCATGCCAAAACACGGTCTCCGAACCGGAATGCAAATAAATACTGGCTTTCCGGATGTAAAGGAATCACTGTGTACCATTCAGAATCACATGGGATTTGGTAAGGGATTACTGCTGGATTCGGCACTACTGGACAACAGGGTACTACAATTTTAATAATTTTTCTTAAATCCTGCACTATTCTATATTTTCCACTGAGCTTTTTAATTCCTATAATATGCGAATTACAAGGACTACTCATTATTTCTTTCAGAATTCCCTGTTCAACCATTTGGTCAATCACAGGAGTGACTCCTGCAATTACTTCCGGACTCATTTTGTACTGAGGAGTGTTTGGATATATGGCACCCTCTTTCACCATAATCTGAATCGGATCTACATTTGACATTAGGCCAATCTCCTTTCCTGTAAAATCCCATACATCCGTCCTAACTGTACTTTTTAATTCTTCGGGCAAACTCTCTTCTGTGAGAAGTGAAAACAACTCATCCACTTCTGTCCCTTGCTTCGCTAACATCATCCTGAATTCGACATCCTCATCAGGTGTCTGAAATGCAATACCATCTGGTGTACAATAGATGGTACAATTCATTTTACACAATATATCCCTTCCCGAGAGATTTACTGGACTCGTGTCACATACCACGAAACGATGCATGTCTCTGAAACTTCCAATATGAACTTCTATTGGATTTGTGACTGGCGTTCTAATATGCTTGTTTGAGACTCCTACAACTTGGATAGTTTCTCCCGATAGGGGTAGGTTTGGAATTTCTGCTGCTCTCACAGTAGAATGGGTAGCACCAGTGTCCACCAGGAATGTAATATCATTACCTTCCACCTTTCCGTCAACAAATGGACCTGACTGATCTACCGCCAAGGATGCGCCAAGTACGCACTCTTCCTCCCCTCTCAGGCACCGTCATTGAGATGAGTCTGAATCACTCTCATTGCACTCCAACCAATATTGCGGAACCATTTGCACACTTTGATTCTTACCAATTTGATCACCTCCGTGAAATCCAGTGTTCGCACTGCACCTCTGCACTTGAGCAATCACATTATTGGGCATAGGAGCTTGTGGCACCTGTAACTGTGGAGCAACTACCTGCTTTTGCTGCTGTTGATTCACACCCACCTCATTCTGCATCAGTGGATTTAAATTTTGATTTACCCCTTTATTCTTTTGAACAGATCTTCACTTGTTCTTCCAATGTCCATACTTTCCGCACGTATTTAAAGGAAATTTCTTCTTAGCCTCTTCTTTGCTCAATTTACCTCTACCTCTACCTCCATTGGATACCTGTCCAATTTGAGTCTGACCATTCATTTGATTACCTACTTGAGAACCATTGTTTACTTCCTGCTGCTCTGCTACCTTCACTTGTGCCCACATAATTTTCTCCTTTCATTTTTTATGTCTTGATTCAATGTCATCACTACAATACTTTGCATACCTCAAAATTTCGTCAATTGTTTTGCTCGGCCAACAAATCAAGTGCTGCTGAATCATATTACTAATCTCCGGTTTCAAACCAAACACAAAACGATACACAAAATGTCCCATATCTTTGTCTCCAATATTCTCAAATCCGCTGTACTGTTTAAATCCCTGCAACAACCTTTCATAATAGGCATGTACTGACTCTTTCGGTTCTTGGGTCGTCCTGTCTATTTTAACCCAATCTGTTTCCTTTGGAGAACTTTTTCCTTTCAAAAAGGTGATTACCTGATTATACTTTCTCATCACCTCATCAGACGGTGCACCTGTTTTAGGGTCTCTAGGATATTCTTCTTTTGGCCAATCAACAGTAATTTTACATTCTGTCCACAAATCAGCTGGTACGACAATCTCAAACAAACCATCTAAATCTTTTAACAAAACCTTTGAAACTTTCACAAACCTCTCTACCTGTTTGTACCACTCAACTGGTTTCTCTCTTAATCTGGGAAAATCATTTGTAAAGGACAATATATCCTGTCTTGTCCAGGGAACGTGCACATATCCACCACCTGGAACTTCTCTCATCGGACACGTCCTTTCAACTTGTCCTGTCTCTCTTAACGGAAACATCGACGTTCCTTTGCCAGCTGCCTCTTCTTTCTTTTTCGTCCATCTACCTTTCCACCGTTCTACATCTCCCCATTTTTTCAGAATATTCATCAACTCTTTTATCTGTAATCTTTTCCCAGACGCATTCAAACTCTCCAAATCCTTTTCAGTAAAGGCCAATCTGTACGATTTCTGCAGCACCTTTGACTTCTCCATATCTATTCCATATTCACTAGCAGCCTCTGCTATTTTCTCATGAAGATTCCTCGCTCTCCAAGTGATACTTTTACACAAAAACAACAGCTCTTCATCTCGATAAGTCCCTAGTCTATCTGGACTTATTGTACCAATAATCATCTCTTCCAAATCCACTTTAAATTGGCTCACATTTATACTCTGTGGTTGAGGTTTTTGCCTTTCCATTCCCTTTATCCAATCATTCAATTCCTCTGGTAAAGGACCTGCTGAACTCCCTGTCATTGGAATGACGCTTGTCCCTATTCTCCTTGGATCTATTTGTATACCTCTTCTAGGGGTTTCTGTTATCATCTCACTAACCGGAAGATCTAACAATGTAGTATTCGTGTCAGCCTGTCCATCTTCATCTATTACCGTCACCATTCCACTCTTGTCGCTACTCCTTGGAACTGCCAATGTATGTACTTTTGATATATTCTGTTTTTCTCAATACAATGGAACTACGGGACCAATTGTTACCGGTACCGTCAATGCTTCTGCATTTAGACTCAACTGATTTATTTTCTGGATCTGCTCTACTCTTGCCCTATTTAATATGTCCAATTCTCTTTCTCGCACTACTCTAGCCATGTCCGTAATCTGTGGAGTTAATGGAGTTCCCGTTAGTGGTGCACTCGGAGTAACCTCAACTGAATTTTCCTGATATGGGGGAGGTCTTTTGGTCATTTAGGGGCATATGTATGAAGCCTATTTCCCGTTCGCAAACGGGCTGATTCTCAGAATCGGCCCGTTTGCGAACGTAAAAAAGCCTTTTGGGATGTATCATCCCAAAAGGCCCTCGCACAATAGGGAATCGCAAAATTTGCGATTCCCTATTCTGCGAATGCATTTAAGGAATCGCAAATTGCGATTCCTTAAATGCAATTCTTGAAGCACCCAAGTTGTGCGATTTTGCCTTTGGAAATCGCAAATTACCACCACCTTCAAGTTGGTGGTAATTTGCGAATTCTTTGAAAAATGCACTTTTTGGCATTTTTCAAAGTGCCATGTGGCGCACATACATGCCCTTAGGGCATGTATGTGCGCCACATGTGCTCACATGCTCATTTCAGGGGTGCAACAGGGTGTCCTTTTGACACCCTTGCACCCTTGAAATTGCATTCGCAATTTGCGAGTACCTAATGGGTACTCGCAAATTGCGAATGTCTTCCCGCCAAGAAGACCGCCAACAGACAGCTTGCCGCCTTCCTCGAGACGAATGGATCCCTCGACCCCTCGCAGTCCGGGTTTCGGGCCAACCACAGCACCGAGACCGCCCTTATCGCAGCCACCGACGACATCAGAACCCTAACCGACAACGGGGAAACAGCTGCCCTCATCCTCCTGGACCTCTCCGCGGCGTTCGACACCGTCTGCCACCGCACCCTAGTGAAGCGCCTCAGCAACATCGGAATCCGAGAGAAAGCACTGGAATGGATCATCTCGTTCCTCGCCGGTAGAACCCAGAGAGTCCGCCTCCCCCGTTCAGATCCGAAGCCACCGAAGTCATCTGCGGCGTTCCACAAGGATCTTCACTCAGCCCAACCCTCTCCAACGTCTACATGAGCCCCTCGCAGCCATCGCACGCCAACACAACCTCAACATCATCTCCTACGCCGACGACACCCAGCTGATCCTCTCCCTCACCAACGACCCCACCACCGCCAGAGCCAACCTACACGACGGGATGAGAGATGTCGCCGACTGGATGAGGAACAGCCGCCTTAAACTGAACTCAGACAAGACGGAAGTCCTCATCCTGGGCTCATCACCCTCCGCCTGGGACGACTCCTGGTGGCCCCCGGCCCTGGGCACCGCGCCCAAGCCAACGGACCACGCACGCAACCTGGGCTTCATCCTGGACTCCTCCCTGTCGATGACCAGACAAGTCAACGCCGTCTCATCTTCATGCTTCAACACCCTGCGCATGCTCCGCAAGATCTTCAGATGGATCCCCACTGAAACCAGGAAGACCGTCACCCAGGCACTCGTCACCAGCCGACTGGACTATGGGAACACCCTCTACGCCGGAACCACAGCCAAACTTCAAAAAGACTCCAGCGCATCCAGAACGCCTCCGCACGACTCATCCTGGACATCCCCCGACACAGCCACATCACCGGACACCTGAAAGACCTGCACTGGCTCCCCGTCAGCAAGAGAATCACGTTCAGACTCCTCACCCACGCACACAAGGCCCTCCACGACCTGGGCCCAAAGTACCTCAACGACCGCGTGACCTTCTACACGCCCACACGCCAGCTACGATCAACCAGCCACGCCCTCGCCACTGTACCACGCATCCGCAGAACCACCGCCGGAGGAAGATCCTTCTCCTACCTGGCAGCCAAGACCTGGAACTCCCTCCCCACTCACCTTCGGCGAACCCAGGACCATCTCTCCTTCAGGAAGCAGCTCAAGACCTGGCTGTTCGAGCAGTAACTTACCCCCTCCCCCAGCGCCATGAGACCCTCCCGGGTGAGTAGCGCGCTCTATAAATGCCGTGATTGATTGATTGATTGATTCCCATTCATTCCTATGGGCCTCTAGGCCCATAGGAATGAATGGGAAGGTATTCCTTAATTGGGAATCACAATTTGCGATTTGCAATTAAGGAATACGTAGGAATCGTAATTAATATTGCGAATCCTACATACATTGCCTTTTGCGAGTCCTTAATAGCGATTCGCTAAAAATCGCTATTAAGGACTCGCAAAACGGATTTTTCATACATATGCCCCTTAGTCTTCTAACAACTCATCATCAGATTCGTTCGGGTCCTGTCTTAAACTCGAAGTTTCTATATTTTTCTTTTTCTCTTTACTCTTGCCTCCTGTCTGATCTTCAGCAACTAAGACTGGGTACAAACCCTCAGTTACCACAGCTCTCCTCCATTTTTTCATTGTATCTTCTCTTCTCTCAAAAGGATATCTAGTCATTAAATTTCTATATCTCCTACCACCTTGATATTTCTCTCTTTCGAATGCTTCTAATTCCCATTCCTCTAGCGCTTCATACTGGGTAGGTCTGGGACTTGGCTCTAACGAATTCATTCGATTTCTCAAATTCTGCAGAATCCTTATATTAAACGAACCATGCTGTGGGAAAGCTATAACACCATCATCCTTTGTGTATTCCACCCAATTTTCTAACCAAGAACACGTATGATATCCTCGCTCCAACATCATATAGGAAGCAGACGTTCTCTGTGGTGGAATAGGAATTCCCTCTCTAGTCACTATTGGTTTGTCCTTTTTAAAGAAATTCTTTATTTTCATAAGCAGCTTCATTTTTCTGACCCTTTACGCTAATGTCTCTCAGCAAAACAACAAGGAACCCTTTCCGTAATTCTGCTTATTCTATTTGTCAGTTCTTGTCCAATACCAGCGCGACTCACACCAACCGTCCAATCATAGCTCTCTACGTATCTGCTATCTCAACCAATACCAGCGCGGCTCACACCAACCGGCCAATCAGAGCTTAATTCTCGTTCGCCGCCTGACCAATGCCAGCGCGATCTTTTTGTGACGTCAGTATTACTCCTTCTACTGACCCTCCCTTTACAAAATAATATGGTGATGTATTTCTAAGTTTTCTTAATCAAAATTCTTGTTAGTAACAACACAAAACAATGCTACATTGTCTGTTCCTCTAAATAAAGAGATAGTTCTTCACTTCAAAACGAGAAATTCTTTCACTTCCAGTAAAACAACGACCAGCGTTATTTTACACCCAAACAAGCTACAGGTGGACTTGGTACTCCTCTAGGGATAAGGCCAAAGTTTCGCAAGAGGACTTTTTAGTGTAAAAGAGGTCTTGGTACTCCTCTGGGGAGTTTCGGAAGTGGACCCTTCGCTATTTTCAGACACTCTACTCATATACGAAATTTTCCCTAAATATAACACCTACAGCCTTCCGCCGTACAGTATTATAACAACACACAAAGTACTTCTGCAGTGTGATTTCTTTATCCACACTCTTCTTCTGCCTACTTCAGGCTAAATTTCCATCCCGGGATTCCTCGGGTACCTCCGTACCTGTGCTTCTAGACAACATAGAACAGGACACTAACTTTTTCTTGTTAAAACATATAATCAATAATTATTACCAAACTAATCAATAATTAAACCGTCCTCTGCTACCAGAAAGCCTGATCCAGCGCTACACTTTATCAGGGATCGATACTCATCAATATTTCATACAAATGGCCCATACACATTCACCCAAATCACAAATCCCTGTTGCGCTGGATGGTTAAGTTTGAATGTCGTGGAAAATTATTTCCTTCACCAATTCACGTTTAACATTTCTAAATACATAACTAGACCTATATATCAACTCTCTTTCCTCTCGGTCGACGGACCAATTAGTTGAGTAGTTGATGGTAATAATAGAACTAACTAACTATCTAACCAGCTAAATAATCACAGACTCTCGATAAGATTAATAAAGTTTATCTCAGATAAATGTAATTGATAAATGCTCATCGCATACAGGTTGCAATGCAAACAATGAATCCCACAAAAGGAGAGAAAATCAATTAACAAATTGCAAACAGTGTCATACCCATCATTCATGTACGATATGCATATGAAGGAGTGGATAGATTAAGAGACATAAGTTTCAGCAAAATAATGCGAAACAATATACTTATGACGGAGTGGATAGATAAAGAGACATAAGTTTCAGCAAAATAATGTGAAACAATATACTTATGACGGAGTGGATAGATAAAGAGACATAAGTTTCAGTAAAATAATGTGAAACAATATACTTAAGACGGAGTGGATAGATGAAGAGACATAAGTTTCAGAGACAAAATTACGTTTGCAAATGATTATGCAAATTACGAGTCAGAAGATAATACAAACCCAAAGATCAATGAAATACCACCCCCCTGGCCAAGGGAGTAGCGGGGGTCTCCTGAAATAGAATCAGGAAACAAAGATTTCAGGAACAGGACAGGACAAGCACAGGAACAGCTAGGCCTCTCTGCAAACCGACGGACTGCGACGCATCTCCCCTCTCAATCTCTTGCTGCCGCTACGCACTCCCTCTACTGCTGCTGCGCCCTAACCACACCCCCAAAGGCACCCCAGTTATACCCTAAAACCTACATGTCCAACTCACATTAATTGAAACATTGCACAGAATTTGACTGCTCATTGGATGCTTGGGGAGGTGGTGTATCACACCACCGTGATTTCATTCAAAATTCTTCATGCCCATTGTTCTACCTCCTTTCCCATTACATGTTGGTTGACCAGTCTATACAATTTTATTCTTGCTACATTTCATTAATTTCGCACTCATTTCTGAGCCACGTCTGCGAAAGAAGTCTTGTATCCCACGGCCAGTCTCATCTTTTGGCAGGCAAACAATGTTCTCTGAGCTGAAACCTTGAACTTATATTCATCATCCGCAGCGCTCAGCACTTCTGTCTGTTTTGTCAGGTCATTCTTGCTCATTTTTCAGCCCCTCGTCTATCCAGACAATTTAGGAAAATACAGGCCCATTCGGCTCACTATGACGGAATAAACACATACATTCATTAATTACATAGAAATGCACCTTTCACTGTTTACCACCCACCTTTACACTATTCCCCATTAACATAAGCTTCATGCAAAACAGCATTATTTATTATTGTTTTTAAAGCAAGATGCAAAATGCGGCCTAAACGTGCATTAATCTTGTTTCTTTTGAAACGCAATGTAAAATGCGGCCTAGTTCTTTCATGCATTAATTCACATTAGTGCACGCATGCGCAAAGCGGTTTCCCATGTAGCTCATGTGATTTGCGTTTTAGTTTTCACTGCACACTATTAATAAGTATTATGGGGGAGTTAATTCGAGCAGGTTTCTTTTTGTGAAACCCTGCTCCAGCAGCACCAACATCCATTCTATGCAGCGTTTCAGTCACAGAGTCGCTGTGACCCACTCTCCGGCGGTTCTAGAAACTTCTCTTGCTTGCTCTGGACCTCTGCCAAGATGGTGGGTTTTTCACAGGAGGCTATTACTGGACCCTTTGTCCCAGGACCGAATTGTTGTTAGGAGAGCAACTGTATTTTATGATATTAATAATGGTTTCACCCCAACTTTCGTTATACCGGACAAATTAAATGCTTACTTAAGGGGTGCTATCTTGAATGCAGCTCGTGAACAACACTGCTTAAGAGTGAAGTACGAGCATAGATATAAATTTAAATAAAAGAAATCTGAGGAAAGTTAGAGCTCAAACATGCTCTGGCTGGTCTTAGTAATTCAGAATCTAATACTCAGATTCCCCATCAATTATTTCAAGTTCATTCTCACTTAAAGGGTTAATGTTGGCTAGAGCTTTAAAATAACATACTGAGGTACAGACATTTTTAGAACCCTTTGGTCAGGTTTAGGGCACTCTATTATTTGATGCAGTTTATAATTTAGTTGACACTCCTGCTGCTCAGTTGGAAAAGATTATATCTGGTTTTTAGGAATATTTTACAAATCTTTATACCCACTGAAATTAGGTCAGGGAGAAAGGCCTATCTTACTTACATTTATTAGTCCTCCCATCTTTATAGATGATGACCAGGGGCCGTATTATGCATTGTGATTGTTTGCGCCCGGCGCACCTTTGAAAAGGTGCCCCGGGCGCAAACAATCACAATGCGCCCTATTACGTTGTATGCGCTGCCCCCAGGGCTGCCGCAAACTTGCGCTGCCCCCAGGGCAGCGCATTCATGTGAAAACAGGGAGCAGCTGCTCCGTGTTTTCACAGTGCAGGCGGCACCTGCCTGCACTTTCAAAGAGGATTAGAGATCCCCTTGCAGGCGGGTGCAGTCAGTGACTGCACCCGCCTTGCAAGGGGATGTCTGGGGGTCCATGGGACCCCTTTTACTCCCTGCAGAGGGCTGCTCTCAGGGGGCGCACTGACTGGGCTCAGATGAAAGCGGCACAGAAAGGTGGTAATGTTGTAGATTTTTCTCAAACAGGTTTCCAAGGAGAGGGTCAGAATCAGAATATTCAGAATGGTAAAATTCCTAACATGGGAGGTGTCATGGTGAATGGTGGTGTTTCTACTCAAGGAAGAGGTAGGGGTAGAGGTAATAAAGAAGAGATTAAAAAGAAATTTCCGTGTTATGCGTGTGGCAAGTTGGGACATTGGAAACGCAAGTGTAAGGTGTTCTTAGGGAATAATGAAATGAATGAGGATTTTAATCAGCAAATGCAAGTTGAGGTGAACAGAAATCAATTGCAACCACAACAGGTGGTTACACATGTCCAAATTCCACAAGCCCCGATGCCGAATGAAAATATGAATGCTCAGGTACAAAGATACAGTGCGAATGTGGCTTTTCATACGGGTGAATCAGCTAATAATAATCAAAATGTGCAAATGGTTTCACAACACTGGTTGCAGTGCCAGGAGAGTGATTCAGATACATCTCAATGACTGTGCCTGAGGGGGGAGGAGGAGTGCGTGCTTGGCGCATCTCTAGAGGTAGATCAGTGTGGTCCCTTTGTGGATGGGGAAGTTGAAGGAAATGTGATTACATTCCTTGTAGACACTGGTGCTACCCGTTCCACTGTGAGAACTGTGGAAATCCCTAACCTACCCCTCTTGGGAGATACTATCCAAGTCGTAGGTGTTTCAAATCAATTAATCAGAACTCCAGTGACAAAACCAATGAAGGTACACATGGGAGATTTTCAAGACTTACATCGTTTTGAAGTGTGTGATACAAGTCCATTTAACCTGTTAGGTAGAGATTTGCAAAATGAATTGCACCATCTATTGTACACCAGATGGCATAGCATTTCATACACAGGATGAAGATGTGGTATTTAAAATGATGATGACGAGGCAAGGGACATATGTGAATGACTTATATCCTTTATTTACAACAAAGGATTTGCCTGTTGAGTTGAGAGACACAGTGTTGACTGATGTGTGGGATTTTTCAGGGAAAGACATTGGATTGATGAAAGGAGTCGATCCGATTCAGATTTCAGTCAAACAGGGCTCAGATTTTCCCAAAACGCCCCCATACAAAATGAGTCCTGAGACCATTGCAGGAGTAACACCTGTAATTGAATTAATGAATGATTGAACAAGGCATTTTGAGGGAAATACTAGGGAGTCCTTGCAATTCACCTATTATGGGGATGAAGAAACCGAGTGGTAAGTACAGAATAGTTCAAGATTTGAGGAAGATCAATAAAATAGTTATACCCTGTTGCCCGATAGTGCCAAACCCAGGGATTCTTTACCAGATTCCTTGTGATGCAAAGTGGTTTACCGTGATGATTTGTGCCAAGTATTTTTCTCGATACCCTTACATCCGGATAGCCAATATTTGCTTGCGTATCGGTTCGGAGACCTTGTTTTGGCATGGTGCCGGGTTCCTCAAGGGTAAACAGAGAGTCCCTCAATTTTCAATCAAATTCTGGAGAAGTGCTTAGAGTCACTGTTAATGTTGCATCAGGACTAGAGAAGCATGTGTGACAGATACTATTGCTCTACTGAACGATTTGGCAGAAGGTGGGCATAATGTGTCACCAGCAAAGTTGCAATTTTGTCAAAAAGAAGTTTTATATTTGGTTCATAAAATTGAGAAAGGAGTCAGGAAAGTATCACAATATCGAATAACTGTGATCTTGCAAATGAATCCACCCAGAACGCAGAAAGAAGTTCGAATGACCTTGGGTATGGTTAGATACTGCAGACAATGGATCAGTGGTTTTTCACTGACAGCCAAGCCATTACAGAGATTGACACATAAAGATGTGACTGATCCAATTGAACTGGATGAAGAATGCATTGGGACATTTGTGGAGTTGCGAGACAACCTTTGTCGAGCACCCGCATTGGGAATGCCAGATTACAGCAAGGATTTTGCTCTGTTTTGCTGCGAGAGAGACGGTTGTGCACTCTCAGTTCTAACACAAATGCATGGAACGGCATGTCGTCCAGTGGCACATTTTTCAGCAACACTAGATTCAGTGGCTGCAGCGTTACCGGGATGTTTGAAAGCAGTTGCTGCTACTTGTGTGAGTTTGGAACAGAGTGAATCGATTGTAATGGGACATTCGTTGAGAGTGTATGTGCCACATTCTGTTGAGATCTTGTTGACACGAACTAGAACACAGCATCTTACAAGTAGTCGGTTGACAAGATATGAGAGAGTGATTGTGGGAGTAGAGAATGTGACTGTGACGAGATGCACGTACTTGAATCCAGCTACTTTGTTACCAAGTCCAAGTTGTGAGGAAGTGATGGATGAAGCTGATCATGATTTTCTGGATGTAACTGAATTGTGTTAAAAACCGAGGCCTGATATAAAAGATATACCATTGCCTGAATCAGATTGCGTAATGTTTGTGGATGGATCTCGCTTAAGAGATGATAAAGGTACCTTGCGTGCTTCATATGAAGTCTGTACAGTGGCCATGGTCCCTGAAGCCTTATGCTTGAAAGGAGTAAGTTCTGCCCAAATTTCTGAGCTGGTCGCATTGACCAGAGCATGCATAATTGGCAAAAATCTGAGAATAACCATATTCACTGATAGTCAATATGGTTTTGGAGTTGTCCATGATTTTGGACAATTGTGGTTGCAACGTGGATTTTTACATCATCTGGTTCACCCATTTGAAATGGTAACTATGTTAAGGAGTTATTAGTTGCACTACAATTGCTCAAAGAGATTGGAATTGTAAAATGTTCAGCACACAAATCTGGAAATGATTATGTAACAAACGGAAATCAATATGCAGATCAAGTTGCACGTATTTTGTGCTCAAAATTCAATTTCGATTAACAAAGATACGCAGAAATCTGATACAAATTGTCATCTGATGTTTACTTCTGTGGAGACATGGGAAGAAATTAGGCAATTGCAGGAAGAAGCTAGTGAGGAGGAAAAAGAAATTTGGATCAAAGCAGGTTGTTCACGTAGGACTGAAGATGAAGTGTGGGTTTACACTGATGGAAGACCAATAATGCCAGACAGCCTGTTGTCACAAATGGCAAGAATGTACCATGGTCTAACACATGTAGGAAGAGACGAAATGATTAGGTTGTTTAAGCAGACATGGTATAATCCCAAGTTCAGGGTCAGTGCAGAAAGTCTTTGCCAAGGGTGCATAACTTGCCAGCAGCAAAATGCAGGGAGGAAAACCATTGTCAGTTGGGGACAAATTGGAAAAGCAGCAGGTCCATTTACTAGACTGCAGGCAGACTTCATAGAACTTCCTCCATGTAATGGATTGAAATATGTGTTGGTAGTGGTCTGTCTGTTCTCTCGTTAGGTGGAAGCCTATCCAACAAGACGAAATGATAGTCTAACTGTTGCTAAATTGCTACTGAGAGAGATAATACCATGATTTGGATTTCCAGTCTCTTTAGAAACTGATAAAGGTACACATTTTAAAAATGAAATAATTCGGATGATTTGTGCAGCATTGCAAATTGAGCAGAAATTACATTGTGCCTATCGACCAGAAGCCTCAGGTGTGCTTGAGCAAATTAATGGTATAATTAGGTCAAGACTTTCAGAAGTGTGTGCATCCACAGCACTAAAATGGCCAGATTCGTTACCTCTAGCTTTGATGTGTTTGAGAAGTATCCCTGATAAAAAAAGACTGGATTATCGCCCCATGAAGTAATCATGGGCAGAGCAATGAGACAGCCAATAGTTCCAGCAAATCAACTGATGAATATAACTGATAATCTAGTGCTCGATTATTGCAAAGGATTGGCAGATGTGGTGCGTTCAGTGTTACATCAGGTTGGAGAAGTTGCAACCACAACACAGAACAAGCGCATGACCTGAGCCCAGGAGAATGGGTCTTGGTGAAGAAACACGCGAGGAAGTTGTGTTTGGAACCATGTTGGCATGGGCCATACCAAGTGATATTGGTGACAACGACAGCAGTGAAGTGTGGTGGCTTGCCGAATTGGATTCATGCGAGTCACACAAGAAGAGTCCCAAGTCCACTTGATAGAACAGAAACAAATGAAAGTGATCAGAGAGATCAAGATCAGACTGAAGATCGAAGCGAGTCTGAACAAAGTCCAATAAAGTGGGTACCAACTACTGGGTCTCGTGAGACTGTTGTCAATGCCGATGCAGAGAAGAGTTTGATTCAAGAGCAAGTGCAAACAAGGAAGGAAGCAAACAAAAGAAGTTCTGAATTGAGTCTTGAATCTGGTGACTTTGTGCAAGTGAAACAGGCAAGAAAAGGAGACATATGGCCAAAGCGAGTGAAAACACAGAAATACACTCTGAATGAAAAGGTTCCAAATACAATAATAGAAGTATCAAGCCAAACAGAACAAAGTGACTCGGAAGAAGATACAGTTTGAAGAACAAAATGAGCAAGAGTTCCGAACAAGAAGTACACAGCACCTGAATGGACATATGTGGTGACTGAAGAAGTTAAACCTACAGATCACTGTGAGGAAAAGACAGATACAGAATCAAGCCACAGAGACAGTTACGAGCCACCATAAATGAACTGTGTTGAAATTAAGGGTGCAAAAGAAATTGAAAAGGCAGTTCTGTAAAGTGCAGAAAATGAAGCTGGTACTCAGTTAAAGACTGTAGTAAAAAAGAAAAAAAAGGGAAAAGCAGGAAGGCTTTGAAGTGCTTGGATACACATTTTTACACTAGTTTTTGTTTTAGATTTAAATTTAGTTTAGTTTTTGATTTTTCTCGAAAAATGGTAAGGGCAAAATTTCAAGAGACTGGATATCAAAATCAAAGTTTTAAACGTAGATGTATTAATGCTTGCTTTATAAGTGTCTTACTAATGATGTTTGTTTGGTTACTATTAATTGTTGTTGTGCCTTATTTTATGTATTCTAATAAAAATAATATTACTAATAATTTGGTAAGTGAAAAAATAGATGTGGAAAATCTTAAAGAAGACCCACAGACTAATATTAAGAAATTAACAGGTGTTCATTTATTACACCAGGATAATTCAATTAACGATTTTTCGCTAAATGTCTTTACTAAATTATTGTACGAGTATGTGGATACTATGAATGCAAGAGATTGTTACGTGTGCATGCAGTTACCGTCGTCTGTGTCTGAGGGGGTGACTTATCACCTACCTATAACATATGGAGTCTCGTGTAGAGTATTAACAAGTCTGTTCTATGAGAAAGGTTGCTTGCAGTATTACTATTCAAATTATGATTGTCTTTTCTGAAGTACCTATTAGAAGAATATGAACATGGTGAGTAGTGCGAAAAACACCGAATATTTTGGGGGAATTCTTCCATACTACTAAAACGATAGATACTGTGTATGCACGTCAGAATAACTTAACCTGTAGTTTGCGCCAGGAGATTGAATTAATAAATTTAGTGGAAGATAGGAGACAGAATTTTAAGAAAAAGGCTGATGAGCAAAAGTCCCATATACGTCCTTGGGCTTTTAGAGAAGGTAATTACAAAAAGAGTGAGACATATGCTGCAATGACTCTGGATTGGCACCATAGGGGAAAGCTTTGCTTACTTAGACAAAAAACGGACTATAACAATTACTTCATTGGCTCTAGTGAATGAGACCATACTTTCCTGATTACAGGGGGTTGGGGAATAAAAGGTGGTACAGATCCTGTTTTCCCTGGGATATATTATGTGTGTGGTAAGAATGCCTATTATAGATTACCTGCACGTTGGTATGGGTGTTGTTATATGGGGATAGTTTTTCCCAAGGTTTATCACATGGATAAGAGTCATGGAACCAATGAAAAGAAGAGTTGACTAACTCGAAATAAAAGGGGAATTAGTGCTGCGGAAATTGTGGGTGATATTTTTGGAGCATTGATACCTTCAGTTGGAGTAATCTTGAATTTACATAAAATTAGAAAATTGTCCACGGTGGTTGATCGCTTATAAACAGGCACTGCTGGTGGGTTCTTAATGATTGCTACAGAAATGGTGGCTATGAGATCTATGGTTTTACAAAACAGGCTCGCTCTTGACGTATTATTGGCAAAAGAGGGCAGAGTCTGTAACATGTTTAAAATTCAACAGTGTTGCACATAAATCCCTGACAAAAGTAAGAACCTAGAGGGATATATTACAAATAATACACATTTACAGGAAGATTTAACTGAACTGAAGGTTGACGGTGCTTGGGAGAGACTTGGTAAGGGTTTCTCTTCAGTGGGTAACTGGTTTTCTGCTTTTGGTAATAGCTCACTAGGAAGAATACGAATGCCAATAGTTACTTTTGCTACAGGGATATTAACGCTGGTATTAATCTATAAGTGTTGTAAGTGCAAGAAACAAACACTAAAGACTAAACAGAGAGCAAGAAAGAGAAAGAGATAAGAAATAGAGTTGGAAGACAGAAGAGGAAATTACTATGAAATAGTAAAAGACATAGATGGGGTCAGCTTAAAACAGAAGAAAAGTACCTTTCTAGGTAATATGACCAGATGAAAAACAGATTTTTGTTTTTTTTATGATGGCTCAAGTCGCCATCAAAGGGGGGATTGATGGAGCAGGGTTTTGCGAAATTAAAACCTGCTCGAATCAAACTTCTCGTTGTGTGGATTATTAACAAAATGGTGTGAAAATTAACAGTGTAAAACCAAAAGGGGAGATGAAATTGCGCAAATGCGTGCTGGAAAGAAATCAGTATTTCCAGTGCTTTTATGGTAGGTTGCAAATGTGAATGAATAATGCAGAAATAACAGCCAAAGATAATAATAGTAGAAGCCATTGGTTTAAAAGAGACAATATTTTCCTTTCCACTAACCGTTTGGAAATAATGCGTATAATGCAAAGAGAAACGCCAAGAAGCATTAATAGTGTAGTTTTGTAAAGTGACAACGATAATCACATGTGTATTTGTTTTTCCTAGAGCCTACTTTACTGTTCTGCAGAGAAGGCCTCAAGAGTCTTTTTAGGTTTTAAATTTGTTTTCTGAAATGTAGGCTGCAAAGAAATGTATTTTGTCCTTCTGAAGTTCCTGAATGGCCAAGGCTGTGTGGAGGAAGTAATGAACGTTATTAATGGAATTTCCTTGCCGACCGGAGTATGTGGACACTTGTGCTACGAGTTTAGCGAGTAGGAGAAATGTGCAAGCCGCGGAAGAGATTATCGGAGTTTCCTCTGCTGAAGGACAATGACGAAAGCTCTCTAAAGACAAAGGAACTGTTGAAAGGTTAGGTACACTGGAAGTGGGGTGATTAGACACCCCCTGGCCTAGTCCAATGGGATTTGAGGATTTTTCGTGTGTTGATACATGGGGGGTTGGATCTTTGGTGAATTAGGGTATAATTATTAGTGTCAGAAATTATAGTTTTGGCAGGCTTGGAGTAAGATTTGACTTTGTGTTGCTGTTTTCTAACTTAACTGGCTGGCTGTTGTTCTGCTGATCCCGACTCTTTGACTTTGCTCCTCATACCTTCTTGAGGGTGCCTCAGCTTACTCTTCCGGCCGGAGAGTAGCTTTTCAGACTTCTAGCTTTTTATCCTATAGGTTTGTATGATATTCTAAATTTGCATTAATCTTATTTTGCAAATGTTCTTTACCTTTTGTCTCTTCGTCTATCCACTCTCTCCTGACACGCTTTGAGGTGTTATTATGAATTACTATATTGTTGTTTCTCTTGTGTGGTGATCTATGATTCAAGCTGTATTGTACTTGATGAGCATTCACATTAATTTAGATAAAAGCATATTGGTAAGTAATCAGAGTCTGTCTTTATTAATGTCAATTTGGTTATATTGAATGATTATTTCTTTAATTTGGTCCTCATTGTTAGAATTCTGTCAATCCTTTGCCAATCCCTGTCAACTATACAAGATTCATCGGAGAGAGAGAGGACCGATATAGATAATGAAATTTAGTAACTTGTTTTGAACTCGCACAGCGTGAAAGGCACTGATAGGTATTAAATTGGGTCCTAATGGTAAAATTTGCCAAAGCCCCTTTCCGCTGCATCACAGGTGAAGAGTTAAAAAAAAAAAAAATTAAAGAAAAATAAGACCAATGAATTTCTGTTTTTGAGGGGCGGGGGAAGCAATGGAGTAGCTGTGGGTTTGGGGGTAAGCAAAACCGAAAGCAGGGGGAACTTGGGGAGGTGGAGTAGCACACAAGGGAGATAGCAAGAAAACACATGCACTTCCATGGTACAGCAGCGCAGCTGCTGTGTAGAATAGCTGAAAACAATTTAAAGAAAAGTAGCCCAACAAGACTATCATATTATTTTGTAGGCGCACATACCTATAAAATTAAGCAACACATCTAAGATGTATTTGTGTTGGAATGGAACTGCCCTTGCATAGTAATGAACTTGCACCTGGGCCCTGGGGGCCCAACTGTACTGATGTCTAGATCACTAATGCTTATTTTTGTTGTCGTAGGCAAACACTGATTAATCGTGTGCACCATGATATAGGCCAGCCTCACAGACTTATTGAACCGGGAGAGGCACCCGAGGCGCTACCCTAATAGTGGTGAAAGGTTACTGCCTGCACAAGGAGTTAAGCAGCACAAGCTGTCAGTGTGTGTATGATGTATACATGCACTGGGTGTATGTGTGCCTGTCTATTGTAAAATACATGAAGGGCCCTGGGTTCTATTTTGGGAGACCCAGGCCTGCATGGTGAAACATGGGGAGGAGGTTGAGGAATCCCCCTCCCCCAGCCAGATTTGTGTATTGCTGCATTCCTGTAAGCTGGGTGGGACACACTGGGGAGGGGGAGAGCCAGGCTTCCCTTGTACACTTCAAATGGTGCTTTTTGATTTAGCGAGAGATCAGTCAAACAATCAGCCTTTGTAGAGTGCTGCACAGTCACCCTGGGGGTATCCAGGCGCTGGGATGCGAGGTCTTCGTCGTGTCAGCTCACCCTGTGACAGGTCTTGATGAAAAGGTGGGAAGAAACGAGCATAAGAGGGCAAAACAGAGGGCAGAAAAACAAGCAGAAAAGGCCAAACAGTGGGCAGAAAAACTAGCAGAGAAAAGGCAAAACAGAGGGCAGAAAAATTTGCAGAAAAGGCAAAACTGAGCAGAAAGAGCAAAACAGATGGCTGAAAAATGAGCAGAAAAGGCATAACTGAGGGCAGAAAAATTAGCAGAAAATGCAGAACAGAGGGCAGAAAAACAAGCAGAAAAGGCAAAACAGAGGAAGAGATGAGTAAAGGAGGCACAAACAGAGGGCAGCAGGTAGACAGGCAGCAGAGGGTAGAGGCCTGCGGGCGAGCTGGGCAGGAGAACTGTCACAGGGGGAACTGGCACGAGGACCTGCTCACAAGGAAGGGTCCTTGGCACATTTCAGGAAGGAGATAGGGCTAGGCAAGAGAATCATAAACAGCCAGACTGGGGCCCTGGCCTGATCTTTTGATGCACATTTCACTGTGGCTGACAACCAAGTGTGAACTTGTCACTCCCATGGACTGTGTTGTTTGGCTATCAGCTTTGGATTTGCTCCTGCTGTGACAGACTGTTTCAGAAGGGTAGAGCAATGGGTACTTCAAAAGAAGCAAACTCCAACATAAACTTCAAAGACTCAGATGTTAAATTACATTTGGTGTCTATAAATGGACTGTACGATGGGGAGTTTGAGATCCCAAAAGATTTCATCTGCCAAGCAGTTTAATGGGCTGTGAGAGAAGGGGAAGCTCCGCAAGTCTTCTGCCTGTGACTAGGACTGGTAGCTAAGGCCTGGCCATCACCCAGGGAATCCAAGATCACATGCCTTAGAGCATGGAGAACAATCGCCTGCCTGTTTGCCAAGACCAGTGTGCCTTTGAGAAAGAGGACAGCGTTGGAGGAAGCGAGGTTCAGTCGTGAATCATGTTGAGTAGGCTCCCATTGCAAGGCGAGAGGAAATGGCTGCTGCATCGGTCGGGTCGTTGCACATGTGCAGGACAACATTGGCGACGCCCATATGCCAATGGAGGGCCGCCCTGAAGTGAGCCATGGTGAATGATGTGCCGATCTGGTCGAAGCCCGTATTCAGCTAGGGATCGGCAACTCCGTATGCCTGGAGGGGATGCTGCAACATTAACTTTTCTGAAGGCTGTGCCAATCAGGCCAGAGCCCGTGTGCAACTAAGGATCGGCAACCCCGTATGTCAGGAGGGGCTGCAATATGTGAACATTGCTTGACGCTGTGCCTATTGGGCTAGAGCCTGTGTGCTGCTCAGGATTGGCAACCTCGTATGCCAAGAAGGGCTGCAGTGTGGACACCTGCTGTACTGAGCAGGCCATTGACCATGTGCAGTAGGGACCTGTTGATCCCAAATGCTGGAATATGCAGTGACCCTGTATGCTAGAACTAGCCAGAAGTGTGTACTGACCCACAGCATCGTTGCAGTGAGGCAGCCTTGGGAACCCCCATGCATCTGTCCCCAGATAAAGGATCAACACCTGGAATTTCTTATCACCTTTTCCCCATCGTGGCAGAGACCAAAAGAATTACCTGCAATGAGGAACCTCTGATCACCGCAGGAGCCCAACCGCATTAGAGGAGATCAGGGATCAGCGAGAGCAGCCTGCCTGGGCCGCGTGCAGTAAACTCATCTCGACCAGCCGCTACTACTCCAATGCCCAGAGAGGGGGCGCACTCAGGAACTTCAGACCTTCCGCGCCTGCAGGTGCAGGTATGGCTCAATTCGGACCAGTCTGCACAGGGGGAACTTGCTGACTAGATAGCATGTCAGCGCTGGAACGCTTTTGATTAGGTCAAAGTGGACTCTTGAGACTCTAAAAACTAGTGGGATATGCCCTGGGTGTTGCTAATAGTTAATGGGGAATAGCCACTATCGCCTGAGTGAGGAGGAAGTGGGACAGGGAACCGCCAAGGAAACACTAGAGCCCGACTTCAGGGGGATTGTGTAGTTGTTTTCGAATATTGTATTTTTCCTTTGTGTTGGTAGCGGTAGAAATAAAATACTTTTTTTTCTTCTTCATAAAAGTGAGCATTTAGATGGACAATGATTTATTGCTGCTGCTGTACATATTTTGAGTTGTGAGCCTGTGTTCACCCCTTGTTTCCACACCTCCCCCTGAGGGAGCCTTGGACTGCTCGGACCACGCTAACCCTGAGAGTCAAGTGCTGAAAAGGTACTTGGCCGAGTTGCTCAGAGCAATAGGAAGATGTGCCCCGGCACATCAGGAGTAAAAGGCCTCAACCCCCAAAGTTGGCCCAGTATCCCCTGGTTGCCACTTGGTCCTCTGAAAGGGAATCTGACAATTGGCGGGAAGTGGTATGGCGCCTAATGTTTAGGAGCCTGGATATTTGGCCATTTCCGATTGATGCCAGCGTACATAAGTCCAATTTTTTTATGCACAAAGGAAACACACATAGATAATGGAAAACACAGGGTTGGGAATTGAATTGAGCACCATGTCAATAGATCAGATGAAGGACTTATGTAGAGACAGAGGGTGGAGGATTCCTAGTAGTGGGGGCAGAGAGGTCCTCGCTAATTTTATTAGGGACCATAGTTGTGTCTTGATTGCGCCTATCAGATAATACAGAATCTTCCACACGGTAGCCCAACACCCGGCACAGCCAAAGACTTTAACACAGCACCTTTAGAAAAGGGTTTTATTTTACAAAATGCAAGGACTCTCTCTCTTAGAATAAGGCTTGGGGTTTTATTTTACACAATGCTCTCTAACAGAAAGGCTTTCCCAGATGTCAAATGCACAAGATTCAAATACACAAAGAGATATATATATATGTTTATATGCAAGCAATAATCTAAATGCATGAATAATACTGATTAATAAACAAGCAGCAAATAATATGAGATAAGACTCAAGAAAATATACTGGACGTCCTGCAAGAGATCAGAAAGCTATATATATATATATATACACATCAGATGATTACTTTGGATGTGCACCTCAACTCACTCCTAGATCACAAAAAAAACACCTCAAATGATCAAAGCCACTGGCCAAACATCACAATGGCAATAACCAAAACTCAATACATCACCTGGTGCAAAACACTGCATCTCAGACTGGGGAAGTAAACAGCCGTGATTGAGAGCCTCAGCAACCAGGGTCCACTCTCTGAGGTAGACGCGTCCGCCCCCACTCAGATTCCAAACGCCCGGTTTCTAAGTCCACAACCCTCAGCTTTAAACACACTAGAAGGTTCGAGAAAGACCTCCCCCCGGGCCAGAGGAATCTTACCAGAACTAGCCAGGTTCCAAGCAAGCATTCCCTCGGCAGGAAGGAGTTCTCACGTCCCCTTCTCCAAATCTCGCATGTTCCAGCGTCTATCTTGACGAAGCTCACAAAAGCCTTTCAGAGTACATAAACAATCCCTCACAAAAACAGAAAGACCTTGAACGTGAATAACCCAAGCAACTTGCAAGCGCTGCTGTGCACGCAGAAAAGCTGAAGCAAGGCAAAGCGAGGAAAAAAGGATGACATGAGGCCATGTCAAAGCCAATAGTAAGAACTTCATAATTCTCATTAATGTACAACACAGTGCACATTTGTGAACACACTGCTTATAGATTCACACACTTCATCTCTCAATGTACAACACCGAGCACATGTGTGCACCACTGCCCACAACACTGCACTTCGAGACCAAAAAGTACATTCCACAACTCTCTCTCTCTCTCACGCTTTCAAATGCACATCCCACACGCTCTGCTCTTGGCAAGGCTGTTCTACTCTGTGACAGCTCCCACTAAAAGACAGCAAGATTACAAGAAAGAAGAGAAGCAGGCATATGCAGGACCGTCTCGTACATCCAGGCTAGGATGAAATAACACACTAAAGTCAGTTAAAATAATGGTAGTCAAAGGTCATCACTGGGTGTCAAACAACAAGAGTGCCTCTAGCACTACATTCCACCCCATGACCTTTGACTATCATCACCTACATATATCAAAAACTGAACTTCTTAACTGAAGGCACACCTATGATTGAAGCACATGTTGATGCAGTAACATTATAAACTCATGTGCTGAACTGAAAGCACAAGTATAAAACTGTGAAATCATAAAAGCATGTAATAATCATTTCAAAGCATGTAAAAATAGCTCATGTATATCTGGATACTCAGCAAGAATAAATGTTTGATGGATACACAAAATAAAAGATGCAAATAGAATCAAGCATATGAACTCAGTAATGCTCCTAATGTCTCAAATGGCTAATACTGGAACTTCTACTGTTGAAGCAGCCAAACATATATTTTTGTGCTAAAAAATAAAGGCAACATCATAAAACCATCAACTTCACTTCAATTTTACAACATTTGTTTTCTTTTTTTTCTTCATACTGAACAAATAATGTCCTTCTGTGTGAAAGTCACACAGCCTTCTTGCATTTAAAAATATAACAGTTTTTTTACTTCATGTTTATGATATCAGTTCATCGGTCTTGAGTTGGTACGACTGTCTGGTTTGTTCAGCCACAGGATGTCAGCTTGCACTGTCCGGTGATCACTCCGGGGTTGGGGAGGGAGGGGTCCCACCCATACGGGGCACACGGGCAGAGACATCAGGCACACCAACACGTCGCAGTATGATGACCTGGAAAAGAAACAAGCATCACTCTTCTCGCAAAAAACATTTTTCAAAAAGCGCACGTTTTCCTTTCTCTGTTTTGAGTTTGAAGCCACAATATTATCATTCCTGTCTGCACGGTTCTCTGCTGGCTCTGGGGAATTATTTGAGAATTCTACCCACGCTATAGCCTCTGAATTCTTGGTATTAGGATGAAACTCTCTTTTCCCCTGCACAGTAAGAAGGGCTGGGGCAGTCTCCTTCCTGACTATTTTTCCACTCACTGCTGAATACGTGCTCCCTTTATCAATTGGCAGAAGCCCAAGGCAATCCATCTGCTCTGTCTGCTCTGGTAATTTTCCTTTCTTCAACTCGCCCCTCACCTTCTGTGAGACTGGTCTGGCTTGTGCATACTGACACATAAGTATCACAGTTCTAGGTAAATCTAGGGGAATATGCATCCCTTCATTCACTGCCCACCTGTTTGTATGGTCTTTCTCTCCTAGGTGCTCAAATTTAGTCATGCACACCAAATCTGAATCGTGTGTCACCACCTCTGTCTCCAAGATTTTAGCCTTTTCATCTGTAAGGGAATTAAATGTTCTGTCATGCACAGTAGCTCCACTTTGCAGTACAATCTGCCACTTCACTGGGGAATCCTGTGTCTCAAACTCCACCTCTGGACTTTCTATTGGGACCTGCACAAACTGTTCATGCAAAACTGCAGTCTCTGTCTGTATATACCACTTAATTACAGTTGCTTCCTCCCATTGGCAAATCACATTTTGTCTTATTGTCTTCTGTCCAGTGTCTTTCAATGCGCAAAAGCATAAAAGCATCTGTATTTGTCTGGTATTAAGAGATGTTACAGTCCACAACTTTAAAAGCATACTTTTCTTTCCCTGTGTTTCACAATAACTAAAAATAGCACACTGCTCCCGAACTGGCACATCAAATTCACTGTCTCCTTTCTGAATTGACCACATTTTAAAAACATTTTGCACAGTCTGTTGTGCAGATTCAAAAGCACATTGCTGCATCTCTTTTTTCAAAATAGCGTTTTTCCATGTAGAGCAAGATTCATCATTCACTGACATGTCTGACTTATACCTGCAACCAGCGATTGCTAATTCTAAGAAACTGGTCTGTTCATTTTCCTGCACATTCATATTTTCTCGGTTCAAATTCATTTCTGGCTGAGGAACATCCTCAAAAGAATTAATTAAGACCTTCTGTGAGGCCGGCAGCACATTTTTCACATATGACTCATCCTGACTATCAGAATAGCTGGTCAAAACAAACGGCTTCAGAGCTTGGTACATGTTTAACTCTTTTTCAAAGACTTGTTTTCAAACTGAGCGTCAGCCAACTCTCGTCTCAGCTCACTACATTCTTTTTCTAAATGTTCAAATTTTTGATACATGCTAAACATTGCATTCAAAATGACACCACTGTTTCTGTCTGAAATACCAAGTTGTTTTCCCTCTTCAAATAACTCAGTTGGCATCTGGGACTCTGCAACTGAAAACATAGGCATTTTAGAGAGCATTTTCCCCTTTTAATTTTCTTTTCGAATCCTGTGAAAGTGACGCCAAAATGTCTTGATTGCACCTATCAGATAATATAGAATCTTCCACA
The DNA here is from genome assembly GCA_963921515.1 of Calotriton arnoldi. Lineage (NCBI taxonomy): Eukaryota > Metazoa > Chordata > Amphibia > Caudata > Salamandridae > Calotriton > Calotriton arnoldi. The sequence goes on along the minus strand of CAWUFW010001069.1, from coordinate 2,373,464 downwards.
CGGTAGCCCAACACCCGGCGCAGCCAAAGACTTTAACACAGCACCTTTAGAAAAGGGTTTTATTTTATAAAATGCAAGGACTCTCTCTCTTAGAATAAGGCTTGGGGTTTTATTTTACACAATGCTCTCTAACAGAAAGGCTTTCCCAGATGTCAAATGCACAAGATTCAAATACACAAAGTGATATATATATGTTTATATGCAAGCAATAATCTAAATGCATGAATAATACTGATTAATAAACAAGCAGCAAATAATATGAGATAAGACTCAAGCAAATATACTGGACGTCCTGCAAGAGATAAGAAAGATATATATATATATACACATCAGATGATTACTTTGGATGTGCACCTCAACTCACTCCTACATCACAAAGAAAACACCTCAAATGATCAAAGCCACTGGCCAAACATCACAATGGCAATAACCAAAACTCAATACATCACCTGGTGCAAAACACTGCATCTCAGACTGGGGAAGTAAACAGCCGTGATTGAGAGCCTCAGCAACCAGGGTCCACTCTCTGAGGTAGATGCGTCCGCCTCCACTCAGATTCCAAACTCCCGGTTTCTAAGTCCACAACCCACAAAAACAGAAAGACCTTGAACGTGAATAACCCAAGCAACTTGCAAGCGCTGCTGTGCACGCAGAAAAGCTGAAGCAAGGCAAAGCCAGGAAAAAAGGATGACATGAGGCCACGTCAAAGCTAATAGTAAGAACTTCATAATTCTCATTAATGTACAACACAATGCATATTTGTAAACACACTGCTTATAGATTCACACACTTCATCTCTCAATGTAAAACACCGAGCACATGTGCGCACCACTGCCCACAACACTGCACTTTGAGACCAAAAAGTACATTCCACAACTCTCTCACACTTTCAAATGCACATCCCACATGCTCTGCTCTTAGCAAGGCTGTTCTACTCTGTGACAGCTCCCACTAAAAGACAGCAAGATTACAAGAAAGAAGAGAAGCAGGCATATGCAGGACCGTCTCGTACATCCAGGCTAGGATGAAATAACACACTAAAGTCAGTTAAAATAATGGCAGTCAAAGGTCATCACTTGGTGTCAAACCACAAGAGTGCCTCTAGCACTACAAGTTGGGACCCAGGAAGAGAGCACTGTGGATCTGGGCTCTAGGATCCGCTTGGGACCGATCCATCCCAGACACACACAGTGTGTCCCCTAAAAGATGTGCCAGAGTTTCACCAAGACACTCACCACCTTCTATTTTTAAAAAACCATAGGTGTGTACCGCATCTCGAATTTCTAAGGTACCACTATCACCTATTCCAGGAGTAAATCCCTTGGGTGGTTCGAGTCTAGCAGAGACCTTAAGCTTGCAATTGGCACTTCAGAAAGGTAAGGTTGATGAACCTGAGAAAGCTCAAGAGTTCGAGAGGGAGAAGCTAAGACTAGCTCACCAGGAACAAGAGGAGAGGAGGTGAGAGAGATGGGAGAAATAAGCCTAGAAGAGAAATTGCAAGAGGGGGAGGTCAGGTTGTGGCCAAGGTTCCAAACGATTTTGTGCATGTGTATGTGGATGGTCAGGATATTTTGTAATGGGATGTGAGCTTTGCAGTTACTTGAAAGGCGCAGGCGTTAAATGAGATGCCTATGACAGTTGCCCCATTAAGGTGCATGGTATTGCAAGGGACAACTGTCATTGGCAGAATGCCTATGGCAGACCAGATGGTCTATGAGCGCATGAAGGAAGCTACCATTAAGTGGTTTGAGCTGAAGCCAGCTCAGTACCTTGAGAGATTCTGGTACAGCAAAAGGGGGAGAGGATCTCTCCACAGGCTGGTTTCACACCGGAGGGCCAGGGCCAAGGTAATTCTCATGGGACTCAGGGAGGGTACAGGAAACATGGGAGTGGTAATGGTGGGTCCAGGAAGGAGCATCATGGAAGGGAGGACATGGAAGTTATTCCAAGTCCAAAGTGGTGACTTATTTCAAGTGACACAATGTGGGACACTTCAAAAGAGATTGTCAGGCGAAAGATCCTGACCCAGCATTACCCGGGATACCACGCATCCTATACATGGGTGAAGGGACCAGAGAGGGCCCTGATGTGTTTAACCAAGTATCTATGGACACTTGGGAGTGGGACCAGATACTCTGAAGCACATTCATCCTAACGCAATGGTATTTGTGCAGGAAGTTATATCCAATGGGAGGAAAGTGCCTGCCCTGAGGGACAATCGATCCTTCTGCCTATGGTTGAGAGGAAGTAGCTAAAGCCTGAGGAGTTACTCCCTGCAACCAAGGATACAAGATTGGTAGCCAGTGGAGACGGCATGGAGTATCTGCTTGCCAGGGTTGAGACTGAGTTCAAGGGCATGTCAACCATGATAGATGTTGGGATAAGGGGAAAGCAAGGTGCTGGATGTCTCTTGGGCAATGATTTGATTGCCTCTGACTTGGTGCCAGGACCAGAAGCCTTTATGGCTTGAACAACATCAGCTGTGTTGTCCAGAGCACAGGCTACACATCTGTCTCAAATTGGGGCTGAGATCATTCCTGATTTGCAGGGACAAGGGAATTTGCAGGAAACGACAGACTCCAGGAAGGCAATGGCCAGGGAGGTCATCGCTTCTGCTCCAAAGGTAGGGGAGGATAAGGCTCCTGAAGTGGACCAGTTGCTGGAGTCTGTGTATCTTCCAGAGCTTCAGGGTTTGCCAGCTGGGGGTGGGGAACCAGGAAGATTTCCATAAGGCACAAGATAAGTACCCTATGCTTGTGGGACTTCAGAAGGAAGCCCAGGAACAGGTCAGCAAAGGAGTGGTCGGGAAACACTATGGCCCTGATTATGAGGTGGTCGGTATATTCTGACCTATGCATAAACACCAGTTTACATGAGGGTCAGAGTTACAAGTCGGTAGGTATTTAACATATCTGATAATTATCGGATATGTTAAATATCCCAACTGCTTTTAAATTTTGGCAGGACAAACCTGCTGAAATTTAACGGGGGAATATCATACGGTATTTACCATACCATGTGGATTTAGGTGTGTTAAACACCAAAATCCACATTATTCCCCACCAACTCGTAATACGTGTGATTTATTGCACCTGATAAATGACATACCTCATAGTATCGTTATTTATCACATGAGATAAATAACACCTAAACTCGGAATCAGGGCCTAAGTTAGCTGAGACGATGGCCTACTCTATAGTGAGAAACTAGTAAGAGGTAACTAACTCCATTAGCGCACAGGAACTTCCTGTTGTCACTGGCTTAGTGCACAGGAACTTCCTGTTGTCACTGGCTTAGTGCACAGGAACTTCCTGTTGTCACTGGCCCATGAAGTGCCCTTAGCAGGACAATTGGGGATTAGAAAGGATACTTTGGACCCTCTTTCTATTGGCCAGGCTGTACAGAGATACAGAGTGGTTCTGTAGAAATTGTCCCACTTGCCAGATAAGTGGTAAGAAAGGAAGGAGGACTAAGTAGAGGCGGCTCCTCCACTAGGGAGGAGGAGCGTCGCCCCACTGCTTTCTCGCAGTGCGAGAAAGCCAAAACTTAAAATGGTAATAACTTTTGGTAATTACCATTTTATGTTTCTTTGCACATTACGGGCGGGTGGGTGGTCGGAGCTGCCCAGGCAGGGCAGGAGTGGTTTGCCCACTCCTGTGTGTGCAAAGATTGTTTGGTCGGTGCTCTCGGGCCACCCAAACCAGTCATGCGCACTCTGCACTTCTCCATGCAGGCTGCATTGCAGCCTACATGGAGAACATGCAAACCCCTACAGCCCCTGGCTGGGCGGCATCCCGACCAATAACAATGCTCCACTGGAGTGTTGTGATTGGCTTAGGGGAGGGAGGCTGCCTGCTTCCTGTTCCTTGATTTGAATAGTGCTAAATCAATTTTTAAACAGATTAGGGATGTTTTGTAAAATTGAACACTGTTTTGTCTTACCCCTAATATAAGGTTGAAAAAAAGTGTAAATAATGCTAAACCTATCAGGGTATGTTTGTCTTGTGAAGTTTATGTTTTGAGTATTTGTTCGTGCCTTTCATTATGTTAAATTCGTTATGTATGTTCTGTTTCATGTCTCAATAAGTTTTAGTCTTCGTTTGGCATTCCTGGTTAAAATAGATGACGTTGTGGAAAAGGTTTTTCTTTATATTTTCGGTTGTGGGGTTTGTAATGATTTATATAGAAATTGCCCAAAAAGAAAAAAAGAATATAAACATAAATATTTTCTTACTAAATTATAATAAAGTATATTGAAATAAAGTTTCTTGGAGTCACACAGAGTTATTCACTTGTGATCCATAAGTAATGTAAGAAATAATTATCAGTATTGGCACGTCGGTAGTTGTTTCTTGATTATTGGGCTCAGCCTTACTGATTAGAGCCAGAACCCTTTGATGTTAAGTTTTTACCAGGAGTTAAGCAGCGCGAACGCACAGTGTGTGTATGGTGTATACATGCACTGGGTGCATATTTGCCTGTCTATGGTACAATACATGAAGGGCCCTGGGTTCCATTTTGTGAGACCCAGGCTGCATGATGAAACCTGGAGAGGAGGTAGAGGAATCCCCCCAGACAGATTTGCGTATTGCTACATTTCTGTAAGTTGGGTCAGCACACACTGGAGAGGGGGACAGACAGGTTTCCATAGTACACTTCAAATGGTGCTCTTTGATTAAGTTAGAGGTCACAAGAAAGGGGCTGGGTACATCTCAGGAAAGAGGACATGGTCTGATAAGAGAATCACAAAGAGTAGGACTGGGGCCCTTGGCTCACCTTTTGATGCCCATATCACTGTGGCTGACAAGCAGGTTGTGAGCATTGTGGTATATTATATGGTGTGGTTGTGAGACCTCACTGTGTAATACACTCATACAATCATCTTGGGGCCAGTCAGGCTTGCTGGTAAAACCTCTAGCTCAACACTGGGTAGCTGTGGTTTTGAGCAGCAAAGGAACTAGTGTAAAGCATTTAGACGCACCAAACAACAGAATAAGAAAGTCACAGAACACGAAAGAAATTCAACACCAATTTATAATTAAAATATTATATTTTTAAGATATTTTAGACACCATGATGAGCAAAATCCACCTGAAGGTTCTGGAGGTATGTTTTTTAAGTAAAGCGTAAATTTCAGATTTTTGTCTAAAGTGCAAGCAAGCATTGTTAACCGTAAAGTTTAAAAACTCTGGAAAAGTTTGAAAAAGTTGTGGTCAACTACTCTGGCCCAGTTGGGGCAATCGATTTCAACAGGGAGAAGGTCAGTTATCAGGTCACTACAGCAGTCTCAAGTTCAGTTCCACACTTTATGCAAGGACCGCCATAGACTTCAATGAAGTGGTCCTGATGCAGGGGATATAGATTGTGGAGGATGCTGAAAGATGCTCTGGGTGGTCAAAAGGGGGGTGGGGGTCAGACTTTAGTGATCAATCTGCACTCTGATGACACTTCCAGATCCAGCAGGCACTGGTGCAACATTTGAGTATCGAGGGGAGGTCTTCTTGGCTGCACGATGGCAGTCAGAGGCAATTCCTTGAAGATGGCTTTTGATTAGCCAGGGCGTGCTATGTCAGCTTTTATGGCTGTGGTGCTGGAAGAGGGGGGGGATCAACCGACTGACATTTGGAGTTCACCTTTTTTGTCTGGGGCTTTGGAGAGACTTTTCCAAGAGCCAGGCACCAAAGGCACAGACCTTGCTACACCTGCAGTCCAGCAGTTGGTGCAGCCTCTGATGCCAGGTCCAAGGGGTCAGGAGGGTAGTCCTTTTTCAGTCCTCTCTCCGGTCCAGATGTGGTCTAAGGTTCAGGGTGCTAATGGTGCTAAATTTAATCCAGTGCTTAATTTGTAAAACAATAAGCGCCAGGGCCCTCACCAGGAAGCTACGTCAGCTCGCATCACCCATTGCTCTGTTGTTGACAGAAACCTGGCTCAATTCAGGATCTGACCCCGATCTCGTCCAAGCTCTCCCCCTGGGCTACAATATCCAGAGGCTAGATCGGACCTCAGGTAAAGGTGGCGGGATCGCCATAATTTACAAAAATCAATTGACCTGTCGTACATCTGGAAGTCCTATACCAGATTGTGAGAACCTTGCGTTCTCAATAGGTTTTACACCCACGCTCACCCTGTCGGGAATTCTAATCTATCGGCCCCCTGGGTCCTTGGGACAATTCTGTAAATCTCTGCCCGACCTGGCTGCCAATCTAGCCAGTACCCCTGCCAACTTCACTTTATTGGGAGATTTTAATCTCCATTTCGACGACCCCTCACAGCTGGCCGCAGCTGAGATAACAAATGATCTTGAAGCCTACCAGTTTTTCCAAAAAGTTGCCAATCCAACCCATATGAAAGGACACCTACTAGATCCTATTTTCTCCAATTTGGAAGACTTAGTGGGAGGGAAACCCATCCCAGTACCATGGTCTGATCATTTTCTTATCCCATTTTTCTGGACCCCCAATTTTGCCCCGCCCCCTACTAAGCCGATTAGAAACTAAGCCGATTAGAACAAGGTCACGTCCCTGGCCCAAACTCCCGACAGAACAATGGATTTTAGAATTATAAAAAACGAAGCCAGTCCCTGACCCAGATGCTGTAATTGCTAATGAGAATTTTTAAAAGTGGATAGAATGCTCCTTAGACCAAGTTCTCCCTATAAAACCGACCCAGATGAAAATTGGAATTAACAGAATGGCATGGTACTCTCCAAAGCTTCGGGCGTTAAAGCAAACCTGTAAGAAACTCGAAAGAACTTGGAGGAAGGACTTCTCCCTTAATAAGAAACTGAAATATAGGGAGGCTATTAAACTGTACAAAGCAGAAATTAAATTAGCCCAGGCTGCCTACTATGAAGAAAAAATTTCCTCTGCAGCCAATTCTGCGCGTGAGATTTTTCGCATAGCGAAAACACTGCTTAGAGTCCCTTCACCCCCAGTGACCCCCGATACTTCAGGTTCACGCTGTAATAAACTAGCAGACTTTTTCCTTAATAAAATTCAAGCCATCTACACATCATTCCCCCTGGCAGATGGCCAAATATTGGATACAAGTCCCCACAGCATGGAATCCCATCTGGAGGCAATTCCTCTGATGAACCCTGAGGCGCTTGAAAGCATCTCAGCACAGGTGAAAAGCGGGTCGCCCAGAGACCCAGCACCTCTCAATATTCTGAAACAAGTTGCTGAAACCGCCTCTCCCATTATACTGGAGTTGATCAACGCCTCACTTGCCTCCGGAGTGGTTCCCCCTCCATGGAAGAAAGCGATGGTCAAGGCACTCCTAAAAAAGCCCAGCCTTGACCCTGATTCCCTGGGAAACTATCGCCCCATCTCACTTCTCCCAGGGATCAGTAAAATAGTAGAAAAATATGTCAATTCAGTGCTGTCTGCTTTTTTAGAGACTCATAATTTCCTCCACCCGTCACAGACTGGCTTCCGACCACTTCAAGGAACAGAAACGGCCTTGTTATCAGTAGTCGAAGAGTCTAAAAAAATCCTGGATGCCGGAGGTACCACTGCGATCATCCTCCTGGACCTCAGTGCAGCCTTTGACACGGTCAACCACCAAATCTTGGTCCATAGACGTATAAGACTGGGGGTGACCGGGGTCGCTTTGGCATGGCTGCAATCCTTCCTGGATGATAGATCCTTCCAGGTCTTCGACGCCGATGTGGCCTCAAAACAGGTGCCTCTCTGCTGGGGAGTTCCCCAGGGATCATCCTTGAGTCTCACCCTTTTTAACATTTATATGAGCCCATTAGCAGAGATTGTGCTGCCTTTTGGGGTACACATAGTGACCTATGCAGATGACACGCAACTCGTAGTGGGACTCAACCAAGCCGACAACCCCTCTCCCAGCCTCTGTCCTTGCTTGGAAGAGGTAGCTAAATGGATGAATAATTCCTTTCTGAAATTAAATGGAGAAAAAACTGAGATGATGACTTTGGGGAACTCGTCCCTCTTTGATCCCAATATAATGTGGCCGGCCGATCTGGGCTCCGTTCCGGTCCCCAAGACCCAGATAAAAAGCCTGGGTGTTTGGCTGGATCGAGATCTAACTTTCAAGGTCCAGGCACGTAATGTGGCGGCCTCCTGCTATGGCATCTTAAAGATGCTTCGTAAAGTCCTCCCAGTCCTCCCCAGCTCATGGTCCAGGCACTCATTCTATCGCGTCTAGACTACGGGAATGCCCTTTACTTAGGGGCCCCATGCGCGACCTTCTCAAAACTTCAGACGGTACAAAACTGGGCAGCCAGAATTCTTCTGGATATCCCGAAATGCCAATCTGCAAAACCAGCCCTGAAATCTCTCCACTGGCTCCCTATCAGGGAGAGAGTTAATTTCAAGGCTATGTGTATTGTTCACAAGACGTTAGCCGGAAAGGGCCCTTCCATCAATCATTCCATTGTCCGGCTCTACCGTGCTAACAGACGCCTCCGCTCGGATGACCTGCATCTCGCTGCAGTTCCTAGGATCATGAAAGCTAGAAGTGGGGGTCGTCTGTTCTCTCACAATGCCCTAAGCTTTGGAATACTCTCCCTCTTCATTTGCGCAAGGAACCCAACCATCTTGCCTTTCGTAAACTGTTAAATTAAAAACCTGGCTTTTCCCCTAGTCTGGTTGGCTCTCCACTACTTGCCGTTATCAGCGCTGGGATGCCCCCGGGTAGCCATGCGCTTAACAAATGTATTTTTCATTTCATTCATCCATTTCATTGCTCCTGCCAGCAGTGAATGACAATATAAACACAACTACTAACCATCACACTCCTACAAGTGTGACTATTCAGACTATTCCAGCCCCCCAAAGGTATAGGAATAGCTTGGGCAGCAGGTATTACTCATTTTAGTGTATATTGAATTAATAAACAACTGTTGTGTTCATCTCTAAAAAAGACAAACAGCGCCACCATGTGGCTGACTGTCATTGGTGCCAGTGTTCATAATTAGATGCAAGTGCCGAGCACCGGAAATCACTGGCTCATATTAAGCACTGATTTAAGCACAGAAAGTGCCCGAGGGGGATGATGTGGTGACTAGCCTACGGACTTACAGAATCTCTCCCGCCTTATGACGACTTCTAGCTATATGTGGCATCAAGCAATCCCAGGGTACACTATTCTGCCTACTCTTAAGATATCTGAACTCTTCATTGGCTGTTAGGAACTTGGTAACCTACCCTAAAGGAGTGGCTACCTATGGGCTACACGCCCACAGATAAACTGGTTAGGCAACTGGTTTCTCCTCTCTGTTCCCGCCGCCAGCCTGCCTACCTGGACATAGTACAGAATCGGCCCTCCTAACTATCACAGAGAAACTAAAAATGATTGTAGATCGAGGAGGATCGGCCGCTATTATTCTCCTAGATCTGAGTGCAGCCTTTGATACTGTGGACCATAACATTCTCATACAGAGGCTAGGCGACATCGGGATCCAGAACAAAGCCAAAAAAGTGACAGAGCCTTCCAATGCATGGAAGCGGCCAACCTATCTGACATTTTTCCGGCCCCCATGAAGTTCCACAGGGCTCGGCGCTTAGCCCAACCCTGTTCAACGTTTACCTGACCCCCCTAGCACAAATTGTACAGGAGTTCGGACTAACCATAGTGTCTTACGTTGATGACACACAATTGGTAGTATCAGTGTCAGAAGAGTTTAACTCTAATCATCTTCAGCTGGTACCATGCCTGGAAAAAATAACCAAATGGATGACCAATTCCAATCCAACACTGAATGGCGACAAAACAGACCAGAGGACTGTGGCGCCAAACCCCCCCCACCCCGTACCAGAGCCATCCATAAAAAATTTGGGAATGTGGCTCGACCACAACTTGTCCATGGAAACTCAAGCTATAAAACTCTCAGCTGTCTGATTCGGCATACTGCGCATGATTCGTAAGATCATGGACCTCATTCCGGAACAGGCACGAAGAACGGTGGTCCAGGCCCTAGTAACCTCAAGATTAGACTACGGCAACTCCCTGTATATGGGCTCTCCCAAATACGTTGTTGACAGGTTACAAGTTGTACAGAACGCGGCAGCCAGGATGCTCCTAAAAATTCCCAGACAGCAGTCAGTCAGATCCTCACTTAAAAAACTGCACTGGCTCCCCATCCAGTCCAGGGTGAGGTTCAAAACCCTTTGCCTTGCTCATAGAGCCATGTACGACAGGGGTGCAGCCCTGCTAAAAACGATGGTCCCCCCCTATGTCCCTAATAGATCTCTCAGGTCGTCCTCTGGCTATCTTATGATGACGCAAAGAATAAAGAGATCGAGATGGGGAGGGAGATCTTTTACGCACCTTGCCCCAAAGCTCTGGAATTCAATGACCAAGGAGCGGAGACTGACCAGAGATGAAGGAAGTTTCAGAAAAAAACTCAAGACCTGGTTGTTCCCTTAATGTTCTTCTCCACACTCTGCTTTCTCTCGGCAGCGCTGGGAAGCCCCTGGGCAGTCATGCGTTTTATAACTCATATAAACATAAACAGACCTGAACAAAGGTGCAGCCCTCCCCGACCGTAATCGCTTTTGTCCACCAAAGGCGGCTTCTCCTTTGAAGCTTGCCTTTGCGGCCAACATCCTGTGAGGCTTCCTGCAAAGGGAAAGTAACCCTGTCCCTCTGTGGCAGGCCTCTACTGTGCCTGAGAATCGTTCAGACTAGTCCCCAGAAGGGCAGGAGGCTGTCTGCAAATGGCCACCGGATAAACTGGACAACAGAGTGGCAACATTCTAAAAGTTGCTTTTCCTTCAAAGGGACCTTAAATTCAACTTGGGCATCAAGTCAGGTTTAATTTCATACCTTGAAGTACCCATTTTAGTAATCCCATTCAGAAGTTAGCAGTGCTGAGAAGTCAGCTAGTAACTCTGTATTAGTCAATGGGGCTACTACCTTTTCCACAGTAAAAACAACAATTTGGAGTCTTTACTTTTAGGACACATTAAAGTACATGTCCGACTTAATAATATACAGCTCCCTGCCTTAGGTTTGATAGTCCTTCCTTTAGGCATTCCGCCCCTCAGAATTTTGGTAACTTTAATTACTCTTTGATGCAGAGTTCTGGTCAATTTCTGCCAATTGCTGTATGGTGGAATTTTTCTCCCGCGAGGCTCGAGAAAATGCAAGCGTGCGAGTGCTAGCAAGATTTGGCAACCCTAGCGCAATTTTCTAATGCCGGTTGTCGCGAGCGGTCGTTGTCTGAGGGCTGCCGCTCAAATAGGTTTGCTACCGCTCAAGTAGATTTTCTACTTGAGCTGCAACAAAATCAACTCGAATGGCCATGTGCACTTGTGCAATGTATGGTACTGATTGCGCTGTATTTTCAGCGCTGCTCGCACTACCTGTGCTAAATTGCAGCGCAAACAGCATATTTTCTGCCCGTTGGCAGAACTCCATGGAATCTCGTGGCGTTCTTTTGTAACTCCACAGAATTCAACATTGTGAAATTCACCGAGATCCGCCCACCACTACCTTCCTTAGGGGTGATATAGGTATATTGTTAAGGGAAGTGGGGGCTTCACCATTGGTTTAAATAGCAAAGTCAAATCCGCAATTTAAAATTGCGCTTCCAGGCTGCAGTGGCAGGCTGGGAGCCATGTTGTGCTTCGTCGCACTGAGGATGGCACAGTCAGTGCAGCAGTCCCCGAGTGTGACAAAGCACTGTAACATATATGCACTGTAACTTGTATGCCCTGGGTATTCCAGAACCATATACTAGGGACTTATAAGTAAGCTAGCTTATGCCAATTGGGGGTAGCCAATTCAACATACATTTTGTCAATGTTTAGAACACTGGCACTGAGGTCAGGTGAGCAGGCCTCATTGCACTCTCATAGCTGACAAACCATCAGCATCAGCCCAAAACTTTGGGGATGATCATGCAAAAAGAATTATTTCCTTACACAGGTGTGAACTCGAGTTACCCCCATGGCCTGTGTTGTGGGAATACCAGCTTTGGAGTCAATCCTGCTGTGACAGACAGCTTTCAAGAGAACAGAGGAGTGGGCACTTCAAACGAAGCAGACCCCCAACATAAACTTCAAAGACTCAGACACTAAATCACATTTTGTGTCTGGAAATGTACTATAAAAAGTTGAGTTTGAGACCCTAAAAATTGTAATCTGACAAGCAGCCAGACAGGCTATGTGAGGAGGGGAAGCTCTGCAAGACTTCTGCCTATGACCAGAATTGGGGGCCAAGGCCCACTTGTCTCCCAGCTGGGTGAGGGGACATCACCCAGGGAATCCAAGACCACGTGCCCTGGAGCATCATCGCCTGCCTGCTTGCCAAGACCAGTGGTTCCAGTGAGGAATCCGGTCGAGTGGACTTCCATTGCGAGGTGTGAGGAAATGGCTACAGCACCGATCGGGTCATTGCCTGGGTGCAGGAAAAAGTCGGTGACCCCTGTATGCCAGGGGAGGACCACTGGGAAGTGAGCCGTGGTGTACGTTGTGCCGATAGGGCTGAGGCTCTGTGCAGCTAACATTCAGCAACCTTGTATGCCAGGAGGGGCTGCTGCAACATGAACTTTGCTGAAAGCTGTGCCAATTGAGCCCGACCCCAAGTGCAGCTAAGGTTTAGCAACCCGGTATGGCAGGAGGGGCTCCTGCATGTGGACTTCGTTGAATGCTGGGCTGATCGGGCCAGATGCTGTGTACAGCTGAGGAACGGCAACTCTGTATGCCAGGAGAGGCTGCTGTGCAGACACCTGCTGTGCTGAGCGGCTCGGTGCCTGTGTACAGTAGGGACACAGTGACCCCTATGGTGGGGGGAGGGTCACCAGAACTAGCCACAAGTGAGTACTGACCCAGAGTATCGTCAGAGGAGTGAGGTCACCTTGGGAACCCCCCCTTGCATCTACCCCCCAGACGAGGGATCAGCACAGGGAACGCCTCATCATCTTCCCCCACATCTTGGGAGAGACCAAAAAAACTACTTGCAACTATGAACTGTGAGGAACCTCGGGTCGCTGCAGGAGCGAGACTGCATGTGAGGAGATTGTGCACCTGCCCTGGCCATGTGCAGTGAACTAACCTCAACGAGCCGCTGCCGCACTGATGCTCACAGAGCAGACACGCCCAGGAACTCCAAGTCCACAGGTGCAAGTCAGACTGAATTTAGGCCAGTCAGTCCCAGAAAACTTGCTGAATAGATAGCGTGTCAGCACTGGATCACATCTGACTTTAGAAAGGAGTCTGAGTGGACTCTTGAGTCTCAGACTGCTAGTTGGGCGTACCCTGGATGTTGCCAGTAGTGAATTGGAAATAACCAATATTGCTAGAATGAGGAGGAACTGGGACAGGGAACCGTGAAGAAACACAAGAGCCCTGATCTCAGAGGGATTGTGTAGTTGTTTGTAAATGTTGTATTTTTCCCTTGTCTTGATAGCTGTAGAAATAAAAAACTTCTCTTTTTTCATAAAAGTGAGTATTTGGCTGGACATGATGTATTGCTGCTGCTGTGCGCATTTTGAGGTGTGAGCTTCAGTTCACTCCCTTGTATCCACACCTCCCCCCGAGGGTGCCTTGGGCTGCTCGGATCTCATTACCTTGAGAGTCAAGTGCTGAAGGAGTACTTGGCCCAGTTGCTCAGAATGCATAGTAGGACAGGCCCCAGGACATCAGGAGTAAAAGATGTCAACCCCCACGGTTGTGCCCTGTAACCCCTGCTTGCCCTGTGGCCGTCTGAAAGAGATTCTGCCAATTAGTAAATAAAAATCTGCTCCAAATGCACTGTTCTAGATACATAGCTAAAGTGCAAAAAAAAAAAAAAAAAACGGGGAAGTGGGTTGGGTGTGGAGGGGCAGGAAAGGAAGCAGCATGGAGGGATAGGAGAATGGTGAGGGTGGGGGAGAGAAGTAGAAGGGAAAGACAACAATGGGGAAGCACACAGGCAATGGAAGGCGGAGATGGGAAAGCAGACAGAAAACGGAGGGAGAGCAGGGAATCACAAAGACAACGGAGGTGGACGTTTAGGAAAAGGGAAGCACATGGACAATGGCGGCTGGGCAGGCAAGGGGGGAAGCAAACTGTCAACAGAGGAAGCAAAAAGACAAAAGAGGGTTGTGTGGATGCAAGAATGGCAATGGAAGTTGGGCTGGTAGGAAGTAAAAATGGTAACTGAGGAAGGGAGGGCGCGGGGAGAAACGTAAGAAGAGCACAAAGTATGCGAGGTAGACAGCTGGAAACAAACATGGATTCTCGTAGAGTGCTTAACCTAAAAGAAGTAGCTCCTGAAAAGGGAGCAGTGGAAGGACACAAGTAATACATCCACGCTCCTGCGACAAGACAAACACCAGAAAAGGAAGGCAAGTCCACTGAAGCTGACAAATAAGAAGCAAGCAAATAAGTGACAATAAAGCTAACCAATGGTTAGCAATAGGTTGGCTCTAAGTCCACTTTAAGCTAAAACTATGCCTTGCAACAGACAGTGCATGCACTGTCTTAACCGAGGCCTAGAAAAGTAATTCCCTGAATACAAGCAGTTGAAGGTCACAAGTCATCCAATCAGATTACATTGAGGAAGGATAGCTCCAGAGGTGGGACAAAGAAAGATTTAGGAGAAAAGCTAAGCTACTGAATATGAAGCAGAGACATTAGAATGCCAAGAAAGCCATCCAATTAAGACCAAGGAGCTCGCCCAATGTCTATTATATGTATATGTTTTAATGGATTGGAAACAATAGATCTTCGACCGCAAAGAGCCACAGCTGCCGGTGGGCGAGGCCTACAAACAAAAATAAAATGTAAAAATATAAATGCTGTGGTTCAACTTGAAAGTACTCAATAAATGCGTGATAGCGTGCAGAAGACCACCTTTCCCAGTCAAGGCCTTCGTCGGAGGTGAGTAAAGTTTGATGTAGTGTAGTAAGTAAACACAGTGGCTGTCTATGTGAAAGTGCAAGAAGGGGGTTGGGGGGGCAAACGAAGTGAGGTCTGCCCCCGGGCAGTTTGGGAGGGGTTTGGGCTGGCCAGGCCAGCCATTTTGTGGTTTTGGGCTTTTTTGGGGCATAGCCCAATTATAGCCCAAGCAGCCCAATGTTATAAAAATCTATGAGGGGATATGCCAGCCACCATTTTAGGTTTTGGTGACCTGATAGCTGGCAGAAGGGTAGCTAGAAATAGTTTCTTGGCTTCAGTTAGCTGTAGGTTAGCGATTTCAGGGTTAGTTATGCAGGACTATAAAGTGCTCGAAGCAGTGCGCCTGCTGAGCGAGGCGGGCCGCCTTGATCTGCTGATGGCGGCGGAGCTTTCTCGCCCTCCTGGGCGCGCTTCTGCAGGGGTGGCGGCCACCGTTGCAGCCTGCACATCCCCCAAGCGGGCAAAAAGGAAAGCGGTGAGTGCCGGGGGGACGCTCTTACACCCGTAGAGCTGCCCCGTTGTCCCCAGACGCGCCGGAGCCTGGTGCGCGTTCCGAGGCTTCAGCGAGAGTGCGCGAGAGCGGGGCCCGTGGGCGGAGGAGCGCGTCCGTCGCTCGCTCCTCTGGGGCCTTGAAAGAGGTCTTGCCGGCTCAGGGCCTGGGGCCGAGGCCCTTGCAGCAGCAGGAAGGGAGGGGCGGGAGGCAAGGGGGAGGGAGGGTTTGGAGAGAGGGGAGCCTTTGGGGGGGCGGGGAGCGGGGGCTGGTCAGCAACATGAGCCCAGAGAGCCTCTGGAACAAAGGGAGGCTGCTGACCAAGGCGGGTCGTTTGCTTGGGACAAAGGGGGGGGGAACCCCTGGGTGGGACTGTCAGGGGGAGGGTTTTGGGGAGTTGGGGGGAGCATGGGCTTGGGGAGTGGAGTGGAGTGGGAAGGAGGATATGGGGAGTAAGGGCAAGGCCATGTCCCAAATTGAGTCGGGGGGGGGAGGAGGAAGGGATTCCTGGGGATTGGGAGCCGGCTAGGGGGTAGCAATGCCTGGGAAGGGTTGGATATCTTCACCTCATGGAATGAGGAGGTGAGGGGCCTTGGTAGGTTGGGACAAGTGGATGTATATTTAGCACAGGGAGGGTCAGTTGGTTTGGAGGGCAGGGGTGTAAACCTGAAGAGAGGGGACAGGGGGGGCAAGTTTGGGGGCAGTAGGAAGCATAATGGGGGGGCTCAGGGGGCTGGCCCTGACCAGGCACAGTCAGTGTTAGACACGGTTGGGCTGGAATGGAGTGAGGGCGAGGAGGGGGGGATGAGTGACAGAGTGTGAGAAGTTGGCCTGGCATATGCTGTCCACTAATTATAGTGGGCACCTTGCACCAGTCCAAATCGACTCTTATGGTAGGTAGGTTAAAGACAACCTTATTGAAAGCTATCCTAGTGGTAGCTATGGAGAGCAGCCTTCAGGCTAAGTCTTGAAGGAATGTAAAGCAGCTTGTTTTACCAGTCTATAATCTCTTGAGTGACCAAATGAAAGAGCACCACACCAGGTATATATTCAAAATATATGTATTTATTACTAAACACACCCCTCTAGTCTCTTTATGAGGCTAGAGTTCGAAATACATAGGTTATAAGATCTTAAATCACAGTAATAGCACAAATACACGTTTGGGCCCTAAGGGCGTACCAAACCATATACCAATAAAATGGTATGCGAACCACGACTGAACTAGACACTAGGCCTAGAGCCTCTAGAAGTGCTTGGACCACAAGGAACCACCCAAGGTAGTGACACAGGGGACCCACGGGAGACGCGTGCAGTGTAAATACACAACCGCGATACGCCGTTAACTTCTATGGAGAAAGTCGGGATCGGGAAAATAGAGGAAAGGGACACTTAGAAGAGGACTAGGACAAAACCCTTTGAGATCTAGGACTTTGAAGAGTCTCTACCCACGGGAGCACCGGAGTACTCGTGTTACCTCACCCAGGGAAGCCGGGTGCATAGGTGCCTTTCGGGGTCGGGTTTCGTCGTCGATTCGAATGGCGATCTGCTGCAAAGTGCTGCTGGCGGCCAAGGGAAAAGTGTCCGGGTGGATCCAAGAGTGGATCGGAGTTCTGGTGAACCTGAAAGCAGAGGGGACAGAGTCTGGGTCACTAGCCAGTGACCAGGAAGGCGATGGACAGATGCCCACCGATGTCGAGTGCTTCAGGTGCGTTGACGGTCGTCTTGACTCTTCAGCCACGAGGTCCGGGAGGCGTTGTCGGCGACCAGGAGCAGGATTCGGGCTGGTGCTCGATGTCTGTCGAGTGCTGAGGTGTCGGCGACCGGATTGGACCCAACAAGCCTTGGCAACGGCAAGTCTCGAGTAAGATGTAGATCGTCGATGATGCAGACCAGCAAGGTCTGGGGAACTCACCCAGCGAGGGTAAGTGAGGGCAGGCCTGGAGCAACCAGGATGCCAAGTAAAGAAAAGATTGGCCTTCGTTAAGGGCTACTAGCCAACGGGCTAGCGACCGCGAAGGAGCCTCGTGACGCCGCACGTGGAGCTGGCTTACAGGACACTCGTGGAGTGGGGGCCAGTGATCTTCGGTGCAGGTGGTGCTGGAGGCTAGGGCTACTCGGAACCCAAAGCACGACTTCTTGGGAGACCCAGAAGATGGTGCACTTGCAAGTGTGCTCGGTGTCCAGGGGTCACGGTCTCAAGTCACCCACGATAGCCACGGGCCTCAGCTTTGCTGGGGACTCAGGGTAGCCTCGGGAAGTCTGAGAATCCACCTCTGGTGATGCGATGACTTCGGCGTCCGACGGGAGCTTCAGTGATGCGAACCGGACAGATGCTTCTTTGGTGCCTGCCAAGCAGGGGAGTCACTCCTTGACCCCAAGGGAGATTCTTCAGTCCTCTAATCTTGTCGTAGAGCGTCGAAGGTCCAGGATTCAGTGTCAGAGTTTCGTCCAGGTATAATCTAAAGTCATAAGGACTGGGTTCCTACCTTTATTCTAAAAATAGGGGTTGGACTACTCTGTGGCCCCACCTATGGGTGGGTCAGGGCAGAGGGGTGGCTACACCCCTTTCCCTTTGTCCAGTTCGCGCCAAAGCAGGGGCTGCAAGCCCCTGATCCGGTTTGAACTGGGGTATGCACAGGGACACCAAATGTGCCCCCAGTGCAGGACTTCAAAGCACCCGAAAGTGCTCCCGCCCAGCCCCAATACACATTATCCTGTCTGGGGAGGTGGTCACACCTCCCTGGGACAGGAAACCTATTGTCCAGGCCTCCCCTGCCGGAGTTTCGTCCAGCAGCAGGAGGCCAGACTCGTGTCTGTGGCAGCAGCATCCATTTTGTGATGCCAGGGCTCTGGAAAGAAGTTACCGGACTCGTCAGAGTTAACATGTCTTTCCCTCTAGAAGGGTGGAATGCTACCCCCGCCGCCAGGATTGGCGGGGGGTAGTATTCCAAGATGTTTGACACCAAACACGACATGTTTAGGTGCAGCCATTCCAAAGTTAGCATTTTACCGCGAGGATATAATGCGCTTAAGAGTATATGGTCAGGCTGCACTACAAACAGCATCAGAGATGGTCTCCGAATGCTGCAGAGGGGCCCTGCTCATGCAGGGGCACCCTCTCACATAGGAACCATGCACTCTGCCTTTAGGATTGATAAGGCCTGCCTTAGGAGTGACTTATAGGTTTATATGTGTGTATGTATTTCGTGATATAGGTAACCTATATCACAGTAAAGGGTGCATGCACCACCTTACCCAGGCTGCAGTAGCAGACCTGTGGTGTCAGTTTGGATGGCCTTCCAGGGGTGGCATAATATATGCTGCAGCCCCTGGCAGGTCCTCTGAGGTACCTATGCCCTTGGTACATAGTATACCATATACTAGGGACTTATAAGGGCACTCCAGATCCCAATCAGTGATGTGCCTAAGGCACATGGAGACCCTTTTAAAGAGGAAACAGCTAGGCTGGGGTTCTGAATAGCAGGGCCCCAGCCAGACTAATGTCGAAAACCAGTGAAGCATCAGCAAAAAGTGGGGGTACCCATGTGAAGCAGATCCTACTCTCCTACACAACCCCCCAAACGTAGGGACATTAAACTAACCTTGCCCAGTTAAGTCTTCATGTTCTAAGTGGAAATACCTAGAGAGTCCATCTGCATTCGCATGGTTACTCCCAGGCCTATGTTCCACTGTAAAGTCCATCCCCTGTAGGGAAATGGACCACCTAAGCAGTTTGGGGTTTTCACCCTTCATTTGTTTTAGCCATAAGAGGGGCTTATGGTCTGTCTGAACCAGGAAGTGTGTACCAAACAGGTATGGCCTCAACTTCTTCAGAGCCCAGACCACAGCAAAGGCCTCCCTCTCTATGGCTGACCAACGTTCTCTCTAGGGGTCAGCCTTCTGCTAATAAAAGCTACTGGCTGATCCTGACCTTCTTCATTCAATTGTGACAGTACAGCCCCTACCCCCAATTCAGATGCATCAGTTTGAACAATGAACTTCTTGGAGTAATCAGGACTCTGCAGAATTGGAGCAGTGCACATGGCCTGCTTGAGGTCATCAAATGCCTTTTGACAGCTAACTGTCCACTGAACCTTTTTGGGCATTTTCTTAGAAGTTAAGTCATTCAAGGGTGTCACTATTGATCCATACCCCTTGACAAATCTCCTATAGTACCCAGTCAGGCCTAAGAAGGCTCTCACCTGAGTCTGGGTAGTGGGAGCAGTCCAGTCCATGATGGTCTGGATCTTGCTCTGCAAAGGTTGAACCTGGCCTCCACCCACAAGGTGGCCCAGGTACACAACCTGACTCTGCCCTATCTGGCACTTAGTGGCCTTGATAGTCAGACCTGCCTTTTGCAGGGCCTGTAAAACATTCCTGAGGTGGACCAGGTGATCCTCCCAGGTGGAGCTAAAGACAGCAATATCATCTAGATAAGCTGCACTATAGGCTTCCAGTCCTGTGAGAACTGTATTCACCAACCTCTGGAAAGTGGCAGGTGCATTTTCAGACCAAAGGGCATTACCACAAATTGATAATGCCCACTAGGGGTTGAAAATGCTGTTTTGGGCCTTGCAGTATCAGCTAGTCGGATCTGCCAGTAGCCAGCTGTTAGGTCAAATGTGCTGAGATATTTGGCAGAGGCCAAAGTATCTATGAGCTCATCTGCCCTGGATATTGGATGGGCATCAGTCCTAGTGACTGCATTGAGACCCCTGTAGTCTACACAAAACCTCATCTCTCTTTTTCCACCACTGGTGTGAGGTTTCGGTACTAGGACTACTGGACTAGCCCAAGGGCTATCTGAGGGCTCAATTACTCCCAATTCCAACATTTTCTGGACTTCAGTCCTGATACAGTCCCTGACATGGTCAGGTTGCCTATAAATCTTGTTTTTAATAGGCAGACTGTCCCCAGTGTCCACTTCATGAGTGCACCAGGTGGTCTGACTGGGTGTCAGTGAAAACATATGTCTAAACTGATTGAGGACTTGCCTGCAATCAGTTTGTTGCTGGGTAGTGAGGCTGCCTGCCAAGGCTACACCATCAACTGACCCATCGTCAGGGTTCTGTGAGAGCAGGTCAGGGAGTGGGTCACTCTCTTCCCCCTGCCCTTCATCAGTAGCCATGAGCAAGCCCATGTCTGCCCTGTCCACATATGGCTTTAGTCTGTTGACATGGAGAACCCTTTGGGGACTCCTGGGTGTTCCCAGGTCCACTAAGTAAGTGACCTCACCCTTCTGCTCAACAATAGTGTGGGGTCCACTCCATTTGTCTTGGAGAGCTGCTGGGGCCACTGGCTCCAACACCCACACCTTCTGTCCTGGCTGGTACACAGTCAGAACAGCCTTTTGGTCATGCCAGGCCTTCTGAAGTTCCTGGCTAGCCTCAAGGTTTTTGGTTGCCTTTTTCATGTACTCAGCCATCCTGGAGCGGAGACCAAGTACATAGTCCACTATATCTTGCTTTGGGGGCTTGAGAGGTAACTCCCATCCTTCCTTTACCAAGCACAGTGGACCCCTCACAGGGTGGCCAAACAGAAGTTCAAAAGGGCTGTAACCAACCCCCTTCTGAGGCACCTCCCTATATGCGAATAAAAGGCAGGGCAAGAGTATGTCCCATCTACGCCTAAGCTTTTCTGGGAGCCCTTTAATCATGCCCTTCAAGGTTTTGTTGAATCTCTCAACTAAACCATTGCATTGTGGGTGATAGGGTGTGGTGAACTTATAAGTCACTCCACACTCCTTCCACATTGCTTTTAAGTACCCAGACATGAAGTTAGCACCCCTGTCTGATACTACCTCCTTAGGAAAGCCCACTCTTGAGAAGATTCCCAGGAGGGCCCTTGCCACCACAGGTGCTGTAGTGGTCCTGAGGGGAATAGCTTCTGGGTACCTGGTGGCATGATCCACTACCACCAGGATAAACCTGTGCCCAGAGGCTGTTTGGGGATCCATGGGACCAACAATGTCAATCCCTACCCTCTCAAAGGGCACCCCCACCACAGGTAGTGGTATCAGGGGGGCCTTTGTAGTGCCACCTGCTTTGCCACTGGCTTGGCAGGTTACACAGGAGCGACAAAACTCCTTACTGTCTTCAGACATGTGGGGCCAGTGAAAGTGAGGGACAATTCGGTCCCAAGTCTTGCTCTGGCCCAGGTGTCCTGCTAAGGGAATATCATGGGCTAGAGTCAATAGGAAGCCCCTGAACTTCAAAGGTATTACCAACCTCCTGGTAGCACCAGGCTTGGGGTCTCTACTCTCTGAGTACAGGAGTCCATCATCCCAATACACTGTATGGGGACCACTAGCTTTCCCAGCAGCCTCAGCAGCAGCTTGCTGTCTGAGGGGTTCAAGGGAGGGGCAGCTCTGCTGCTCCTGGCTCAGATCTGCCCTAGAAGGTCCCCCTGTCCCCAAGAACTCAACCTGGTCAGGTTCAAGTTCCTCTGGGACAGTTCCTTCTTCAGGGCTGAGATCATCCCCCTCAAGGGACTGATCTTCCTCCTGAGCCAAGGGGAAGGCACTGCCTTAACCCTACTACTCCTCCTCTTGGAAGGCACTTGGTCCATTCTTCCAGAATCCAAGGCCTGTTCAGTGCTAGACATTTTGGCTTGTGACCTGGTCACAGCAAACACATCTGCAGGGATCCCCAGCATTTCTGCATGGGTCCTGAGCTCCACTTCTGCCCAAGCAGAAGTCTCTAAGTCATTGCCAAGCAAGCATTCGACTGGTAGGTTTGCACTTACCACAACCTTCTTAAGGCCAGTTACCCCTCCCCAGGAGAAGTTAACAACTGCCAGAGTATGGTCTGTTCTGACATTGCTAGCATTGGTCACTTGGTACATTTCACCAAGCATAACTTGCCCAGGTAGCACAAGGTCTTGTGTCACCATTGTGACACTTGCCCCTGTGTCCCTAAATGCCAAAGCCTCACGTCCATTGATTAAAGGCTGTTGTCTGTACTTGCCCAGATTACTGGGACTCACAGTGGAGGTCACATCCATGCCTCCATCACAGACTAACACAGCCTGAGTCAGTTCCCTGACTAAGTCAGAGCCCGAACTCAGTTCCCAGGGTGAACCCTACTAAACCCTTTGCTGGAGCACTTCCACCAACTGTACTAGGGGGAACAGGTGCCTTAGGGGCATTGGTGGGTGCTGGACTGGAGTCTTTGGACTTGGTGCAATCACTGGTCCAGTGGGTCTTTTGCTTACAGACCTTGCACCATGGTTTTCTTTGGCCTTTACCCTTGGTAGACTGGGAATCCCCACCAGAAGAAGATTTTTGGGGGCCTGATGAAGACTTTTGATCTTTACCCTTCTCCCCACCCTTGTCAGAGTCCTTAGCATCTTGCTTCTTGGTTTCCCCACCTTGGTTCTGTACCTTCTGCTTCACCCTGGTTCTGACCCATTTGTCTGCCTTCTTTCCCAATTCTTGGGGAGAGGTCAGATCAGAGTCAACCAGGTATTGATGCAACAGCTGATTTTGACAGTTATTAAGAATCTGCTCCCTCATTATCAGATTATACAATCCTGAGAAGTCACACACCTTTCTGCCCATCAACCAGCCTTCCAGAGCCTTGGCAGAACAATCCACATAGTCTACCCAGTCTTGAGTCTGTGCTTTTGGGTGTCTCTGAACTTCAACCTGTACTGTTCAGTGGTTAGGCCAAACCCATCAATAAGAGCACTCTTCAAGACCTTGTAATTGTCAGCATCCTCCTCTCTAACAGTGAGGAGCTTATCTCTACCTTTGTCAGCAAAGGAGAGCCACAAGATTGCTGCCCACTGCTCCTGAGGGACCTTCTGTACTTTACAGGCCCTTTCTAAAGCAGTTATCCATTTGTGGATATCATCCCCACTCTGGTAGGGAGGGACAATCTTGCTCAGGTTCCTATGGTCATAGGACCTTTCCCTATCTCTAGGGACATGGCTGCCACCATGGGACTCTAGTCCCAACTTTCTTCTCTCTCTAAGGAGATCTAGGCATTCTCTATCTAAAGCTAATTGCTTTTTCTGAGTTCCAGCTGAGTTTCCTCATACTGGACTAGCCTCTTTCTTCTCTCATGAGAGGATTCTCTCCTATGAGATGAGACAGAGCTCCCTATAGAGGTGCCAGAGTGGTTAGACTCCTGAGAAGGAGACCTAGACCTTCTGGGCACACTCTTAATCCTTCCTGGGGGACAAAGAGGGCATCATTTTGATCATCCTCATCATCATCCACAGGAGGGATTGGGTTTTCCAGGTCAGGGTCATTGTCACCCTCCTGGCCAGTTTCAGAGGGGGGCTGGGGGTATTGGTACCCCTGGCCTCCTCCTCTTCTCCTGCCCCACCCTCAGCTCCTACCCCTTCAGTCCCTACAGGTCTTACTAAGGTCATAAGCCACCAACAACTCCTTGAGGTGTTGGGTGGTGGGGCTTTGGCCTGTCCTTATTTTTCTCAAGTTACATAAAGCTCTCAATTCCAAGAATGGGAGTGTATCATACTTGGAGGGTGGAAGCTCAATGGCTTCCTGCAAGGATTCTTTGGATCCTGCCCTTAAAGACATTACTAGTGTGGTGTGGTGTATGCACTACCTACTCTAGTGTGGCCTACTAAACTCTCTTGAGTTGTAGAAAGGGTTGTGCTATCCCTTAACACACAACTCTAAGTTCAGTAGAACTTACTGTTATTCTAAGCTTAAATTATATGTACCTTAGGTACCTTTAGTGGTTTTCAGTTGATCAATTCCATTGAGATTATCTGGTAAAACAATAGCAAGCTGGAATCCCACACGCTGCACACCAATGTGAGAAGTTGGCCTGGCATATGCTGTCCACTAATTATAGTGGGCACCTTGCACCAGTCCAAATCGACTCTTATGGTAGGTAGGTTAAAGACAACCTTATTGAAAGCTATCCTAGTGGTAGCTATGGAGAGCAGCCTTCAGGCTAAGTCTTGAAGGAATGTAAAGCAGCTTGTTTTACCAGTCTATAATCTCTTGAGTGACCAAATGAAAGAGCACCACACCAGGTATATATTCAAAATATATGTATTTATTACTAAACACACCCCTCTAGTCTCTTTATGAGGCTAGAGTTCGAAATACATAGGTTATAAGATCTTAAATCACAGTAATAGCACAAATACACGTTTGGGCCCTAGGGGCGTACCAAACCATATACCAATAAAATGGTATGCGAACCACGACTGAACTAGACACTAGGCCTAGAGCCTCTAGAAGTGCTTGGACCACAAGGAACCACCCAAGGTAGTGACACAGGGGACCCACGGGAGACGCGTGCAGTGTAAATACACAACCGCGATACGCCGTTAACTTCTATGGAGAAAGTCGGGATCGGGAAAATAGAGGAAAGGGACACTTAGAAGAGGACTAGGACAAAACCCTTTGAGATCTAGGACTTTGAAGAGTCTCTACCCACGGGAGCACCGGAGTACTCGTGTTACCTCACCCAGGAAGCCGGGTGCATAGGTGCCTTTCGGGGTCGGGTTTCGTCGTCGATTCGAATGGCGATCTGCTGCAAAGTGCTGCTGGCGGCCAAGGGAAAAGTGTCCGGGTGGATCCAAGAGTGGATCGGAGTTCTGGTGAACCTGAAAGCAGAGGGGACAGAGTCTGGGTCACTAGCCAGTGACCAGGAAGGCGATGGACAGATGCCCACCGATGTCGAGTGCTTCAGGTGCGTTGACGGTCGTCTTGACTCTTCAGCCACGAGGTCCGGGAGGCGTTGTCGGCGACCAGGAGCAGGATTCGGGCTGGTGCTCGATGTCTGTCGAGTGCTGAGGTGTCGGCGACCGGATTGGACCCAACAAGCCTTGGCAACGGCAAGTCTCGAGTAAGATGTAGATCGTCGATGATGCAGACCAGCAAGGTCTGGGGAACTCACCCAGCGAGGGTAAGTGAGGGCAGGCCTGGAGCAACCAGGATGCCAAGTAAAGAAAAGATTGGCCTTCGTTAAGGGCTACTAGCCAACGGGCTAGCGACCGCGAAGGAGCCTCGTGACGCCGCACGTGGAGCTGGCTTACAGGACACTCGTGGAGTGGGGGCCAGTGATCTTCGGTGCAGGTGGTGCTGGAGGCTAGGGCTACTCGGAACCCAAAGCACGACTTCTTGGGAGACCCAGAAGATGGTGCACTTGCAAGTGTGCTCGGTGTCCAGGGGTCACGGTCTCAAGTCACCCACGATAGCCACGGGCCTCAGCTTTGCTGGGGACTCAGGGTAGCCTCGGGAAGTCTGAGAATCCACCTCTGGTGATGCGATGACTTCAGCGTCCGACAGGAGCTTCAGTGATGCGAACCGGACAGATGCTTCTTTGGTGCCTGCCAAGCAGGGAGTCACTCCTTGACCCCAAGGGAGATTCTTCAGTCCTCTAATCTTGTCGTAGAGCGTCGAAGGTCCAGGATTCAGTGTCAGAGTTTCGTCCAGGTATAATCTAAAGTCCTAAGGACTGGGTTCCTACCTTTATTCTAAAAATAGGGGTTGGACTACTCTGTGGCCCCACCTATGGGTGGGTCAGGGCAGAGGGGTGGCTACACCCCTTTCCCTTTGTCCAGTTCACGCCAAAGCAGGGGCTGCAAGCCCCTGATCCGGTTTGAACTGGGGTATGCACAGGGACACCAAATGTGCCCCCAGTGCAGGACTTCAAAGCACCCGAAAGTGCTCCCGCCCAGCCCCAATACACATTATCCTGTCTGGGGAGGTGGTCACACCTCCCTGGGACAGGAAACCTATTGTCCAGGCCTCCCCTGCCGGAGTTTCGTCCAGCAGCAGGAGGCCAGACTCGTGTCTGTGGCAGCAGCATCCATTTTGTGATGCCAGGGCTCTGGAAAGAAGTTACCGGACTCGTCAGAGTTAACATGTCTTTCCCTCTAGAAGGGTGGAATGCTACCCCCGCCGCCAGGATTGGCGGGGGGTAGTATTCCAAGATGTTTGACACCAAACACGACATGTTTAGGTGCAGCCATTCCAAAGTTAGCATTTTACCGCGAGGATATAATGCGCTTAAGAGTATATGGTCAGGCTGCACTACAAACAGCATCAGAGATGGTCTCCGAACGCTGCAGAGGGGCCCTGCTCATGCAGGGGCACCCTCTCACATAGGAACCATGCACTCTGCCTTTAGGATTGATAAGGCCTGCCTTAGGAGTGACTTATAGGTTTATATGTGTGTATGTATTTCGTGATATAGGTAACCTATATCACAGTAAGGAGTGCATGCACCACCTTACCCAGGCTGCAGTAGCAGACCTGTGGTGTCAGTTTGGATGGCCTTCCAGGGGTGGCATAATATATGCTGCAGCCCCTGGCAGGCCTCTGAGGTACCTATGCCCTTGGTACATAGTATACCATATACTAGGGACTTATAAGGGCACTCCAGATCCCAATCAGTGATGTGCCTAAGGCACATGGAGACCCTTTTAAAGAGGAAACAGCTAGGCTGGGGTTCTGAATAGCAGGGCCCCAGCCAGACTAATGTCGAAAACCAGTGAAGCATCAGCAAAAAGTGGGGGTACCCATGTGAAGCAGATCCTACTCTCCTACACAGAGAAGTAGGTGATTTGTTAAAGGTAGGGTGCCGGTGGGCAGAGAACACCTTGGGGTTAACTAGGAAGAGGAGAAGGGAGACAGGGGATGAGTATCAGAGGCCCGGCACACCAGACCAATCGTTTAAATTGCAGGGTGAGGACTCACGTCAAGATGCAGACTTGGCAGAGCGGGGGCGCTTACTGGGCCCATGAGGGGCCACCATGTGGGGTCACGTGACCGCGCAGAGTTAGATTTTGATGAGGAAAGCCTTGAAGAAGGCGAGCTAGAGAGATGATTTAGACGGGGTGAGGGGGGACAAGAATAATGTCTCTCGGAGTGTTTTTCAGGTTTCAAGAAGTGCGTCAGAACCTGCGGGAAGGCCAACCAAGTCGGGATCGACACCGGGGCCACTGGCAAGGCGGACTGCAGCAACACGGGCACCCTCCTTAGAGCCAGGTAAAGCACATGGAAAGAGGGATGGGCCAGTGATGGTCTCCACTGGGACTGGAGAAGGGGTTCCAGGGGGGGAAAAGGGTAGGTTGTGCAAGGGCACGTATGTTTTAGACATAGGGGTAGGCACCGAGAAGGAAGTTAAGAAGGATCAGGACAAGCCAGTAATTAGCAAGGGCGCAGAGAAAGCTGTGACAGGGGAGGATGCCAGCGCAGATAACAAAGATAAGCTGGAAAGTAAAGAGTTGAAGATTAAGAAGCTCCCTTATATGGGAGTGACCAAGCCATTCGGGGAGCATTTGATGCTGACGACAAAAAAACGCATCTGGAAAGGTGAATATGTGGAAATGCTGAAGCTATTGCACAGGGAAGCGCGTGCAAAAGAAGGGTCTCATGAAGAGGTATACGAGCTGGCCGAGGGTTCCTCTGACCATAGAAAACTGGAACGCGGCCTTCTTGATTTATGCTAGTGTTTGCTGTCAGAAATTTCTGGAACGCTGCGTAGCGCTATTCAAATATATGGATGTCTTTTTTTTTATTTTATTGAGCGTAAAATAGCAGACATGATAACCAAGGTACATAAAACAGACAAATTTACAAAATCTTCAATCTCATATTAAAATAGACGATAAATAGGACAAATACATAATCCATTTTACATGATAAATATGATAAGCAAGATATACAAAAAAAAGATTAATCCTGTAAATATCCAGTCTCATATTTAAAAAGTACAATAATAAAAAGCGCAAATTCATATTCTATTTTACATGGTGTACAAAACCAGCATCCTAGATAGCAGCTCCGTGATACATGTAACTCCTAACTTCGAGGGCCTATAGGATTCCAGGCAACATCTTTAAAGAGAGGTACTTTATAATTAGTTTGATTCTACACCCTAGGCTCTCTCCTACGAAATACTCACATTTTGACTGTTTCGAAAACATGCGGAGGTTAACAACCATTGATATAAAATTTATACAAAAAATCACTTGAGTTACAGAGTATCGTTTGCTTGCGTGGTCCCAGCATAGCCCTCCCAGGTCAGCTCAAATCTCCTCAGCGCCCCTATCCTCTTCGCGTAGGCTTCTTCAAATTTATAGGCCCGATCCAGTTTAAGTAGCCACTGACCCAATGTAGGGATTTTCTGAGATCTCCAATTCTGCAATATTAAAGATCTGGCTACCGCTATGGCTAGAGAAACAAAACATTGCCTATGTATTGAAGTCTGGCTAACTGCGTGAGAAAAGCCAAATAAAGCCAACGATGTGCATGGTAGGATGTCTATTGACATACATTTACTAATAAACCTAAACACCTCCTCCCAGAAGAATTGTAGTCTCGAACATGTGAAAAATGTATGTGTCCAATCACCCACCTCGGGCAAATTACATCTAAAACAGTCATTCGGGGTTGAAGGAAACCATTTATGGAGTCTGGAGGGAGTGTAATAAGCCGCCCATCTAGAAAGAAAGGGCATTCTTTTGAAATTGGCCGCCCTCAAAGCCCTACGGCCAATCTCACAGACTCGTTGCCATTCCTGGATATTAAACCAGCAGTTAGTTTCCTGAGCAATTTTTGGGAGCATTGTTTCAACGAGGCACTTATTCGTATCCTGTCGCAATAACCTATACCAACTGCCAATACCAGTTAAATTTACCTCAAAGGCTGCTTTTAAAATTATTCTGGCTCTCTCGTTGATTCCTCTATAATTAGTCAAGAGAAAACATGTAATCTGCCTGAAGCTTAACCAAAGATCACGGCTCTGAGGTTCGAATTGTTTTGCAAAAGCCTCCCACGTTATCAAATTAATGCCGTTGTAAAAGTCACCTAACTTACGAAAGCCTAGCATATTGTATGTCTGGATCCCTTTTGCGGGAGCTTAAGGCCCCATAACTCACAGTCATAAAGAGAGGAATATGCATGGCATGTTGGGACATTATAGTTTTTATTAAACCGCTGCATGCAGCTTAAGAGTGTATTCACGACCTTGTATCTTGTCTTTTTTGGTAACTTTGCAGTGCGCAGGAATGCTGGTAGCTTGATTGCATTCTCTGCTAGCATAAGACTAAGCAGAAAATTATCAAAATTCGAGATAGGGGCCAGAAGCTGAGTTGTTAAGATAAGTGGCGCAGCTTGGTAATAAGTAGCTAAATAAGGTAATGCAAGTCCCCCCTGCTCTACATCCAATTGTAAAATGGGTAACTTAATCCGAGGTTTTTTTTTTGCCCAAACAAACTCCCGAATCACTTTATCTACTTCATTAAAATATGAGATTGGTACTTTTAAAGGAAGATTTAAAAACAAAAATATAAGCAAGGGAAGTATCGACATCTTTATCAAAGAGACTCGGCCTATTATCGACAAAGGTAGAAGTGCCCATCTTTCTAGCAGATTTTTTATTTTAACAAGTGCTCTACCATAATTCAGATGAAAAAGTTGAAGGAAGTCCACTGTGACGTATAGGCCCAAATATCTAATAGGTTTGAGAGGCAGAAATGTTATCCCTTCCGGAAGCTCTATTCCCGATGCATTAAATAGGAGAAGCTCCGTTTTGGACTGATTTACCCTATAACCCCCCAGCTCTGTAAATGCCTGGATTTCTCCCAGCACCCTCTGGATATTTGACTTCTCTGGGTTCAGGTATAGGATCAAATCGTCAGCAAACAGCTTGATTTTTGCCATTCCTACTAGGGGAGCTTGAATTAATACATTAGAGCGAATTTTTATCGCTAATGGCTCGATAAAGAGTGAAAATAAAAGGGGGGTAAGAGGGCATCCCTGCCTAATACCCCGCCTTATCGCCACTTCTCCCACCTCCTCAGAGTTTATAATTATTTTTGCAATAGCTCCTTATAAATTCTTTCTAGCATCTCGATCAGGTAGCATGGAACGCCAAACTTCCCCAAAATAAAGAAGAGGGCCTGCCAGTCCACCAGATCGAATGCCTTTTCTGCGTCCATCATTAAAATGGCCGCTCTATCCTTCCTAGCAGAAAAGTAGTCAATGGCCTTTTTTTTTTTTTTTTTTAAATATATGGATGTCATTCGGAAAGCACAGATTACAGGGGGGGGGGCTATGCATTGCCACAATACGATGAGGAATTCCGGCCCTGTATGGCCTGGGATACTGCGGCAAAATGGGGGGAACTTGACACAGATTTGTGGCAGCACACTATGGGGGCTTCCAGAGCGGGTAAGACTATCTTTATAGCCAGTGGGCTCCCGATTGTATACCGGCCCTTTCAGGGGAAACCCACCCACTGAGGGGTGGGTAATACCGGAAGGGGACAGACAGAGGCAGGGGGGTCTTGTTTGGACTTCAATAAAGGGCTGTGCACGCACACATTTTGCAGATTTCGCCATGAGTGCTCAAAATGCAGGGGCAAGCATTCCTTGGTTAACTGTTTCGGGACAGGGGGGTTTTCCAGCAAGGGGGGCAGCAGTGGCATCAGGGGGTAGCAACACAGGGGGACAGCAGCATTTTACGGGGACAAGGGGGGCTAAGGGTTTTCAGCGGTCTGGGCCAAAGGGCTCATACGCCAGCTAAGGCAGACAAGTTGGAGGCAGCCTTACAGAGTTATGACGACCAGAAGGCTGCAGAAGTATTGAGGGAAGGGTTCAAGGTAGGTTTTCCTTTGGGTTATGCAGGTCCAAGACATAGACATTGGTCAGAAAATTTGAAGTCAGCAAAAGAGCATTTGCAGGTAGTCCAAGAGAAACTAGACAAAGAGGAAGGGAGAATGGCGGGCCCTTTTACAGATTGGCCCCTGGACAATTTGATTGTGTCACAAATTGGGGTGGTGCCCAAGAAAGAACCTGGACAATTCTGGCTTATTCAGCATTTATCATGGCCAGTAGGGTGCTCAGTGAATGATTTCATCGATGAAAAGAAAGCCAATGTTTCTTACTCGTTAGTTGACGTGGCCATGTCACTGGTAGTGATGGCGGGCGCAACGGCGGAAATGGCAAAATGCGACATAAAATCGGCTTTCCGTTTGCTTCCAGTCCATCCAGATGATTGGGAGTTTCTGGGTATCCATTTCAATGGAAAATGGTACATGGACAAAGCATTACCGATGGGCTGTTCTATGTCCTGCGCATTGTTTGAGTGTTTTAGCACCTTTCTGTAGTGGTTGTTTTAAAAAAGGACGGGGCACGTGTTAGTGACCCATTACTTGGATGATTTTTCTTTGTGGGCACCTCCGGCTCCACGGAGTGCCAGGTGGCCCTGGAAAACTGCAAAGAGCTGACGGAGGAATTAGGAGTGCCATTGGCACCAGAAAAGACGATGGGCCCCAGCACGGCACTGTCTTTTCTAGGAATTGAAATTGACTCCGAGAAAAT
The DNA here is from genome assembly GCA_963921515.1 of Calotriton arnoldi. Classification (NCBI taxonomy): domain Eukaryota; kingdom Metazoa; phylum Chordata; class Amphibia; order Caudata; family Salamandridae; genus Calotriton; species Calotriton arnoldi. The sequence goes on along the minus strand of CAWUFW010001069.1, from coordinate 2,341,799 downwards.
GCAAACCTGTTTGCCAGGGGATAAGAGGGACAAAATGTTGGAATTGCTTAACGCCATGCTGTCACGGGAAAAAGTAACGGTCAAAGAGATACAGGCCTTGCTAGGGCATCTCAATTTTGCATGTAGGGTAGTGAGAGTAGGGAGAACTTTTTGCAGGAGGCTAGGAAGGGCACTGTCGGAACAGGTTGCCTCATCATAATGTGCGACTCTCTGCAGGCGTTAAAGAAGATCTGAGAATGTGACGCATTTTTCTCCAATCTTTTAATGGCATTCCACTGGCACGGGAAGTGGATTTAATTTGGGATGTGCAGATATTTTCAGATGCAGCAGGCAGCCTTTTCTGGCAAGGGAAGTGGTGTGCCGAGCAGTGGCCTACAGAATGGAGGGAAGGGGTAGGTCCATTGCATTTCTGGAGTTCTTCCCCTTAGTTGTGATAGTGACCCTATGGGGTAGTCAGCTCGCACATAGGAAGGTGACTTTTAGGGTTGACAACATGGCGGTCGTAGAGATTGTGAACCGCCAGTCAGCAAGGGACGAACAGGTGCTAAAGTTGTTGAGGGTCTTTGTCTTAGGTTGTTTGCGTCATGATATAGCTTTTAGAGCACTGCACGTCCCAGGTGTGGACAATGACATAGCAGATGCTTTGTCTCGTTCGCAGTGGGGGAGATTCCGTGGGTTGGCCAAGGACGCCGACAGGATCCCGACGCCCATGCCGAAGCAGTTGCGGTATGTTAGAAGGGTGGGCTAGGGAGCGGGGCCAGCTGAATCCAGTCAGGAGACCTCTGTCGTAGCAGTTGCTGGGCAGAGTAATCCAGATATTGCCAAAGATTTGCACGGATGGTTTCGAGTCATGCCTGATTTCCATGTTGATGGTGTGGAAGTTTTTTGGTGCATTTAGAGTGTCTGAGTTGATAGGGGATAGAAGGGGTGGGGGGGATCGGGTGGGAAGTTGTGGTCTTGCATGACTCGGGGATACATATATGGTTATAATAAATAAATAAAAAAAGTCCAAAACGGATCAGAAGTGCAAGGGAAAATGGGTGTCATTGCAGGCACCATTGCCTAAGCTTACTTGCCCTTATAGGTGGGGGCTTCGTTGGCGAGCAGCATCCAAGGATATCGGGGAGTCCGTTTTTGGGCATGCAAATGGAAAGAGAGTCACAGCTTTTCAGTTGTTGGAGGTGCTAAGGAAGGCATTAAAAGAATTAGGCATCAACGATGCGGGTTTTGGGACACACTCTTTCCGGATTGGGGCAGCATCTGAGGCAAGTAATAGGGGGTGGGGGCAGGGAGATATCATGCGCTTGGGGAGGTGGTCCTCGGATTGTTATAGGCGATACCTGCGCAGCAGGGATAAGTGAGTTAGCGCGGTTGATAACAATGCATAAGTTCACGCAATTTTTCTCGTTTCAGGTTCGGTGGCTGGCCCCCTTTCGGTGGAAATGTCAATCTGGGTAGTGGGGCACACCTTCGTGAAGTGAGCTCACGTGAAGCACGGAAAAGTTATTTTGGACAGAATCTTGGTTTTAATGATAAACTATTTAAAGTTGTATGGAAAGGGAAAGAGGTCATGTTGTGGAAGGAGCTGATTCCGTGCCTAAATGGTTTGTTAGTTGGGGGTAGGTGTCCAGACATTTTGGTCATACACTTGGGTGAAAATGATTTGTGTAGGGAGAAGGGCATAGTACTGATGGGAAGTATGAAGAGGGACTTAGCACTCATCACACAACAATGGGCAGGATGTTTTGTGGTTTGGACTGAGTTTGTGCCCCGCCGTGTCTGGCGGAGGGTAGTTAACCCAGGAGCAGTGGACAGGGCCAGGAGGAAGCTTAATACTGAGATGTCCCGTTTCTGCAGGGAGTTGAGTTTTGGTAGAATTGTGCACAGGGATATTCATTTCGATTCAGTGGAATTTTTTAGAGGGGACGGGGTCCACTTGTCAAGGTTGGGCATGGACCTTTATTTGTTGGAGATGAGGGAGGTATTAGCCAGGATGTTAAACGTTCAGAGCCACTCCAGAAAATAAGAAGCCTACAGGACAGGGGGGGCAGAAAAAAGGGGGCTAGGCAGTAGTTGCCGTCCCCCCCCTTTTTCCTGGGTGGCGGGGTTTTGAAAAGTTGGCCAGGGTTGGCACAGGTTTTTGGTTAAGTATTGGAAGTTTGTGAGCAGGGGCAGGAAAAGGGTAGGCAGGTGGTCTAAGTTTCAGGATAGACGTTTGCTAGTTATAGTTGCAGGAAGGCAGGTAGGGAACGGGGTTTCATTGGGGCAAAGGTTTTAACTGCAATACTGTGTAATGTTGTTGTTATGTTAATGCCAGGGTGGGGGAACTTTTGAGGGGATCGTAGGGGCGGGGGGGGGAATCAGCGGTCAGTTATTCGATGTATAGGGAGGTTTTAGTTTTGTAAGGCATTTGCCAGTTGGTTATTCTGTAATATGCACCTGTTTCAATAAAGCGGCCTTTTTCACACACAAAAATGGGTCTCGGTTTGGCTTGCCCCTCTCCCTCCCAAGGGGGCTTTGGGGGAGGCCGAACGAAGTGAGGTCTGCCGTCCGGGCAGTTTGGGAGGGGTTTGGGCTGGCCGGGCCAGCCATTTTGTGGTTTTGGGCTTTTTTGGGGCATAGCGCAATTATAGCCCAAGCAGCCCAATGTTATAAAACTCTATGAGGGGATATGCCATCCATCAGATTGGCATTATGATTGATGGCTCAGATTGAGGGGTCAGAGGTCGCGCTCTGATCAGTACTCTCGCTCCGCTCTCTCTCCCCACTCCTCTAAGGTGCTGGGCCTGCGTTTCCCTGGCTTGACCAGGGCCAAGCTGCGTGCCAAGGAGGGGAAGGAGAAGGGCTTGACCCATTACCCAGCTGGCTCCTCTTGGGTGCTGGGCCTGCGTCTCCCTGGCTTGACCAGGGCCAGGCTGCGCACCAGAGGGGGGGGCAGGCTGAATACCTGAAAATTTCATGGACTTTCTCCAGACCCGCCTAGGTGCTGGGCCTGCGTCACCCTGGCTTGACCGGGGCCAGGCTGCGCACCGCAGTGGTTAAGGGCTGATAGTCCAGAACCTGTGTGACTGGACCCAAGGCTGGGCCTTCGTTCTCTGGCTTGCCCGGAGCAAGGCTGCGCTGAGGTGGAAGGAACCTAAGGGCGAGCACCTCCACTAGACACTGTGGTCAGCTGTAGGACCACCAGATAGACCAAAGGGACAGCGACCAGAGAAAGCAACTGAGCTAAAATATCTGAGCAAAAATTTCTACCCAAGGAGCCCCACTCCAGCCTCACCAAGCATCATCAATGATGGAAGCTGACGCCATGGCTCACCCCAGCAACACCAAAGACATGGAATGGCACACAAAGGCAAAGAGAAGTCACGACTCGTGCCCGAATTCACCAGAAAAAGCCCCAAAGCTTGCCCGCGCACCTCCCAGAAGCGCCGCAATTGCAACCACAAACCGCTTTCAGGTTCTCCAAAATGCCCAGGACTGCGACGCCAACCCTCAGGACCACGAGACGGCTGAAGCTGAGAACTCTACAGGTCCTACAAAACGACTACGGATCCCTCCCATCATCCTGAAGCTCTTAGCCACTCACAAGGACCTCGTTGAGCTACTGGAGGAACACTGCACCTCCACCTTCACAATCAAGCCCCGGCAGGACCACGCCAAGATCATGCTCACCACACCAGAGGACTACAGGAGTGTGACCAGCATACTCACGGAACAGAAAATGGAATACCACACCGTCTCGTTGACCACTGCAAAAGCCCAGCGCTTCGTAATACGGGGACTCCCAGTAAACGCATCCCTTGGACACATCACTGAGGACTTAGCGGAACTTGGACTTCCAGTTAAAAATATTACACAGATTGCCTCACCAGCGGACAAGAACAAGAAATTTCCCCTGTTCATCGTAACCCTGTCGCCAAGCCAGGATGGGAAGCCAGCAGACCTCTCAGGAGTCACACGGCTCTGCAGCTGCACCATCACCAAAGAAGCGCCTAGGGGGAAACGGGGCCCGGTCATGTGCTACAACTGCCAGCGCTTGGGGCACACCTCTGCATTCTGCCACCAGAAGCCAAGGTGCGTACGCTGTGGAGGCGAGCACACCTCCAACCAATGCACCAGGAACCGTGAAACCGAACCAGCGATATGCGCAAATTGCACAGGAAACCACCCAGCAAGCTATCGCGGCTGTTACTACCTGCAGAAGGCAAAGAAGGATGAACAACGCAAGCAACTCCCCCAACCACAAAGGGCTTCTCGACACTCAACAGCAACAGACCAGGGTCAAAGGAAGACTTACAACCACAAACCCGCATTGGCACACAGGATCCCAACCCCGAATTCAACCAACAGCCGTAGTGAAGCGCGTGTGGATGGAAGGACATACGCAGAAGTTACAGGACCTAAACAAGACAGCCCACCACCAACAACTGCCCCGGGACCATCCTGTGGAATAGGCTCAGCCATCAACTGGCAGGAACTCATTGTGAAGGTTGCGAAAGTAGTCGCAGACATGAACATCCACCCTTTGGTGACAATGGTGGCGAACCTCATCGCCGGACTTTTCCACGGTGAAGAAAACAACCACCATGGCAGCGAAATCTAAAGGAAACTCCCTCTTCTTAATGTGGAATGCCAACAGCATTCAGAAGAAAACTGCGGAACTCCTTCACCTAATGGAAACCATGGATGCGAGTATAGCGCTTATCTCCGAGACCCATCTACAAGGAACCCAGAAGCTTAACCTAGCAAACCACAGGGTATACCGCACGGATCGCTCCACTGGAGCCAAGGGCGGAGAAACAGCGGTGATCGTCAGCACAAAAGTGAAGCACCACGAGATTGCACTACCACCAGTGGGGAGTATTGAAGCAACTGGTATACAGATCCAGACATCAGCAGGCCCGCTACGGTTGATTGCCGCCTACTCACCCCTGGACCAGCTACATCCAAAGGACCTGGATGCCTTACTGGACCCCAACATCCCAACATTAATTGGAGGCAACCTTAATGCCAAGCACCAGTGCTGGAACTCTCGCACTGCAAACAGGAAAGGACACGCTCTACTTGCCCACTCAAGGAAGAACAACTTTGTTGTGGCTGGACCAACTCACCCAACACACTACCCAGGTGCTGCATGGTACAATCCTGATGTTCTGGACATAGTCATCATGAAGAATCTATCCCAATCTATGGAGCTGGAGACTGACAGCACTGACGTCCGATCACAACCCAGTATTGATCACAGTTGGAGACGTGATTGAAAACCAACAACAGGGCACCAGGCACAACTACAAGAAGGCAGACTGGAGCCTATACAAGAGAAGCCTGGAGGAGACACTGGTCCCTGGCCCCTTACGCTGCATTGAAGACATTGACCAGGCGGTTCACCAATTCACAGCTGCAGTCCACACTGCTATTGAACGCAGCGTCCCTCAGCAGAAACTCCATTGCTGCTCCATCTACGACCTCCCAAACGGCATCAAGAAGTCGATAGCTGACAAGAACAAAGTCCGGAGAGAGTGGCAAAGGAATCGCACCCCTGACTTGCTGAAGAAGTACAACGAGCTGGCAGCAGAAGTCGAGCACGAGGTCGCTAAGCACCACCTGGAGCACCCGCCTGAAGCAGAAGCTGCAACCATTGAAGAATGCTCAACTGATGAAGTCCTAGCCCTGGTAAAGAAACTGAAAAATGGCAAGGCCTCAACCAACCAAGCCATCACGATGCTCCCAGATGCCGCAGTCGATCGACTTGCAGAGATGTTCAACGCATGCTTGCACCACCAGTACTTCCCAAACGATTGGCAAGAAGCAAGAGTTGTTGTTTTCCCTAAGGCTGGAAAACCACTACAAGACCCTGCAAACTACCGCCCCATAAGTCTGCTATCGGGCCTAAAGAAGCTCTTTGAAAACGTTATTCTCGCTCGTCTCATCGACTTTGCATCAAGTGAAAACCTCCTCTCCAAAGAACAGTTTGGGTTCCGGAAAGACCGCTCAACAAATCACCAACTTCTCAGAGTTGTGGACATCATCAGCCATGGATTCAACATCCACAAGTCTACTGGAGTATTCTTTCTGGATGTAGCCAAAGCATTCAACAGAGTATGTCACAAGGGACTGCTTTACAAGCTCATCAAGCTCAAGTTTCCAGGTTACCTGGCTAAGCTGCTGTCTAGCTACTTGTTCGAACGGACCTTCCACGTGGCGGTACGAGAAGAATGCTCAACATCATGCCCTATTCTTGCTGGAGTGCCTCAGGGATCAATTCTTGGACCTTTCCTCTTTAACATATTTACGAACGATATCCCCACGGACTTGAAGAAGACTGATCTTGCTCTTTATGCTGACGATGTTGCAGTCATCTCCCAATCCTTCAGCGAAAAAGAAGTGGCTAAGAACCTTGAGGCATCGCTCAGCAGACTCTCCGAATGGTACAGCGACTGGCAGATAACCCTGAACACAAGCGAAACCACAGCAACATTATTCACCAGAAAGCTGAACAGGAAGCATCCACAGATCCTCCTCAATGGAGAGGAGATCAAATGGGAAACCAACAGCTCCTACCTAGGGGTGACTCTGGACTCTAAACTCAGCTGGAGAAACCACATCGAGAAGACCTGCCAGAAAGCAACAACCAAACTGGCTGCATTGTACCCACTCCTGAGGACCAATTCAATGCCCATGCGAGCAATCAACGCAATAATTCGACTAACAATGACGTACGCTTCACTGGTTTGGAGTGGCTGCCATCCGAAGTATCGGCAAGACTTACAGAAAGTACAGAGCAAGGCCTTACGTTTTGCAAAATACACAAAAACAAGGACAGTGGACCAAACACGAACATTTGCGGCACCAATCACAAAAATCACCAAGGGAATCTAAATGCTGGAAATATATTGTGTGCAGACTTCCAAATGTGCTCCCTGTCCTAGAGCACCCCCCCAACCAAAGGGGAATTTAAACCAACACAAAATCAGAGCTGCACCACTCTAAAACACACATGTCCATATGGATAATCACAGCTCAATAAAGCGTAGGATGAAATATTTATTTATCTCTTCTTTATTTTTCTTTTCAAGACAACAGCCAACGCGTTTCGTCCTATAACATAGGACTTCTTCAGGGCATTAGACAATCATGGAGCAACTTAGAGATAAGTAGATCGATTAGCACCATATATTACGAATATTCCAAGCAGAGGTAGTAGTCAAGTATCTGATTTGTAAATCAAATACACAAACCATATATAAGTCCAGAACGTAATAAAGGTAATCCAAAAGCCAATAAGCGGAAGTTGATGAATCACTGGTATCCAATATCCAATAATCCTAGGCAGATGGGTCACTGATGTGGTTTGATAGCCACCCGTTGGTTGAGGCTATTTTGGTGTCATAAAACCAAACATGCCAATTTATATGTGCCTTATACTACCAGCCAGACTTCATGTACGAAGTTTGGACCAGCAGAGTGTCGATCAACTATGCTGGTCCAAACTTCGTACATGAAGTCTGGCTGTAGTATAAGGCACATATAAATTGGCATGTTTGGTTTTATGACACCAAAATAGCCTCAACCAACGAGTGGCTATCAAACCACATCAGTGACCCATCTGCCTAGGATTATTGGATATTGGATACCAGTGATTCATCAACTTCCGCTTATTGGCTTTTGGATTACCTTTATTACGTTCTGGACTTATATATGGATCGTGTATTTGATTTACAAATCAGATACTTGACTACTACCTCTGCTTGGAATATTCGTAATATATGGTGCTAATCGATCTACTTATCTCTAAGTTGCTCCATGATTGTCTAATGCCCTTAAGAAGTCCTATGTTATAGGACGAAACGCGTTGGCTGTTGTCTTGAAAAGAAAAAATAAAGAAGAGAGAAATAAATCTTTCATCCTACGCTTTATTGAGCTGTGATTATCCATATGGACATGTGTGTTTTAGAGTGGTGCAGCTCTGATTTTGTGTTGGCCTTACGTTTTGCAGTAGGGGCTCCTAGCTTCACAAGAACAGCAGACCTTCACAGAGACCTAGGCGTTGAGATGTTGGACGACCATCTCCGCAAACTCAACACGAATTTCTACAAAGGATTGGATCAAAAAGAAAACCCACTGATCAGGAAACTTGCCGACATCTCTGCAAACCAATTTGACCGCTACCCGCGTCCCATTACAGCGATGACCTTGTGAACCCGAAACAGCGACTAAAAACAAAACTCTAAATAAATGTGAAGCAATGAGGCTACCGCCTCGGCATCCAAAACTCATCACTGTCAGAAGGCTACCGCCTCGGCAGGCATCCAAAACTCTTCACTGTCAGAAGGCTACAGCCTCGGCAGGCATCCAAAACTCATCACTATCAGAAGGTATTTGACAGACAAAGACAAGACTCTTTGAAGAAACTTGCTGACATTTCTGCAAACTCAATTGACCGCTACCCGCGGCCCATCACAGCGCTGACCATGTGAACCAACTCCAACTGTGACAAAGTGTCACAGATCAATAGGAAAACCAAAACAGCGACTAAAAAACTCAAAATGAATGTGGAGTAATGAGGCCACCGCCTCGGTATCCAAAACACACACCTGTCAGAAGGCATCTGACAGCCAAAGAGACGACCAAGACTGCCAGCCACCATTTTAGGTTTTCGTGACCTGGTGGCTGGCAGCAGGGTAGCTAGAAATAGTTTCTTGGCCGCGTCCTCCCATCCCTCTTTTTAAGAAATTCATTAGGGTGGAGTCTTTGGGGGTTTTTTCCTTTGGTTTAGACCAGGTTTGTGGACACACGTGCATAAGGGACTTTATGGATGTTGTCGCTTGGAACAGGTGCTTGCGGGGTTTTGAAAAGTTGGCCAGGGTTGGCACAGGTTTTTGGTTAAGTATTGGAAGTTTGTGAGCAGGGGCAGGAAAAGGGTAGGAAGGTAGTCTAAGTTTCAGGATAGACGTTTGTTAGTTAGAGTTGCAGGAAGGCAGGTAGGGAACTGGGTTTCATTGGGAGAAAAAGTTTTAATGCAATACTGTGTCACTTTTGAGGGGATCGTAGGGGCGGGGCGTCAGCGGTCAGTTATTCGATGTATAGCGAGGTTTTAGTTTTGTAAGGCATTTGCCAGTTGGTTATTTTGTAATATGCACCTGTTTCCAGGGGCGTAACACAGGCCCCCGCGGTGCGGGGGGGGCCCCTCAGCACAGCACTCTGGCTGCAGAGCTCCTGATTGAGCCCGGAGGGGGCCCCTCCACGTGCCTTGCAGGGAGGCCCCCTCAAGTTTCCTTACGCCAGTGCCTGTTTCAATAAAGCAGCCTTTTTCACACACAAAAATGGGTCTCCGTTTGGCTTGCCCCCCTCCCTCCCTCCCAAAGCGTACAAATGAACCAGTGATTAATCTCACCCGTACTGGATCCCTGGCCGCAGCCTAGCCGGAAATATATCGAGCCGAGGGAGAATGTAAAATAAAACTGCGATTGTAAGTTTGACAAATGCAGACCTTGTAGGCGTGTGCTGTGTGTATCAGATCGGATGAGCTTGCTGGAGGAGGGGCCAGCAGGCAGGGACACTGATCGGCTGTTTGTTGGAGGGCGGTGATTCTGGGGTGGAGGGACGGGGTAAAGATGCAAGTTACAGATGATCCAGTTTTGTTTTCTTTTTAACTCCCATCAGCTGAACTCTTCTACCGTAACGTGCACCCCGCTGAGAGAGTAGGCAAATCGGGCACACGAAAACGCCCATTCTGTACTGAAAGACCCACCACGATCGCCTGTTACAGACAGCAGGCGGGAGAGAGAGCGGGAAGCCTGGAGTGTTTTGCTTTTCGTTAAAGGGATAGCACCAGCGCGTTACTTTTGGACTAAATCTAACTAGTGCTGCTCCTACTGGCAGCACCGAAGCGTTTGCTATCTGAATAGGAACACTCGCGCATTTTCTGTAAGACCGCTTTTTGTCTTCCCCTCATCCGTTCCTAACTCGTTAATTCCACGTGCATCAACTTCCGTGCTAGGCTGATGCTGCTCCACGAGTGGTGAGACTACACCCTTTCTGGCGGCCCCTGCTCTCCGCGATTGCACCCATGCTTCTGGCCGGTCTCTCCGCTTGCGCGGCGGCGCTGCTGGCCCTACACCTCGTGCAGCGGCTCTTCTTTCCCTACTTCTGGCTGGACCTGCGCTACCTGCTGAAGGTGCTCCGCGCCGGGGTGCGCGTGGAGCTCTACAAGCGCAGAGGTCGGGTGGAGACGGTACTGGACCGCTTTCTGGCCGTGGCAGAGAGCGTACCCGACAAGACGTTCCTGATTTTCGAAGGGCAGACCCACTCCTACCGGCAAGTGGACCGCAAGAGCAACCGGGTTGCCCAGGTCTTTCTCCGCCATGCATCGTTCAAGAAAGTGGACACGGTGGCCCTACTCATGAGCAATGAGCCCGACTTTGTGCACGTCTGGCTGGGGCTGGCTAAGCTGGGCTGCAGGGTGGCCTTCCTCAATGTGAACGTCCGCTCCAGGTCATTGCTGCATTGTTTCAACAGCTGTGGTGCCTCGGCGCTTGTGGTGGGGGCAGGTACGTATGATGTAACTTCCGCACATGACTTCAAAGCGATGAAACTAGTTTAATGACATTTGAAGTTTCATTATACAAAGTAATGGAGATGTTAAGTGGTTTTAGTGCCATGTGAAACCGCCAGTTAGCCCAGTCGTTTTGCAAAAGCACTCCGCATTCTGGGATTTGTAGTTTCGCCTTCAGCAATCTACGCATTGATGTTAAATTTCATGTATTCATATATTTGACTAAAAGCCAGGAGCCCTGAAGTAGATTGCCCAGTACATCCTGAACTTGTGTTCCGGATTCTGCAAGAGTGCCTCTGTTTATGATTTTGAACTCCAATCTCCCCGAGACAGTGACATAACGAAAGTTTAAGCCCCCCCCCCCCCAATGTACACGGAGGGACCCCGCTCCGGATTTAATACGGAGCGCTCAGGCCTAAGTACTGTGCTGAGGGGGCCGGGCCCCCTGCAGCTGGGGGGGGGGGCGCGTACCGCAGGGGATGCGAGGCCTGTGTTACGCCCCTGCCCCGAGATTTGTTAAAGATCACATGCATCCCTCATTTCACAACATGTCAACGTTATACTCATCGTCATCTGACAGTGTTTACAGCTGTCATGTGGTCACGTGTCGTGTATGAACCATAACAGTACTCTGCATTCTATGAATGGCTTTCATTTTCCCCGTTCACTGTATCTTGCGGAACGCTGCAAAACTACCAGTACACTTGTAAGAGCAAAATGGCACTTTATGAGGACAGATATGCAGCAGAACTTCACAGTTAAATACTTCTTGTAGCAAAGCCCGCCTAAGTAATACTTTTAAATAACATATCCCCATCACCCTTAAATTCCCCCAAACATGAAACCCCCTAACCAAACAATCCATATATTCAGCATCCTCCCCTTTCATTCAACTCATTCCACACCTCACCCAAGTGTTGCTCCCCTATGCTCCATCTGCCAACGACCTCCCGGCAAGTCCCCCAACTCTTCCAGCCTAGTGCCTGAGCCCTGTGTCTGTCTGCCAACCAGGAAAATCTTGAATTCAGGCATTTCCCTCACCTCCTCATTCCTCCTGGAGGTGAAAATATCTAGGCCCTCCCAATCGTGGCTGCTGCCCGCTGGCTCCAGTTCCCCGGGGAATTCCTCCTCCTCCCCCTTAGACCCAAGTAGGTGAGGTGATGACCGGCCGCTGGACACATGGACCCATGCACGATAGTGCGAAGCATTGCCGATGGACGGCGAAACAATTGTTTACTTGTTCTCTCTTGCTCTGTTTTTCTTTTCCTTCTTTTATTCTCTTTCCTACACTCCTGAGATCTGAGGTCCTCACACAGACAGGAAGGGTAACGTTTTGAGTTGGGAGCTCACCGGTAACAAGCAGAGGCGAAGGTTACCGTGTGTCACATCTACAAGGAGCGGGGGTGGCATGGGAGGCTGTACCACAACGACTACGCTCCCTGGCTGAATTCTTCCTAGGGGGAGCTATAGAGCTTCAGGACGAGCAGTTGCGACTTACACCCCACCATACACGGGATACCCATTACATTCCACCTGACGGGCGGCGCTGGAATTGGAGAAGGGAGGGGGGATGGGTAAGGGGTCTTGTGACAAGGTTTTGTGGCCGGATGGGACTGGGGGGCAGTGCGTAGTCAGGCTTGCTACCCTGCATCCAGCGGCTGCCAAGGTTTATGCTCCCGACATTTACCAATGACAGGCCTTAAGGTGGTTATTTTGAGCTTTAATGTCCGGGGTCTTAACTCACCCGTTAAGAGACGAGCGCTTCTTGCTTTGTTGAGAGATGCCAAGTGTGATATCTGCCTCTTACAAGAGACTCCTCTCCTGCGCGCTGACTGGAAACGACTCCGGTCGAAATGGTTCGACAGACAGTATTTCTCATCGGGGTTGGGTAAGAGGGCCGGGGTGGCTATCCTCTTTGCAACGCATTTCCAAGGAACGGTGATTAGAGTGCACGCAGAGGTACCGGGCAGGCTGTTGGCACTGAGGGTATCGATTGGGACCTACGCATACAAGATAGCTTCCGCTTATAGCCCTTATTACTTTGGGCTATAATTGGGCTATGAATAAATAACAAGCCCAAAATTACAAAATGGCCATTATTCGGCCAGCCCCACCCCCTCCCAATCTGCCCAGGGGGCAGACCTCACCGTGTTCGGCCGCCTTCCAAACCCCCCATCTGCCAACGACCTCCCGGCAAGTCCCCCATCTCTTCCAGCCTAGTGTCTGAGCCCTGTGTCTGTCTGCCAACCAGGAAAATCCTGAATTCAGGCATTTCCCTGCCCCCCACACTCCTAATTTCGTATGTTTCATTCTTTGCTCGTTGGCTGTGCTCCAATAGCGATGTAATCTAACACTCGGAACAGCCAGTTCTTCAAAAACCTCAACACCAATACCGTACAACCAGTTTCTTAGCTAGCTTGTCCCTCATTTCCAGCAAGAAAATCTCGTTACCTAGAAACAACAAATCTACCCCATCCTGATGAAATAAAGCAAAGTCCTATTTTGTAATATCACTATGCTCGATCAGTCCAATACCTCTAGCATGGCAAAAACCATCCACATCTCTCGAAACTTTCTCCCTGTATTTATCAACAGTGTTTATATTTTAATGAAAAAACAACAGTCCATCATCCCCTTTGGTATCGCTTTGTTCGCCCTAAGTTGGCAGGGTATGCCCAGACGTGGGTCCCTTGCTCACTCTGCCACTGGATTCAAGCTAGCCTGGCTGATGACGGCTGATTAGCCAGAAACCGGTCCCAGGATGCTTGTTTCCGGTCCAGGGAAGACATGGCTTGGCAGTTCGGGCTGGACTGTTCCCATGAGGCACAGGGTCAGACTGATTTGCATATGGCCATGTCTGAACTGGGGTGGTGGAGTGAGCTAAAGAATGATGATGGATTAAACCCAGATCAGTTGACTGGGGGTGAGTGTTTGATTTGCTCAAACACTCCAGTCCATCATCCCCTTTGGTATCGCTATATTTTAATGAAGGCTCCCTGTTTTCCGTTTTTACTGATTTCTACAGATAAATACAGACCGAAAACATTGTTTTTCTTGTCTGTATTTATTTTAAAATGTGGATAAAAACAGAAATTGGGTTGCTTTTTGAGTAATTCTAAATACTGTCTGCCATGACTGCCACGCCAATAGATATGTGGATTGATAGATAAGTGGGTTAAGAAAGGAAGTTTAGTAAAGAGGCTTTAACAGCAGTAAATATGCACAAGGTTGATACTGAAATTTGCATATTTTCATATAAGTGCACTGATTTATCTTCTGCGGGTGTTCACAGCACTGAAACCTGGCAGACATTCAAGCATGAGTGCATATTTATCGGTTAAGTAAATGTGGAAATATACTAAGTTCAGCTTAATTTTTTCACAAAACCCAAAATAAATATGGATAAATACAGATAAAATTAGCAATAAATAAATACGGATAAATGCAGACGGAAATGGCAAAAAAATAAATACCATAAAACCGGGAGCCCTAATTTTAATGCAACTCGCCAATCTCCTCTGGGAATCAGTGCTGTCCAAAAATTGAATGCCCCTCACCAAAACCTCCCAATCGTTGATAAATTACTTTTCATTGCCTTTATCAAACCTAAACCCAAAAGCTGCACCAGGACTTTCTCAACTAAGTGAATTAATAACACATCTGGGTAAGGCCGTACTGTTGCCAAATTTGACAATTACAGCAACAATTGACCCTGTTTCATTCACCCCTACATCTTTGAATTCAAAAGCCCTGGTTTCTCCTGAAAGGTCGTGTCACTTCTTGCTTCGGTGCCCACTTAATGAAACGAGTGTGCAGTAATCCAAATTGAAAATATTGCCACGCTTGATCCTGCTGCACAACCTATAACAAAGAAAAAATAAGTTGAACAATGTTTAAATCATTGTAATTTTCATATTAATTGTTTTGTATCAAGCAAAAGTTTGATTCCTATGATTGTGGTCCAAAATCACAAAGGAAGAATGTCTGCCACATGTATAGGTTCAGATATCAAGCTGTTTATAAATCCCTTGTTCACTTGATAAAAAATCAACCTTCAGCCAATGCGTTTTGTTCCAAAGAACTGTTTCAAGGCGGCAGTCTCAACACACAATCATTAACAATAGTCCCAAAGTCAGTTGCATCCTCCCTAATGGAGTATTCCAAAATGTATCTCAGTAAATGGGCATAAAAGCTTCCCGTTGCTGTTTGAAGTTGGTACGTCACGCGCCAAAAAGTTATTTGGAACGAAAGGCGTTGGGTGAAGGTTGAGTTTTTACCAAATGAACAGACCTCAGACCATTCCAGCACTTTTCTGATTATAGCTAATACCTGCAACGCCAGCAACTTCCCTCCTGCTGACAATAGAGAGTGCCACGGTCACCTCTCTTGCCCCCGCAGCTCTGAATTCTTTCCATGCTTCAACTGAGCACACCAAACCGCTTATGCTACATAGCACTTCTGTTGCATCTTTTCCCCAGTTGGTCTGTTTTTGATTTCCATAAATGTAACCACAATTTGCCCCCCTTTACAACCGCGTCATTTACACCTTTGCCTTTTTAGGTTGCAGCCTACCAGACAGCAGAGTTGTCTGGTTTGCTAAAGACATCTTGGGGACTTTCAGAAAGTTGATCTAGAAATGCATTCTACCAGTTGCTTGCTTTGTGGTTTGTAATTCACGTGTTCTTCCTTTCTATTTGCTGGCTTTACTTGCTCTCGGCTGTTCTGGTTCAGTTTTCTCCCTCCCATTGCCAAACCATGTTTACGGTTTTCTTCCACCAACTTGTTTTCTGTAAACAGGCCTTTAAATCTTGTTCTCACCTCATCACGTTTGCTGGACATTCAGAGACCGAGGTCAAATGTCAGGAGCTGTCTTATCCTTCTGAGTTTTCCCTTTCTTTAAACAGGCCTGTAAATCTTGTTCTTATCTCGTCACCTTTGCTGTGCATTCAAAGACGGAGGTCAAACGTTAGGCGCTGTCTCCCGAGGGCGCTTGTTTACTTTTCTTTTTTCTCACTTCAAAGTGAGAGTATTTATGTGACAATCTTGCTGGATACTGGGGTAGGAAAGAGTTTTTTTCTAGTGGACAACATTATTTAAATTATCTGTGTAAGTATTTTAGAATATATCAGAATTAGTAACACAAATGAAGCACATTTTTTGTTATTTCTGAAGTGTGTTGGAAACAAATACTTTAAGATGATGAAAACAAATCATCACACTGAGGTGATGCAATTTCCACATATTTCCGTCTGTGCACTGTATAGTTTTATTAGTAAAATAGTATGTCTGTGCAAATGTAATGGTCATTTCAATTGAAAATGTGTTGTCTGTAATGGCAGTGTGCTACCACACCAGGCATACTGCACTCTGCACCACTCCACTTTACACCATGCCACTGCACTGCTGCATTTTACTCCACACCACTGCATTCTCTGCCAACGCACTCTACTCCTCTCTGCAGCACTGCACTCCACTGCACCTTACTCTGCACCACTCCATTGTACGCCACTGCACTCTACGCCACTTCACGCTACGCCTCTCTACTCAACCCTGTACTACTCTACGCCAATGCACTCTTCGCCACTCTACTCTACACCCCTGCTCTCTTCTCCACTGCAGTCTACACCACTCCAGTCTAGGCCACACCAATCTACTCTGCTCCACTGCACTCTATGCCACTGCACTCTACACCACTTAACTCTTCGCATTACACTCTATGCCTCTCTACGCAACTGCGCCCTACCCTCGACCACTCCACTCTATGCCACTTCACTCTACGCTGAAACAGTCTACTCTACACCACTGCACTCTATGCAACTCTACTCCACTATGTGCTGCTCCACTTTATGCCACTGCTCTGTATGCCACTCTACACTTAACCACTGTACTCTGCGCCACAGCACTCTGCACAGCTGCACGCTGTCACTGCACTCTGTGCCACTGCACTATACTCTGCATCACTGTACTCTACGCCACTGCTCTCTGACACTGAACTCCATGCCACTGCACTATACTTTGCAACACTGCTCTCTCAGCCACTCTATTCTGCACTACTCCTCTCCGCTACTCCACTCTACGCCACTGCACTTTACGGCACTATACTCTACTCTGTGCCACTCTAGTCTGTGCCACTGCACTCCTTGCCACTGCACTCTATGCCACTCCCTCTGCGCCACTGCACTCTACTATGCACCACCTTAATCTACGCCACTGCATTCTGTGATGCTTCATTATACGCTGCTGAATTCAATGCCACTGCACTCAATGCCACTGCACTCTATGCAACTATGCTCTGCAACATTCTATGCCAGTGCACTCTACACCAGTCCACCTCACTCTACGTCACTCCACTGTACACTGCTCTACGGGACTCCACACTATACCCGTCCAATACATGACACTCTCTGCCACTGCACTCTACAACACTCTACATCACTCTTCGCCATTCCATTCTACGCTACTCTCCTCTACGCCACTAACTTTTTGCCATGCTGAACAGCAGCCACGCTGGTGTACAACATGGCTAAAACACATTGACAAAGCCAATAGTTCTTGCATAGGTGAGACCTATTGGCTTTGCCAATGCCTGTTCTCTGCTGGTTTCCAGTAGTTCAGAAATTCTGAATGCTCCAAAGAATAACCTTAAAATACACAATTAAAATAACAGCTCTTTAAAGCTCAAAAAAGAGAATGCAAACTTTTTATGAACCCACCATATGATGCATAGTTATGGGTTCCTTATCCTGCCTGCCTTTCTTTTCTCTTTAGCCCAACCCTGCAACATTCTCGTACCCAACTCCCCTTTTGTAGGCTCAGGTGCCCCAATCATGCCATAGAGAGTGCAACCTGACAGCTTGCTCACAATTGTTGAAGCTGAAATACCGTTCTAAATGTTAGCCAAAATAAAGCGCAGCCCATCTTCCCAAATATCTTTCATGCCCACTGCATCCTGACCTCTACAACCTGCACCGCTAGACAAAATTCTGCTCATGCCCGTCCATAAGCTGCCCTGCTACTCTCCGCAATCGAATTCTCCACAAGCCCTATCATTCTCAGTTGCCCAACTACCAGACCTCTTCTGGTACTTCCGTCTTCTGCGTATCTTCTCCTGGTGCCAAACTATGGAATCTCTGCCACTGTGAACAATATAAAGCGTCTGCGATGTTGTTGTCCACACCTGGCACATGCTTGGCTCTAAATACGTAATTAAACATCGTAGCATGAAACACTAGCATTATCAGCAACCTTCTGTCTCTTGCTTTCTGACCATTCATCATTGCTAGCTCCCTACTCCACAAGATAGTGCCTCCACCAAGGGGAAGAACTACAAAAACGCAATACTTCTGCCTTCCTCCAATCACTTCTTCGGCAATCTCTCTGAACACTCTCTTCCTTCCCAAAAAAGAACAAAGCCACCAGAACAGGCAGTGTCGGAAAAGATCTAAATGTTCCAAGTAAAGTCCAAATCCAAAGACCACATAGTCACTCCATTAAAATTCTGTATGAACATAAGACAAACTTCTTGATTTGCTCTCACTGACACTGATATTTTCACTGAAATGCAAACCTGTCTCCTGCAAAAGGATCTGCCAGCCCTCACTGATCTACAGGCAAAGTTTAAATGCCTCAGCAACTTCTGAACCTGCCTCAGCTGCAATTTCTTTCCTGAAATCCCCTCCTCCACCAGCTCGACTAGTTCTTGGAACATACTCCGTGATAATCTGGCTTCCATATTTTCTGTGTCCAATTTACTGCTTAGAAAAAACAAAGTTATGCTTGGAACTTCTGTTTTCTTAGAAGCTAGCACCACTCCCAATTCCTCTGGTATGTCTTGAAAATCTCTCAGCGCCCTGCCACATAAGCCTGGGCCAATCTCACCAATGAACAAAAAATCATCCAGATAGTGAGCTACCAGTTTGTGACCCGCGCTAGCCTTGAAACACTGCTGCAAGAAAGTGCTAAATGCTTCAGATGGTCTCCATGCAATTACACAAACCATCTGCATCACTGTATCAACAAAAAAGTTACAGTCAAATTGAATGCCCAGTAAGGCAAAATCCAGAGTATGTACCAGAAGCAGCTAAAATACTGACTTTATATCACATTTTGCCCATTCAGCCCCTACTCTGCAACTCCTGATGAAATTAATTCTAGCATCAACTAAAACAAAGTGCACTGCCATATCTTCTTTAGATATGAAACCATTCACCAATAGACCCTCTGGCCACGGCAAATGATGTATCATCCTAAATTCTTCAGTAGCCATTTTTGGTACAGCTCCCAATGGGGATACCATAAGATATTGTAAGAGCCAATAATAGAAAGGACCCTCTATTTTCTCTTCCACCACCTCCTTGCACAATTTTTCCTTCACCACTTCACCGCCTGTGGCATTCCTTTTGCTGACCTCAAATTATCCGCAAACCTCCATTGTCTAGGCCCCTGAGGATCAATTCAAAAATATTGTTTAAACTGCCATTCCAACATCTCTCTTTGGGTAAAATCTCTTAATTTATCAATATTAATTGGTGTAAAAGTCCTTGATGCCAGGCTGTTGTTGCAGCCTCTCACCTGTCCTTATTTAACTTGAAAAACCCTGATGTTTCCCCAAAACATTGCAGATCTGGGTGCTTTTCTCCACGTTTTCACACATTTGTGCTTATACTTACAGGGATTTCTGATGTGATAGCCCCTGTTTAATCCACAACATGAACCTGAATTGTTTGTTTGTCGCCTCCCTCATGGCCCCACCCCTCCAAGTGTGAGCCACTCAAGAATGCAACACTGGTGGTGGGCCTGTTGGATAAATCCATTGCAGCTAAAGGTAATTATCTACCTCACCCGATGGCTTGTGCGGGTTCAAACACAGTCTTACCCAAATTTCCTCATCATAGTGTTACCATGCCATACCACCAAAGTCCTTGTGGTCTTTCCTAATTGTATCCATATATTTGAAGATGATGACAGATCTATATGGAAAATTCTCACAATAGACACTTGCGGAAATTAGAAAGGTGGATGTTCATGTATCAATACTAGGGATACCCTTTGTCTATGGACCAATTCCCACGCTGCTTCTTGAGACCCTTCTTTCAGCTGGATTTCCCTGTGTGACAGCTTGCAGGCCTCTGTAAATTCCCCTTTCTATGTTTTGTCCTTGATGGTAGCAGATAAATGTGCTCCCTGGGGCATAGACACCCCCACATATGGTAATTTCTTATGTACTTGTAAACCTCAACCTTTTTGTATTCACCCTCCTTTTTCTTTCTTTTTTGCTCTTCTTTCCCTGTTTTGCCCACCATATTATCTTGTTTACCATCAGTTTGAGGTACCTTGCTATCACCTTTGCCACCTTTGTTGCTGTCTGCATGTTTATATTTTGCCCACTTCCTGTCTGTACACACTCCTTGGCTGGAAACACCGGACCAACTGCCTTCTCCACTGTTGAAGCCTTAATCTTCTAATCTGATTCTCTGCGCCGCCCAACCTCCCAAGTTCTCCTCCATCTTTTTTTCTCACCTGGCTTAAGGCTAAGGCAGTGCTCTGCTCTCTTTGCAGATAATGTCCCTGCTCCTTCTCTTGCCATTTTATGCCCTCCAATTCCCTCTCTCGACCCTTTTTAGGTCTAGCCTAGGCAGCGCTTTTGCTGTTTCTTCGAACACATGCTATATTCAGGATATAGTCATTAAGCTCCGCCCAAGCTCCGCCCACGTTCCACCTATCTCTTTAACTGGCTCCTGTTACTGTCCTCTGAAATGGTGGCTTTTCATGGGTCATAGGCTTAGTAGTCCCTCCTTAGTACCGCTTTTTCTCTTGTTGTAACCTTCCATGAGGACTGCCCCTGTTACATACGTTGTTACTCTAGATGTTTTAATTACAGTCTCTGAGCACTATTTTCTTAAAACTTTCTCTTGCCTGCTGTTGCAGGCAGGACACGCTCTCCGCCCAACGTTTTTTTTTAACCAGCGCGGCATGGCGGCTGCGCCTTTCTTTTCTTATGTGTTTAGTTTTGTAGCAATGGCGGCACCTACGCTTTAGCTTTAAACATCTTAAGCTAAAGTGCGGGTGCTGCGATTGCTTCCAAAATAAATAAATAGAAAGAAAAATGCGTCCGCGCACCTTTTTTCTTCTTCTCTCCATTTCTTTACTTTTCTTACAATCACGGCACCCATGCTTTAGCTTATAATGTTTAAAGCTAAAGAGCGGGTGCCGCAATTGGAACAATAGCTTTCCCTATAGCTAAATAGGGAAAAAAAAGCATGCAGCTGCATTTCTTTTCCATTTGTTTACTTTTGTAGGAATGGCGACACGCACACTTTAGCTTCTAAGCGCGGGTGCCACAATTGCTTCAAAAGTAAAGAAATAGAAAAACAAGCATTTGCAATACAATAGGTCTCGTATTACTAAAAGTTTGAGCTATTGGCGTTGCCTTATTATTTGCAACGCCAATAGCTCAAACTTTCAGTAATGCAAGACCTATAGAATTGCATATGCTTTTAAGATTACCTTGCAGCTGATCAGCTGCCTAAACCCAGCCTGGCTGCTCATTTGGACTTAAACATTCAATCAATCTCTCTAGGTGCCATTTTATGACCGCTTTTATGTCACTTCCAACTTACTGTATCTCGTAGGTCATGCCTGTTCAGTGTTCCTTTCCGGCTTTCTAGCTCTGTAATGGCTGTTTCCGTGTCCCGGTTTAATGCATCCATATCCTGTTGGGGACGCTCACTGTACCCATCGCGTGCATGTTCATACAGGCGGCTACGTTCCCAGAGGCTATTTCGCCACCCACATGGAAAACGGAGAAAACGCCGCAACAAACAAGCATTGCGCGCAGCCATCCAAAACAGAAGATGGAACCTCTCTTTAGCCAATGGAAATAAACCTTACATAACAATGTCGTTGTAAAGTTTTATATCGCTCATTTTATTGGTTACCAATCGATTTGTTGTTGCCCTATGATTGATGTTCCAAATAATCTTAAATTGTGTGAGTTTCAGGTGAAAACTCCTCCGCTTCTAAAGATGGTGTTAACGTTTTTGCGAGCATGGAAGTCCCTCGTATCATCCCTTCACACTAGTCAGCGCTGGAAATGGAACAAGCATTTGAAATACAATAGGTCTCGCATTGCTGAAAGTTTGAGCTATTGGAGTTGCATTATTATTTGCAACGCCAATAGCTCAAACTTTCAGTAATGTGAGACCTATTGCGTTGCAAATGCATATTTCCACTACATTAGCTTTTCCGGTATCTGCAAAAAAAATTGCTTTTTCAGACAAAGCAGAACTCCACCCGCTGTTTCTGTTACTGGCAATTGTTTACGGAATTTTCCCCTCTTCCAATTCCTCCTCCTCTTCGTCATAGTTCAGCTCCAGTACTTCCTTATCACCGAGCGCACCACCAGATTCCGCACTCGCACATGCCATTCCCCATACTCCCATCGAGTGTTTGGCAATCCATCTTCCTAGCGTTGAAAGGTTGTTTGCCTTTCGTTCTTCTCATCCCTCTCTGTCAGGAGGGTTGCACCAAATCTCTCCATCCCTTCAGCATGGTGCTCCCAGGTTGCATCAAACCTTACAGGTGGCAGATCACTTATTTACTTGATAGTACTGATGGGTGTTTTCTCACCATTTTACATTGTAGTTACCCCTGATGAAGGGAATTATTCCGAAATGCATTGGGTGTTATGTAAAGAGGAAGCATCATGAGAAATATTAAACCCTCTAGTGCTGCTAAGAAAAGACTTAAGAGGCACTTGTGAAAAGATTGTTAAAAAACACGTATGGAAATGGAATGATGGAGTATGAAAAATTATTGGATTAAACATGGAATACTACTGGAATAAAAATACAATAAAATGGTCGAAATTTAAGACACATTATAATTCTGGCTGTGCATCTTGTTGGGGGACCTAACAAGACTCCTTTTTGTGACGCAGCCTATTTAGCCCTGCCTAAATAGGCTGGTAAATGGATTTGAATAACTTCAGAAGCAGCTAAGGACAGATCATACAGGTCATACTTTGCAAAAGGGGACAAGATCATAGCTCTCTCAGGTTGTGGTAAACCAGGGGACTACAGCGAGACAAGCTTAGTGAATTATGCCAGGATAAGTGATCTGTGTCACAAAAAGAAGTCTCTCCATTCATAATCATCTGTTCTCTTCTTAGCTAAAAACTCCCCCTCTAACCCACAATTGTAGTATCTGAAGTGTTGTATGAAAATAACCTCTCCTTCACCAGCCTGTGTTCTCGCTTCACAGATCGAGCGCTCTGGCTCAATCTACTAGCTGTCGTCTGCCATTGCCATGGCCGCAGGTAGGGCTGAAACGGTCACAAACACAAAGAGATGATGGACGGAGCGCTGAAACCTTTCAGATACTCACCCCCACGGTCCTCCCCTCTCCTGGTGTCTGTTGTGTTCGGTGGGTGGGTGACACAGCCTGGCCCGTGAACACTGCACACAGGCTGGAAATGATGAGGGATACACTTTGCTGCTGGTCTGGCGCCAAGCTGCCTATGCGCAGTCCCGCCCGTTTATTTTAAGCTCTTAGTCGAGTGACCACTGGGCTAAATCAAATGTCGAGGGAGGATGGGGTTGTTTTACAAAACACCCCTCGCCCCGCAACACTACATTACTCTTTTATTATAATCCACAAAATGAATGGGCAGAAAAGCACAGGTGATAATAAAACACATTCAGTCAAAGACATCCTCGTGGGAGTATTACACAAACGCATACAAAACCCTTTCGGGCTAAAGGTTACAGGCAGTTCGTTGTCTGGAATCGCTCCAGCCTCCAGTCTGCATCTTCTCTAGTCCATAACATAGTCCTGGAACTGTTAAGACTGAGTACGATTCTGCTGTATGTTGTATCTCGGGCAGATCGATCATGTCAAGCTTTGGGTCTTTTAGTGATCTCCTCCACCTGTGGGGCCAACAGCACAGCTGACTCCGGGATTGCTTGGGAAGGATGCAGTGATGTGGGCCTTTCTGGGCAGAGAAGGGGTGGATCAGACATTTACTGTTCGTCTAGGTCACGCAGGGTATGCTCCTCTGTTGGATCGGGTGAAGCTCTAGGATTTCCTCAGAATCATTTGTAGTAGGAGATATTTCAAGTGACTGTCTCCGGAACTCTAGAGGCCAATAGCATAGTCCCTTGGATTCTAGTGATATTCCATGGGTGGTGCTCAAACGGGAGCTGAAATATACTTCCTGGATGTCGGTCTCTCACGAGTACCCAGTCTATGACCTAGAGTTGTGGGCCTTGGCATGCCTGCGTTGAGACACCTGGCGGTTTTGTTCCCCTCAAAGAGATTGAGCTTGACTGGGTGGCACTGGGGTCTGCTCCCAAGTTGAGTGGTGCAGGATAATGTCCTCTACTCTTCTTCTGAAACAGAGGATGCTGGATGCTTCCCTGGTGGTGGTATGTGGAGATAGGTGTTAGTCTTTCAAGAATTTGCAGATGACTCGTTCTGCACATTGCTATTGCGCCTGTGCTATGCAGATAGTCTTTGTTGTGGTTCTCATGAACCTTTTAACCTTGTCGTTGGCTTGAGCCCAACGAGGGGTAATTTGGGAGTGCTTTGTTCCTCTGGATGCCAGGTGGTTGGCAAAGTGTTGGCTGTTTAAGGGATGTCTGTTGTCCGGGCTGAGTTCCTGTATGAGACCGTGGGTGGCTATGATCTTTTCCAGCTTCAGAATTGTCTCTTCCTCAGAGGTGACCTTCACAATCTCAACCTCCAAGTACGATGACCACCAAAGGTGCCTGCCATCCAGAAGACTACCGAAATCCACACTAGCACGGTGCCATGGACTATCAGGTGATGGTTCGATGATGAGGGGGGCTGCTTCTGCCTGTGGCTTGGCAGAGGTCACATCGCTGGACTGTATGTTCGACCTTTTCATCCAGCCTGGAAAGTCACACTTTGCTCCTCAATCTACTCTTTGTCTTGAAGACTCCTTGGTGGGACCCGTGGGCAAGGTCCACCATGCACTGGGTCAGACTGGCTAGTACCATGAGTCGGGAATCCACTGAGCAGTCATCCGTCTTCCGAGATGGTGGGCTCGTCTCTCATGTGGTGTAGGGACCTGAGTGTGCTCTGGGCTTCCGCCATCCTTTGGGATAGATCTGTCATGATGGGGGTCCCACCTCACTGACCTGGTGGCGCTATGGCCTGTTGCAGACAGTCGTTGTGTCGTGTAGTTCCTAGGACCCCCCAGGATCTGCGCGTTTTGGATGACCTAAACTGAGGGCTTGGTGTGCAGACAGACTCTGGACAGCCCCACAGGATGAGTCATTCATTTGACCAGCTAGCTCTAGGGTGCTACTACCACCTACTGTATTCTACAGTGGTGTATGTAGTTTCTGGCAACCACTGAACATGACAACCCTGATTCCTCAGGTACCTTGGAAAACAATACGGTATCTTTTGCTCAGTCACTCGTGCTTACTTTTCTCAGAATACAAATAGAATGACGATTGGAATGGTTTCAATAATTATTTATTGGTCAAGCGTCAGTCTAGTACGAAACATATTCGCTGCGACAATCAAAAGATAGGAGCAGACAAATGTGATCGCTTGCACCAATATTGTAAATAGCAGATACATTTCTACCATAGTGCTAACAAGATGAATATAAACCGATTATATAAAACAATAGCATTGGCATACTCCTACGGTGCGTAGCCTACCTAAATGTACCTAGCCTAGATATGTAGGTGAAGCACATGTATGTAAATGTCAGGATAGATCCTAATGGAGCCAAGAATCCCCTGGGAAGTACTAACCCCTCACCTGATGGTTCTGAATGAAGGACCCCGTCTCTGCGTCGAGGATGGCACCCGGCAAGGGATGTCAGGTCTCTGCCTGTCGAAGGATCAGCCTGCAAAGTCTCGTTCCAGCCTGGAAGGAATTCTCCTCTGTTCTGAAGGGGGAGATATACTAAAATGGCCACTCCAGGGTTTCTTCTAGAAACGATATGTTTTGAAAACATTCGCTAATCCTCTGCTAATCATTTTCTTAACAAACGTGATCATGCACAGCTCGCTGTTGGCCATGGATGAAAAAAGTAGTGACCCTTATACAGAATAAATCTGCTGTGCATGGGGACATGTATATGTACGTCAGGTACAGGGATTTAGATAGGGTACAGGGGTGTGGAAAAAATATCTACTTGTCCGTGGGGCAGGTTGATTCATAAATCTACTTGTCCTGTAACAAAATCCATTTGTCCTTTGGTGCCATGTAGTGCGGCGCCAAATTTTGGCAGCATTCTCATTATATAAGAGCTCTGATATAGCCTCTCTGATTATGCCAGGGCTCATACCATAGTAGTGTTTGAATACTTGCAATCCCCTTATGTTGCCAGGTGTCCGCAGATCTACATGCTGGGGCTGAAGGTAGTGGTAAGCAATAGTTCCAGGGTTAGAATGCCCTTTTGAGTCTGTGCTAACCTACTAAATTTCATGTTTTAAGGGGTTTCAACCACTCTTCTCTAATCTTTTCCCATCCTAAGAAATGTTGGAAATTTACTCCTGACATTGGCAGACGTAAACCTTCTTCCAGAGTTGGGGAAAAAAGTGGTTGGAGGGAAAGTAAACTTGCGAACACTCATATTTTCGCATGAGCAAATCTACACATGCACATTTGCTCATGCTAAAATGCAGTTCACAAATATTTTCTAGGAGTCCTACTTCTGTAAGTTCTTGGGAATTCACAAAAGCCGTATAGCTGCACTTAATGCAAGGATATATACCATGGGTGCACTTTTGAGACTTTCTTTAATAATTGGGCGCCTAATTTGGTCTGGCGTTGACCATGACCTTTTGTATTTATTAAAATTCTGTCTCTCTCTCTGTATGGGCTGGCTTCACTGTGAGTGACAGCATTCTGCTCTTTCACAAGGAGCATATCGGCACACAAAGTAGTTTTGTTCAGTGCCAGTAACTACTGTGGCAGTATGTGCTTTTTGAGACCAAAAACAATTTTTGCTTTTGTCATGAACATTTTATTTTGAAAGCGAAGAATCATCAATCTTGCTTTCAAGCATCTGCAAATATTTGCATCAAATCGGAGAGCATTCTGGGAGCATTATATATAGCCTCATACTGCTAAACTTTGAAAACTTGTGTACACATTTTTATATAGGAACCACTGTCAATAGTGCAGTCAGAGCTTACATTTACTTAGAGCGCTCACCCTAATAATAAAGAATTTCAATTAATGCACCATAAATACAAGTTTGAACCGCATTAGCATATGGACAAAAATATTACCTTAACTGCAGACCGTGCCCTTCCCTGATCCATAATGTGGTACTGCAAACTGGCAGCCAAAGGGTTTGTGCTGCAGGGGGTTGGGCCTACTTGTCCCAAGGACAAAATACAAATGAAAACTTGTTGCCCTTGACCCCATCCTGGACATCGGGCTATAGGAATTCCACATCCCTGGGGTACCGAGAGCCTGATGTCGGAAAGACAGAAGTAAGCTACTAGGTGAAAGGTCACCTGTGTAGAACCGTGGTATGTACATGATAGGACTATCCTAAAGGACATGACACTCATTCCTCATCAAAAGGCCAGCTTGGTAATGACAGAGTAAATGCTAAACAAGCATTGGCATAGCCAATAGGTCTCGCCTTTGGGACCTTAAAAGTGTTTAGCCATGCAGCACACTTACAGCTAACAACTGCCCTGCAAGCATCCAACGTGGATCGAGAGATAAGGAGCCCGCTGCAGCCTGCTTGCAAACTCTGGTTCAGGGGACCACTAGATGGCGCCAATTTAAACCCATTTACCAGATTAGCACAGCCCTGGGGGTCTATTTTACAGCACTGGGCGCTGAGAACCCGGCTTGGACTCAGTCACAGCTCTCCTAATGCACCTTAATCTCGTGACATGCTTTTCACCCGGGAGCCACAGGAGTTTGTGACATGCGTGACCCCATCGCTTCTTTCTGGCGCTTGTTGGAGGAAATAAAACGGTACACGTTCGAAATATTACTCTTTATTGAACCACAACTGGTGTAATAAATATTGCAGTTTAATGTCTCGGCCAGCGGTCCTCGAGCCTGCGCCGCCCATGGTCTGGGTTCACGCACAGACGGTCATGAACTGGCCTGCGTGAGCTGCAGCCGAGAACATGTGTTAACTCACTCACACATTCATACAAGGAGCACATCCACCCATTCTGCACATGTCTCGGCGCCGCTCTAGCTGGGAAAAGTTACCCCTGTGAAGCACACTAGAGATCTGGGCAGAAAGGAGGGGTCACCTCGGGCCATCCCCATGCGAGGAGCTCGCTGGCTTCCAAACACATCTGCAGAGGAAAACATGTGAATGTGCAGGGACGCCTAAATGTCAGCCTATATTTAGCAGCAAGCAAAGGGCAGTGTTTGCGCCAAACCCACCAGAACCTTTCAAGAGAGCCCCCCGCAGCCTGGACGGGTTGTGAAGGGACAGAACAAGGGTGTTTCACACAAACGCCGGAAAGCAGGGTGGAATAAACTCGCTAGGCGCAACCTTTGATAAGGACCCAGGCCGGTGCTGGCACACGTTGCAAAACAGATGGAACAGTTCACACCGGAGACGTGTGCACGGACCGAAGGCCGTGTTAATGTGTCGTGTCAACGCCGTGGTGATGCAGCCGGGCAGTGGACATGTGTGCATGCCTGGAAGGGCTGGGACCGGGTGTATGGAAAGAAGTGACCTGACCTCACCTCGTGAGGAACCCGCACCAGCCACGGGCCCCCCTCTGAAAATGGGCTGAATGGTGTGCAGATCTGGGGTAGGGGGGGGGGCGGCGGCGGTAGGGGGGAGCCTACAGAATGCACAGGGCAACAACCAGTCACCCACCAGCCTCGTGGGAGTAAACATTTCCAAACAAGTAACCTGAGACTGGAATGCAGCCTGCCCTCCATCTGGCACACTGCGCGCCGCTGCTGCTAATTAAAAACAGATGGCACACAGCCGCGCTGCTGCTCGCTCCCGAGCTCCCTAGGCCAGGGGAGAGCGAAGGCGGGACATGCACCCGCCTTTGGCCAATTGCGTGCTGTCTTTCTTAGAAAGACGCATGCAAAGGCCAATAGCGGGTGATGAAAAAAAAAAGCACACGAGCGTGTGTTCCGAGTTTAAAGCCCTTACTAAAAGCCTCGCAGAGCAGCGCATGCGCGCTGGCTCAGGCGAGACCTAAAAAGGGCATAAAAATAATTTATAATAAAAGCATACTAAAAACACTTTAAAAATGTCCATAAAAGCAAGGTCTATATCGAAAGCATTCTTCCCTAAAAAAGCATTCATAAAAGGTCTTCTATAAATTTGAATATATTGTCATTGTTTTTCTGAGCACCTCGAAAGCCACTATGTTCAGATAGAGCAGAGAAGACAAGCATTTGCAATGCAATAGGTCTCGCATTTACGAGAGTTTGAGCTATTGGCATTGTAAATGACAATGCCTTTCATTTGTGCTGTTTTTAAAACAGATAAATAAAAGGCATTGTCATTTACAATGCCAATAGCTTAAACTCTCGCAAATGCAGGACCTATTACTTTGCAAATGCGTTCGTCGACAGTGCTATAAAAAAAATTAAAAAGCGTTAGGAGAGAGCTTGTCCTTCTTGCAACAGCAGGATCTCGACAAAATTTGTGGTTTTACCTATTAGTTTAGCGCCGGGACACTCCTAGGAGTAGCTGCGCACTGTATAAATCCTATTTCATTCATTCATTTGAAAGCTGGTTTGAAAGATAGTGCAAGCAGGCAAGGGTAGCCAATAGAGTTCCATCAGGGTGGGAAAAAAATAGCTTTGTTTTCCTTTGTTTTGCGTGCTATTGCAAAATATTTGTTTATAAATCTTTCATAGACAATGCATGCAGCTCCCCTACTCAAGTTTAAAACATTATTATAACATGGATTAAAGTAGTTCAAAAAGTGCTGAGTTAATTTGCCATCTACTTAAAACTTCTCAATTGAGCAGTTAACGGTTCAGAAACAAGACAAACATCATAAGCAAAAGTTTAAATTTATTGCACCCTAATTTAGCAATTTCAGAAAAAGTGGCAAATCAACTGTTAACTTTACAAACAAGACTTTGGAAAGTCTTTCAAGAACGCGAACGGCAATTGAGAATCTAAGAGGTCTGGAACAAGAAGCTTGACAAAACGATACCATAGTTAAACAAGCAAAGGCAAATCCAACACACTGTGTGAAGAACTCTGCAGACAGTTGCCCAGGGAGAGCTGTCTTCAGTGGGAGAGGGACAGAGAAGTGCATCTAGCAGGGATGCTAGCCTCCAGTGTGAAACTCCTGAAGCTGCTTCTACTGTTGACAGATCTGCGCTCACTCCAAGTGTTCGTTAAGAAGTACTTTTACACACATCACCAAAGAAATGGTGTAAAGACAATGACACAGTGTAATCATCTGCCAAATGCTGTGGCCCCTTATTGATCGCACAATAGCTTGCAACAGACAGCTGAAGCTGTTTGAAGCCAGACACACACCTCAGGAGTATGCTTAGAGCAATTCGATCTTGGAAGCGGTGCTTGTAGAGGGAAGCTGGCCTCCTGGCCTGTGCCAACCTGGCCACCTCTTTGAACTGGAAACAATGCATGCTTATTAGAAAGAAGGTCCAGCTAACCTCTGCCAAGGAAAACATTGGTTTTCACAGAACAGTTCGTTTTGATGGATTACCCTCAAGACCCCTTTTGAGCACCATTCAAATGGGTGCACTTTGCCCACAGAGGGTTAAATATTTTCCTGTGAGACAACATCTAATTAAATAGGCTTTGATGGTGTGTGTGATTGAAACGAGAACTCTGAGGCAGGCAGAATTCCACATCTGTACTGTGGTGATTGATGTGTGAATCTGCATTTATTTGATAACATACTTGTTCAAGGCACAATCTCCAATAAATACAAGCATTTGCAATGCAATAGGTCTCACATTTGCGAGAGTTTAAGCTTTTGGCATTGTAAATGACAATGCCTTTTATTTATGTTTAAAAAACCAGCACGTAAATAAAAGGCATTGTCATTTACAATGCCAACAGCTCCAACTCTCGCAAATGCGAGACCTATTGCATTGCAAATGCTTGTTCTTTATGTTTGGAAGACTAAGCCTATTACAAAACAGTTACCCCTGGTACAGCTCTAATAAAACTAGAATGCTGCCGAAGCTTCTCCTGCTGCCGCCGGGATACAGACGGCCCATAAAAAACGGGTCCCTTCAGCCCTCTGTTCTTTGAAAGTGCGACCAGTAAGGGACTGTAGCTGCCTCTTCGTAAACACAAAGAGGAAAGGAAGGCGAAGGTGGGGCTGTGGGAGCCCGATCTGACACTGGACTCGAGCTGGGCTGCTGCTGCAGAGTCAAGCAAGGAGGCCCCACACCCGCCGCAGCTAAGGCAGAATGACATCTGCTTTAGGGAAAGTAAAGAAATAGAAAAAATACAATTTCTTTTTCCATTTCTTTGCTGCTGAAGCAATCGCAGCAACCGCGTTTTAGCTTTAAATGTTTAAAGCTAAAGCGCGTCTGGCAGCATTGTAACAGAAAGTAAATAAATTTAAAAAAAACATGCAGCCGTGTTCGGGATCGCAAGGGAACAAAAGTATAGTGCAGCGCCATTATTAGTGCTAAAGGCTGCCGCACTAGTTAAATAATAAAATAAACCATTGTGGGAGAGCGTGCCCTGCCTACAAAAGCAGGCAGGAGAAAGCCCTTCAAGAAAATAGTGCCTGGAGGATGTAATTGAAGCATACTGTGTAACAACCAAGTAAAAGGTCCAGTCCTTATGGGCGTTAAGAAATGGAGACAAGGCGGTACCAAGGCGGGACTAACAAGCCTCATAATCAATCAAAAGCCAGCATTTTCGAAGGACAATGACCAATATGGGCGGAGAGTGGACAAGGCTTCCACAGCATACCCTACTACAGCATGCCAAGCAGAGTGAGCGGCGCATGCGCGCTGCCGCTAGGGTCGACCTAAAAAACAAAGTCAGTTCGACCTTCAATTTGGTACATGTTTAAAAATTGTCCAAACCGTTCCCAACACAGGAGAGGCCAGATTGTTTAAGAATCCTGCGCTGAAGACTCAACATCACTGAACATGTCATCCACAGGAGGCAGTCCTTCTAGCACCTCCAGTATGATATCAAGTGAGCAGAGGTGGTCATCCCTGGTTCCCACGGCAGCCTTAGGGGAAGAATTAGATGCCTGGGTGCCTGCACATCCGTAGCAGAGCCGATCTCCATTCCAACAGGAGCTGAAGCATCCCGTGGAGGCTCTAGAAACGCCATCATCAACATGGGAATACGCTGTGGACAACTGTGCACATGGTCCCGTAAAGGCGCCAGGAGCATGTCTATGTCCGGCGGCACAACCAATGGAAGTGTCAGACAGAGGTCCAACACGTGTCCGAATCCGCAAAAGAGGCAGCATAATACTGGCAGAATGCAGTCAAGCCAGGCCGGTCTGAAAGACCGGAACCAATGCTCACTCAGCATTCGAAGCTGAGGTATACCCAGGAAGAACACCAATCGCTCATGACAACGTCGCTCCAGTAGTGTTCTCTCCATGTCTTGAGTGATGTTGACATCCATTGTGAAGCAGTAGAATTAAAATCAAGATGCCCGCCACTGAAAGCAGGACCAAAGGAAGCCCTCCAAAAACGCTTCCAAGTACCGAGTGTATGAATGATGGAAACACTCCGAAAATGGTTTAAAAGGTGGTTCGCATACCTGAGCCAATACTCTTAAATAAGTGTACTATCCCCCGCGTATCAGACATGTTAAAGATACGATGGACCATGTCTCCGAAATGGAGCGGGAAGTTCGTACGGACCGGAGCCTGTATCTCTGCTGAGGACCCTGCAACTTGGAGATCAAAGATCTCTCGGGCTGAAGTTAAGGCCACATTTTGCTGAAACAGCATGTCTTTCAGTCTGCTCAGAGAATCAAACCCTATGTTGGAAACATTCAGTGAAGGCCACAGTGGTGCCTCCCTAACTGTGCGAGCTGGGGGAAACAATACTTGCTTACAACAAATAACCCTGGAGTTGACGGTCACTAGATAAGCAATGCCGGGCGTCATACCACGGCAGCCTTGGTCATTCAGCATCAACTAACTCCCATTAGAAAGTAACTCAAAAGCTGGATAAATTACAGCAGCTGGGGAACCCTTCAGGTAGCAGGACAAGTTCGCTATTGACGCATTACACGCTCCGTGCAGCGACACTTCTTTACACACTAAAGACCCACTTAAGGCCTTTTCGCAGTTCGAACCACTCAAAGAAACTTCCTTGTCCTTATTCCTGCAACTATATGTGTATGGCAACTCCCAGGTTTCTTCTATGTACCCTTCGCCGAACGCTTCATACCTGCCTACTGGGTAATATTTTAGACAGTACTGGAATTGGAATGTTGTGATTGGCAGTGTGATATAGCCATGGATTAACCATTCCGTAGACGGTGATTCTGCTACAGTAAAAGGTAACTTCTCTAGTTTTTCAATGAGCAGCATGGTGTACTTCGCATCTGTGTGCCATGGTCAATTGTCTGTCTGAGAGATTGTAAGACGAAAACAGACCTTTGTCTTTAATGTATCGCCATGGAATGTGGCCAGAACGCAATGATTGAAGCATCCAGCTTAAAAGCATAATAGTGCACAGCTGAGATTGCCCATGTTGTAGAATAGACAAATCGTGTTCCATTATATCGATAGCAGAGGACACAATGTTGCCCAGTGAATAAATACAAGACGAGAGTGTGGTCATGCAGTTGTCTACCACAGCTAAGGCCTTTCTAGGTTAATTCTATCAATTTCACGAAGTCTCTCAGCAGCTTCCTGTTCGGAGATCTTCCAAACCTCATTCTAGATGGCATACAAGAAGCATTTCCTACGTGGTTTCTTGGGACCTAACAAGAAATCCCTAAGATCCATGTTGTCTGACAGAAGGGTCAAGTGTTGTTTCACTTGTGATAGTGTCGAGGTCTTTAGCCAATCTAGGCACAACTTCCCGACACTATAGGGAGTCACTACCCCTGGGTCGTCGGGGTGTACATAGCGTGGGTCAGGCCTATGGATACTAAACCCTTCGGTGGTACCCTTGAATCTTGAATTACACATGTTCGTGTCTACAGGCCAAACCAACCAACCCTTCCAATCGGGAGATGATGAATTGTATGTACCATGTGTCCCTTCACTTGTTAGTGTGTTATTTTAGATACCCTTAATAGGTGTGGGTGAAGGGATGCTCGGTGTCTTCTGGTCTTTGATTTTTGCAAACCCGTAACAGGTAGTCTGTTGCACTGTTCTGTTCAGATAAATCATCTGTATTGGTATGAGGTAACTTCTGAATAAAGCCTCCGTTACCTGAACCTGCCACTTTCTTGTCCCCAGATGGATTTGGTGTCTATGGTGTCTCTCCAGTAGTCGAAACCCTGTATAGACAGTTGGGAGATAATAGGTGCTGAATATATCAGCTTAGTATTAGTGAGCATAATTTTCTTCGTTGTTGCATTAGTCTGTGCAAGTTTGTAGCAAAACGATTCTGGGTCTGATGTATTGAATCCTTAAAATTATGCACATTTTTGTGCGAATGTGGCAGAACTACC
The DNA here is from genome assembly GCA_963921515.1 of Calotriton arnoldi. Lineage (NCBI taxonomy): Eukaryota > Metazoa > Chordata > Amphibia > Caudata > Salamandridae > Calotriton > Calotriton arnoldi. The sequence goes on along the minus strand of CAWUFW010001069.1, from coordinate 2,307,642 downwards.
CTTTGGTGGTGTCGGGCAATATTCCAATTGATGGTAAATGTTAGCAGTGCGTGGTACACTTGCTCTATGCAAAAAATGATGACCATAATGCTGGTAACAAAACATGGTATCGTAATCAGTTGTATCTTCATACAATTCCCTGTAAGGAAATGCAGCAGACTGTTGTAAATCTGAAAGCGTAGTATTTACAGTTTCAATGTCCCAATCATCAGAGAGTGTACTGGGGATAATGAAATCATTTAAAGAAATTTTAAACAAATGTGGAATTTTCAATTGTTCAGTAGGACCAAATACATCATATGAAACTGTATCCCAAACTATACCATCAGGTACTGGAATTGCTGTAATGTTCACCAGGCACAAGTCTTTGTTCACGGTGTGATGACGTATTTGGTTTCAGGACCAAGTTCACAGATTGTACTGTAGAGCGTTCTGGGATATAATGTCCGTTCACAAGCAGAAAAAAGACAGTGACTGTCCCGATACAAATTAACAGGTATACTACCCCTATTGCAAACCAAATATGCAACCAAGGGGACACTAAGTAAGTCTCTTTCTTTGAAATGGGTGGCGTTTGATCAGGTTCATTTGGATCGGATGAGAAATCATCGAAGTTGATAAAGTAGCCAGACGCAGTTCGTTCTATCTTTGGTAGCTCTGCGGGTTTTGTAGAACTGGCAGATGTGTCGTTTGAAGACACATTAATGTAGACATCATTGTTGGGCCGAATTGCAACTTGCATTTTTGTTTGTTCTTGATGTTTTTCAATTTCAACTGGAATGATTTGCGCTCCATTATTTGGTACTCCTTCACTTTGTGTAGTGGAGTCTTGAAAAGTTATTAGTCTTTCCATCTGAACTTCCTGTATAGTAGAAAGAGGAGATCTGCGGCTACTCAGGACCCCACGTGGCCTACTGTTGAGAATCGGCCACATTATGTGGTTTGATCAGATCAATGGAGACAAATCTTTTTTCTTTTTTTGCCGGCAAGAAGCGGAAGAAGTACTGTTCTTGTTCCCACTACCGCCAGGACAAGTACAGGTGATATGTAGGATGGCCCAAACTCTCTTCTGTCCACGATCTTTTCCCTGACCAGGTCCCCAATGTGTGGGACCCAGGCAGGTCTTCCCGTAACTGGTTTCACTTCCCCAGTGGCGGTACGTTTGACTTGCACATTGCTTTGTAACGCCTGGAATTCATTGAGTTCCTGTAAAACAGCCAAACGGTCATTCAGTTCAAATGGTTTTGCATCCGCCACTGTGCTGGCACAAGCGAGATCAGGTACCCACATTCTTGTCCCAAACAGGATTTCATAAGGGGTACCGCCTCCCAAGGATTTTCTTGGCATATTATTGAGTGCCCTCTGGACCCCGTATAGGTGATTGACCCAACTACCACCCGCACCTAATACTCTAGCTGTTAAGAATTGCTTTAGGTCCCGGTTTTCCCTCTCCACCACCGAATTTCCCTCGGGATGGTAGGGGGAGGAGTACCGCAAGGCCATGCCCATACTTTCCATGGCTTCCTTGTAAGCCCTATAGCTAAACGAATGGCCACAGTCGGAATGTAACGTGCCAATTGCGTATGCCCGATGAAGACTCGCAAATCCTTTATAACAGTTTGAGCGTCAGCCGAGCGCTGGGGCCAAACCCATAGGAATCTGGAGCATGAATCCACTGCCACCAAGATGTACTTGTAAGCCCCGTCTAAATTTAAGGGGCCGCAGTGGTCCACATAGACACATGCGAGAGGTCTGTCTGAAATCAGTAGTGGTGTTTGTGGTGGCCTATGAACGGTGGATCCCTTCATTTTCTGGCAAATATCGCACTTCAGGACATAGTCCTTTGTTTGTTTTGTCAGCCCGACCACCAGTAACGCTGCTTCAATAATGAAATTGTTGCAGTGACTCCTGCGTGTGCTGAGCCCAGACCCTCGTGTGCAGCTAGTATTAAACCTAATCTGCAATCTTTGTTTGGTATTACTCTACCCCCACTCCTGGAATTTGAGCATAAGGTGTGTTATGCGCATCTAACTTGTAGGAGTACTTGAGTGGAAGGCCTTTTAGCAGGACGGCAGAGCCGTTCTTTGTGACATTGATAGCTACTAGTATATCTCCGTCTTTTCACGTGTGTGAACGAGTGATTGCAGCAACTGCAGCAGTTCGCACTGTCGCCTTGGTGGCTTCATCAGCCAGTGAATTCCCTTCAACCTGTACGCCAACACGCTGATGACTCGAGGGATATATAACTTGAGCCCGTGGCAGGCATGCTTCCAGCTTTGCCACTTGTTCCCATAACAATTTATGTTTTATCGTGCAACCCTTGGAGTCTCTGAACCCATTCTGGCCCCAGTAGTGAAGATATTCATTGTAAGATTGCATACAGTAAAATGAATCGCACACAATCAGTGTGAGGAATTCCCGATCTGTGTACTGTAGTGCTAGTATCAGGGCTTTTAGTTCGGCCAGTTGCGCTGTACTATCTCCTAGAGATTGTGTAGTCGTATTGTTGGGATGGAACTTACCATCCCGCATGCAGCTTTTCACTATAGCACACGCAGCGCTATATTGCTGTTTACTTCCTATGGCGGGCTGAGCAGATCCGTCCGTGTAAATGATGTATTCATACTGATATAGAGGCAAGATTTCATTGGGGAGGAGGGTATTCTTGTTCGTACTGCAGGAATGCTTGAGTTCTCAGTGTAGGATCGTACCTGTATTCTACATCTGTTGCAATGAGAGAATTAGCCCATTGTATTCAACGTGGATGCAATGCATTCGCATTTTGGATGCTGGCTTTGGTTACCGCTTCTAAAGTCGGTATAGGGGTTACAACGATGATGCGTTTCCCCTGTGCTAGTGCTCTTTCTCGCCCTACAGCAGTATGTACTGCCGTCAGTATTTTTTCTGTAGCTGCAAATTGATTTTCAGCGTTTGTGTACAAATGAGATTTGTATGTGATGTAAGAATACCCTGATAACCCGGGGACAACCCGTATTACCAGGTTGAAGACGTTTACTCGTGTCTGCAAGTGTTTTGAAGCTATCATGTCAGCTTGAACTGAACGTAGAGTGTCTGTATCTTTTTTAGTCCACTTGTTTGCTGTGAAATCGGGTCTGATTAGGTCGTAGAAAGGTTTTACTCTTTCTGCGTAGTCTTGAATGTATGTTCTGCCGAAATTTAGACATCCTAAAATGGATTGTAAACCCTTCAGAGTCTTTGGAGGCTGGATTAGTGCACACTTTTCTAAAAAGTTAGCGGCCAGGCTCTTGCCTTCACTTGACAGCTCATATCCCAAAAATAGGAGGCTGGGGTGAGCAATTTTTGATTTTTTTAAGTTAAATTTGTAGCCCAAATTGGCAAGACCACCAATTATGTCGTTCACCCTCCACAAGTGTTCAAGTAATTCATCGTCCATCAGATAAATATCATCTATGTAGGACACTGCCTCCTCATTGCAGGTTTGTAATAACTCTGACACTCTTGCCGAGAATAACCTGGGGCTGTTCTTATAGCCTTGGGGCAGGCGACAAAACTGACCCTGAGTGCCGAGGGCAGAAAATCCGGTCAAATATATGCTTTCAGGAGCTATATTTTGGCAGAAGAATCCATTTGAGATATCTAGTGTTGTTTTGTATTTCTTCCGCACAATTTTATTCATTAATGCGGCACTATGTGTGTTCTGAACTGCAAATGTTTTTGTACATGTGTTCAAATGTCTGTATTCTAAAACCAAACGATATGTGTTGTCAGGTTTCATGACGGGAAAAGGGTTGTTCCTTGGCGAGGTGTAATTTCCAATCACACTTTGGTATTCTAGTTGGTCTAGGATTTCTTTGACCTGTTTCTTCGCCTCATTTTTAATAGGGTACTGTCTCTGTGGAGTTGTAGTAGTTTTTAAAGGGATTTCGTGGGGTTGGACTCCACGTCCCACCCTACATGGTTGCGGTATAATGCCGGAGCTAGCGCTTGCGTCAACTCCCACGCATATGAGTGTTTTAAGAAAACAGGAACGAGGTCGGAAAAAGCAGGCAAAATGATGCTTATAAATTCAGGCAGCCAATCTTTTTCTGCTAACAGGATAGCATATCCAAATGTCAAGTTTTCCCAAAAGAGACCTTTAATTTTTCTTGAGATGTCCCCTGCTATTTGGAGATTAATTTAGTGTAGACTTTGTGGTAACACTCACTCTTGTATCCGGTGTTTCCACCATGATGTATTCATTCAATACTGCTGTCACCAGAAATTCCTTTAGGTTCTGGCGAGCTATTGTTACTTCTGCCGTGCTGTCTAGCATCGTTGGAGCCCATTCCCCGTTCAGAAGGTGAGTCCTCAGTAACCTGGGCATTTCTAATTTTTAAACCGGCTACTTTCTTCTTTTTGAATTGAGTCTTTGCTTTATGTTGCTCTTCCTGTTTAATAATGAAATCTGAAGTGCGATGTGTTTCCCTTTTTCCCTTTGGTCGATCTTCTGTTTTTTGTTCTGACTGTCCTTGCCTCTCCGAGCTTTTTGATGAACCCTGAAAGGATCGAAAGGAACGTGTATCAGTATCCTAATACCTGTCAGATTTTCTAATGTTTTCACGATTCCTAAGGTTGTACCTCTTTTCGGAGGAATCCCGTTGGGGAGACCCACCCCTTGAGCGTGATGTGTTTCCTTTATTATTATTATTTTTGGATTGATTATTATCCCGTTTCTTTTTAGAAGTGGGTGCTTGCTTTGAGTTATCCTTGTCAGAATTACTCACCACTTGTGGTTTCCCTGGTTTTGCTCCCAAACTATCTCTACCTAGTGAAGCATAGGTTTCTTTGATAATTTTTGGTAAGGCAAGCTCCTGATTTGCAGGAGCTGTTTCCCTTAGGCGTTGGCGTATAGCCACCGCTGCTGCTTCCCCCTTAATGTTGCTCAACATAATGGCTAAGACTTGGTCAAAGTTATCCATCAGTTTCATCCCAAAGTCCAGGGCAGGTCCTGCCCCGGACTCATTCTGTAACTGTTTCAATACTTCAGGAATAACTGATATGGTCGGGGTACCGTGTATTTTAATGTAGATTGCAGCAAAAATTGTTCCCCTTGTGGTACAATCCTCAAGTGAGGGAACCATTCACACTGGCAAGCAAATTGTTAACATTCTGTGTTTTTCCTGTGTACCCGTATGGGGAAATAGTGCTTCCAACTGTGCTATTTTTTGAGCAATCCAGAATGGTACTTTATCCCTCTTTGATGGAAACTCACCCATTATTGCTTTTAGTGTTTGTGGACTAATGTTTGGTGTGTGTTGAGTCTGAACTGTACCATGTGGAGCAGATCTCGCAGGTTGTACTGTGAGTGTTCGAATGACGAACTGGACAATATGTCTGTATAGCCTGACTACTTCTTTATAGAGTGCACGCACTTCCCCTACTGGGAGTGTGTCTATCTCAGGATGTGGAGTGTAAGTCGCTAAGACCGGCCATGTCGCTCCTCCTATGCTGAGCGGACCGAGTCTTACGACCGAAGTTCTGTGTTTGAGGGCGCCTTTAAACCAGTTTTTATGTTGCTGGGAAGTTAACGGGACTTCAATGTCCTCGTATGGGATGTATTCTTCTGGTGGATCCACTTCAATGTATTCGTGGAATAAATGTGTCTGTGGATCTGCAGGTGGAAATTTCACCCAGGAATAGAATACCTCTGATCCGAACACCTCGTGTGCCTCAATCACGAAAGTAACATGGCCACCTGTTGCAGGTACGCCATGTTCTACCAATCTCGGAGTTACTGCCTGTCTGCAGTTCTCTGTGATATTTAGAGCGTTAGCAAATTCGTCTCCTTCCGCACTTCCACTGCTACTCGCAGGTTCAGTCATTTTGAAAGGAGAAGAAAGTAAAGGTTTTAAGAGGTAGGGTTTAGTACAATATGGGAATCTTTAATCCTTACAAGCTTGTCTAAATCTTCAGCCAGTACACAGGGTGTACCTGCTCAGCTGAGGCAAATTTCCTTCCCACTTCAGATGTCTCTGAATAATGTGAGTAGGGCTGTCTGAGAAAGCATGACTGAACTACACGGATTTAACTGTTAATATAAGAACCAAACCAACATTGGCGGCGCCATGTCGTGTAGTTCCTAGGACCCCCCTAGGACCTGTGCGTTTTGGATGACCTAAACTGATGGCTTGGTGTACAGACAGACTCTGGACACGCCCACATGATGAGTCAGCCGTTAGACCAGCTAGCTCTACGGTGCCACTATCACCCCCCTGTATTCTACAGTGGTATATGTAGTTTCTGGCAACCACTAAACATGACCACCCTGATTCCTCAGGTATCGTGGAAAACAATATGGTATCTTTCGCTCAGTCACTCGTGCTTACTTTTCTCAGAATACACATAGAATGACGATTGGAACGGTTTCAATAGTTATTTATTGGTCAAGCGTCAGTCTAGTATGAAACGTATTCGCTGCGACAATCAAAAGACCAGAGCAGACAAATGTGATCGCTAGCGCCAATATCGTAAATAGCAGATACATTTCTACCATAGTGCTAATAAGATGAATATAAACAGATTATATAAAACAATAGCATTGGCGTACTCCTACGGTACGTAGCCTACCTAAATGTACCTAGCCTAGATATGTAGGTGAAGCATGTGTATGTAAATGTCAGGATGGATTTTAATGGAGCCAAGAATCCCTCGGGGGAAGTACTAACCCCTCACCTGATGGTTCTGAATGAAGAACCCTGTCTCTGTGTCGAGGATGGCAGCCCGCAAGGGATGTCAGGTCTGCCTGTCGAAGGATCAGCTTGCAGTGTCTCGGTCCAGCCTGGAAGGATTTTTCCTCTGTTCTGTAAGGGGGAGTGAGGGTCTTTTATACTAAAATGGTCACTCCAGGGTTTCTTCTAGAATCAATATGTTTTGAAGACATTCGCTAATTCTCTGCAAATCCATTTCTAAACAAACATGATCATGCACAGCTGGCTGTTGGCCATGGATGAAAAAAGTGGTCACCCTTATACAGAATAAATCTGCCATGCCTGGGGACATGTTTATGTATGTCAGGTACAGGGATTAAGATAGGGTACCGAGAGCCTGATGTCGGAGAGACAGAAGTAAGCTACTAGGTGAAAGGTCACCTGTGTAGAACAGTTATGTTGTATTGATGGGACAAAACGTATGTAATTTGGTATGTACGTGATGGGACTATCCTAAAGGACATGACAGTTGGCTTGGGTAGCTTACTGTTCTGCATCCTCCGTTTCTTGCTCATGCTGGGGCGTGGCGGGTGGGCCTGTCTTGAAGGGTGGTCTGCCGGGTTGTGGGCCCCTGGTCGATACTCCACGAGAAGTGATACTCCTGTAGCTGGAATATTCGATCCGCAGTGGGGATTTGGATGCTGACCCCTTGAATAGTGGGATCAACGGTTTGTGGTCAGTACTGACTGTGAACAGGCGTGCGTACAGGTAGATATGGAAATGTCTCCAACCACAACAGATCGCTATAGCTTCCTTTTCGATATGCTTGTATCGCTGCTCGGTGGGGGGTCAGGGCCCGGCTTCCAGCGTGGGTGCGTGAACCAAAATGTCATCGTTGACATTCAGAACTCCTGCGAGGCCAACCAACACTCCTCTGATGATTAAACACCTCAGCGGAGCTGGAGATGCAGAAATTCAGGCGTTTACATCGTTTCAGGTCAAGGTGGGTGGAGAACATGTCACATGCCGGGATTCAGGCGCCAAGAGGATTTGGTGGTAGCCAGACCGTGGGTCCATTTTTGAGAACCACGGAGCCGTAAAGGTGTCTTACGACATCGTCAACAGTTGCTGTTATGTGGTATTCCCTCTTTATTGCTGTGTTCAGGAGCCTCATGTCAACGCATATGGCCACTTCTCCAGGCTGTTTTGGCTTGCGGGCGACTACTATGGGTGACACCCAGGGTGTCAGTCATTCTACGTTTTCAGTGACATCAGCCACCTCCAACTTCAGCAGCTCTGCCTCTACTTGCGGTCGAAGGTGTAAGGCCACACGGCGGTGTCGCAGTGTTACCAGCTGTACTGACTGGCTGAGGTGGAGATGGACTTCTCGGCCTTTGAGGGATCCAAAGCCCTGGAAGAGATGTTCATACTCGTCCAACAGGGAATCGAGAGCACTGACGTAGACTCCAAATGCGAACTGGACTAGCTGTAGGTGCTTTGCTGTCTGGCAACTGAATAGCATGTTGGCCCCTCCTCTAGTGACGTAGATCTTGGATTTGGTAGCTTGCCTTTGGTGGCTGATGGTGGTGTTGAACACACCTGCCAGAGGGAGGCATGGGGAGGTGCCATAGAAACCACCTAGTGGTGGTGGAGCGTAATGTTGTTGGGGAGACTATTCTTTTATGCAGCAGCAGGGGCAAGATGTTGATTGATGCCCCTGTGTCTGAGGGCTACCAGTGGTTGTCCATCAACTGTGACTTGACACTGGGGAGGTGCAACTGATTCAGCCTTGGGCCGGCTCTACGATGTGTATGGCATGAACTGTTCCCTCCAATACAACCTCGTCCATGTTGTCGTTGTGCACCAACACCAATTCGGTGTCCACCTGGTTGTCTGCCTTCTTCTTGGGCCCTTGCTCCTGGTGTTGAGCGACAGACCTTTGCATAATGGTTCATTTTGCCACACGTGGAGCACTTTCTTCCTTTTGCTGGGCATTCTCCAAAGTGTGGTGTAAGTCCTCCGCACCATTTACAGGGTCTTGCAGCTTGTGGCATCGTGGGGTGTTCTCTTTTGTTGTGAGGCAATATGGCGGCTCCCACTTGATTGACTGGCTCAGTCTTGCACAGCGCGCTGTAGTGCTGCTTCCATGTGGGTGGCCCGGGATTTCGACAGTTCGTTCAACCTGCCCATCGTGAGAATTTCTGCCATCGTTATGCCGGGCACCTGCAGGATGTGCTCACGAAGCTTTGTCCACGAGCAGTCCCAGATGAATTGAGTTTGAATTTCGTCTTGCTCGAGGAGCATGCAAGTGCTTGCTAGCTCGCAGAGCCTGGCCTAGAATTAGTCCACAGGTTCATCTGGCGTCGGTTGAGCTTGCCGGAGTAAGAACCGCTCCTAATTCGGATTGGCCAGAGGTTCAAAATGAGCAGTCAGTACTTCTTTGAGGGTGGCATAGGTGTAGGAAGGGCCAACTCGCCTACTGTCTATGACAGCTTGTGGATGGTGGTGCCACCCAGAGGGAGGAGCATTGGTCACCCCCTCTCAGCATTTAGTCCCACTGCGTCAAAGTATGTTTCCAGGCAGTCTATCTAGGCCGTCCACTTAGCGGTCTGCGAGGATGACTCTCTTGAAACAACAAAAGGTTCATGGGTGGATCCAAACGCCATGCATGCGGTCACTTCATGTGTGTAGAGTTGGCGGTGGGGCGGCGTGCTGTGATGTCGCTTGTGGCAGAGCTAGAGACAAATGGGCTATGGTGCGGCTACTTACCAGCTCTCTGCTGTCTTCCCAGGTGCATAGGGTGGTGGGAGATGTTGGGGTGGCCCTTCATGTCACCCTTCAACAAAGGAGTCCCTGGCCAGACAGTGAGGGGCTTAATGTATTTGCAGGCAGTTCTTGTCAGGAGATCTCTGGGGCACTATTTGTCCAGGGTGGCCATGGGGCGCAGTGGCAATATGCCACACAATCAAGGACCTGCTTCCGTACAGCGCACGTGCCACGCTTCAGAACTTATACCTCATCTGGCTGCTGGCCTTGCTTCGTGGGGTGCACGTGGAAGTGTTCTGGCCTCTCCCTTGGAAGCCGCATTGACGGCTTTTTTTTTGTCGGTGTGGGGTGAGGCACAGAGCTTCAGGCCCAAAAGTTCCAAAAATTGTGCTCACTGAGCACTTATAGTAGACTGTTAGCAGGCAGAGCGGGCGGCAGGCCACAGAATGAGGAGTCACCATCCGTGTTGACTTACTGAGGTCGGGTGTGGTCTGCAGGGTGTTGCCATGCTGGGAGGCTTCAGGGTCTCACCCTGCTGCTGGGGAAGCCAGCAAGCGCGGGGCCTGATGTAGCAGGGCATCGTTGCGAGGGCGGCTGACAACCGTCCTCGCCGCCAGTTGTGTTCTGGGGAGAGGGTGACTCAGCCTGGCCCCTGAACACTGCGCGCAAGCAGCGTGTTGTTGGAAATGATGAGGGCTACACTCTGCTGCTGGTGTGGCTTGGGACTGTCTATGCGCAGTACCGCCTGTTTATTTTAAGCCCTTAGTCAGGTGGTTGCTGGGCTAAATCAAATGGGTGAGTCCAGGTGTGTGTTACAAAACACCCATTGAACCGCAACACTAGTGTCAAGCTTACCCCTCCTGCGGTTCCTCCCATGCTGCCCCATGGTGCAGAGTTGTGCACCCTTCTCCCTCTTTGCTGGAGCGGGCTCATCAACACCACATTCGACATGCATCGGTTAGACAACATCTTCACTAGGTCGCACTTGCGAGCTCATTCCCACCTTGTCAGCACCTGTGTCTGCCCCAAGCCTTCAGTTTGCTTTTACTTTTAGGAGATGAGCAGGCCATAATTGTGACCGCAACCCAACTCGCCGCCTCCCAAAGCCATCCCAGGCCTGTGAAAGGACACACGGCCTAATCAGATGGTCCCTGACTGCATCACATAAGACACACAAGGATTCTGTGACGGCCATAGACTTGTCAGATATTATCACAACCGTAAACAATAATCGGCCCAGCCAAAATTGCCCACCTAATCCTAACCTGAAGTAACAACTAGAAAAAACACTGCCTACCCTGAGTGTTGGGAGCATATCACTCCTGAAAGTGTGCCCAGAACCCTGCCAAGTATGTCTGTCATCTAAACTCCATCCCTTAACTCAACTACCCAATCCTACTGACCCCTGGTCTGGCGCACACCATCAGCCCTAAGCAGCCGGGGGCAGACACTCTATGAGCTGCCACCCCTGAAATTCCCATTGCCAGACAAGTCCCAGTACCCTTTGCCCTCCCCCCCCCCCCAAATAAAAACCAAAAGTAAGTATAATCTGAAAGTGTCATACATGATAAAAGGTCTCTTTGCATCTATGCAATGTAATGGTCACCCACTTTGTAATTTATGTTGAAATGTATTGAGCTGCACAACTGTTTCAAGGGTCGTGGCATGTTACATACGAATGGGGCAATAATACTTTAACAAGTCACCTCTGAAATTTGTCTTTGTGATTTGATATATTTGCCACTCTAATGTTAAGTTTGCGAAACTGCGAGACTATATGTGGTGTGACTGGGACACTTGTCTTTAACATGGACCCTGAATGAACAAACGTAGCAAGCATTGGAAGCGTCATTAATCTCGGCTTTTTATGTTGGCTACGTTTATTCTCGGTGAAAATGCAGCACAGCTGATTTTTTTAATTTTTTTTATTCTACAATATATATGAAGATGCACTGTTTATAATATGCTATTACTATATGCACAATACAAGGGTCCATGCAGTGATATTGAATCACAAGCACTAATCAATGCGTGCATGGCCCCCTCTGTTTTCTTCTGCCAGCTGAATCTAGAATGGCATCTGAGACAATAAGTATTGTTTACTGAAGGCAATTATGTTGCACTGTGGTAATAATGAGAAATTTGACTGTTGCACAGTAGTGATAAATTAGTAGGTTTTGGTATATTTTATTTCCATAGTACAAGCATCGCCAAAAAGCAGCGTAGGTAGCAGTGTACATGGTCATGGTCAAGCTTAAAGTCCGAGATTAATAGGAGAGAAGCTAGGTTGTGGATGGTTAATGCATTGTGAAGTAGTGTTTTTTAAAGTGGTGAGACTTTAATTCTTTCCTAAATTGGAGCAGTGTTGGGTTGGTTCTGATAAGTGCAGGAATGTTGTTCGTGCTCCTAGGTGCATAGATGAAAAAGGCATTTTATCCTGTGTTTTTTAGGTCTCACCTGAGACCGCGCACATTTTGTTAGGTTACAGGAAGCTTAGAGCCCACCCATTGCTTACCATTGGCTGGTTTCATCGTTACTTTCATGTACTTGCTTCTTTTTTGTCAGTAGGTTCTGGCTGCACTTCCTCTTTGTGTGTTTCTCCCTTACCGGAGTATGGTCCAAGTTCTGCTTCCTGGCCGCGCCCCCTTTCCTTCCACTGCTCACACATTTTTGGGACTACTTTTTCTTAATTTTTTTTGGGTCAAGCCTTTGAGAGCATGCCCTAGCGCATGCGTCTCGCTTGCGAGACACTCTTGTATACAGAAAAAGGCTTGAAGCTCACTCGTTGCTTACCATTTGTTGTCTTGCGTGACACTCTTCTTTTCAGCCTTGTCATTCGTCAAGGCAGGCCTAACATCATTCCCGCTCCTGTTGCAGGAATTCTGCTCAGGAACAGAGCTATGCTTGGGACCATAGAACATCGGCATGTAGGGACTGAGTCATCATACCACCTCAGTATATATGAGTCAGAGTCCAACTTGCTATATTGTCTCACTTGCCCTCCTAACCTTTCCAGAGAAACAAGTGAATTGGCACCATAGAACACAGCACTCTCGACCCTCAGGAATCACGGTAACAGGCACACCCCTTGCCCACAATAAGATAAACAAGAGACATGAAGGAAGTTTATAATATCGTGCTCTAAGATGCAAGTATTTGCGCCACAATTAGAAACCAAATGCATACCAAAAATATCATTAGCATGGCCAACAAACTATATACCATTAAAAAGCCCTGTCATGTTATAAGATAGATTAGACTAACCCCCCCCCTTACCCTTATGTATCAAAGATCTCTGGGATTAGTGGCAGACCCGTACCTAAGCATATATGGATGGATGTTCTACATCTCAGCTGAAGTGGTAATCTTGCTTGAGGACATTTGCTCAGTATGTGTTTTTAGAACTCCTGTCCTCAGTTATGACAAGATGTTTTCTCACAAACAGCAGCTGCAGTCTCGTGTTATGTCTAGGTGCTAGTGCCTGACGAGCGAATAACAAGGGGCATTGTTGTTTGACTTTGTCCATGGTGTTCAGACTAAATCCAAGGAAAAGAACAGAACACAAAATCATATGTAGGTTCTGTGTGAAAATACAATTGGGCACAAAGGGAGCGTGTTTATGTAGTAACGTGTGCAAAAGAAATGCGGCCTACAACATGCACAATTAGGCTAACATAGGGAAAACGACAATAGGCCATTCAGGAAACACACAACACCCTTCCTTTGGTCACGATAATAGCACGAGAAAATATGTAAATGATATAAAGGTAATTATAAGGTAAACAAACTCAAAGCACAGCTTGAAAATAGGATATACTGAAAATTAATAAAGGAATTGTCCATTGGGAAAACTAATCAAATCATGGTGTTTTGGAGGAATCTATTGTGTCACTCGCCAATTCAAAGGCTAAGGACTCCATAAAGGAGTCCGACTCCGCCGATGAAGATTGGTCAACAGCTCAAGCCACGAGCTCCACAGAACATACATGAGCCTCTGTGTCCGCTGATGCCGAGATAGTCACTGACCAACCTGCATCTGTGCCAGCAGAACCTGTATCCTGTGAAACATGTGCTGATGCACATGTTTCCTCGAAGGTGAGTGGTTAAACTTTACATTGTGGAGAAGTCACAAACCTAAAGGACAGTACCGAAAATGGGTCGCTAAGAGACTCATTAGCAGTCCAATGCCCAAGGCAGCAGGCATCTGCGAAGCCATGCAAATATCCAGTGCCCATTCAAAGGGGCACCAGAGACAGTAGAACACGAGCTGCATGCAGGCAAACCAGGCAGGCTTGAAAATTAAGGACCAATCAAGATCCAGCTCCTGCAGCAGAATTATTACAAAGATCTGAAGCATACGCTCTCAGTAGTGTTGGAGCGGTTTAAGTTTCAGAGAGCCTGCAAAAGGAATATCCATTGTGGAAAAGTAGAAACAGGATGAGAATGCCGCAAATGAGGAATAACAGCAATGGGAATCCTCCGCATACACTGAAAAAATGGAGTGAATAAAAGCCGGTATTATTCCACAGATAGTTTGGAACGAACTAACGAGGCCGGAGCCGACAACCTTAAAGTTGGCGAGGCTGGCCATACTAGAGGCATTAAAAATTTGATGCACTAATTCACCGAAATGCAGGGGAAGGTTTGTATTTAACAATGACTGTATTTCACTAGAAGTTCTAGCGACGTGCAATTCAAAGGTTTGGCGAGCAGATGTGAGAGCTACTTCTTGTTGGAACAATAACGCTTTCAGTCTGCTTAGCTTGTTGAAGTCTGCCTTCAAATTAGTAATGTAAGGCCACAACGAGCTATGTACTATCCCATGCGGAGGGGGAAGCAAGACATTGTTGCAACAAGTGACTAACTGTGAAACTGATAAAATGTACAGAAATCTAGCTCGCATTCCACAACAATCTTGTTTGCTGAGCATTAAATAACTCCCCTTAGGGAGTACCGTAACGAAGGGGAGAATTACGGGAACCGTGATTTCTTTAAATAACAGGCCAAATTGGGTGCTGAAGTATTACATGTGCTATGGATTTTAACATGCTTATAAATGAGTGAATGTCCGACAGTACAGTCACATTCTTCTCCAGTAATAAAAACTTCCTTATTGGTACTTTAAAACAATATGTAAAGGGAAGTAACCATAATTCATAAATGAAGCTGCTTTCAAGGGGTTCATATCTACCTACAGGAAAATGTTTCATGCAAGCTGTGAATTGAAATGTCGAGATAGGCAAAGAAATAAAACCATACAGCCGAAGGAGTTTCAGCTATAGTGAATGGAAGTTGTTCTAAATGCAGCATTATGTAGGTTGTGTCTTTCATGGCCATCAGTTGTTGTTTGCAGAGTTAAATTAAAAGGCAGAAATAAATCACTGCAAATCAAGTAGTGCCATGGTATGCGCCCATTTTTAAGTGTTTGAAGCGTCCAGCTATATTGCATAATAGATCGAAGCTGACTTTGCCCATGATACAGTGTTGACATGTCACTCTGCACAATATCAATGACAGACAACACTATGTTGTTTAAATTGTAAATACGTGAAGACGACGTATTAATACTATTATCAATAACAGCAAGCACTTTATCCAAATTATCTTGGTCAATTTGTCTTAAAGTGCAGCAGCTTCCATATGGGATAATATCCAAATTTCATTATAGGTAGCATAAATAAATCTTTTAGAATGTGGAGATCTGGTACCTAAAAGAAAATCTGATAAATTCATGTCTTCGGACAGGAGAGAAAGATGTTTCACTGCAGACAATGTGGAATGTTCCAACCACAGTTGACATAACTTCCCCACTGAATAGGTGGTAATAATACCAGAATGTGATGACGGAGAATATCGGGGATCAGGTCTGTTTGATTTGAACTCGGGTGTGGAATTAAGAAAACGATCATGACAACTATTAGTGTCTGCTGGCCACAACAACCACCCTGTTGGGACCTGAGAATGAGGAATTAAATGTATCATTCTGCACCATGCTATTCAATTGTTCTTCAGTGTAATTTGTCAAACTTTGCCAGTTATCAAAGCGGACAATAGATGGAATTGTCTGGGTGTTTATTTCTTTAATTTTAGCCAATCCCAGACAAGTAGTCTCCTGGATCGTTTCATTAAGGAAAATCATTTGTGTGGGATTTAAACCGTCTCGAAATACGGTTTCTGTTCCCTGAATTTGCCAAGATTTAATTCCCATGTTCGTTTGTAAACCAATCGTGTCCTTCTAGTAATCATAGCCTTTAAGGGCTAACTGGTTGACAAACAAAGCTGTATTTATGACCTTAGTCTGAGTAAGCATATATTTTAAAGTGGGGTAGAAACTAATTTAAAGTAATATGACAAGGGGTCTATAGTGTCATGTCCTGTAAAATACATGAACTTGTCTTTATGCTTTTGGAACTCCCTTGTGGGGGAAATTGGACAATGTTCCCATTGTGTATAATTAAAATGTGGACGCTGACCACTGGCTCTGTGCAGAAAATGATGTCCACAATGATGATAAAAACACATATAAGGCATAGTTAGCAGAATTAAGATATAGGTCCTCTGATTCAAAAACAGTATGGTTTTCTAGCTCTGAAAGCATAGAATGTACAGTTTCAATATCCCAATCATCTGAATGTAACCCTGGTACTATTACATCACCCATGGAAACTTTGAACACATATGGTATCTCCAGGATCTCTGTAGGTTCGATCATATCGAAAGGAACTTTATCAAAAACAATCCCATCAGTCACTGGAACAGCTGAAATGTTGACGAGGGACAAGTCTCTTTTCAGTTTATGCAAAGAAGAATGGGAAGCCAACACTCCCTCAACCGGTTCTGTAGCAGAACGTACTGGGAGATAATGGCCATTGTTCAACAGGAAAAAAACTGTCCCAAATCCATTCCACATGAACAAAAAACCAAGGAGATTATGATCCAGACCCATATCCAAGGCGGGACTAAATAACTATGTTTCAACCATGAAATAAAAACACATCCATGCTGGAGGCGGTTGCAAAACAAAAGAACTGTCTGGAAAAAAATAATCTTGATCTATATAGTACCCAGAGGTGGTCAGCTGGAAAACTGTGGGCTGTGACTCAGCAGTAGAACTCGAAAAATCCAATTGGGCAGGAATCACCAACAGAGGATCCATATAAATGACATCAGCTGTGGAAGGCACAATGGTAGAAATTATCATTTGTCAGGTTGTCGGCAGAGGACTCAACCCCCCCCCTCCAGCTGGGGAGCTTCGGCATCGTTGGTGCTTACGGGCTGCAATTGAAAGTCTTGCAGAAGTGTCTAAACACTCCGTGGCATACTATGAAGAACTGGCCAGTTGGTATAGTTTGACATGTTCGAGGGAGACAAAGCGTTTGTCTTTAGGAACTGGAAGCGCTGGCAAGATCACTGTTAATGTACCTTGTATGCCAAGGACTGGAACAGGTGTAAAAAGAACAGATGATGGACGGAATGCTGAATTAATCAAACATTAACCCCCAGTCACAGATCTGGGTTAAATCCATCGTTTTTTTGCACGCCACGCCATTCCAATTTAGACCCAGCCATATGCAATTCAGTCTTGACCCTGTTCCCCATGGGAACAGTCCAGCCCGAACTGCCAGGCCAGGTCCTCCTTCGACCAGAATCAAGCATCCTCGGACCTGTTTCGGGGTAACACCCCTCACCAGCATGGCTAGCTTTAATCTGGTGGCGTAGCGAGCACAGGACCCACGTCTGGGTATACCCTTCCCACTTAAGGTGACAAATGCAAAAGGAACAGATAATGGACAGAATTCTGAATTAATCAAACATTCACCCCCAGTCACAGATCTGGGTTATTTATTTTAAAGGTTTTATATAGCGCTGGCTAGACCCGGAGGTATCCGAGCGCTTTACATGAGTATCAGACCATAGTTGCAGGTTACATAGTTATAAAGGTTACACAGTTATTAGAGCATGGCAACATAGTTACATATAAGGTCAAGACAAACAATAAGGACGTATATGTAAGGGAAAAAAGCAGGTAAGGAGAGAGATTCAGGGGAGGGGGGTAGGAGCAGGGGAAGTAGAAAGAGAATGAAGGAGGGAAGGAGGAGGGGAGGGTGAGAGAGACAGCCTGGAAGGAAGAGGGGAGGGTGACGGGGACACAAACCGGTAGACGAGTCAAAGCTGCGTCCAAAGTCCAGTAAGCTGTGATCCCAGGGGAAGTGGTATCATTACCCCATCTCTGTTGCGAGAGGTTCCCTTTATACAGTGGACTCTCTCAGAGGGGTCTCTGAGACTCCAAGGCCTACATACTGGATCCTTCCCCAAAAAGGGGAGAGGGAGTGCTTTGGCAAGGGGTGCCATACCATACCTCAACTGTGAGTGGCTCCCTTGGTGCTGTGGACTCTCTCAGAGGGATCACTGAGACTCCAGAGTATACTTATTGGATCTTTCCCCAACAAGGGGAGAAGGAGTGCTTAGTCAAAGGGCACAAGGGACAGGGGGCAAGGCGGCATCGCAGGCAAGGGGAGAGATTCAGGGGAGAAGGGATAGGAGCAGAGGGAGTAGACAAAGAATGAGAGAGGGAGATAGGACATTGCATAAGAAAATTTTTACATAGTTACATCTGTTATAGTTACAGGTAACAGTAAATGCTAGGGAGGAAAACGCTTAACAGGATAAAAAGATATTGGAGCATAGCATAACCAGGACACACGTCATAGGAGTGGTGGAGGGTAGAGGGGAAAAGGAAAGCAGGAGAGAGGCAAGCGGACAGGGTCGGTAGATCAGAATGGGGAAGGTACTCAGGGAAAGCAGGCAGTAGAAGTAGATTGAAGAGAAGAGACAGATAGAGCCGTGAAAATCAATGTCCGATGTCCGGCTGGGTAGGTGACGGCCAATGGGGTGAACCAGAGCCAGACTCCGCTTTAGCTGCATAGGACAGCTCCACCGGGCAGCGGGCAAGGGTACTCAGTCTCCGCGGTAAGGAAACATCCGTTTCATCGCGGTGTTTACACCGCAATACCTTTACAACGCGGGTATTACAACGCAAGTCATTACAATGACTTGCGCTGGATGGCGGTCTAAGCTAAGGAATAGTATGATTTACTATTCCAACACCTTCTCTACTGTAACGTAGGCTGGAGTTGGAATAGTAAATCATACTATTCCTAAGTCCAGCGCCCTCCAGCGCAAGTCGTTGTAATGACTTGCGTTGTAATGCCTGCGTTGTAAAGGTATCGCGGTGTAGTAACGTCGTATATTCGGGTTAAATCCATCTTTTTTTTCACGCCATTCCAGTAGCCACGAGGAACAGGGTAATGACTGATTTGCATATGGCTGGGTCTGAACTGGGGTGGCGAAGTGAGCTAAAGAACGATGATGGATTCAACACAGATCTGTGACTGGGGGTGAGTGTCTGAAAAGTTTCAGCGCTCTGCCCATCATCTCCTTGTGTTTGCTAAGGACTGGAACAGGAGCGCGGTACGTTGGGCCGGATATCCAACCTTTGGAAGCCAGACGGAAACCGGAGTTTGTTCTGTAGTACTCGAAGAAAGTGATGTATTCAAGTGTGTGCCAGACTGAATGTCACGGAACTGTTGTAGGTCCTGTAAGACAGCACAATGGTTATCTATGTCTAAGGTTGCGGCAGCCGCCACAGTGTCTGGACCATCAAGTTCTGGAACATACATCTTGATGCCAAAAAGCACTTTGTTCGGAGTGCGCCCACCCAGAGATCGTTAAGGGAGCTTATTAAGTGCTCGTTGAACTCCATAAAGATGGTTCAACCAACTGCGCACTGTACCTAATACTCCAGGTGGTAATGACTGCTTTAAGTCACAGTTCATTCTTTCCACAACAGAATTGCCCTTGGTCCTATATGGAGAAGAATAATGCACATGCACACCCATGGACGTCTTTGAATCACGGTATGCTTTAGATGCGAAAGCCGTACCCTGGTCCGAATAGAATGCACAGCAGGCATAAGTCCTGATAAAGACTTGCAAGTCTTTAATAGCAGTTTGAGTGTCAGCTGAGCTCTGTGGCCAAACCCAGAGGAATCTAGAGCAAGAATCAACTGCAACCAAGATAAATTAGAAAATAATATCCGAAAGCAGTGGACCACAAAGGTTGGGGGAAATACAGCCAAAAGGCTTGTTTGAAATCAAAAGATGCGTCTGCGGCAGACAAGACACTGTGGAGCTTTTAATTTGCTGACAAATGCCGCAACACAGGACATACTTTCTGGCCTGATGGTATAAATATCACCACCAATAATGTTGCTGTAAGAGCGAGATAGTGGCTGCCACTCCTGCATGGGTGGAAGCTACACCTTCATGTGCAGCAACAATTAAAGCATGTCTGTGGTCTTTCTTGCGAATCACATGATTGCCAACCCCAGGAATAGTTCCAAAACGAACATTCTGGTCCTTTAAGCCATAACAGTATGTAGAAAGAAAGTCCTTTGGTAAACAGGTGCAGTTTTTTTAAGTGCATTAACGGCAGCCAAGATATCATTATCGATACCTGTTTTAGAGCGTGCGACTGCTATGATTTTAGCTGTGGCTACTTCAGATTTGGCTGCTTCATCAGCCAGAGAATTCCCTACCCCTTGTGTTCCCACACTTTGATGACTCCATGTATATATGACATGAGTTTGTGGCAACATATCCTTAAGATTTGCACTTTAACCCAAAGCAAGTTGTTCCTGATTGCGCTACCTTTTGAATCCCTGAACTTGTTTTGTCGGCAAAAATGTAAATTATTATTAAAGGACTGTACACAGTAATACGAATCGCACACAATAAGCATGGGGAATTCAGGATCTGTATTTTCAAGTGGAAGAAGCAAAGCCTTCAGTTCAGCCAACTGTGCAGTGCGTCTCTTAAAGACTGCGTGCAAGTTGTTTGAGGGTGAACAACAACATCCAACATAATACCAATAACGATGGCGCATACAGCAGTATACTGCTGCTTAGAACCTATTGCAGGTTGAGCTGAACAATCAATGTAAATTATATATTTATACTGATCAAGTGATAGAACAGTAGAGGGCAAAGGGTAAACATACTCATACTGTAGAAATTTTTGTGTTTGCAAACAAAGGTCGAAGAAAAGTCCACAGCTGTTAAGGACGTAGCCCATTGTATCCTTCTAGGATGTAGGGCCTTAGTGTTGGGAACGCTGGCTTCTGTGACTGCCTTCAAGGCTGGCACTGGAATAATGACAATAATGAATTTTTCTTGAGCAAGTGGTCGTTCTTTAAGGATGGCCATCTGCACGGCAGTCAATATTATTTCAGTGGAAGCAAAACGCATTTCTGCAGCAGAATATAAAAGCGATTTATATGCTACAGGCACTGTTTCACCTTAGATAAAGGTGATGTAAGTAAATCCAATTGCGCCTGGTATAATTTGGATGACCAGGTTTGTGGTATCGACACGTGTATGCAAGTGGCGTGTTTCAAGCAAGTCAGATTGTAAAGATCTGAGTGTTTCTGTGTGTTCAGATGTCCAGCATGAAGTGGGAAAATCCGAGCTTATTAAAGCAAAAAGATGTTAAATGCGTTGTGCATATTCAGGTATGTAAGTTCTGCCAAAATTAAAAAATCCTGGCAGAGACTATAATTTTCAGGTCGAGCCTAGCGGCAGCGCGCATGCACTGCTCGCTCTGCGAGGCATGCTGTATTAGGGTATGCACTAGCAGCCCTGCCCACTCTCCGCCCACATTTGTCATTGGCTTTGTGTCATTGTCCTTCTAAAATAGTGGCTTCTGATTCGTAAAAAAGCTTGTTAGTCCTGCCTTTGTACCGCCTTGTCTGCATTTGTTAACGCCCATAATGACTGGACCTTTTACTTGGCTTGTTACACGGTCGGCTTTATCTAGTGGGTGAGCACTATTTATTTTAGGACACTGATGGGGACAATGGCGGCTGCTTTTTTTGTTTTTGTATTTGCACGCTGAGCGCGGTGCCCGCTTTAGGGACACCGCGCTCGGTTTCAAATTCTTTTTTTTTTTTAAACTTTAATAATGAGCGCGGCGCCCGCTTCACGGTCACCGCACTTTGCAATACAATAGATATTGCTTTTGGTATTGTAAATGACAATGCCTTTCAATTTTTTATAAAAGGCATTGCCATTTACAATGCCAATAGCTCAAAAACTCGCAAATGTGAGACCTATTGCATTGTAAATGTTTCTTTAAGTATGTTTAGAGGCTGTAATTGTGCACATTCTCCAGAAAATGAGGAGCAAGACTCTTTCCCTCATTGGTAAGTTCATTTCCTTAGCAAAGGACACTCAGAAATGCTATGTTAGATTTCTTTGAAGTTGAACTTGTAACCAAGTTCAGCAAATCCCAATATTATTTGATCTTCTCTGGCCAAGTGGGGGCTCAATTCATCGTCCATCAGGTAGATGTCATCTATGTAGGACAGAGCATCAGGGTCAATCTCATAAAGAATTGATACAATACGTGCTACAAAAACTCCTGAGCTGTTCTTATAGCCCATTGAAAGTCATGTAAAGTGCATTTGAAAACTTAGGGTGCTAAAGGCAGACCAGTCTCGGCCCTCAGGAGCCAAATTGTGACTGAAAAAAACATTGGAAATGTCCAAAGTGGTCTTGTATTTTTTATGGACTGCATTATTGAGTGTCGTACTGTGTGTATTTTGCATTGCAAAGGCACGTGTATGACTGTTCAAATGTCTATAGTCTAAGACAATTCTATAGGAATGATCAGGGTCAGAACAGGAAAAAGAAGATTATTCATTTGAGGGATCAGGGTTCAGTTACTCCCTGGTACTCCAATTGGGAAATAATTTCTTTAACGGGTGCTTTAGCATTCCGTTTAATAGGATATTGTGGTTGTACCTGTGGTGTGGACCGTATAGAAATAACATAAGGACAATGCAAGGGCCCATTTGGATCCATAAGCCTGTTTTGACTTCGTCAGGGACAGGATGTGAAAAAGAAGGTAGAATTGCATCCTCACCTTGGGGGGGGGGGGGGGGAGGAGAAGATATCTTGAATATCTAAGAGATATAGTCTGTTTGGAGGGGCTACGCGGGTGTCCGCAGTTTCAACCGTAACAAATGTTTCAGTTGCTTTTGCTACCAGTAACTGGTAGAGAGTCCGGCATACTATGGTGACTTCTGCTGCGCTTTCGAGGAGAGTCACAGCCCAACTCCTGTTTAGGAGGAGGGTTCTCACCATCTGTGGCCTATTTAGCTGTTAAGGCTGCAACATTCTTTTTCTGAAAAGTGGCTTTTTATGGAAGAGGCCTGCCCTCCTTCTTTATCTTCACGTCAGACGAGCGTTTGTCTCCCTTTTTGGTTTCACGTACTCTTCTTTTCTGCGTTCAGATTGCCCTACTCTGTCGTACTGCTGGTCAGACAATTCCTGAAAGGAACGAGGAGACTGTGTATCTGGAACCCGATACCTGTCTTGAGTCTTGATCTTAGTGCGATCACAAAAATCGTATAGTCTTTCAGAGGACTCCGGGAATGGAGAACCTACGTGCGGTCAACGTTTCTGTTGTTGTTAAGAGTTTTCCCATGGTGTTTTAGCCAACTTACGGGCTGGTCTGGCATCCTTGTCTAGGCTTGCCAAGTGGCGGTACTGAAGGTCTGGATCTGAAACTATTGCGCCCTAAAGAAGTATACACATTAACAATAATGACAGGTAACTCACATTCACGGTCGGTTTCTGCGGCAAGTCGCAGGCATATAGCCTAAGGTGCTGCTTCATCTTTAAAATGAGAAAGTATCATTTTGGAGACAACGGAAAAATTACCCATTAGTTTCATCCCCCAAATCGATGGCAGGACCTGCCCCATGATCATTCGGTAGATCAGCCTTTGAGGGAGTGCCATGACAAAGAGTGTAGACAGTGGCAAAAATAGTCCCCGAAGTGTTGCAGTCGGCTAGAATGGGAACCAGTCCAGTGGGTAAGCACATAGTTACAATTCTGTGCTTGTCTTGTGGTCCGTAAAGGGAAATACTGCTTCAAGTTGATCTATTTTTTGATCAGTCCAAAATGGTATTTCCTCACGAGTTGTGGGTCATTTGCCCATAACTGAATGAACAGTCACAGGACAAATTACAGGCACCCTGCAGGCAACTGGGCTTGCACTTGAAGGCCAAGTCTTGCTGGATCAGCTAATCGTGTACATGAAATAAATTGTGTTAGACGTCTGTATAAGACAGCAAGAATATTGCACAAACCCTGGGTCTGCACAAGACTTACATTGTTGGAATTTTAGCTGGGTTTACCCCATACTCTGATTTAACCAAAGTAGCCCCCTTGATACTGAGAAGACCCATAAGAACTGGCCACTGAACATGTGGAAGGGCGCCATTAAACCAAGTCTGGTGCTCCCAGACCGTAAGAGGAATTTCTGTTAGTGCATAAGGTCTATATGCAGCAGGTGCTGGTGGGGTAGTGAATGTATGAAAAGTATTAATGTTAGCTTCCACAGCTGGAAATGTGACCCAAGAATAAAAGACTTCAAAGTGGAACACTGTGTCCGCTTCAACTACAAAAATTACTGGAGCTCCCACATTAGGGACTTCAAGTTGTCTCAGATGCGCTTAGACTGCCGGTGGGCAGTTGGCTGCAATAGCAACTGGTTGCGCCACAATTAATTAGTAATGGATTCAAAGTGTAGCACAAACAGGGTCTTAACCTTTTAATATTCAAGCTTGAAAAACCAACAGAACTAGGTGTTTCATAAAAACTGTGGAGGACA
Source organism: Calotriton arnoldi (assembly GCA_963921515.1). Classification (NCBI taxonomy): domain Eukaryota; kingdom Metazoa; phylum Chordata; class Amphibia; order Caudata; family Salamandridae; genus Calotriton; species Calotriton arnoldi. Next base: position 2,283,473 of record CAWUFW010001069.1, on the reverse strand, counting down.
AATTCCTAACACCACAGACCTCACCGGTAAAAGGTGTGAGGGTATTGTGGACAAGCACTACCCGGGGTTCCCCCAAGTAAGTACCTGACCAAAACGTTGGCTGTGCCATGTTGCAGGGATTCTGCTCAGGAACAGAACTTTGCTTGGGACGATAGAACATCATCATGTAGGGACCGAGTCACCATACCACCTCAGTATCTATGAGCCCGAGTCCAACTTGCTATAGTGCCTCACTTGCCCTCCTAACCTTTCCAGAGAAACAAGTGAATTGGCACCCCAGAACACAATACTCTCGAACCTCTCAGGCATCGCGGTAACAGGACACACACCCTTTCGCTCTCACTCGTACTTGGCCACAATAAGGTAAACAAACACGAAGGATGTTTTATAATATTTATTTAACCTATCATGCTCTAAGATGCAGTATTTGAGTCACGATTGGAAAACAAATGCATACCAAAATATCGTTAGCATGGTTAAAAACCATCTACCATAAAAAGCCCTGTCATGTTCTAAGACATTAGCGTAAACCTCCCCCCTCCTTTTCCTACTGAAGCTAAATGATTATATATCAGATCTCTGGGATTAGTGGCTGTTAGACCTGGCACTGTTGGCGTGGGTCTCCCTTCCATTTTTTGCTGTTGCCTCGTGTGTTTTTGCTGGTTATAGATGCTTTGGGCACTGTGCCACTGCTATTCAGTGCCACAGTGCAAGTGCTCCCTATGGTAAATTGGTGTATGGATTAGAGATTCCATGATTGGTTGGTTTGGTTTACTTGTCAGACCCTAGTACAGTGCACTGAGTGTGCCCAGGGCTTGTAAACCAAATGCTGCTGGTGGGCTTGCAGCACTGGTTGTGCCACCCATAGAAGCAGCCTGTAAAAGTGTCTCAGGTCTGCCATTGCAGAGCCTGTGTGCAGTCTGGTACTGCCATGTTGACTGGGCAAGTACACCCACTTGCCAGTCCCTAAACCTTCCCTTTTCTTCATATCAGACACCCCTATGGTAGGCCCAAGGGCAGGGTGCATTGTAAGTATAAGGTAGGACATGCCCTGATGTGGGTGGCATGTCCTAATAGTGAATTACAGCCATTTTCGTTTTTCACTATTGCAAGGCTACCTGTTCCCCATAGGCCAGAATGGGCAGTTTGATTATTACATCTTATAATCCTAACTGACCCAGGGAACATGGAAGAAAAACGAATTTAGTATGCCTGAACTCAGAATGATAAAATACATCTTTTAGTGAAGTTGGTTTTAACATTCTGTGTTTGAAAATACCACTTTTAGAAAGTGGGTATTTTCTTGCCTAAACTATCCAAGCCTGCCTCTGCTAGGTTGTGTATTCCTTGTCTGGAGTTTGAGTGACAGGGGCTGGGGGATGCCAGGAGACAGGGTGAGTCAGCACAGGGCTGAACAGAGAGATCTGCATGGAGATGGGTGGGAGGAGTTGTACCTGGGACCTGAATAGGGCTGTGCCTTCCCTCCACAATGCTGGCTCCACCTCCTGTGGTGTGTCTGATGTCCCTGGCCTACACTGTGAAAGGAAAGAAGGAGTCTTGTCAACAAAGTGCTCCAGGACTGACCAGAACTGGTTTGGACTAGGCAAAGGCCTCCCTGCCTTCAGAGACAAAGGATTTTCGTGTATAAAAGATGGGACCCAAACCCCAGAACTTTAGATCAGATCCATTTGGGAAACAAGAAGAAACCTTTGCTGAGGAGAGGAACCAAAGAAACTGAGGAGGAGACTATCCCTAAGCTGAGTGCTGTTTGGGGGATTCGCCTGCAGTGGTTGCCTGACTGCCAAAGAAAGGAGAAAGGAACTTTGTGTGTACTTTCATCAACTTGTAAAAGATCTCCAAGGGCTTGAGAGAAGAGCTTGCCTCCTGCTGACGTCTCAGGAACAACAGACTTCACCAACCAGCTCCCCAAGAGTCTTTCTGGAAAGTGCCTGCTGCCGTGCTGGACTTTCTGAGGGACTGCGTGTCGCAAGGAGCTGGAAGCGCGACTCACGAAGGAGAAGCGTCGCCGCCGAAGCGCCTCGCATCGCCGAAGAAAAGGACCGACGTCGCATCAGATGCCGCTGCATCACCAGGAAGCGTGTCGCAGGGCCTGTCGCGGCTCAGAAGAATCGTTGAGTCGCCGCACGGCCGTCGGGCGTGCACGCATCGTGTCACATCAAGAAGAAGACGCCATCTTTGTTTCATTGCACCGGATCTTCATCGCATCACGGCGTTGCTGGTCGCATCGCCACGGAAGCGCAGTAAGAAACCGACGCTTCACCTCCCCACGCCGAGAAGAACCGACGCATCCCCTACGCATCAGTAGGGACCCGACGCATCACTGTTCTTGCGTGTAAGGAACCGACGCATCACCTTCCCTGCAACACTTTCGTTGTATAGCGTTACGCATCCTAAGGTACATTGAACTCAAAGTGTCGCATTTACCATCTTAAGAGAACTGAGCTAATTCTACCATTTTTGAAGTACAGTATTGTGGATTTTTGTCGTTTGTGGTCTTGTGTTAAATCTATATAAAAGATACTTATTTTTAATATACAACTGGTGTGGTGTCCATCTGTAGTGTTGTCACTTGATTACTGTATGTGTTGCACAAATGCTTTACACACTGCCTCTGAGATAAGCCTGTCTGCTCGTGCCAAGCTACCAAGGGGGTGAGCAGGGGTTATTTTAGGAGTGTAACCCCTAACCCTGACTAGACGCAAGGGTCCCTATTTGGTCAAAGGTACCTACCTCTGCCAACTAGAGACCCCCAAATCTAACGTTGGTGGTCAGCGGTGAGGATTCTGGACTTGAATTTGTGACTCATGTACAGTGATTGGTGAACACTACTAGTGAGTGCAGACCAAAACGCGACCACATACTTTTGGTAGATTGTTTTTTCTGGGATTTTCTATTTTTGCAAAGAACTGCCAAGTTTAGCCACCATGAGTAAAGCAGCATCCACAGCATCTGTTGATTATGATTGGAAAGAGGAGAAACTAGAATGCTACAATGTGAAACAGCTAAAGCACTTCTGCAGTAAATTTAAAGTTGCAATGACCGGTCTCTCCAAGAAGGATGAGTTCCAAAAGGCGCTGAGGGCCTGGGTTGAAGCAAGGAATACCCCTGAGAATGAGGAAGGGGCTGAGAATGCAGATGAGCTGCTGGAGGGGCCATTTGGTCCAGAGGGGAGGAGAGCAACTTCCCCAGTAGGTAGCAGTGTTTCTGCCAAAAACCTGTCCCCAGAGGAGTTGGCGGACAGGAAGGAAAACAGGATGCACGAATTGGAGCTTGCCAAGCTCAAGTTGGGTGGGCAACTGGAGTTAGAAAATAGGAGATTGGCCCTGGAAGAAAAGAGAATGCAGTTGGAGCATGAGAAAAGTTTAAGGGAGTTGGAGTTGAAAGCTAGAAGCTTAGAGATGACTCCCTCTGGTGGCAGCACACCGTCCATGCCTGTTGAAGCAAGGGTGTATATTCCTAAAGATGTGGTGAGAGAGTTTTATAAGAATGATGATATTGGGCAGTGGTTCAAAGCCTATGAGGTAGCCATGTCTTCCCACCAGGTCCCTGAGAAGGATTGGGGAGCGGGGTTGTGGGGGCGGTTCCTTAGTGAGGGGCGGGACACACTGTTAGACTTGCCTTCTGAAGTCCATAATTCTTATAGCCACATGAAAGATGCATTGATGTCCAGGTATGGGTTGACTCCTGAATTGTATAGACAGAGGTTTAGAAATTGCAAGAAGGTGGAGTCCGGTACCTGGGTAGAATGTCACTTTTTTCTGCAGAGCATTGGATGGTTGGGTGAAGGGTAGCAAAGTTAATGATTTTGAGGGGCTCTTTGATTTAATTGCATGGGAGCACTTGTCAAGTAATTGTTTTCCAGAGCTACGCCAGCACCTGATTGATAGCAGGCTGACTAACCCTAGGAAGCTTGCTGAGGAGGCGGACTGCTGGGTGAGCACCCGGGTCCACAAGGGTCACGTGGGAGACTCCGCCAAGAGTGGGCAGGGTCCCCAGCAGAAGAGTCGGGGGGACAAGGGTAAACAGAGGGAGTTTCAGAAAGGGCCCCAAAGTAATCCCCAAGGGAACCAAGGGAAGGGTTCCCAGCCTCCCCCTGAGAAGAAGCACGGGGCCCCGACAGGTAGGCCTGTTCCCAGGGGACCCCTGAGGTGCTACAAGTGTGGTGAAGTGGGCCATAAGTCTAATGATCCCAAGTGCCCACAGTTTGGAAAGACAGCACCCACTGGTGCTTCACCCCGGCAGATGGCGAGTGTAGCCCTGGGGGAGGAGAGGGGTGTCCAAGGTGGTTGGGGTCCCGCAGAGATGTCCCTTGTCTCTTTAGGAGACTGTGAGGTGGTCCCCAGGACCCAACTGCCTGATAACACTAAGAAGTACAGGCAGTGGGTGACCATCAATGGCCATAGAGTGGAGGCTCTTCGAGACACAGGAGCAAGTGTGACAGCTGTCAAGTGTCACCTGGTGTCTGAAGAGCAGGTTGTCCCCAATGCATTTTACCCAGTTGTTGCCGCTGACAACACAGAGAGCCACTGCAAGGTGGCTCAGGTTCCCTTTGAGTGGGGGGGGGGTCTCTGGTACTCTTTAAGTAGCTGTGAGGCCAGCCATGCCTGTTGACTGTTTGTTGGGGAACGATTTGGAGAGCTCACCTTGGGCTAAGGTGAAGCGAAGTGCTCATTTGGAGATGTTGGGTCTGCCTGACTGGGCGTGTGTGACCACACGGTCCATGGCAGCCAGTAAGGGTGTTCAAGAGGACCTGGAGCCTGAGAGGGGGGCCCAGGTGCCTACCTTAAAGAGAAGAGGCTGGGGGCGCGGGAAACCGGCCCCCGAAGTTCCAACGGTCCAGGAGGAGGTAGACCCTGAGGGGGATGCCCTGGAGCCTACAGGGGAACAGGTAGCTGAACTGGGGGACCTGCCTGAGCTGACCCATTGGCAGCAAGAAGGAGGACCCTCCAGGGAAGAGTTCTGCGCGGAGCAGAAGAAGTGCCCTTCTCTTGTGGGTTTGCGGCAGCAGGCTGCAGACCAGGCAGCAGGTGATCAGTCTGGATCACATTGGATATACTGGGAGAATGATCTCCTATATACTGAGCCTAAGGTTGCTGAGCCTGGGTCAGCCCGTGTGCTGGTGGTACCCCAGCGCTTCAGAGCCTTCCTACTGGGGCTGGCTCATGATGTGCCGTTAGCAGGACATTTGGGGCAGGACAAGACCTTTGAGAGGCTTGTCACCCACTTTTATTGGCCCCAAATGCGCAGGAGTTCAGACACTCACTGCAGGACATGTCAGACTTGCCAGGCAAGTGGAAAGAGTGGGAGGAAGCAGAAGGCTCCTCTCCAGCCATTCCCTGTGGTCAGCACCCCCTTTGAACGGGTGGGTATTGACATTGTGCGGCCACTGGACCCCAAGACAGCCATGGGCAACAGGTTTATCCTGGTCTTGGTGGACCATGCCACCCGGAAGCCATACCTCTGAGGACAGTGACGGCCCCCGTGGTGAGACGGGCACTGATGGGAATTTTCTCCTGAGTGGGATTCCCTAGAGAGGTAGTGTCTGACCGAGGTACAAACTTCATTTCCAAGTATATGAAGTCCCTGTGGCAGGAGTGTGGGGTAACTTACAAGTTCACCACTCCTTACCACCCCCAAGGAAATGGGTTGGTTGAGAGATTCAACCGGACCCTCAAAGGCATGATTATGGGTCTTGAGGAACCTATGAGGCGTAAGTGGGACGTCCTCTTACCATGCCTGCTCTTTGCATACCGTGAGGTGCCACAGAAATCTCTAGGGTTCAGTCCCTTTGAGCTTCTCTATGGTCACCCAGTGAGAGGACCTCTGAGTCTGGTCAAGGAAGGCTGGTAGCAATCTCCCAGGAAACCTCCCCAGGATGTATATAGCTACATGCTGGCCTTCAGGAACCAGACTAGGCGTTTCAGGCAACTCGCTGAGGCAAATCTGGAAGCCAGCCAGGAGGAGATGAAGCGGTGGTACGACCAGAATGCCACTCTGGTAAAGCTTCACCCTGGTCAGAAAGTGTGGGTCATGGCCCCAGTGGAGCCTTGTGCGCTCCAGGATAAGTGGACTGGACCATTTGAGGTGGTGGAGCGCAAGAGTCCTGTTACCTACTTGGTGGACTTGCGGTCTCCCAGGAACCCCTTGCGGGTCCTGCATGACAACCGCCTGAAGCCCCACTTGGAGAGGTCCGAAGTGGGCATGCTCTTAGCGACAGATTCGGGAATGGAGGAGGAGACTGAGCCTCTTCCTGACCTCCTGTCGGCGACAGAGCGAGATGGGTCAGTGGATGGTGTGAACCTCTCTTCCACCCTGACCCCTGAGCAACAGAATGACTGTCACCAGTTGCTGGGACAGTTTTCTGATTTGTTCTCCCTGATTTCCAGTGTCACTGATTGGTGCATCCATGATGTGGACACTGGAGACAGTCCTCCTGTTAAGCACAAAACTTACAGGGTAACTGACAGGCTGAGAGGTTGCATCAAGGAGGAGGTCTCCAAGATGCTTGCGTTAGGGGTGATTGAGTCCTCTAACAGTCCTTGGGCCAGCCCAGTGGTCTTAGTCCCAAAGGCTGCCGCACCGGGTGCCACGCCAGAACTCTGGTTCTGTGTGGACTACCGAGGGCTCAATTCAGTCACGAGGACTGACGCACACCCCATCCCCAGAGCTGTTGAGCTCATCGATCGGTTAGGGGCTACCGGTACCTCAGCACGTTTGATCTAACGTCTGGGTACTGGCAGATCGCCTTGACTGATGGGGCAAGAGAGAGGTCAGCATTCTCCACACCAGATGGGCACTACCAGTTCCGGGTTATGCCCTTTGGGATGAAGAATGCCCCTGCCACCTTTCAGAGGTTGGTCAACCAGGTGTTGGCTGGACTGGAAGAGTTCAGTGCCGCCTACCTGGATGACATTGCAGTGTTCAGCGCCAGTTGGGAAGAACATCTGCACCACCTCCGGGAAGTGTTGATGGCGCTGCGGAGGGCAGGCCTCACGATCAAGGCGAGTAAGTGCCAGATCGGGCAGGGTTCCATGGTGTACTTGGGACACCAGGTTGGGAGCGGCCAGGTGGCGCCCCTACAGCCCAAGATTGAGACCATCCTGACTTGGGAGCCCCCCAAGACCCAGACAGAGGTGAGAGCCTTTTTAGGACTCACTGGGTATTACAGGAGGTTTGTCAAGGGGTATGGCAGCATCGTTGCACCCTTGACAGAGCTGACTTCCAGGAAGCAGTCCAAGAAAGTGATTTGGACTGACACCTGTCAGAAAGCTTTTGAGGCCCTGAAAACTGCCATGTGCACGGCGCCCGTGCTCCTGGCACCCAACTTCTCAAGAGGGTTTATCGTTCAAACAGACGCTTCAGAGCATGGTGTGGGGGCTGTTTTGTCACAGATAAATGAGGAGGGCCTAGATCAACCCGTAGCCTTCATCAGTAGGAGGTTACTTCCACGGGAACAGAGGTGGAGTGCGATTGAGCGTGAGGCATTTGCTGTGGTCTGGGCGCTGAAGAAGCTGAGACCATACCTGTTTGGGACTCACTTCCTGGTTCAGACAGACCACAGGCCCCTCAGATGGTTGATGCAGATGAGGGGTGAGAATCCAAAGCTGTTGAGGTGGTCCATTTCCCTACAGGGGATGGACTTCACGGTGGAACACCGCCCTGGTACAGAACACTCCAATGCTGATGGTCTGTCCAGATTTTTCCGCCTTCGTGAAGAGAACTCCCAGGAGGTAGGGTAGTTCTCCCCACATTTCAGCTGGAGGGGACGCGTGTTAGACCTGGCACTGTTGGCGTGGGTCTCCCTTCCATTTTTTACTGTTGCCTCATGTGTTTTTGCTGGTTATAGATGCTTTGGGCACTGTGCCACTGCTATTCAGTGCCACAGTGCAAGTGCTCCCTATGGTAAATTGGTGTATGGATTAGAGATTCCATGATTGGTTGGTTTGGTTTACTTGTCAGACCCTAGTACAGTGCACTGAGTGTGCCCAGGGCTTGTAAACCAAATGCTGCTGGTGGGCTTGCAGCACTGGTTGTGCCACCCACAGAAGCAGCCTGTAAAGGTGTGTCTCAGGTCTGCCATTGCAGAGCCTGTGTGCAGTCTGGTACTGCCATGTTGACTGGGCAAGTACACCCACTTGCCAGTCCCTAAACCTTCCCTTTTCTTCATATCAGACACCCCTATGGTAGGCCCAAGGGCAGGGTGCATTGTAAGTATTAGGTAGGACATGCCCTGATGTGGGTGGCATGTCCTAATAGTGAATTACAGCCATTTTCGTTTTTCACTATTGCAAGGCTACCTGTTCCCCATAGGCAAGAATGGGCAGTTTGATTATTACATCTTATAATCCTAACTGACCCAGGGAACATGGAAGAAAAACGAATTTAGTATGCCTGAACTCAGAATGATAAAATACATCTTTTAGTGAAGTTGGTTTTAACATTCTGTGTTTGAAAATACCACTTTTAGAAAGTGGGTATTTTCTTGCCTAAACTATCCAAGCCTGCCTCTGCTAGGTTGTGTATTCCTTGTCTTGAGTTTGAGTGACAGGAGCTGGGGGATACCAGGAGGCAGGGTGAGTCAGCACAGGGCTGAATAGAGAGATCTGCATGGAGATGGGTGGGAGGAGTTGCACCTGGGACCTGAATAGGGCTGTGCCTTCCCTCCACAATGCTGGCTCCACCTCCTGTGGTGTGTCTGATGTCCCTGGCCTACACTGTGAAAGGAAAGAAGGAGTCTTGTCAACAAAGTGCTCCAGGACTGACCAGAACTGGTTTGGACTAGGCAAAGGCCTCCCTGCCTTCAGAGACAAAGGATTTTGGTGTATAAAAGAGGGGACGCAAACCCCAGAACTTTAGATCAGATCCATTTGGGAAACGAGAAGAAACCTTTGCTGAGGAGAGGAACCAAAGAAACTGAGGAGGAGACTATCCCGAAGCTGAGGGCTGTTTGGGGGATTGGCCTGCAGTGGTTGCCTGACTGCCAAAGAAAGGAGAAAGGAACTTTGTGTGTACTTTCATCAACTTGTAAAAGATCTCCAAGGGCTTGAGAGAAGAGCTTGCCTCCTGCTGAAGTCTCAGGGACAACAGACTTCACCAACCAGCTCCCCAAGAGTCTTTCTGGAAAGTGCCTGCTGCCGTGCTGGACTTTCTGAGGGACTGCGTGTCGCAAGGAGCTGGAAGCGCGACTCACGAAGGAGAAGCGTCGCTGCCGAAGCGCCTCGCATCGCGAAGAAAAGGATCGACGTCGCATCAGCCGCCGCATCAACGGAGAAGAGTGTCGCTGCCGCTGTCGCCTTGTTGCCGAAGCGCCTCGCATCTCCGGAGAAGAGGACCGACGTCTCATCAGACGCCGCCGCATCACCGGGAAGCGTGTCGCAGGGCCTGTCGCGGCTCAGAAGAATTGTTGAGTCGCCGCAAGGCCGTCGGGCGTGCACGCATCGTGTCGCATCAAGAAGAAGACGCCATCTTTGTTTCATTGCACCGGATCTTCATCGCATCACGGCGTTGCTGGTCGCATCGCCACGGAAGCGCAGTAAGAAACCGACGCTTCACCTCCCCACGCCGAGAAGAACCGACGCATCCCCTACGCATCAGTAGGGACCCGACGCATCACCGTTCTTGCGTGTAAGGAACCGACGCATCACCTTACCTGCAACACTTTCGTTGTATAGCGTTACGCATCCTAAGGTACATTGAACTCAAAGTGTCGCATTTACCATCTTAAGAGAAATGAGCTAATTCTACCATTTTTGAAGTACAGTATTGTGGATTTTTGTCGTTTGTGGTCTTGTGTTAAATCTATATAAAAGATACTTATTTTTAATATACAACTGGTGTGGTGTCCATCTGTAGTGTTGTCACTTGATTACTGTATGTGTTCACAAATGCTTTACACACTGCCTCTGAGATAAGCCTGTCTGCTCGTGCCAAGCTACCAAGGGGTGAGCAGGGGTTATTTTAGGAGTGTACCCCCTTACCCTGACTAGACGCAAGGGTCCCTATTTGGTCAAAGGTACCTACCTCTGCCAACTAGAGACCCCCAAATCTAACAGTAGCGGATCTCGTATCTTAGCATATATAGATGGATGTTCTACATCTCAGCTGGCACGGTAATCTTGCTTCAGGACCTTAGGACAAGAGTTCTAAAAACACACACTGCGCTAAGTTATGTGACAAGACATGTTTGCTCACAAATAGCAGCTGCATTCTCGTGTTGTGGCTAGGTGCTGGTGCTTGACTAGAGCAAATAACCAGGGGCATTGCTGTTTGACCTTGTCTATGGTGTTCAGACTAAAACCCAGGAAAAGAACAGAACATGATAACATATGCAGGTTCTGTGTGAAAATACAATGTGGCACAAAAGCGAGCGTGTTTATGTGGCAATGCAGCCTATAATGTGCACAATGAGGCTAACATAGGGAAAACGCACAACACTCCTCTCTGTGGAGCAGCTATCAAGTACTGATCGATTCAGCTTAATCAATGCCCGTCTCCCAATGTGATTGAGGTACTGTTTTGTTCTTTTTAACATTTAGTGCCCTGCAAACAGAAAGCGTGAGACTGGCAAAAACATGCCCAGCAGGACAAACAAAATGGCAAATATTTATTTTCTATAGCTAGCTGTCTTTTATTTTGCCAAGTCTTCTTTTCTCACTTCATCACTCTTGTTTTCTTTTGTTTTTGATCGTAGACACTGTTCTCAAAAGTTTTTACTTTCTTATGTGTAGTTTCTAAAATAATGCTTTAACACATAGTCGTGCAGTATACCCTAATCCACCCCCCTCCAATCCACCATATTACAGTTCTCACAAACCTCCCCACTGCAATTCGCCCCACTCCAATTCAAAACAATGTGCCCCACTCCAATTTTCCGCATTCCAATCTGCCCCAATCCAAAACATGTTGCCTCACTCCAATCCAAAACAATCTGCTCCTCTCCAGTCTGCCCCATTCCAAAACAGTCTGCCCCACTCCAATCCAAACAATCTGCCTCACTCCAATCCATCCCAATTCTCCCCACTCCAATCTACCACAATCCACCCCACTCCTATCCAATCCACCCCACACCAATCCAGCCCAATCCACTTCAATCCACTTCAATCCAATCCACCCCACTCCAACCCAAAACAATCTTCCCCACTCCAATCCCCAAAAATGCTCCCCACTCCAATCTTCCCCACCTCAATCCATATCAAAACCGAAGTCCTCATCCTGGGCACCACTCCCTCCGCCTGAGGCGACTCCTGGTGGCCCGCAGCGCTTGGACCCCCACCCACCGGCCACGCACGTAATCATGGCATTATCCTCGCTCTCAATGAACCACCAAATCAGCTCTCTCATCCTCCTGTTTCCACACGCTCTGCCTACTTCAGAAGATTTTCAATGGGATCCCCACCGAGTTCAGGAGAATGGTCACCCAGGTGCTTGTCAGCAGGAAGCTCTGCTTCTGCAACACACACTACGCTGGCGGCACCCGAAAACTCCAAAAGAAATTGCAGAGCATCCTGAACGTCTCCCCCAGACTTATCCTGGACATCCCCCGCCGCAGCCACATCTCCGGTCACCTGAGAGACCTTCGCTGTCTCCCAATGTGTGGAAATGTAAAATCTGGTTCTTTCGTTTTTTAAATAAGCTGTGCTTCATCCATTTTCACCCCTGCCCTACTTTCAGCCTGGTTCTATCCTTAACACCGCATCTGTATAAACATGAGTAAAGGATTTAGGTTGGGACATTGTAGGCTGTGTAAACATGCAGTGTCGGCGCAAAAGAACAGCTAGCAATCTGCTCGAGGGTTTTCAGGCAATGGTTAATCCACAAGTAAAGTCTACTCAGATAACATCTCTTGTTGTTCAGTCTTAGGACGTAGCAATTTGCACAAGACACCGAGGCTGTCGATTCTTGCCTTACCTCATTTGTGTGTTTTTCCCAAAGCTCTATTTACCTCCGGGCGTCCCTTGTTTGTGATCGTTTGCTATAAAAACCCATGTAACCATCGTTCAGTGTGCTCTCTCCTTGGGTATCTTGATGGTACTTGTCGGATGGAGACCCATTCATGAATGCTTAATAAATGACCTATGGTTTGACTTCGCTCCAGTGTCGATTCCTCCTTACTTGTTAAGAACCCGTGGCGAAGTGGTGACCCTGCACCAGCAGGTTATTAATTAATCTGTTCCACAAATTGGCGCCCGAACGTGGGTCCCCATCAAGGGCTTGCAGTCGGACCGGGGGAGGAGATCGGGTCGGTAAGACTAACTTCGCTGAGGGGCGCCCCACCTGAAGAGACTAGTGTTGCTCATGGTCCAAGCTGATTTTTCAGCTCTCCGACTCTGATCTTCCTGGCGGCTTCTTGCCTTGACTGGGGCCTTCGGACGGTCATTTTTTTGGGATCAGGGAGGATCGACAGGTGGGAGTTGAAGACTACACATAAGGTAAATCTGTATTGAACTGGTTCATTCGGTTAGAAGTTGTCTTGGTATTTGGAATCTGTTTTGATTTGGTATTTGGGATCTGTTTTGAGGCTTGCTATTTTGACTAAACATTTTGTCCTTACAGGTAATGTGAGAATATTTTTTTTATTTCTCTCTGTTTATAAGTTTTTTATATCTTATATAACATGCCTGTACTTAGTACGCTTTGGAAGTTTTGTTGTTGCTGCTGCGATAAGCAGAGCATTTTGAAAGCAAGTCAGCTGGCGCCACCAGAAGGTACGCCGAATTTTGAGATGTACATCAAATATGGTATTAGTCCCATCCTGTATAATGCATTGTGGAATAAATATACAAAAGGGGATCCCCAGTTGCAATGGCCACTAGAGGGAACCATGGACCCTCACAAACTCAAGTATCTAGAGAAACAATTGTTTTAAAAAAAAAAAAAAAAAAGTTAGGCCAGCTATGTTTGACAGCTTGCGTATGTGGAGGAAAGAAGTGAAGGAGTGGCAGCTCAAGGCAGAGAAGGTACAAAGGAAACAGGAAAGGAAGACAGAGTATCAGAAGTATAAGGAATTGAAGGATAAGGGAGTTCAGGAGAAAAAGGAATGTTTAGATAGAGAGCATAGATTATTAATATCTAAGGAATATATAGTTAGACCAACAGTAGCAGTTCAGGTCCACCAAGAAGATGTGGACTCAGACATTGATGGATTACTAATTGAACAACCCCCGCCCCCATATGTACCTTTAATACCTATTCCCCATGGACCCCCAAATGTCGTTCCCCCTGTACCCCCGGTCCCACCTCTTTTGCCCGCGGTTGCCCAGCTTCCTATTTTCCAACTAGTACCGGTACATCCCTTACCCCCCCCCCCCCTCCCAGGCCACTGCACCTGAAATAACTGATGATCCCGTACTTCCTGTATCTGTCTCCACCCCTCGAATTCTTCGTTCTACTGTACCTCAGTTTCGTCAGGACGCGATAAGGTTGATGGTATTAAATTGGTTGAGTGTTTTAGAAATGGAAGTAGAAGAAAAAATAGATCAGATATAGGATTTTTCAGAGGGCGAACTTCTTTGTCTGATAAATAAGCTTTCTCATCAACTTATGGTTCAATGGGAGCACTGGCGTAGCTAGGGGGGGGCGGTGGGGGCGGTCCGCCCCAGGCGGCACTATTATGGGGGCGGCCAGCCAGCGGCAGCTGCGTGGCACTGGTGTCCCGCCGAACAGCCAGTACACCACACGTGTTACTGTAAAGTGCAAGCGCACCTGCTTGCAAGCAAATGCTGCAGCTGCACCACCTAACATGGTGGTGGGGCGCCGTGCCGCACGGCGTACTGTGTATGTGGTTCCCAGGGCCGTCAATCTTGTCGCGAGCGTAAAGCGCTTCCAATGACGGCTCTGGGGTTCATTTTTGGCCAGCCCCGCGCTGCAGCATGGATACACAGTGTCGCGCACACCACCACGCGCGCTCTCTTGAGTGGAGGTCAGCAGTGTACTTGTACCCCTGCTATGATCTATGTAAAGCGGGGGCACGGGGAACAACAAGGCAACATCTGTAACTTGGAGGGCTATATGAACAGCACAGCTGCATCGTTGTTTCAGCAAAGCTGTGGAGTGGAGGCTTCGTTACATAGACACTCTTTCTTGGAGCTACTTGTCGAGGGAGAAAGGGGGTACGTGTGGGGGGAGGTTGCGAGCGAGGGGTGAGCCTGAGATACAGCCCAGAATATCGCCTACTTTATTAACTGCAAGTATCACACGTACTTTATTAACTGCAGGTATCACACGAGTGCACCCCTCTCTGAGGAATGTTTAACGAGGGAGGGTAGAGACAAGCAGGGTTTGAAAGGTGCTGCTGGAGAGAACGAGTGTTGTTGTGGTGGAGCATTGAAACTTCTCCCAGGCTGCCCTGGCATGTCCCAAGCCATGGCTCACTTGGCGGCCTCTAGCATCCTGGGGTGCCGCAGATCAGCACTATGGATGCAGCTGTGCGATCAGCCATTGAAAAGGAGGGGGTGCTGCCAGGATCGCATGACGTAAAATGCAGCGGGCACATCTCATTACTACTACAAAAGCAGTTCGGACTGCTGGTATGAATGAAGGTGTCCTAGCAGAGCTGTACGTGGCCCTCATTACTACAATATTAGGGTGGTAGGCAGGTAACACGCTGCTCCGGAGCCCAGGATTGGTGCTTGTTGGTCATTGCTGGTTATTGGGGTTCGTCTGTTGCTCCCAGGAAACTGTTCCCTGCATTTCCTGCAGTTTCCTTGTGGTTGGTCGAGTTAGCAGGAGTTAGGGAAGGTGTGGTCGTCAGTGTGAGTTCGTGCAGATGGAGGCTGTGGTGTGATTTGGCGGACAGGCTCTGTTCAGCCTCTGCCTCCTCTCCCTGCTCACCTCTCTCCTCCCTCCGGGACGAGGGGTGCCAGTGAAGGACCCCGGAGTAACACCGTCAGGCGGGGAGGAGCCACTTTCCAGAGGTAAGTCCGTGCCCTCTTCCCATTTCCAGACGACGTGCCGTGCTAGCATTCTGCACATCTGTTATAAAACATTTCCTAACCTGCCGTGTGACCTTAGGCACGTTGCTTTTACCGCCATTGAATTTCGGCAAGATCGAGAAAGTAAAGCGTGGATGCCAAATTTGCAGGGCGTTTATGTATCTGCAGCAGGCGTAGTGGCACCAAGGTCTAAAGGGCATACCTAACGCTGATTTTTCAGTTTTATTTTGCTTGCATGCAAAAAAAAAGACTTGTGCCCCCCTTGCTACGTCCCTGTTAATTTGCAAAATTTAGTCTTCATTTTATGTATTCATTTTACGCAGTGTAATTGTGATTTTTGGTTATATCTGTGTGTATTCATTTTTTCCCTTCACGTGGTATGTATGAGTTTGCCTCCAGATCAGACAAAACGTGAGCAATTCGGAGTTGCTCTGCGGGGGCTTTTAGCACAGTCAGATGAGTGCAGAAGGCAATTCTTATTGTTATTTGGCACAAATAGCGCGCTACCGGCCATTTGTGTGGCATCACAGCGCATTCGAGGGTGACGTTTCAAATAGTTGAGGTTATCGTGACACGTGGTGGTTCCTACTGTCACCAGTGCAGTGCTACGCACAGTCGAGTAGTGTAACAGTTTTTTGTGATTAGTTAAAATTCAAGTTTCTTTGTTTTACGTGACTAAAGGGCACAGTACTGTAAGATTCATTTGTGAGCTCTTTGAGGTATTTGATTAATTTGAGGTTTGCGGAAACTGTGCAGTTCATTGAGATTTGAGACAATGTGTTAAAAAACATGTGGTCTTCCGGTTGAAGCCTGTCAGCCGTGAGGCGCGTCTGCTATGAACAGTGGGAGCACGCCAAAGTTTTCCATCTTCTGCACTGAGATTGACACAGAGGTTCTACCTCCTAGCTGAGAGGCACCGCGTTGCTTCATAATCAAAGTGCACCCACAAGTCGTTGGCCTCGCATCACTCCTTCCCATCACCTGCTTCCAAGGCTTGCCTGCGCTCTTTCAACACGCATATTGCAATTGTGAACTGAGCACTCAGTGAGCTGTGAACTGTTCGCAGTTCTCTTTGTGCTCAGTTCAAAACTGTGAGCTGAGAATTGGGAGAGCAAATAGCAGCTGACAGCTCTCCGAGAGCTCAGTTCACATTTGATGTTATGCTATGGTTTATTAATACAAGCATGTACACCTTGGATTCTTGGCACTATAGAACAACATAATTGGAAAAAACAGTGTAATAAAAACAAGGAAAATCATAGAGAATTATAGATCAAAATGACAAAATACAGAATACATACAAGAGTCTTAAGGTTTTTTTTATGCACAATAGGGGAAGGTCATTCTCTGGCCAATGCAAATTAAAAGGCCCTCTCCTAAAAGGAAGCTATTTTATTCCTGAGGACATTCAGCAAATTTTTATTTGTAGCGTGCAAAGTTAATATAGGGCTGTATTATTAAAGTGTATCCCTGATACAAAGAGGAGAGAGAGTAGAAAGAACGGTGTACAATCACTAGGGTCTTTTATGCCTCACAAGAAGCCAGTGGAGGATCTCAAAATTAGTGTAACTTTTCCAGGAGTCTGAAAATGACACCTGGACAAGTTCAGCATATTTCTGTGTGGCCCAACTTCTTGGCAGGGTGGACGGCGTTCACTCTGTGAAAATAGTGGGTGGACGCACACAGCAAACTCCGCTCTGACCTTTGCTTTCACCTGCAGTGGAGTAGAGAGTGGTGTCGTAACTTAAACCCTGCCAATCCACTCCGCTGCTCGCCGTCCTTTTTTCCCAGCCCCGCCTCCCCCGCTACTGGCCATGGGCAGCAATCTGAGGGATAGCCCCGGGCGCCAGAAGCTCTAGCTACGCCACTGAATGGGAGATGACTACAGGATCAAATGGCCCAGATGATGTTAGAGCTATTAATCGACAGTGTCAGATAGGGGCCTTCCCTGTAAGTAGAGTTATTAATGCTATAGCAATGATAATTGGATATCATAATGAACTCTCTTCCTCTCCTCGAATAAGACCTATGAGGGAAGCTGCGCCACAGTTTATTTCTGGAAGAGGGAATGCAGATAATGATGACCCTAATAATCCCAATGCTAGAGCCCATTTTTTGTATAATTGGATATATACGCCCTGGAAAAGGACGGATGTACTCACTTTAAAAGCCTCCTTACCAGATATACAGAAAAATACTAGAGGATTTTATGATGATGTACAGGCAGCCATTGATTCTTGTATCATGACTTTAGCAGATATTGATATCTTTTTTTGGTATGATCTTGCCACCAGATATGTGGCGACTCACTCGGAAACAGGATCATACTGTTGATTTGGGAGGAGACTGGGCTGCCATAATAACAGCTGAAACTAATAGGAAGCCTGGTAAAAAAAAAAACCAATCAGCTCATATTGGACCTCTCTGACAACATACTAACTTATATAAAGACAATAAATTCTGGCACGTAAAATATATTGGACGCTCCTTACTGCTAGTAAGCAAAGACAGGGCGAGTCCGTCCCTGATTTCTTTACTCGCTTGGAGGACGTTTCCTCTAATGTATGTAATAGCCCTATTCTTCCTGTCCTTAAAAGAAGAGATGGAATACAGGATAAAAGTTTATTGATTTATAATTGATTTGAGAGAAAGTAACAGGATAGTAGTCCCTCAATATCCTGTTGTTTCTCAGGTAAAGTTAATACACCTGTAGGATTTTCTGGCATCCCCCGTTCAAAGCCCTATTTCACAACAACTGAATGTTAGTACAAGGGTCTCCAACATTTTCTGTAACAAAAGTCACCAGTGATGAAAAAATGACCACCTCATCCAAGAGTATCAGTAGTGATCACATTAGTGCATTAGCCAGGGTTTTCAGCAGTAAAAAAGGTTAAAAAAAAGGCTTTGACAATTTGAACTGAAATATTACATGGGTACTAGATACAAACAATAGCTGCAATACTCCCTTGCGCCAAGATATAATTATGAGTAATAAATATCTCCAACTGAAGTAATAGCTGTAAGTACATTTTCAAAATGTCAACTATTTTTCTGTAGACATCAGTTTATGAGTTGTGAAAATACAAAAGAAATGTCTTGAATGCGTGAGTTTTATTTTTAAAATACAGGTTGGACTGCACACAGGAGAGCTACTCACAGGTACCTGGTAATCTACTGGTAGTTCACGAGCCACTCATTGGAAACATAGCAATGCAGCAGAAGGTTGCAAACAGACTACAGTGAAATTATTGCATCACTTAGCCTCCTTGGGACAAAGTATCTTTTTTTCCAATTACAGTATTGTCAATAGAAGGTTACCTATTTAGGTCTCCTCCTGTCAAAGGGGGGTAAGACGCTACACCAACATAGGATATAATTGGTGCAGAACTTGCAGAAACCACTGACTCAATCTAATATCTGTGCGTTTATTACCAACTTTTTCACTAATTGCAAAACCCCTGCTTGCTTTAACATTAAAGCACGTATGCATGTCGCTTCCTTGGACTAATCAGTGTGAAGCTGTCTTTTTGCAATTGAAAAATGCTTTATGTAATGCTCCTGCTTTAGGTAAAACCTGATTATTACAAATTTGTGCATGCAAAAGATGGTTGTAGCTTGGCACGGTCCCATGTAGGAAGGAATAGGTCATGCGCATATTTCTCCTCCACATTGGACCCCACTGCGATAAAGCAATCTGAAATCTATATTTAAGGTCACAATTTGACAGTTGTGGTACCACATTTAGTGGATATCTAAAAACAAAATAATAATTCAGACCCAGCAACTGACCAGTGCGATATTAACAGGGTATGAATTGACACTTTTTGCTCCAAACATCACTCTGAAATGCTGTAACATTTTGAATCCAGCCACTGTACTGCCCCTTTCTGAGTCCCAACAAGATGAGAAGCATGATTGCATATTTATTACTGAGAAGGAGACTAAGGGACGGGTAGACCTGACAGATACCCCTATATCTGACCCACTAGGGGAACTGTCCGTGGGTGGTTCATGTTACAAATTACCTGATGGCTCTAGTACAGCGGCCTATACAGTTACTCCCTTGAAATCTGTGGTTGAGTTATGTAAAATACAACAAATGTCAGTGCAATCTGTGGAGCTGACAGCTTTGACTAGAGCCTGTGAATATAAGTAAACATTTGACTGTAAATATCAATGTATATGCCTTTGGAGTTGCCCACTCATTCGGACGACTCTAAAAAAGGGGGCTTTTTGACTTTGCATGGTGATGAGATACAGTATGGGGAATGAATAGTAAAGATACTGGATACCTTGATGTTACCAAAAAGAGTTGCTATTGTTAAATGTTTTGTCCTCAAGAAAATTATAGATGAGGTGTAATGCAGGGAAATACTTTTGCCAATGAAACAGCTAAACGAACAGCCTATTTAGAGTATAGTTTAATGTATATTGTAGGGACAGTTAGATGGACACCAGAAGTGCCTATGTTTAATCAGACTCTAGATTGCATTAGGGAAGTACAGGAAGAAGCTACGGAGGAAGAGAAGGAACAGTGTTAAAGATATGGGCGTCAGGATGCGACAGGATGTTGGATAGATCTGTCAGGAAAGCAAAGATGAATGCTTCCAAATTGTTATGTGAATGCTATTGTTACCATGGCCCACAGTTCAGCCCACATCAGTGCTAAAGGAATAGTGGCCACGTCAGATCATGTATGGTTCAATAATCTGACGGCTGCACGTTTATCGGAGGAAATGAAAGGAGAGATCCAAACACTAGAAATTCGCCTAAAGACCTTCCAAGGGGTTACAGAGCTTAAGAAACGCCTGGAAGAACTTAATAAATCAATGACAGACTTTGAAATAACCCTGAAGGACACAAAATATACCAAATTCAAGAAAGACCAGAAATCCTTCTCACATGAAAAAGCTTACCCCTACACAAAGGAAGGATATATCCCGTCAGGGAGAAACGCGGGGTATAACACTGACAGTGATGGATCAGATACTGGTTCAGACAACTCAGATGGGAGCCTCAACCAACAGAACAGAAATAGGAACAGGCGATTACGTGGCGGACGCATGAGGAATCGGGGAGGATATAATTATGGCTGGCCTACATACCAAGGACCACCACCATATGGAGGCCCACCGCCTTTTTCTACGGACCACCACCCCCTTCCACCAACATCCGTATCAATATCAATCCCACACGCCATGGGATCAAGCACAACCAAACACCCCTGAAAATCATTCTTTTTAGGAAGAGGCAAGGGCCCACAGAGGCGAAAATCAAGAAGAACCCAACCGGTCCAATGGGCTCAACCCCTGGAAACCTCCAGGAGCCATACCAGGAGTATGGGTCCACCAGACAACCCAACAACCAGCAACAACCCGGTTTAGTGGTAAATCTGTCGGATACCAACCTAACTACTACACAAATAACAGTCTTAGAGAAAGGTCTGAGCTACGTACCAACTCCTACTCTGGACAAATTCAGACTCTGTAGCGAAGTCAATGAATTCATTAGGAAAATCAAACTTCAAGTTTTCTTCAAAGATAAACCTCCCACTAGTGATTTGGAAAGCGACACAGGTCTCCACAAGAAATCCAACTTTGTACCACCTTCAGTGAGCCTCCCTGTGGAACTGTTGGCCTTCGAAAAAGCTGTCATGAAGGAAGTATCTGAAATAGACCCTAGGTCTATAACAACCTACCATAATACAAGTAAAAGGAACATGAGGCTATACAACAGCTAGCCTTGGAGAAAAAAGTTACCATAAAACCAGCAGACAAAGGCGGCGCCATAGTTCTGCAGAATACCACGACGTACCGAGAAGTGTGCCTCAAACTATTGGCAGACGCAAGAAACTATGTCAAAATAAAAGAAGACCCCACAGAACGCTTACGTGTGGAGATTGCCTATCTAGTGGAAGAATCTACTGCAAATGGTTGGATAACCAAAAAAGAAGGAGATTTTTGGAAAACAAAAAACCCACGATACCTTACTTTTATACTATCCCAAAGATTCATAAATCTATGGATAGTCCTCCTGGGAGACCAATAGTATCGGGCATAGGTTCAATTCTTGAACCCCTCTCAAAGTTCGCTGATGCTTTTTTAAGACCTATAGTACAGAGTACTAACACATACCTACAGGATACAAAAGCTGTCCTATGCCTTTTACAAGATCTACCCTTTGACCCAGAAATCAATATCCTGATGGGACTTGATGTTGAAAGTTTATACACAAGTCTACCGCATAAGGAAACCCTGCAAATCCTTGAAGAAGTACTCTTCGAGAATTCCTGGATATACCACACACCAAGACACGTGGTCTTAGAATGCTGCCGTCTGGCCCTAACTGAGAACTACTTCAGATTTGAAGATACGTTGTACCGTCAAGTGCACGGAACTAGCATGGGAAGCACTTTCGCGCCGAGTGTGGCGGGTCTCTATGTCCACCACCTTGAGAAACAGAAGATCCTAAATCCTCACAATCCGTACTTCAACAATTTAAAAGTATGGAGACGTTACATTGACGATGTTTTTGTGATTTGGGAAGGCAATGAGACCGAGGCCACCAGTTTCATTAATTGGTTGAACCTACAGGATCCATTTTTAAAGTTCACCAACACTATGAGCAGGTCCCAAGTGGTCTTTCTGGACCTTAACATCACAGCGAACCAAGGTAGCCTGACCACAACCACGCATTTCAAACCGACTGCAAGAAATTGTCTTTTGATTTACGATAGTTTTCATCCCAAACAACTAAAAGACAATTTACCTTTCGGTCAATTTCTACGTCTAAGAAGAAATTGTACTGAGAAAACGGATTACTATACCCAAGCAAAGGATTTGGCGGAGAAATTGACAGCCAGGCAGTATCCTAAGCACCTCATATCAGCAGCCAAGAAAAGAGCGAGCAATAGCAACAGAGATTCCCTCCTTGAACCCAGACTAAATAAAAACACACAAGAAAAGAGACCAATATGTATAACAACTTATAACATAGCATCTAACAAGGTGTCTAAAATAATCAAAAAACACTGGCGGACACTGAACAGTGCCAACCTAGACATACCCAAACCAATGTTCAGTCACAGAAAAGGAAAAAACCTTAAGAACTACTTTGTCCACACTCGTCCCAAGATTAACACCAAATCTGATGGACAAAGAATCCTACAAACTCTGCCTACAGGACATTACCCGTGTAATAACTGCAGCGTATGTCACCTCACGTCAGCAACTAAAAGAGTGACATTTAACAATCAAATGACATGGGAACTCCGCAGTTTCACTAATTGTAACACCACAGGTGTGGTATATCTGATTACCTGCACCTGTAATCTCCACTACGTAGGCATGACTACACGAAAAGTCAGTACTAGGATTGTGGAGCACCGTAGTAACATCAGGTGCAAGCGGGCGACAACAAAAATGTCAACCCATTTTATCGAAAAACAACATACACCTAACGACATGAGGTGGGTGGTCCTGGAACATATCAAATGTAATGACAACCTCGAACAGCGACTTCTAGAGAGAGAACAACGCTGGGTTTTTAAATTACGTACAGACACTCAAGGCTTGAATGATAATATTCCGTGGGGTCAGTTCTCAAAATAACAGTCTCCTCTGACATTACATCTAAGGGGTATGTTTTTTGAAAGAATACCAGTCACCCTGCAATTAGAAAAGTCATCTGATCAAATTCCCTCTTAACCAGAGGTCAAGCTATCAATCTCCTCTGGCATTACATCTATTGGGAAACTCCTGAGCAAATACCAGTCACCCTATATATGACACGCTAAGAGTCAGCCGATCAGTTGCAATTACTCTCCGTTCATAATCAAACACTTCTTCAGGGAGTGTAAATACAGTATTCATCTGTATGTTTGTTTTATATGAGTACGTCTTAATCACCTTAGTGATTCCTCAATAGGCACTCGTATTAGACCTCTTTTGTATATCATCGTGAGGCTCATTGTATGTATTTGTTCGTCTTCCTTGTTTAGCCTCTAATCACCTTATACTCTTATCAATAGGCACTAACGAGTATTTTACCTTCCCATAATGATAGGAACTCGTATTAGACCTCTTTTGTATATCATTGTGAGGCACATTGTATGTATTTGTTCATCACCTTTGTATTGCCTCTAATCACCTTATACCCTTCCCAATAGGCACTAATGAGTATTTTACCTTCCCAAAATGGCAGCCACATTGAGCCATAGAAGGCGGCCATTTTGTTCTTTAGTTTCCGCTCTAGTCTCCTAATCATGAATCGGCGGGAAAACACCCTTTAAAAACAAGCAGTAGGGACTCACTTGTTAATATGCGGTCGGGAGGGAAGCAGGCAACAGCCGGAGCAGTTTTCATTCTCAAGTAAGTTATTCTCTCCACAGCACCGGACCGGGTAGACAGCAGAGCCTCTCACAGTGCACCCCCCCTTTTTTTGCTACAAAGCTTTCATTATCGCTTTGTTTTTCCTTTCTCCTACAGTGGTGATGATCTCTCCAGCCCCTCTCAGACCATGAAGCACATTGTTGCTCCATAATTAGTATGTGTTTTATTATGTCACTGTATTTTCTTTGTCGTATTGTTTTGTCTGTACATATTAGTATGTTTTTTTAGGTTTATGCTCTTTCATTTCATTCTATTTCCTGGCAAATAAGCATTCACCTAATTGCCTGGCATGTCTCAGATTACTGACAATCTACTCACTAAGGGTAATGTCATGTGGTATTCCTTTTTTGGTTTTTAGTTTTTTGTGTTTAAACTAAGCTGGCCCTATAGTATAACATGACTATTGAGATGCCCATAGCTCTCATAACCACACAAGGATCTTATGGGAGAGCTCTTAACAACACACACCAGCAGTGAGTGTCTGATTATATGTAGTTAATGTGCAGCATGGCGTTTTCACTTACCTACATAGCATGAAGTAGGTCTCGTATGCCGTTTTCTGTTTTAGATTCAATTGATCAGCATCAACATGGTTTCAATAACTACCTATACAGTACATAGACTGTACTTGATAATGCTTTTTATTCCTTTCTCTATTACAGATACTACGTGATCAAAGTACTGTATGTATTAACTCTTGCCTGCTAGTATTTTGCAGCATTTTTTCCTATCCTTAGGTCACTTTGGAGTGGTACTAAACAGGGCTGGACCCTGTTTGTCCTGAAGAAGAGCACTGGGGTAGCTCGAAACTAGTTGACGTTCACTAGGGACCCCTGACTAATTAAAAACAGACACCCTAGCGACCAACCCTGTTTTTAATATATCGGCTAGGAGCCTGAATAAATTCTTTTGCCCACTAGCTAGATATTTTTAGTCTCACCCACTCCACCCCCATCACTGCACCACACATAGTCACTCACAAGTAGTGCTCCTACGTAGTGTCGCAAGTCGTAGCACGCCTCAGCCCGTAGCGGGTTGGGATGGCCCCTATGATGAAGCATGTCACCATGGGAAACCATGGTGAGTGAGGGGACTCAAGAAAGGACATTTTTCCTTTACTAACTATTTTTTTTAATCTTATATTAGTAAATTTAATTTTCTGAAAAAACTGGCTAGGTTTCCATAACCGAGATTTCGGTGTTTTGTAATTCTCAATAATCTGATTGCCAGGGTGGCAGAGTTCTATGTCAAGAGGTGCATGATGTGCCATACTTATAGCACAGGAAAAGGTACCCCGTTTCAACAGGATATTTTGCACCCCCAGATCTGCCCTTCGAGGTCTTGCAACCAGTTGAGGCGGTTATGGGGAGGCCAGCAAATGTATATGGTGTACCAAGATCAAGGACAATCTGATATTGAATTTACCTTTCTTGTTGATTACTGTGTTGACTAAAGATTTGCATTTGATCCATTCACAGGTGAAGGCCAGTCTCTCTCCCAGTCTTAAAGGTCCAGGTCACAAGCTGAGGCCTAGAGACTGTGTCTTTACCCAACAGTTTCAGAGGAAGTCCAACCTTGAGCCATGCTAGAAGGGTCCAGTGCAAGTTCTCTTCACCACTCAGACTGCTGTTAAGTGCACAGGGCACAGACACTGGATCCATGCCAGTGATGTGGAGAAAGCAAGCACCACTCCCTTTGCCATATGATCAGTGGATAACAAGAGGAATACCTGATTTTGAATATGATCAGATCTCTCAGCAAGTGCTTTTTGGGGATGGTGATCTTTTTGAAACATGGTGAAGTGGTGTCATTGGAACAACAACTTGCTGCCATCATGCCTGACCCAGATGAACAGATTCTGTTTGAACATCCTGACATTGTTCAGCCCTGATACGAAATGCGGCCAAGGGCCAAAAAGAACTATAGACTTTGATTGAAGAAACTATCTCTGGAGAGGTAGCAACCCATGCCGGTGGTCAAGACCGCCAACGTCCGGACCGGTACATAAGCTTGCCAGTGAGGCTTTGAAGCAAAAGACACTTGGGACTTAATGCTCTCTGATAGTGTAGTGAGGGAATTTTGAGAGAATTGAGATTACATTGCTCTGTTTCTGGCTGATCGTTACGCTACTCTTTGTTACCTTGGCAATCAAACAACAAATACTACAGTAAGAGGAAGGAAGGTTAAGAAACATACAGGTTGAATATAAAAGATCAGTATAGGGAATAGTGTTAGGTGTTCTTCTGAAATAGGTATTTGTATATAGATTAGGTTGAAATGGGTAGAGTTGTCGATCTGCCATTAAGGCTCTTTGGGAAGGTGTCTTTTTGACCTATTAGAAGGAATAGAAGTACTTGCCCCGAATGCCCCCGCTAAAAGCTGACAATTTTGGATTAAAAAGAGAAAAATAGGGATATTTGTATGTTTTCTATTGTTAGTGTTGAGATTTATGGGTCTATTTTGGAGGCTGGAAACATATTACCCTATTCATAGCCTAGTGCCCCCTACTCCTACCGCATCTGAACATTATCACTTCACCTTGTCCTCTTTTAAGGATTCACACTGCCAAATATATAAGCACAATACATTTGTTCAATATTTACATAAAACGCCCTTAATATTAATTGAGCCACACAAAAGCTTCACCAAATAGCTGCAGAAATACACCAGGAAAAAGGAACATGGACTTGGTCAGAATGGTTTTGGGGTATGTTTTCTACTTTGGGCTGGAAAATATTGATGGGAATAGTAATTATAGGAGCCATCTTTCTAACTTGCTGCTGCTGCATTCAATGTGCCCATATGATATGCACCACCTGCATAAATATTTGTAGTAGTATTAAACCTTCCCCAGTCAATATCCATGAATTGAATAGAGAAATGATGATGCATACTAAAATTCACGAATTTATGAATATTAATGTACACGATTAATACATGTACCTCTTAGAATGGATTCAGCACCGCTGAAAAGGAAGGACTGTGGAAATGTAAAATCTGATTCTTTCCTTTTTTAATTAAGCTGTGCTTCATCCATTTTCACCCCTGCCCTACTTTCAGCCTGGTTCTATCCTTAACACTGCATCTGTATAAACATGAGTAAAGGATTTAGGTTGGGACATTGTAGGCTGTGTAAACATGCAGAGTCAGCGCAAAAGAACAGCTAGCAATC
Source organism: Calotriton arnoldi (assembly GCA_963921515.1). Lineage (NCBI taxonomy): Eukaryota > Metazoa > Chordata > Amphibia > Caudata > Salamandridae > Calotriton > Calotriton arnoldi. The sequence goes on along the minus strand of CAWUFW010001069.1, from coordinate 2,256,960 downwards.
TGCTCGAGGGTTTTCAGGCAATGGTTAATCCACAAGTAAAGTCTACTCAGATAACATCTCTTGTTGTTCAGTCTTAGGACGTAGCAATTGCACAAGACACTGAGGCTGTCGATTCTTGCCTTACCTCAGTTGTGTGTTTTTCCCAAAGCTCTATTTACCTCTGGGCGTCCCTTGTTTGTGATCTCTTGCTATAAAAACCCATGTAACCATCGTTCAGTGTGCTCTCTCCTTGGGTATCTTGATGGTACTTGTCGGATGGAGACCCATTCATGAATGCTTAATAAATGACCTATGGTTTGACTTCGCTCCAGTGTCGATTCCTCCTTACTTGTTAAGAACCCGTGGCGAAGTGGTGACCCTGCACCAGCAGGTTATTAATTAATCTGTTCCACAGATGAACAAACTAATCACGCCTGCAAAGCCCTTCACAACACCAAACCTGCATATCTCAACCACTGCCTCTCCTTCTACAAACCCACCAGACATCTCTGCTCCACCTAACTGGCCCTGGACACTAAGTTACGGATCCGCAACACCTCGGCCAGAGGAAGATCCTTCTCCTACCTCTCTGCGAAAACCTGGAACTCTCTTCCTCTGCATCTCAGGCAATCACCTTCACTGCCTCAATTCAGGAAGGACCTCAAGACCTGGCTGTTCGACTGAACTGCAGACCCCCCACCCCCCAACACCCCCAAGTGCCTTGAGACCCTAACCAGTGATTAGCCGTGCTCTAGAAGAACCCTGATTGGTTGATTGAACAATCTGCCCCACTCCAATCTGCCCCAGGCCAATCCAAAACAATCTGTCCTTCTCCATGCTACCCCACTCCAATCCACCCCACCTCACATCACAGCAATCCAATCCACCCCACACTAATCCAATCTACCCTACTCCAATCTACCCACCCCACTCAATCCAATCCTGTTCACACCACCCCAATCCACCTCAATCCAAACCACCCCACTGCAGTCCAGTCTACTCCACTCCAATTCACCCCAATCCATTCCACCCCACCGCCACTTCATTCAACCCAACTCCACCTCACCCCACTCCAGTCTAATCCACCCCACTCCAGCCCAATCCACCCCTCTACTCCAGTCCACCCCTCTCTACACCAGTCCACTCCACTCTACCCCAATCCAATCCACACCAACCTAGTTCAGTCCACCCCACTCAATCCAATCCATCCAGCCCACCACACTCCAATCCACCCCTATCCAATCCACCCCACTCCAATCCACTCCAAACCACCCCGTACACTCCTCTATTTCACCTCACTCGAAACCACCCTACTCTAATCCAAACCACCCTACCCCAAATCAATATAATCCACTCCAATCCACCTAACCACATTTCAATCCACCCCACTCCAGTCCAATCCAGCCCACCCACTCAAATCCACCCCAGTCAATCAACCGGCTCTACCCCAATCCAATCCATCCCAATACACTCCAGTCCAATCCTCCCTTTTACCTCAATCAACACCACCCTATTCCACCCCACTCCACTCTACGACACTCCACTCTACAACACTCCACTCTACAACATTGCCCTCTGACACTGCACTCTGCGACACTCTGCCACTGAACCACTGAACTCTACTCCCCTCTACTCAAAGACACTCCTCTCCCCCCACTCCAATCTGCGACCCTCTACTACAACAAATCCAGTTACGACACTCTACTCCGCCCACTACACTCAAGGACACTCTAGGCCACTAACTTTTAGCTATGCTGAACAGCAGCCACACTGGAGTACAACATGGCAAAACCACATTGCCAAAGCCAATAGCTCTTGTATAGGTGAGGCCTATTGACTTTGCCAGTGCTTGTTCTTGCAGCATTCCATAAGAGTGTATTATTGCAGTCTGCCCACCCTCGTTGTTGCTTGCATCGCTGTTGCTTGCCTCTTTGTTGTTGCTTGCCCTGTCGTTGCTTTCTCCTTTCTTGATGCCTGCCCAGTTGTTGTTGCTTGCCCTGCTGTTGTTGCTTGCTCCGTCACTGTTGCCCAATCATTGCTTGCTCAGTAGTTGTTGCTTGCTCCTCCCCCCAGAATTGTTGCTTGCACTGTAACCCCATCCTCCTCCCCATAGCTTGCACTGCCCCCATTGTTGCTTGCTTCACCACCCCCTGCGTTGTTGCTTGTCCCGTCCCCTCTACCAGGAAAAAAACTAGAGCTATTGGCTCTGTCAATGTCTTTTAGCCATGTTGTACAGCAGTACAGTTGCTGTGCAGCATGAATGAAAGTGAGGGAAAGTAAGGGGGAAAAAAGCGCTATGACACAGTCGGCAATGACCACATCATAGTGATTTGTTTTTCTTTACTTTCAGCCATGCTGCACTGTAGCTGCGCTGCTGTACACCACAGCGAAACAAAACATCGACAATGCCAATAGTTCCTGCATAGGCGAGACCTATTGGCTTTGTTTTTTAAACGTATTAGTCTACAGTTTGATGGTGTCCTGGCTGTGGGTGAGCTTTTCTGCAAGATCAGCAGGGGTGCTGGCTCTGATGGCTTTGTAAATGATGCAGCTGGTTTTGAAGATGGTCAGCCTGGCAAGAGGAGCCAATGGAGTTTCATCAGAATAAGGGTGATGTGATCATATTTCTTCAGGCCATGAATGAGGCGTGCTGTAGCATATAACATGCCCCTAAGCAGTGCCTGTATGATGTCTGGAAGGCCATGGTGTAGGGCATTACCACCATCCAAATGTGAGAGTACAAGGGCTTGAACAGCAGTTCTGAATTTGCTTTCTGGAAGAAACGGTTTGACTTTAGAAGAGAGAGCCGGTACCAGGGCATCTTAATGTTTTTTTTGCAATGTGTTCCTTGAGGAAGAAGTTGGTGTTCATGGTGAATCCAAGTGATTTGGCAATTGATGAGAGTTTGGGTTCTAAGCTGTCACGGGCCATGCTAATGAGCCAGGTTTGTAATGTAGTTTTTCGTGGCAAATAGTGTAAGAAATTGGGTTACTGGTTGAGGGGGTGGAACGCTGCTCACACAGTTTCCACAATCCTTGTCAAGGCGAGGCCCTAGCAAAACCCAAATAAACCTGTTCTCAGCCCACTGGTAGCTTGGCACAGAGTAGTCAGGCTTAACTCAAGAGGAATGTGTAAAGTATTTATTCAGCACTGCAAACAATGATAAAGTGAAAACACAACACAGTAAAAATCCCAATTTAGAAAAATAGAGTACATTTTAATAAATAAACCAAGACCAACACAGCAAAAATCCAATCATTAGAACCAGAGATATGCAAGTTTAAAGATTTCAGTGAAAATAGAGCTGTTAAAAATTGGGTCTCCAATGTCCAATCTCCAATGCACCCTGTCCAAGCTGTGAACACAATCCTAGTCAGGCTAAGTCAGATAAACACCCTAAATAAACCTGTGCTCACCTTAACTCAACTTAAGAGGCAATGTGTAAAGTATTTGTGAAACACTTAAATAGTAAAATTTAAACAAAAAACAAAGGTGCACCACTTAATGATAATATAAAAAAATATTACAATCCATATCCATAATGTAAATCTTTTATAATCTTCTTTTATTTATATCGAGCTTGTAAAAAGAGACAGCCGACGCGTTTCGTCCAGTAAAGGACTTCTTCAGGGCTGTAACAAACATATATACAAAACATAAGTACATACAATATATACACATAGACAATACATATATTTACAAATTCCAAAAATATATAACATATACGACGACAATTACTAAATATATGACTTATATCACAAAAACGGACCACATATTCACTGCACCATTAATACATAACACTTTGAACACTTAAAATTACATACTCTTTTCCAAACACATTTTACTCCACATCTATAATAAAAGACATACCCTACAAGAGTATATTATTACATATATCTAAAAAATATATATTTTTTAAACATTTGAAAAGGGAAAAGTAAATAGAGGAACGAAGGATAAAAACAGAAAGATAGATGCTACAAAAATAGGACACAAAATAAAGGTCCCATAAAAAGATTCAAAAGAACTATCAAATGCAGATATATCTGGTGTAATGCGCCATCCTGGCATTCATTCATCAAGTTTAGTATAAAGGAGATTTGTGCCATATCAATATATGGAAAGGAGGCTAAGTTAAACAACCATCTATTATAAAAGGATACCCACCATAAGAATAAAGACCCGGACACTTCCAGTTAAATCACAATTTGCTGTGCTACTCTCCTTTTTTCCCCCCCTCCCCTTTTTCTCTAGCACGTTGGGAGCTGAGTAAGGAGGGATTTTCACTAGGGCGTTTTCACTCTAGCACGTTGGGAGCTGGGTCCTCTATTCGTAGGTCTCCATATATTTTATGGAACCGTATGTATGCCGCTTTCATGTGTTTTATGAAGGGAAGAGGGCCCTGTTATTCCCACACTTCTCTTTTTTATTGAACAACAAATTAGAAATAAGGTGTTATCTTCAGATATTGGGCATGGCATGAATATATGGAGTCTCATGAATGCCATCTCTGTACACTTTATGTAGTGTGGCAGGATTATATTTTCCCTCTTGGATTTCTATCTATCTTGCGCCCTCCCTCTCGCTTTTTGGTTAGTCCTGCTTATGAGCTCAGATCATTTTGGATATAGGTTGCGAATATGGTTATTAAGACTTTCTAAGTCTATATATAATACGCTTTTGTGTTTACAGGCTGATCAGGTATTTGTCCTGTGATTTCAAGTCCACCGGATTAAAGGCGTGGCTACAGATAAGGTCTGATGAAGTGTTATCTGACCTTAGATTTCTACAAATTGTGAGAGTGAGATACTCTTCGTTATGATATCCAGTAAGTTATTTTATCTTTTTGTCTGTTCGGAATACAGTAACAGGGTCATCTTTTGTGAGGGTATATGATCATAGTTGTGTGCCTCTCTCTTTTTCTAGTAACAGTCCGTTGAAAAAGTGCGTGTTATCTGGACCAACAAATTTATTTATTGCGGACTCCTCGACGTTGATTTAACTGGAAGTGTCCGGGTCTTTATTCTTATGGTGGGTATCCTTTTATAATAGATGGTTGTTTAACTTAGCCTCCTTTCCATATATTGATATGGCACAAATCTCCTTTATACTAAACTTGATGAATGAATGCCAGGATGGCGCATTACACCAGATATATCTGCATTTGATAGTTCTTTTGAATCTTTTTATGGGACCTTTATTTTGTGTCCTATTTTTTGTAGCATCTATCTTTCTGTTTTTATCCTTCGTTCCTCTATTTACTTTTCCCTTTTCAAATGTTTAAAAAATATATATTTTTTAGATATATGTAATAATATACTCTTGTAGGGTATGTCTTTTATTATAGATGTGGAGTAAAATGTGTTTGGAAAAGAGTATGTAATTTTAAGTGTTCAAAGTGTTATGTATTAATGGTGCAGTGAATATGTGGTCCGTTTTTGTGATATAAGTCATATATTTAGTAATTGTCGTCGTATATGTTATATATTTTTGGAATTTGTAAATATATGTATTGTCTATGTGTATATATTGTATGTACTTATGTTTTGTTATATATGTTTGTTACAGCCCTGAAGAAGTCCTTTACTGGACGAAACGCGTCGGCTGTCTCTTTTTACAAGCTCGATATAAATAAAAGAAGATTATAAAAGATTTACATTATGGATATGGATTGTAATATTTTTTTATATTATCATTAAGTGGTGCACCTTTGTTTTTTGTTTAAATTGTTATAATCCTGTATTGGATTGCATCGTGGCAGTGGGTGCATTAACGGTGTGCACATATGTGATGGGTGATTTCCATCTTTAGAAATATAATTAGGGATAACGGGTCAGGTGCTTGGTCTATACAGGGTACATTGCCAATAGTTTGTCTCACTTAAATAGTAAAACAGTAAAAAAAACATGGAAAAATATACCATTCTTGGATACAAACAGAGCTTAATTTGTTGAGCAAAACAAGACCAAAATGACAAAAACCCAATAAGGTGAACCGGAGTAATGGATTTTTAAAGTATATCTGCAAAATATAGTGCTTAAAAGCATAAAGTGCTAGCCAGGGCTATCTTGCCGTGCATGACCAGAGTAAATCCAAAAGTTCAGGCTGACTGTGATGGGGCACGGGTCGTATATAGGCACCAACCGTGTCCCACTGAAAAAGTACCTTGGTTGCAGGATGCGCTGAAGTCAAGGGCGAGATGCGAGGCGTACGGAGGCGATGCTTCGGTTCCGATCCTTAGGGTTCATCGGTGATATGTCGTCTTTGAGCTGTGCACTCCAAGATGCTTGGTCGTCTAGCAGCACTGGATGTAGGTGATGCATCGTCATTGAGCCGCTCAGCCGGTGATGCGATGTCCTCGAAACAGGCGATGCGTCTGCTTCGAAGGAGATGCGTCGGGTCCGACTGGCGAATGATGGTGATGCGTGGATTGTCAAGATGCAACACGGAAAACCCACTTCCAAGGGCCCTGGACCGGATTGGCACCACTTGGCAGGGTAGGACCCAGAAAAGGCAGGGTCCAGGTGCTGTTGCAGGGTTGCTGGAAGTCTTTGATGTTCCTCAGACTTCAGAACAAGAGGCAAGCAGACAAGCCTTTGGAGTCGCACTGGGTTCAAGTGGTGTAGGTCCAGTCCTTCTCACCCAGGTAAAGAGGGGAGCAGGCAGGTCAGCACAGCAGAAAAGCAGGTCTTCCAGAGCAGCAGGCCAGCAGAGTTACAGTCCTTCATCAGCACAGCAGTCCTTCTTCCTGGCAGAGTATCCACAGGCCCAGAAGTGTACTGAGTTGGTAGGGTCAGAAGTCCAATTCTTATACCCAGTGATGCCTTTGAAGTGGGAAAGCCTTCAAATAGGGGATTTAAAGTGCACCGAGGTCTTTCCTTCCTGCCCTTGCTCCAGACTCTGTACAGAGGGTTACGCAGTCTTTTGTGTGGGGACAGGACACAGCCCTTTCAGGTGTAATTGTGAGGTTGTGCCAAGCTCCTCCCTCCTATCATGCCCTGGATTGCCCTCAGCATGTTGATGGCCCATTAGTCACACCTAAGCTCCCTTTGTGGGTGGCTGTCCAGAGGGAATGCACAAGGCCCAGCTGTCACCCACCACAGACATGTATTGGAGACAGGCAGCAGGCACACAGGGCTTAAGAGCAGAAAAATGCCAACTGGCATTTTGAAAGTTGTAATCCTAAATCCAACTTAACCAGTAAAGAGGATTTATTATTACAAGTCCATACCTATCAAACATGATAGATCTACTCCCTCTCAATCAAGAAATCCCCAATGTTAACCTATAAGAGGGTCAGGCCTCTCAGTAGTGGAAAAAATGAATTTGGGAGCTTTTTCACTACCAGGACATGTAAAACTGAAAAGTACATGTCCTACCTTTTAGTTACACAACACCCTGCCCTATTGGCTAACTAGGCCTACCCTAGGGGTGGTTTATATGTATTAAAAGGGAAGTTTAGGGCTTGGCAAGGGGTTTTAAGTACCAAGTCGACATGTCGACATGGCAGTGAAACTACACAAACAAGTTCTGCAGTGGTAGTCTTGAGACCTGTTTAAAGGGCTAATTAAGTGGGTGGCACAATCGGTGCTACAGGTTCACTAGTAACATTTCATTGACAGACCCAGGGCACATATAGTTTACTTTATTAGGGACTTATAAGTAAATTAAATACAATGCGCTGAAATGGATTCAGTGGGAATGTACACTTACTTTTGAAATCCCCTTTTAGAATGCTACATAGCTGGCCCACGTGTTGCATCCAAAAGGATTTTAACCCTGGAATTTGATGATAATATTTAATCCTGAAGATTCGCAGAAAACTGGTCATTGAAAATCGTTTGAGCAAAAGACAGTAGAATTCTCCCTCCATAGATACCAATTCTATTGTTATTTTCAGCTGCACCACACATTCAAAAGTTCCAGGGATAAACTTATAACCACCCCTGCATTTAATCCCCTAGAGCCAGCAACTGACTACAGAGCAGGTGGACAGGACAGGTAGCTCGAGAATGTATAGCTGTTACTAAATATGCCTGGCCTTCTGGAGGACCTGGGCAGCCTATAAGAAAAGGAATGAACGAGGCGCAAATGGCCTCACACTCCTTGGCAATATCATCCCTTCGCTGCGTAATACAATGTATTCCATAGTGTCTATTAGAATTCAGTAGAGTGTATTACAACCCGGAGAGACTTTGGAAAATTGGTAGGAGTCACCGACCAACATCCTTTAGCTTAAAACAGCAGTAGGGTACTTTTTTCACACAATATGACGATGTCTTGAAATTAAAGGCTACGGTTATGTCTCTCTTTGTCAGAAAGTCTGCTGCCACCATAAGGTCCCTCCCAATCATCCATTATTCCAAGAAGTGCTGATTTGGGATGTGCTATCACCGGTTTTCTCACCACTTGTTCAAGTGTGCAAAGTGCCTCTATTTCAGGCAGAAAAGCTGCAATGGCAAAAATTATATGGAACATTGCGACAAGGACATTGAGTGAAGCATGGAATAGTGCATAGGGCCGCTTTTTGCTTCATCCGAAGTCTAAAGGTGCCATTCACACAGCAACATCTTTGCCTTATGGACAGCTTTCACTTTTTAAATAGTCAGACTCTTGCTGCATTATGTAACCTTACATTAGCCATAGCCACTGGAATTATGCGATTGTGGGGCCACAGCATTTTTGCACAATTATAATTTGCCGCATTTGCCACATATTCTATCATCTGCTGCATAATCTGCGGATTTCAACAAAAAATATGCTGTTTCTAACTCAAATGGTTTAAAAGTAACTAAAATCACAGCAACACTTGTAGCTGTGCAGTGGAAGGCATGTTGAAAAGGTTAACTGGTAATCTTTCTGTTTCTTATTGCTATATTTGGGTGTTAAACTGGTAGTAATGAGATGGAACCAGTGTCCAGACAGTGTTAACAAGCATTAAAATGTCAAAATAATGACTGAATACCTTCACAAAATGTGCTGCATTATGCAGCATAATTTACTTTTTTTTGCCACACAATTTACTCAACCCTGCACCATAATTTGGTCCTCTCCTGATGGATAATTCCAGTGGCCCTGACATTAGATGGAGGTTACAGGAACAGTCACTAACCGTTAATAGATTCCCATGTAAATCTTTGGGAAGGGTGATCGCAACTTGACCACGATTTTGTAAACCATTTTGCAGGAAGTTGCAATGTTGTTTCTGTATGTCTCAAAGACTTTGGTGACTCACAATGCCACTGTAGTACATTAGGAGTTGTTTTTTCAGAAAGCGCTGAGTTTACCTGTGCAGGCTCTGGTCTTGTAAAACATTGTGTACATCTGGTTGCATTATTTTTGACTAAGCTTCTCCAACTGATAACATAATAATTATATAACTTCATCTTTTTTGCCTCTGTTCCCTCATATTCGAGAATGGGAAGTGCTAAGAAATCAGAGGAATTTCAGTGTGAAGTGCTACATAAACGTTATTCAAATTTCAATTTTTGCTGCATGCGTCCATTTGACTGTTCTACCAGGAAATGTGCTTTCCAAGCTACATGTATGCAGCTACTATCCATTATGTCGAAGTAGGTCAGCTACGCATTGTATTGTATGTAATTGCATTTATATAGCGCTTGCTACCCCTGACTAGGCGTTGAATCGTTTTTTCAGCCAGTAGCATGCTACTCCAGAACCCATAAAGGATTAGTGGTGAATTAGTATAGTGAAATATGAAAGTAATTTGAGTGGTGGATATGTTAGTCAGTTATTTCGATTGAGAAGGATAGTGGAGGGATAGAACAGGGCAAATAGGTTTGCATTTATACAGCGCTTGCTACCCCTGATGGGGTGTTGAAGTGCATTTTCGGCGAGTAGCACGCTACTCTGGAACCCATAAATGATTAAAGAGTGTGAGTTAGAAGGGGATGGTGAAGCACATTTGCATTTAGCAAAATGCAGTCGCCAGTTTCAGCTCTGTTGTGATCATTAAATGTCGTATAGAGTATTGGATGCTCTTTTTTTCCCCGCCATATATTTTTCAAAGCTAAATTCTTCTGTAGTGATTTTCTAAGAAAAACATACGGTCCCACACATTGTGATATAAAATTCAGGGTTTGACCAGCATTGCCGTGCCTGAGTACCCTAGTTGCCCCTTCCTTAAGTTGAAAGCTAACCTGAATCTCCTATAACTCGTAAACCTGTCAAAAGAACAAACATGAATAAATTAGACCAAAAAAAAACACTCTTCCAGTATTCTGAAGAAATAATGTGCTAACAGACTGCCTGAACACTAAACAATAATCAGACCTACTTCATAAACGACCTGCTGTTTTGCTTTGCTAAAAGCAGAGATGAGTTCAAATACTATTATAAAACTAACTGCAATCTAGTGCAGATATTCTCGCTGCTTATAATTAAATGCAAGACTGTCATGAAGGGAGAGCCTCACGTCGGGTACTCGGGCCCAACCAGGCTGTTTTGGGAGTCTGAATTCAGTCAAATTGCTCTCTAACTATGCTCACTTTACAAAAATGTCTCCTGCTGCCGCGCTGCCCATCCCCCTTCTGGGAGTGTCACCCACTTCAGAGAGTTTCAGTGCCTCGTTGATGTGTCGTGTTAATTGGTGCTTTGTTCCTTTTGTTATTCACTGTTCGCCTTTTGCACCTGTGGCTAGTGCGCCTGAAGCACTGCTTTACCTTTCTTCTCTTCGGCGTGAACAGCCACAGAGCACACCAACAGGGCATTGGATTTTTTGTAACGGGACGTTTTCTTCCTACAATCTTTTGTACTTGGTGTGCATTATCAAACATGGATAATGCAGCTGTAATGGCGAGCTGTGACTAAATAACTTCACAGAAGAATTGGGATATAACTGTTACCGTTGGTTATTTCGTTAATCTTGTTGCAATAACAAAAGGCTGCCAGAGACACTGCGAACATTACTGAAACTTGGTTATTTTCATATGTGTGTTACGGACTAACGAGCTCCTACCTATGTGTATTATGGTTTATGGGGGACGCATACATTTTGGAAATCCATGTGAGTGATTTATCTGTACGTAGTTTGCTTTACTTGCACGTGGGTCCCTCTAACTAAAAAACACGGCTGAAGACCGCACACAAATTAGTTGCCTCAATGTGATTTTTTTGACAATCAATTTTATTGAGTTTTGAACATAACAACAAATCGCACCGTTCAGAGCTACAATATGTATTGACAGAGTAGGGAGAGGAACACATCCCATTGTCTTCAAGGCAACACAAGTAGATCAATAATGACTTACCCACATACATCTGGAGAGCGTACCACTCAAACTCATTCGTCTATTACCCCAACCCATTTACCCCACATGCAGCGGAATTTCTCAGGACATCCCCTAGCTACATATAGAGGCCGTTCCTGCGCAGCGCACCAATCCACCCCCCTGCGCCAGCGCCCTAGAGTGGGTGGGATAGTGTCCAGCCATTGTGCTGCGATGTCCCTTTTGGCAACTACTAACGCTGTGTTAAGGAAGAGCCTCTCAGCCCCAGAGCCGTCCAATCCGTCGGTGATGCCCAGCAGAACACGCCTGGGATCAAGAGGCACCTCCCAGCCCAGGACCTCTGTCAGGTCTTGTGTCAGAGATTCCCAATATCCCTGTATCGCAGTGCACAACCACACCATATGGTAAAAGTCGGCGTGAGGGTGGGAGCAGCGGGGGCAGTGGGCGTCAGGCCGAAGCCCAGCGCGGTGAAGACGCAGGGGTGTAAGATAGGCGGCATGTAGAAAATAGACTTGGACCAGACGGAGCCTCGCTGATACTGCAATCGTTCTAGGGGCCATCAGGCGTCCCTCCAATCCTCATCATCCAGAGCCCCAATCCAGCCCTCCCATTTGTCTCGGAGTAGGGAAAGGAAATTAGGAGTGTTGTTGGTGAGTGAGCGGTAGATCCGAGAGATCCCACCCTTCCCCAAGTCCCCGGTCAGAACCTGTGCCTCGGGCGGGCTGTACTCAGGCAGGGACGTGCCATCTGGAACATGAGAGTGAAGGGCGTGGCGCAGCTGCAGATATCTGAAGAATTGAGAGGGATGTAAAGAGTATCTAGTCTGTAGGTCTTGAAAGGATCGAAGATGAGTACCGCTCCAGACGTCGCCCAACAAGGTTACCCCGATGAGGTCCCATTGCCGGAACCCAGACAGGGAGGCAACTTCACGGAGCCTGGTGCCACACCACAAAGGAGTGTATTGAGTCAGCCTCCCTGCCCATTGAGTATGACGTAGTGATGCACGCCAAGCCAGGAATACTGCGCGTGTGACCTCGGGGAGAGCTCGAGGGACTATGGCTCCGTACAGCATCCCCTGGATAGAGGAGAAGCCCATGATATGAAGCTCCAGGCGATACGCCGGGTCGGACCAGCCGCCATTAAACCAGTCGTGGATCGTGAGGAGACGAGTCGCTAGATAATAGAGATAGAGGTTCGTCATTCCGAGACCTCCGTCGAATGGTGGGATTCGGCAGTGGGCCAGGGCCAGCCTGGACCTCCGACCCCCCCAGAGAAACCTAGTGGCCAGACTGTCCATGTCCCGGAACCAAGATCTAGCAAAGGAGAGGTGTGTGTTCTGGAGCATGTACAGGAAACGGGGTAATATCATCATTTTATATAGGGCTATCCTACCCAGGGGGTTCAAGGGCAACGAGCGCCATTTAAGGAGGTCGGCGCGGACCCGCCGAACCAGTGGGGTGACGTTGAGCTCCCATGCGAGGTCGGGGAGAAGGGAAACCCAAATCCCCAGGTACTTGAAAGACAGCCGCCGAAGGGGAATCGACGACTGCCAGTCAAAGCACTCGCGCGATGAGTGTAAGGGGACAAGGACAAAATTGTCCAGTGCCCGAAGGCATCTAGGTCCCAATCGGGCCGGGTCAGCCAGGAACAGCAATACATCGTCCGCGTATAACGCAATTTTATCCTCCGCTAGGCCAGGCCACCTCCATCCAGTCAGGGAGTGATCACTGCGGATAAGGCAAGCGAGAGGTTCCATTGCCAGAGCAAAAAGAATCGGGGAGAGGGGCAGCCCTGCCTCGTGCCCCGTCCAATGGGGAAGGGGCGAGCTAGAGCTCCGTTAACGAGGACTTGTGCCCGGGGACGATGATAAAGTATTCTCACCAATTCGCGAAAAGGAGAGCCAAAGCCCATCTGAGCCAGCACCGCATCTAAATAGCTCCAGTCAACGGAGTCGAAAGCCTTCTCGAAATCAGTAAGGAGAAGGGACAAGTATGGAGTCAACAGGTGTCGGTTCGCTAGGGCAAGATGAAGGCGTCGGAGACAGTGTCTAGTCCCTCAGAGAGGCATGAAGCCGCATTGGTCAGGATGGACCAGCTGGGCTAGATGCGGCCGTATGCGATTGGCCAATACGGAAGCGAAGATCTTGAGCTCCGTATTGATGAGCGAAATGGGACGATATTCCGAGCAGCTTTGTGAGGGGGGTTGGGTCTTAGGGATCACTACGATGGTAGCGAAATCCGTCTCCGGCCGGAATGAGCCGTACTCCCCCGCTTCTTTGTACATCGCTACGAGAGGTGGGAGCAGGGTATCGCGATAGGACGAATAAAACTCCTGGGGGAACCCGTCCGGCCCAGGAGTCCTGCCAGCCGCCAGGCGCAAAATGGCATCAGACACCTCCGTAGGGGCTCAATGTGATTTTACTACAATGGACAGGCCCATATCCTAAAATTTATAATCTGATCTCTATAATGACTATATATGCCAGTGTCAAAAAGTCTAATCTGAAGTAGTGTACGTATCAAGCATTGGCAAAATAAAACAAAAACAAATTATACATAATCCCGAATTAAAATTGTTTAAAATGAACGTTCTTGAAAAAGGTAAATGGAAAACTGTATTGTGATTTGATTGATATTTGGTTTAAATGAAAAGAGAACAGGTTGTAAGAGTTTGAAAAGCCTGTTGCATTTTAGTACAAATATTTGCTTATAGCTATGCTGCCTTCCCTTCCACATGAAGCTCACATTCTCTGCTAACCTGTCACTATATACTGAAGTGTGTTTAGATTTCATGTTGTTCATCACTGCAGTACCGTATCCTGCATACAGGGGCAGAGCTGAGCAAACATAAAAACAGACTTGATGAATAACGGGTCCCCACAAGGTCATTTAAAAAAGTTATTTTCAAGTGCCCACAAGGATAGACACACAGACACACCCCCCCCCCCCCTCCCCGAGCATATGATCTAGGGCCATACACCAGTAGCAGGAGGGCAGCAGGAGGGCAATGTGATGCTGTGATGGAATACCGAAATTACAATTTGCAAAATAAGTTGGCACAATTAAGTTGCTATTGACATGGCCTTGATGTTGCATTTGTTGAGTTAATATGTAACAGATAATCTTTTCTTTGGTTGCTCCATGAAAATACATACTGCTTTAGTGCTTTCCTGCAGGGCTCATGCTCAAATTCTTCTGCAGTATTGTAACTGCTATAGCGATGAGTTCTATAATGTAAAATGATACGTGTAATACTAAAATGAATACAAATAAGCATCTGCAATGCAATCGGTCTCGCATTTGCGAGAGTTTAACCTGTTTACATTGTAAATGACAATGCATTTTATTTATCTGTTTTGATCATTAACACATACATAAAAGGCATTGTCATTCACAATGCCAGTAGCAGTAGCTCAAACTCTTGTGAATGAATGAATGAATGAATGAAGGAACATTTATAAAGCGCGTGGTTACCCAGGGGCATCCCAGCGCTAAGACGTCCAGTGAGCTACGAGGAGAGTAGACTGTGAAAAGATTAATGAAAGAGAGAGGTTTTCAGGAGCTTTCTGAACTTAAGGTGATCAGGTTCGGAGCGTATGTGTAGGGGAATGCTATTCCAGAGTCTAGATGCGTTGTATGTGAATAGTCGACCTCCACTACGTGCACGTTTAATCTTCGGTACACAGATTAATCCTTTTTTCTCCGATCTAAGAGCTCTGTTGGGTACATAAGATTTACTCCAGGGGCGGGCCCTTTCCTAAAAATGATTTATGGGTGATACACAGGGCCTTAAACTGCACTTGTAAAAGCTAGACCTATTTAATTTTAAAGAAGCGCCCGTCATTGTCCCGAGCTGCTTGGAAAGTGAAAGCGCACATGAGGCGCTGAATTGTGCTGAAAAGCATGTCGGTCCTGCAGTAGGAGAAACTCGTTAAAGAAAATAGTGCTTAAAGACTAAATAAGACATACTGTGTAACAACAGAGGTAAAAGGGCCAGTCCTCATGGGAGGTTACAAATGAAGACCAGGCGATTCTAAGGAGGGACTAACAAGCCTATTAAAGAATCCGAAGCCAGTATTTACGAAGGACAGTGACACAAGCCAATGAAAAATATGGGCGGAGAGTGGGCGGGGCTTCAAGTCCATACTCTAATACAGCATGCCTCGCAGAGCAGCACATGCGCTGCCCAGGCTCGACCTAAAAAGGTTCAGCGCAAGTCTGTCCTGTAGCTGCATAGGATGGGGCCCTTCCAAGTCCTGCTCTTCACTAACGGGGCAATAAAGTGTTGTGGCCAGTCGCCCTGAACCTTTACAAGTGGACCTCATCCCAACTGCTCCTGTTACTTCCTTCATGTCTGCTCAACAGCTAACTTATTAACTTATTTCTTTGAGCCGACATGCACATGGCATCTCATGGAAAATGGTGCCCCTTCATCAGTCCATCCTCAACATCTGCAGCAGGATGGTCATGCTTTTCTGTGCCACTGCAACCTCTGACTGAGGTGACCGGATAGTGTGGTGACTCTACTAAATCTAAAAAGAACAATTGATGGATAGAATGCAGACAAATGTCATACATTCACCCCAGTACAGAGAACTGGGCCTAAATCCATAGTTTTTTTGCTCCCCATGCCATTCTAGTTTGAACCCAGCCAGATGCAAATCAGTCTTGACCCTGCGCCCAATGGGAACAGTCCAACCCGAACTGCCAGGCCAGGTCCTCCCTGGACTGGAAACGAGCATCCTAGGACCAGTTTCAGGGTTTCACCCCTCATCAGCCAGGATAGCTTGACTGCAGTGGCATGGAGAGCACGGGACCCACGTCTGGGCATACCCGTCCCTCTCGGGGTGACAAATGCAAAAAGAACAATTGATGGACAGAATCTAGAACAATGTCATACATTCACCCCGGTACAGAGATCTGGACCTAAATCCATCGTTTTTTTGCTCCCCATGCCATTCCAGTTTGAACCCAGCCATATGCATATCAGTCTTGACCCTGTGCCTCATGGGAACAGTCCAACCCGAACTGCCAGGCCAGGTCCTCCCTGGACTGGAACCAAGGATCCTAGGGCCGGTTTCGGGGTTTCACCCCTCATCAGCCAGGATAGCTTGATTCCAGTGGCATGGAAAGCACGGGACCCACGTCTGGGCATACCCGTCCCACTCGAGGTGACAAATGCAAAAAGAACAATTGATGGATAGAATGCAGAACAATGTCATACATTCACCCCAGTACAGAGATCTGGGCCTAAATGATGGATTTAACCCAGATCTCTTGACTGGGTGTGAATGTTTTGAGAGAAGATCCACCTCATAGCCACCTCTTCATTATGTATATATGTATGAGTTAATGTTGCATTTTATCCTTTTCAAACTATTTTGTTCTTTGTGATTTTTGTGGTTTTTGTTACATTGCAATCATGTTGTATTGTATTTATGAATTGTCTAATATATATTTTTTTTAAATAAGTCAAATCAAATTCAGATATGTTTTAATAGAGCCAAACTGTATTCGCACTGAGTCCTTAATATAATGATGTTGTTGGGATGATGAGTTCCTAGATTAATTGAACCGTATGACTGCCTAGGGTTTTTGTTTACAATTATACTATTGCCCTGCCCTAGGAGTTCTAGAACCATTGCAGGGGGTCCTTGATATTTGCATTGTTTTGATTTGTTCTGCATTCCGTCCATCAATTGTGTGTCTTTTGCTTCCTCACCCTAAGTGCGCTGGGTATGCCCAGACGTGGGTCCCGGGCTCACATTGCCACTGGATTCAAGCTATCCTGGCTGATGAGGGGTGAAACCCCGAAACCGGTCCTAGGATGCTTGTTTCCCGTCCAGGGAGGACCTGTCTTGGCAGTTCGGGCTGGACTGTTCCCATGAGGCACAGGGTCAAGGCTGATTTGCATATGGCCAGGTCTAAACTGGGGTGGCATGGTGAACAAAAGAATGATTGATTTAACCCAGATCTCTTGACTGAGGGTGAATGTTTTGATTTGTTATGTATTCCGTCTATCAATTGTGTGTCTTTTGCTGACTCTACTAAATCTTGCACTCAATAGATCTGTTTCATATACCGGGAGAACACCTATCCAGGGCTTTAAGTGGGATGAAGAAAGTGGTGGGTCTCTCAAAGGGACGTGGCAAATGTAATGAAGGGCATGGATTAAAAACATGTAAGCTAAAATCTGTGCTTAGCATAGTGTGCCACCTGACTGGTATTTTGCTGCTTCTGTCATTGGATCGAGATATATAATACAAGTAACAATACACCTACAACAAGCAAGGACTATTGGCTTTGTCGATGGTTGTAAGTTGCATAAGATAAATAAGCAACAACTACGGCTTTGTTGTATATAACGCTGAAAATGCTTCAGTTCTGACATGAGACTGTGGTAAAAACTATAATGTCTCTTCCGAGTTACATCAAAGGGGTGGTACAACTGCGGAGTTAAGATTTTATTTTTTACCCTCAAAGTGATGGCAGAAAATGGAGAGCCCAAAAGAAACCCATCTCAGCACCTGCTTTTTAGAACTGCTGGTGCTGAGCACTGGCAGGACCCAGCCCACTTATAGCCCTGCACCTGTCTATACCTCTTAGACGGTCAACAACAAGGTTTGAATCTCTCGTCTAAGTGGATTTGCACTAATTTTCCCAGTGACTCCCAAGGGAGGATGCCAATTTTTCTAGCACAACTTACCAAAGAAGAAACTTCGATCTGTATTTCCTTGGGCACCGCTTAGAGGAGTGTCTTCCTTTTCCTAAGCATATCCCCACTGTCATCCTGGTCTTCGCAGTCCTGATGAGTGCTTCATGTGCCTCACCCATTCACTTTGTATATTGTGTTCGTGGAATGTTTTGCAAAACATACATTGGCAGCATCTTTGTATGGCAAGGCGTGTGTGAGACTGTCCTCGTTGTGACTCCTATATTTCCCCCATTCAATTTTTTTGTCCCCACTGGAGTCTTCTACATGCATTAAATCCATATGCTGAACACTGCAAATATTTTGTGTGAGGTAAAAGAATGCCTTGGCTCCCCTGAGATTGGGTCTGCACCATTTATGTTGCCTGTGTTGTACCTACAGTCAGCTATGGCACCTTGAAAGGCTGCCCCACACCATCTCTCGGATTAACAGAATTTTTTCCATCCTTTTCCCCATGTGTGAGTGAGTCATGCTCTTGAGACATCAAAGATAGTTTCCCAAGTGCTGGAAATGCTATTGTGTTTTCTTTGTACTACTATCCGACAGGCTGAATGAACAACAGGTTGTCATTTTACAGAAAAGGATGGGCTTGCATGTGGCCGTGTATGTGAAGGGTGGTGTGCACACCATAGTTGTGCCGCTATTTCCCACACCTCTATAGTATGCATAAAAAGATGGGTACCATTTGAGAAAATGTGAAAGAATTGAATAAAGTGCATGTTAATTTTTCTCCAGATAGGCATATTATCTTGTCCTAGTTAAAGGGTATCTTGACAGGATGGGGAATTAAAATAGTGAAGATAATACCTGCAGTCTTTAATCTTTTCGTAAATGTCTACTTTCTAATAAACAACTTCTGCTTGATTCATTGTTTAACTATGTAATAGCATTACCTTGCGGACTTCTTCAGCAACAAAATCAAAGCCATCTTGAACAACTTCGACCCCCAGCCAAACCCATTCACCCTCACCATTTGCCTACCCCCAAACTTCCACCAAAAAATCATCCTGACTTCCTGCATCCTGAACAACTCCTACACCTCCAAAGCATTTCTGGATGCATGGAAACACACAATGGTCAACGCACTGCTAAAGAAACCTTCGGCAGACCCTACTCAGCTAGCAAATCTACCATCTGATCTCCCTTCTGCCAAGGTCATGTAGAAAGTCATCAACAAGCAACTCGCTTACTACCTCAATTTACACCAGCTCCTGGAAACCACACAATCTGGATTCCAGCCCAACCACAGCACCTAGACCGTCCTCATCGCAGCCACAGGCGACATCAGGCTGATCCTTGTCCATAGAGATACAGTGGCCCTCAGACTGCTCGACCTCATGGCGACCTTCGACACAGTCCCCCACTCCACCCTGATCAGAAGACTACATGAAACAGGTATCCAAGGACCTGCCCTCATATGGTTCTGCTCCTTCCTCGCAGGAAGAGCACAAAGAGTCAACCTACCACCATACATGTCGAAAGTCCTCCAAGGATCTTCTCTCAGTCCGATGCTATTCAACATCTACATGCCCCTGCTGGGGGATCTCATCAGATCACACACCATCAACATAATCTCCTACGCAGAGTACACCCAACTGATACTATCCCTGTCAGACAAGACCCCTCCACAGCAAAAAACAACTTCCCCACCTGCATGACCTCAGTAGCCATGAAATTCAACTGCCTCAGACTCAATACACACACAACCTGAAGTGGTGATCTTCAAAAGGAAAGCCTCAGCGTGGGACTCCACCGGGTGGCCAACTGACCTCGATTTCCCTTCCTCCCTCCCCCCACTAGAAATCTTGAAATCATCCTAGGCAACAAGCTCGACATGACCTCCAAAGTAAATGCATTGACCTCCACTTGATTCCACATCCTGAGGATGCTGCAAAAGATTTTTAAATGGCTACCGGAGAACACCAGGAAAATAGTTACACAGGCCCTGATTACCAGCAGACTTGCTACAGCAACACACACTACACAGGGATTACTAAGAAGCTCCTGAACAGGCTCCAAACTCTCCAAAATGCCCCAGCTAGGCTCATCCTCAACCTACCTCATTGCACACATATCACCCCAAATCTCGGAGAACTTCACTGGCTTTCCATACACGAAGGCACCCACTTCAAACTCCTCACGCACACATACAAAGCACTACACAACACTGGTCCTGCCTACCTCAACAGCCACATATACTTCCACCTATCTCTCGGGCTGCTCCGCTCAGCCGTATTTTCACTAACACGCATACCCTGCATCCACTAAGCAGCAGTCGGTGGCCGCCCCTTCTTGTACACCCCCCATAGGCATGGAATAGCCTCCCATACCTCATCGCTTCTCGAGTTCCGCAAGAAGCTGAAGACCTGGCTTTTTGAATAATCTCACCAACAAGGCAGCTGCCGATTCACCTGCAAAGAGCCTGGATACCATCACGGGTGATTTGCGCTCTATACAAATATACATAGCATAACATAATACTGCAACATCTTTTCCATTGACAATTCCTGATAATATAAGTGTTGTAAGGTCTTGTGGTCTCCGAAGAAAACATGAAGGATCATGTGCCATTGCGATTCATAAACTGGTGCAAATGACAGATGAAGGTCAATGTGCTACTGAATTTATTAGGTTAATGTCTTTTGATGTGGTTTAGTTTTTGCATTAGAAGGCACAAAGGTGAGGTAATTGTTAACTTGTATTTTCCTTTTCAAACTCAGTTTGCCATTTACTTATTGCGTTCACACTTATTAATGCCTCAGTGATGCTTGCTATATTGTTTAACTGGCAACTATTTTAAATGGGCATGTTGCTCCAGTGCAAATGTTCAGGCCTTTGTAGTTTCAAGTTGGCACTTAAAAGTGAAAATTCTGATTTTACAAGTTTGCCTCAAGGTCTCTGAGTGCTCCTATTGGAACTATCAAGTCCCTATCCTGCTCTCACTATCTATGGTGCCAGTTTTAATTGCATGAACCATCTGCAAAGTTGTACCATGTAAGGAAAATGCTTAAAAGTAATGTAAATTTGAGGGACAGCCAACATTATATGAGCCATGCTGCCCAGATGGTGAAGCTATATCGGCATGACTAGCAAATTTGCTATTTTGTTTAAACTTGCTGATAAACACATTTTAGACTTTAAGAAGGCTCAGAGCTGAATGTTCCTCACCCATCACCGTTTAAGTTAGAACCCCTGCCGTTGGCCAAGGAGGGAGGGATGGTGGTGGATAAAAAACACCCACCAGCTTTTGGGTAAAGCAAAGTATTGTTCAATTTTGTCTCCCATGCCCTTGAGCAAGACGGTGGCACTTAAAACCCCAATGCTCCCCCCTTGTCATTGTACATACACACAGCAAAATGCCTCCCTAATTATCCTTATGAAAAACCTGAAGAAGATACATAAATCGGATTGTTCAATAGACAGGAAAAGCAGTTGTCAGTTTGATAAATTCAGATCAATTTATCCTGAATAATTCTGAGATGCATTCTCAGAAGGACATATATGACAGGTGCTACAGTAGAAATAATCCTTTGATTAACTCAACTGTGCAGTAAAGACCACCACCTTTGTGCAAGTTGAACAAGTTGCTTACCTTTGGTAATGCTCTTTTTGATGGATAATTTAACTGCAGATTCCTCACATTTAGAATAACCCCATGAGCCAGATAGAATCTGGATGATTTTTCAGCATAGACCTGTACACAGGGAGGCAGTGTTGTGCGGCTCTCTGTCGACTTCGCACCGCCCCAGAATTAACAAGTGTAACCACATATAGGCCCCATCCAAGCACGCTGACGTAAGTTTCTTTCTGGACTCAGTCCATGCCCTTGGATGCAGAGACGAGACCAGTTGTTCATTCCAGTGTGCCAATATCGAAATCAGGAAGTGTTAAAATGGAAAGCGGCCATACCGCAGAATGGGAAGGTAGGAGGGTGGTGAGAAATGTGAAGTTGGAGCATGCACCAGAAAGAGTGTCCCTGAAGGTGTGTAACTTTGTTCTTCTGATAGATACATCTAACTGCAGATTCCTCACCTTTAGAATAGTTCCCAAAGAAATACCTCCCTTGTGATGGGTCTGTGAAATGACTCCGACAACAAGTCCTGCAGGATGAATGGCCAAAATGCCTTCCTGTCAGACCTGTCTGTCAAATCAATGGTGCTTTGTGAATGTGTGCAATGATAACCATGTAGCAGCCTGACAGATATCCAGGACTGGCACTGCCATCGCAATAGTAGCAGCCTTGACTATGGTGGAGTTAGCACTCAGTGCCTCAGGGGTCTGCTTCATGGTCAGCACTTAGCAGATCTTGATGCAGAGGACTATCCACCTGACTAGCATCCCCTTCTTCACTGCCTTACCTTTCTTTGCCCCAGAGAACCCCACAAAGAGCTGATCATTCACCCAATAGTCTTTGGTGCGATCGATGTAAAAGCTCAGCTCTCTTTTGGGATTCAAGCAATGGATTCTATCTTCCTCCTTTGAGAGATGAGGAAGATAATAGAAAATACGAAGTATGATGACTGGCCTAGAGTGAAAGGGAGTCACAACCTTTGGTAGAAAGATTTCTCTAGTCTGTAGCACCAATTTGCCCTGAAAGAAGGTGGTATAGGGCGGCTGTACCGAAAGAGATTGAAGCTCACTCACAAGATGACCTGAAGTGATTGTGATGAGGTAAACTGTCTTCAGGATCAGGAGAGGCAGGGGTAAACTGTGTAATGGTTCAAAAGGGGTACACACAAGGAAATTAATGCCCAGATTACGGTCCTAGTGAGGCATCACAAATGGATTTGGGGAAAAATGTGCCAAAACCTTTGAGGAAATGCATCGCAACAGGTGGTTTAAACAAAGAAAGCTGGTCTGGTAACTGCAAAAGGCTGAAAGTCTGTGCTGGGCCAAAGACAAAAGAAACAGTTACTAATTCAACAGTTTGGGCTGCAACTGATCCATGTTATGGCTGCCACCCTCCGCCATAAGCAGCTTTTGTTGTACGACGACTGGCCGCCAAGATGACATCCACTACTTTAGAAGTAAGATTGAATGCAGTAAAGTGCTGCCGCTCAATCTCCACTCCTGGAGGTGTATATAGCGTGGGCCTGGTGCAAGACCCTGCTTTGCTGCTGTGATGGAAGATGCTACAGAACCTGCAGCCTGATCACAGCATAGATGCTCATGGCATGAAGTTCTGGGTAGCACACTCTTCTAACCCAAACTGGAACCAGTAGGATGACTTGGGCCCGGCCACTCCTTATCTTCTTTAGAACTCATGGCTAGAGAGGTAGTGTCAGAAAGGCAGACAGCAGTCCTGCGCTTCACTCTAAATGGTATGCATCGCTGAGAGAGACCTTCTTGGGAACTCCAAACTGCAGAAGTGTTGACACTGCTTGTCTGCAGTGGTTAAGAGATTGAGCCAGGGTTCTCCTCATTGTTGGAAGATGACTGGCACCACCTCTGGGTGTAGATATCCTTTGTGATCTGCTAGGTGTCAACGGCTGAGTTTCTCCGCCCTAGTGCTTAAATATCCCGCCAGATGGTGTACTATCCGAGAGATGCCCTGGCGATCCGGTCAGTTCCAAATGCTCAAGGCCCCCTGGCACAGACTCCAGGATCCCACCCTGCCCTGCTTGTTGCAGTACCACATAGCAATGGTGTTGTCTGTGAGGACGTCAGCCAGCCTCCGCTTAATGCATGGTAGGAAGGCTTTTAATGCAAGTAAATGACCCGCAACTTCAGCAAGTTGATGTGGAGGTGGCTTTCCACTGGAGACCAGTGATGAGCCCCTGCCTGCTGCCGTCGATCCGTGTCCCTGAGATTCTCACTGGAGCCCGTTGGCCAGCACCGGGATGGTTTGTCCTCCTACTCCGCCCCTGGAGGAGCATCGTCTCGCCTGATACAGCGGGACGAGTATGTTTGCCAACACCATTTGTTTCTGGTGCCATTTTGTGGCCTCTGGCGTGGCTGCCCCTCTGACCTGCCCAGAGCCTAGCAGCGGCTACCGGCGCCTCCGGATCTCCGGCGCCTCTCTTTTTCATTGCGGCTTCCTTCGCTGCTGCGGAGTCTTTCGCTTCTTGCCCGGAGTCTGGCTGCCCGTTGTGGGCTCGTCCGGGCCTGCGCCTGCCTGCAGTTTGCCTGTCTTTTCGCCTGTCTGCCTCAGCCAGCGGGCCACTCGCCCTCTTTTGCTCTAGATCGCCGACCGCCAGGATCATCCTCGTCTAAGGCCTTGCAGGAGGTACAACATCCCCTCCACCTCTAACATCAAGGTGCAGGGTTATGCCTGCGAAGATGTTCTCCGGGAGCCTCCAGACTACTGATCGGTGAAGCGCCGGGACAGTGGGTACCTCTGAACCACGCTGCTCCCCTGCAGGTCCGAGCTCCCAGAAACCACGCTGCTCCCCTGAATTATCCAACGCGGTGTGGGCCTCGGAACCACAAGCCTGTCTCTACGTGGGGTGGGCTCACCCTGCAACGGCTTTCCCTGCTCTGATCCAAATGACGGGCCTTGGAGAGTCTAGCCCACTTGCGCCCCTGCTGAACTTCGAGGGGAAAACTCTTCCGTTTCTGCCCCCCCATCCCGGTTTAAGTGTGGTTTAAACTGTCCATTTCTTGGTACCAGCTAGACGGGCTGATTGTCCTGGTCCCCTCAGCTGCCTTTCTGGCATGGCCTCCACAAAATGGCGACATCCGGTCATCTCAGCTCCAGCCGCCTCTAACATCAGGGGGCTGTTTGTATGCCGGCGGAGACTATCTCCGAGATCCATGTTTAACCTCCCGCCATCTCTCACGTTGCCCCCCTCAAGGAATGTGCTCCCTGAATGTCTGGTACATGAAGCACCTCACTCGCCATCTCTCACGTTGCACCCCTTAAGGAGTGTGCTCCCGGAATGGCTGGTATATGAAGCACCTCACTCGCCATCTCTCACGTTGCCCCCCCCCCCCTACTGATGGTGCTCCCTTAATGTCTTGGGCACACCATGGCCTACACAGGGTTCTACAGAGGCAAGGACACGTCGTGCCTGACTTTAATATGGCGGCCGCCTCTGCCTTCGCTCCCTCAGCAGCCTAAATGGCAGCCCCAGCTCCCTCTCTGGATTACTCCCCCCCCCCCCGTTCCTTTTTACCTCTGCCCCTAGTGGGGACATGTTCTTCCGCTACCTGACCATGCAACTGTAGCCCATGCTTCTACTCTAAACTGCTTTTCCTGAACACTGAGACCTGAGCAACATGGCTGACGCCCGGTGGAGCTGCTAGACAGCTATAGAGGAGATTGGCCCGGGTTTCCCCCTCAACCGTCACCTACCCAGCCGGACATTGGGCACAGTTTCGTCTTCGTCTCCCCTGCTCTGGCTCCTTCCTACGAATTCTCATAACTCTGCTTCTGTTTAATGTACCTTACTATGATCCTGTAACTGATGTAACTTGTAACGTAACGATCCTGTGGTAAAGCGCTCTGATACCTCCGTGTCTAGCCTGCGCGATATATAACTGTGCAAATCATATCTAATCAAACCGTTTTCCCTGATCGCTGAGACCTGGGCAACATGGTTGATGCCCGGTGGAGCTGCTAGACAGCTATAGAGGAGATTGGCCCTGGTTTCCCCCTCGACCGTCACCTACCCAGCCGGACATTGGACACAGTTCCTCCTCGTCTCCTTGCTATGGCTCCTTCCTCCCCTCCCTCCTACAAATTCCAGCAAGATTGCTTTGTTTACTGTACCTTACTATGTTTCTTGTAACTGATGTAACTGTAATGCAATGATCCGAAATGTAAAGCGCTCTGATACCCTCTAGGGTCTGGTTCGCGCTATATAAAACCTTAAAAAAAAAATAAAAAAAAACAGAGTCCTGATCTCCACCTTCCCAGATGACCTCACCAGACCAGCAGTGATGCATCCGCCACCACTCTCAGCTCTGGGGGGGGTAGAGAGAAGGGTCTGCTGATGGTCCAATTGCGGTCAAACATCCACGACTGAGACCTGGATGAAAGTCTGGATGGAATCTGACAGGGATTCCCCTGGTGCTGAGCCCACTGAGACTTCAGATCCCACTGCAAAGCCTGCATGTGCCATCTGGCATGGTCCACAATTAGAATGCAGGAGGCCAGTAGATCAAGAAGCCTCTGAGCAATCTCTACAGAGGCTGAAACATCAGGATCATTGCCTGAATACCATGGAATGTTGTGAACTTGTTGATTCGTAGCTCTGATAAAAAGGAGTCTCTGGGAAGGAGTCAGATGTTACTTCGGCAGTTTGGTTGTGAGCCCATGCAATATAAGAAGGTTTGCCATTGTCTGGAGGTGGTCGATGACTGACTGTGGTGAGCCTGCCTTCAACAACCAGTTGTCAATGTAGCGGAAGACTGATTACCCTGACCTCCAAAGATGGGCAGCGAACACTGCCATCACTTTTGAGTATACCAGAGGGGCACTGGTGAGGTCGAAAGAGACCACAGCAAACTGAAAACGTTTGTGGTCCACCTTGAGCTGCAAGTAGTGCCTGTGGGCTCGCAGGACGAGGATATAGAAATAGGTATTGTGCATGTCCAGTGCCATTGTCTGCTCTCCAGTATCCAGGTCAAATAGAACCTGGCCCAGCATGAGCATCCGAATTTGTGCCTCCTTAGTAAGTAATTGAGGGGTTAAAGGTCTAAAATGGTACAGAGACATCTACATTTCTTCTGGAGTAGCACCTAGTTCCAATCTCTAAGGACAGGACTCTCTATATTGCTTCTTTGTCCAAAAGAGCCTGTACTTCTTGCAATAAAATGGACAACTAGTCTTCCGATGAGTGTGGAAGAGGCAGCAGGGCAAAAGGGAATGGCTTAATTGGAATAACTGCAGGAGCCACCTGTCTGATGCTCTCATTAGCCACTCATGGAAGAAATGTCTAATTCAGCATCCCAAGTGTTAGACATGTTTTGCTAAACGTAAATAAAAACGGCTTGGAGACTGGTGCTGGAGGGGCTAAGGACTGGGAGGTTTGGTGTCCCTACGGGTCTGGGTGTTGTCTGTTGAATCCCCTACCCTGATCCAGAAAGGACCAAGATGCCTGTAAGTGTGTTGGTGGCCTTGATGCTATCAATAGGCAAAGACCCCAACAATGCCTCAAAAGGGGTGAAATTGCTGCAGATACTACCTTGTGGGAGTAGAAAGTTTGAGAGAGTGCTCAGTAGCTCCACTTTCTTTAAAGCGCTCAAGAGCTGAGTCTGCCTTCTCGCGAAAGAGGAAAGACCCGTCAGAATTCATATCCATGAGTGACCCCTGAATATCACCAAAGAAGCCTGTGGATCTCATCCACACATGGTACCGGAGCACCATGCTAGTACCAATCACTCTGCTTACGCAGTCTATTGTATTAACGACCTGTTTTGATGGCTGACTTAGCTGCATCTTGGACATCTTGAATGGTCTGCTCCAAGTCAGAGCGGACTTCCTCCAGGGCCGCTGGTAAGATTTCAGTGACTGGGTCCATGAGTCATGGGAGTAACTGTCTAGCAAACACCTGGCGTTGACAGAATGAAGGGCACGGCTAGCAGAAGAAAACATCCTCTTTGCAAATGCCTCTTTTCTCCTTGACCATCTGGGTGGTAGTCAGAAAAGAATCTCATGTATTTCTGCTGGTGGAGGCCTGCAATACAAGGCTCTCAGAAATAAGGTGCTGCCTTAAAAAAAAAAAAAAAGAGACACCTGGAGCAGATCTGTGACGATGTACCCACATGCCTGTTTACTGGTGGGCAAGAGCAGGAATTGTTCCAAGTGCCTATGGAGGTGTTGGTTAGAGCCTTGTTGAAGGGCAGTAAGGATTCCAATGAGGATTGTCCGGCTGTAGCTCCCCAATGAGGACGTTACGTTTCACTTCAATAGAAGGTAACTGTAGATCCAAAACTTATGCAACATGTGTCAGTGGAAGTATCGAGCCCACAGGCATCTATCTTGTAAGTCAATATAAAAATTTTCATCATATTGAGGGACAAACTCTTCCCTACCATCACCATCATCACCAAAAGGTCTGATCTGAAAAGCTGATGGAGTACTGGAGGACAGCTTCTTGGCAATGGTAGTGTTTTGTCACAGACAGAATTTATTAAGGGCAGATGCATAGGAACGGTGCCAGAATGCAATGTCGGCCAAGGTGAAGATTGATTTAGTTCTGAGTTGGACAGAACAGTCGGATCAATGTCCTACTCCGGCATCTATGACAACACAGAAGGAACTGGCAAGGATTATGGTCCCGGGCATGGAGTTGGCTCCGAAGTCTGGGATGATCCCGAAGTGGGTCGAGGAGGCAAAGACAGCGCCGATGGTGGACCCCACTGGTGGTAACCTGACGGGACCCCTCTGCCGATCCATGGGGCATGAAGTCACGCCAGAGGTAGCTTGTAGAATTCCATAGACCTGGCATCCTTGAATGCCTCAATCTGTTGTAGCATCACAGATGGACAGAGAAATTCAGGGTCCAACTGTAGGATCAGCTCCTCAGTAGGGTATCGGGAGTGAAACTGTGGTGTACTTTGGCGTCCTTGTGCCTTCTCAGAGGGAAAGTGGTGAGGCTTGGACAATGCTCGCTTGGACTTTTTGTGCTTCTCTTTTGACTTGGACTTGCCTGAAGACTTGGATCGTGACAATAACCTGTTGCAGGATGGACCCAGAGAGTGGGAACAAACCCGTGTCCTCGATTTTGAACAGGAATGGACCACACATGACTTTCTGCTGTGTTCGATGATGTACAGCTTTGCTTCGTGGTCACAGATCGCCTTTGTGTTCACAAGAGATAGACCCTTCCTGACTTGGAGTTGTGGCCTGATCACTGACCCCAAAGAAACATTTTGCAGGGATCTGTCACAAGCATTTGTGTGAGACAATCCCTACAAGGCTTATACCCTGTAGTTCACATGCGCACATCAGCGTGATACGCCGTCACCTATGTGCGGTTTCAGCTATCTCTTCCAGGGCGGAGTGGAGTTGACTCGGAGCCTAACAATGCAAAGGGGTATGTAGAAAAATCTTCTGGATCAATTCTGGTGCATGGGCGTATTCTAAAGATGCGGAATGTGCGGTTAGAAGTGTCCATCAGAAGGGCGTATTCAGAGTGATGACATATAGTGGCATATTCATGTATAAATAATTTAGTTGTTTCCTGCAGTATAGAACCATGTTATTGACCACAGGCCAACCAGAACTTCAAATGGAAATGGAACATAGCCATTTAATACAGTTTGAGCGTTCAATTCTGATTCAGTCTTTCCTGAGGGAAGGATGGAGCAGAAAGAAGTTCTCCAGGGCAATGATAGACTCTTCTTACTTGATAGGTATCCCTCACTTGACTCGTCAAATGTTGCCAGGACCCTCGTGTGGATCAGGATCAGTACCTGGTGTGTCCTGTTGTTTAAATATAGATAGGTGGTATAAGATATTAAAAAGTTGCTGTGAAAAACATTTTTTGGCGGTTCAAAAAAAGTGACAACCCCATGCATGAGTCACCCTTCAGAAACATTTTGGTATTTGTTCACAAACCTAATCGTTTGAGTAGAAGCTAAAATAAAAATTGTGAATGGGATTGGAAACGGCGGTGTATACATGGGAAATGGACGTTCACTAGATAGTATGGGTTTGCAAATATCTTAATTGTGGGATACCATCTGTAATGTTGCCTTGTCAACGCAGTGTGCCTGTAGTGATAGAAAAGAAGCCTATCAATAGAGGGGGAGGAGAAATGTAAGAATCTACTGACTTAGAATTATATTTTGAAAGAATAAGTGGTTATCTTCCTCTTGTACAAGGGAACCTGTTAATATGGTTCCTGTAATAAACTGGGTTACTAGTTGCGGGGGGAGGGTAAGTACCCAGCTCAAGTAATAGTCACAACCCTTGTCAGGGTGAACCACTAAAGTCACTAAATAAACCGGAGTTCAACACCCTGGCAGCTATGGCACAGGGAAGACAGACTTAACATAGAGGCTATTTGTACGGTATTCATGCAGTACTAAAACTGTTATGAAGTAGAAATGCAAAACCATAAAAATCACAAAATTAGAAAAACAGAGTAAAATTTTGTGAACTATATGAAACCAAAATGACAAAAATCCAAACAGGGGAACTTGAGATATGATTTTTTAAAGTTTTAATTTGAAGTCGAGCTAAAAAGCACAAAGTGCCAATGATAGGCAATGGTCGCGGTAGAGGAGGACCTAGACACAATTTGACACTGCCTATAACGGAGCAAGGGATGGATAAACCAACCAGGTTTGTCCTGAGCAAAAGATTTTACTTTCTGACTTAGTCCTATAAGTTTCAATCATCCACACCAGGAGTAAGTTTCCCCCCAGGAACTCAGGGGAGGCACCTAGAGACTCACAGGGTGTCAGGCAAAGGCCAAACAGCAGGGCGCAGTCCAGCTTCAGTTGCCACTGGTCAGCTGGGCTTTTGCAGTAAAGGTCTCTTGTAGCTTATTGTATCCCTGCAACTTGAACAGTAGGTAAGTCTTATAACCCTTGGACCCCCACTTCTTTGTCCTTACAAGAGGGAGAACAGGCCCAGTCCTTTAGGGCTCTTGTCAGGTCTCAGACAGCAGGTGCTGTTCCCTTCTGATCTTCCTCTGGTTCAGGAGTGTTTTTAAGTGGGTGCCTGAAGATGCCACATTTATGCCAGGCACAAGCTAGTGGATGGGAATGAATGCCAGGGATGCCCTAACCAATGGGGCAAAGGATTCCGGGGCTATTCCTACTCACTTTAGGCACTTTCAAGATGGCAAACGTCTTCAGCCTCACTAAACTGGGGCTATGAAGACTGGGTGTGTATTTAGGGAGTGTACTGTGGTAATCCTACTGTCCTCCCACATCTAACTCTAAATTCCATTTTGAAATCGGTCCTGCATTCACAAAACAAGCATTGGCATAGCCAATAGGTCTCGCCTTTGGGACCTTGTAAGTTAAAAAAAAAAAACCTGAAGTATAAGACTTCACGTTTACATTTACTTCGTATTTAGGATGAAGTAAATGTAAACGTGAAGTCTTACACTTCAGTTTGTTTTTTTTACTTACAAGGTCCCAAAGGCGAGACCTATTGGCTATGCCAATGCTTGTTTTCACTGGAGCACAGTAAGGAGGAACAGGGTATCGGTAATGGTGCAGCAGACGAGAGAGGCTCCGAAGCTGTGCTATGTTCCAACACAAGCCCATCTCCAGCAGGCTGCTGAAATGTAAACTCGTGAGATTCCAATGAAACTTTCGGACAGACCACTGGGTCTGACAAGAGCACGCAGCCAGCAAGCTTTGGCCTGCTATACGCAGTAATGAGCGCTCTGCGTGGCCAACTCATAGTGGTGGTTGTCTCCACGAGCATTCATAAACAAAGCTGAAACAAGTACCAGCTTCTTAGGCCATGTGGATTTTGGAGCATCACAAAAAAAATAGGCAGGCAGGCTGCGGACTCTGGTTCCCCTCTAGATTACCAGCGCCCAGTCCACCAGACACTTTGGGAAATGCCGAGTCATTCTTGCATCGAGGGTCAGCTTGTTTAAAGTGCCAAACCGCCCTCCGGTCAAGAGACCTACACCTACGAGGGTAGGAGGCGCCATATGGTCCGGCAGATGTCACGCTGCACACGTAAAGAGCAGCCAGTCTCAGGCTTCCCTGACTACTCTGTCAACCACTCTGCCAGAGCTGTTCCATGCCCAGCAGCAGAACAGTGGCATACAACCTCCTGAGCACCAGAGCGGTGCAGTCACTTGTAGCACAGTAAAGTCATACCAGCGGGTGGCCGGGCACCGTGAAGGCGAGCGGGAGCCGGGCCTTTGCTGCCTTACTCGATGCACACAGAAAGGGAAAGGGGGAGGGAAATACTGTGTTTGTGCTCAGAGGGTGGGGGGAGGACTCCTAAGGCGAAGCAGGAGGGGAAAGCAATAAAAAACAAGAAGCGCGAGCAACAAGCATTGGCCGCGCGGCCGTGAAACTGACACGGCCGCGCGGCCGTGAAAGTGAAAGTAATCGCGGGTTTTGTAAGTGCAAACAGTGGCTTTTGCTGGCGACCAGCTTGCGTTCACGCGAGCGTCCAGATGGCGAGGGAAGCCATATGGCGCCTGATTGCGCGTGCACGTTCGCGTGAACGCAGGCTAGTCCCCAGCAAAAGCCACTGTTTGCACTTCCAAAACACGCTTTCTAAAAGTCTCGCCAGGGCAGCGCATGCGCGCTGGCTCAGGCGAGACCTAAAAAACTCTGAGACAGAAGTCTGGTAGAACAGAAGCTGAGTTTTTCAGCAACCAGACAGTTTTTACACAAGAATTGTTTCGCTATCCTGTTCTCACCCTTTGAAGTGCACTCCCAGTGTTGTAGGTAAACCCCAGAATACCTGTCAAGCAGGTCTCGGCACTCCAGCAGGATTGGACACTGCAATGTCAAAAGAAGCCCAACGGTGATTGGAGCCTGCATGGCTGTTGGGAGAAAAGAAGGGGTAAGCTTGGATGTTAGCTACGTCTTCTTATGACAGGTTAGGCCACATTGAAGTTAGCCCCAAGTGCAATTTGAAAAATCCCAGCAGACCTATCAAGCAAGATTTCATACTTTGATATCAAAATGGATGCTCACTGCCCCACCCTGCATATTCTGTCCAGTTTAGAGGTATCATCTCTCCCTATTCTTGTCAGCATATTGTTTACTTCGGGGAGGCATTTCACACCCATTCACACCTAATGAAATTACTGGCTGGTGGAAATGGAAGAGCAAAATGCAGATTAGTCTCCAGGCACTTCAGGCAGGGAAAAGGTTACCTTCTAAATGCTACTTTTCCTTAATATTTGGTAAAAGTCTGAATTCACCATGGAGTTGGATTTTTCACAACTGGGAATATAGCTGTTTAATTATTTTTCTTGCTAGTCCCATTCCTAAGATACAGTATTAGTATTTAATATTGCATCCTAGTGTTTTCCTATAGAACAGTCAGCCATACTACATGAAAATAGCTTTTTGTACCTTTTTAGTGTAAGGACATGTGTAACATTAAACCTTTACATGTCCTACTTTTAAGTACCATGCACCATCCCTTATGGGCTAAAAGGTCTACATAGGAGTGACTTATAACTATTTAAAAGGAAGGTTTAGGTCTGTCAAAAGTGGTTATTTTGACGGGTCAAAATTGCAGTTTTAAACTGCACATCCAGGCTCCAGATGGTAGGTCTGCAGTCATGTTTACACTGTCACTGTAGTGCATGGCACATTGGGTGCTGCAGACTACTTGTGACATTTCACTTACAGGCCCTGGGAACATTTTGGTACTATATACTAGGAATGTGTAGGTTAATTAACTAAGCAGAATAGGACTATTTTACCATGTTGAAAGGAGCTGCACAAGAGCTTTATCTCTGGTTAGCTGGAGTAAAGTGCACAGACTTCTAGAGCCAGAAAAACTATAGGGCCCAACAAACTGCAAAAAATCTGGGGTGACCATTCAGTTCTCACAGGCTAAAGCTTAGGGTCTAGCTTCTTGGTCCATTACGAGTCAGTTTTGTGTGGTATGGATTGACATCGGGTTCGCTAAGATAGCAATGGGACATGCTGTAATTGCTGCACATCCGTATTTTCTTGCTAGCAATTGGGCCCTACTTCGTGGTCTATGGTCTACCAAGCAGCCTCTGCTTGTTGGCTGTTTAGCATTTAGGGAATAAAAGCTCCCTGTCTGTGGGAGGGTGCTTTAAAGTTGGCATGTATGGGTAGATTCTGACTGAAAACAGAAATTACAGCACACTCCTAATTCATATTTGTATTACAGGCCCTCTTTTACACACTTATTTTATGATTATGAAGTAAAGCTCTGCCAATTCATCCATTTGACCTGCTTGCAAGTGGACACCTGGCAGAGGGGACGCTATTAGCTGTCCAGTAGTCTTTTTATTTATATGAGCCTGCATTTGGCCAAAGTGGGAGGAAGAGTGGGGGACAAAAATGTACTCACCCGCCCTTGTGCATGGTAAAGTATTTAATATCGTCTCGCCCTCCCTTGAACAAAATAGTGGAGACCAAAACCAATGTGCTCCTCCCATCTCCCCCTTCCCCGCACCACTGACCTAGGTGAAGGAGATAATTCAAATATCCTTCCCCCGCAATTATTTTTTTTGACAAATCTTTTTATGTGCATTTTTGATTGAAAATTACAAACAGATAAAAGTGATGGAGCAAGGTTTCAAAAATGAAACTTGCTTGTATGCAATCCTCCTCATAGTATTAATTTATTAAACTTGTACTGTCAATACTAATCTTTGCATTCACAAACACGAAAGGGATAGATGCTTGCCTATGTGTTTTACTAATGAATAACGCTTGTCTATAAACCAAGATGGCCGCTAAAGCGCGGGAACCTAAATGCGCATGTCGCAAACTGATCACATGGTGTGACGTCTTTCTTTGCTTGGTGGGAAACTTCTGCTTCTGCGCAGTGTGCATTAAAATGGCCGCTAAAGTTTTCACATGCTTAAGCTTGCTCTCATGTCATTATTAAATTGTCGTTTTCTTAACGCTACTAATGCAGGATAGTATTATGATTAAATGGGAATAGAGTAGGGAAAGTGGGTATACAGTGAAACTTTTTATTTGTGATTTTACTATTTTCTTCTTGCACTTTTAGTAATTCGTAAACTTGGGCCTGAGTTGGTGTCTTGAAACTCGAGAGACAGAGGGTTCTGTGCATGTGTCCTGTATGCCTGCCAAGTGAAGTCAACTTGGACGTCTCCCAAGGCAACGACCTATTGGCCGAAGATGATGTACTCAATGTTTCCGGCGGACAAATTGTTACTTTTCCCCTGTAAAATGTATAACATTTGTCGTGAGACGGGTGGGAAATAAAGTGAATGTATTAATTTGAAGGGGCGGGAACGTAAAGACAATAGGCTTCACAATTTAGGCCAAAATTGACATGGTGCGAGAATCAACCCCCTGTCCCTGTCCAATCAGAAGTAGTGGTCCCATATTTTAGCAACATTAAGGGGAGGTATATGGGCGTAGAAGGGTATAATAGAATATAGCATTAGTAAATTAGTCCGAGCATGCGTTCACGAAGAATAGGCGTCCATACTTCCAGAGCGCTCTCAACTCCAGACTGCCCAGCTGATCGGTTGCTGACTGAATTCCTGTCCGGAAGAGGTTCTGAGGAGGGGGCGGCGGAGTCCATTAGACGGGAGAATCGAGAGAAGTCGAGTATCGGAGAGGGGAACGGCGCAGGCGTCGTTGTAGAGAGGTCATCGGTCCTGTCCTGATCCTGGAAGAAGTCTTTGCTCTTCATCCTTCCTGGGTCCTATCTTTTCCAACTCCTTGGCTAAGGGGCTTGGTTCTCGCATTTTAGGTAACTATACTGCAACCTTTAGTTGCGCTGCTGTCTCTATTCTCTCCCTTCCTTAAACACCGCCATTTATTAGCAAAATCATTTCTATGCTTTTTCTTGGGTTTTTCAATCAAGTACCGTGTTTTCTGTATTTTACTCTGCTAAAACTTTAGATAAACATTTTAAAACTTCCTGACTCAGTGGTTATTTCGGGATTATGTATTATAATGAATGTCACTCATTTTAAACTTCCCAATTAGCAAAGGATCCATTGGTAAGTTATTACTCTTCAATCAGAAGGTAATTGGTAGCAGGGATTTTTGATAAAAGAGTACATCTGACACCCAGCGTAAGTATTAGTGTAGTGTGAATGTATGGGCCCAAGTGAGTATATGGTGTATGAATGCTGTTGGCTAATATTGCGCTGGATCAGTTTTCTGGTAAGCAGAGGACGGTTTTTGTTACTCTTTGTTAATTGGGTAATGAGAATTTTATTTGTATTTTTTATGAACTAACATCCGCTTATTTTGAGTTTTTGTTACATGTTGTCCAGAATACCCCGGGGTAGGTAAAAAGAATAGTGGGTGGCAAGTGGAAGCCATACTGCAGTGAGGTTATCTGTCAGGCAGAAATAGTACTGAGAAGTTAAGCAGGACTTCAAGTACTCGTTAGGGACTCTATGCGTGTGAGTAATAGCAAAAAGGGTATGCTGATAAAAATTTGATGTTATATCACCTAGTAAGGGTAACATTGAAGAAGTAACAGGTACTTTTGGAGCTTGTGTGAAGAGTAGACGGAAGTGTTTTACTCGTAGTGTATGTATTAGTAAACGGAAAGGTTTTACTAAAGTGTGGAAGAAACTATCTTTTTCGAAATTAGTGGAAACTGGCACGATAGCGAATGTTTTATGTTGTTACTGAAATTTAATTAAGATTTATAGAGAAAATAAGTTTGCGTAAATTTTTGTAAAGGGAGGGTCAGTTGCCGGAGAGGGAGCTGACGTCACAAAACTCCGCGCTGTGGTAGGTTGAAACAGCGGGTGTGGAGAGACACTTGTAAAGGAGGGGTCAGTAGTCAGGAGTAGTACTGACGTCACAGGTGCTGCGCTAGGATTGGTTAAACCAGCGAGGACAGAAAAGAGCAGATTGTAAAGGAGGGGTTGACAGAGAAACGTCACCAAAAGGCCGCGCAAGGATTGGCTCGGAAATAAAAGATAGCAGACATTTGAATGGTCGAGATTTTAGAAGCAAAATTCTTAGGATTGCATGTTAAAACGTGATCCGACTTTAACAGGAACTCGTCCGGATAGGAGATTCCTAGGTTTTGCAGAATATAATTTTGTACACAGAAGATTAGATAGAATGTACGGAGAAAGGAGAAAAATGTCATTCTTACAAAAGATTAGGAATTATTTTAAAAAGGACAAACCAATCAAAACGAGAGAAGGAATTATTATTCCACCAGCTAAAACGCCAGCATCGTTTATGATGATGGAGAGAGGTTATCATACCTGTGTATGGATGGAGAATTGGATAGAATACACCAAAAATGATGGAGTATTAGCATTTCCCCAGAATGGCACGTTCAATGGGCGAATTCTTCAGAACTTGAGATTGAGGATGAATGACTTAGAACCCAGACCTAGATTAACTCAGTATGAAGCTCTAGAAGAATGGGAAACCGAGGCATTTGAGCGGGATAGATCTAGAAGTAATAGGAGTTACCCAGGATTTTACCCCAGATATTTACGTGAGTCAAGAGAGGGTCAGATGAAACAATGGCGAAGGGCAATGATTACAGAGGGACTGTATCCATTATTCACAGAAGGAGAGAAATCAGGAGGCAAATGTACAGAAAAGACAAAACATTTAATGAGAAATGAGGAATCTGAAGACGAATTTATGGAGGAAATGTTAAGAAATCCCCCACCATATCAGGAAGGGACAAGTGGATGCACCCCAAGTGCACCACCGAAAACTCCAATGGTACCACAAGAAATGCATGAATTTACCCCAACTAGAATACTTCATGACAAAGAAAAAGAAGCCCTAGAAAAGACCAGAGCAGAATTAATACAGAAAATAACCCAGATAAAAGTACATCCTGATTCGTTGACTATTCCTGTAACAATTGGTCCAGTAGTTCCATTATATGGTACTCAGGGAAATTGTCCTCAACCCATACTTGCACCTACTCCTGTGAGTAACACCAAACCTGAAGCTCCAGTTCTAATTGAGGATCAATTTAGTGACTGTGAATCCACAATATCACTCAAGGATTTACCTATTCGAGGTTCTGTAAATAGTACTCCCAGAAAAGATGTACCTGGAGGTTCAAAAGATGTAAGTTTAGTAACTTCATCGGGAGCAAAAGTGCTACCATAGTAAAACCTGAAGATCTAGAAAGATGGGTACAAGGGTCAGTTAAACAGTGCACACCTCCAAAAGTACTGGATATCCATAAATTAAAAGTTGAATTAGAAGAAATAATAGCAGGAAATGTAGGAGTAGAACGCTTAAATACCTATGATGAAGAAGAATTATTGTTCCTATGCAGGAGTATCACTAGAAATGTAAAGATATTCCATGAAAAATTGTCCAATTTAGCACTAC
This sequence comes from Calotriton arnoldi, assembly GCA_963921515.1. Classification (NCBI taxonomy): domain Eukaryota; kingdom Metazoa; phylum Chordata; class Amphibia; order Caudata; family Salamandridae; genus Calotriton; species Calotriton arnoldi. The sequence continues at coordinate 2,219,110 of CAWUFW010001069.1, read as the reverse complement.
AGATGGGCATAGAAATAGGGAGATCAAAGGTATTACAGAAACCCTATAGAGCAGAATTTTCAGACAAAGATTTAGAAAATATGAATGCATCTGGAAGAAGACTGCAAATAAGAGAATTAATGTTAGTTTTACAAAAATGGGGAGATCTAGATAAATGGAGATCTAGGTGGGCCAAGAAAAAGGAAGAAGCACGAACAAGTAGAACAGCATCAGAATATGTGATGAAGGAAGCAGGAAAAGCAGACCAGATGTATCCAATGCGAGAAGTTGCGGGAGGAGGATATGTACATGTCCCATGGAGCAGACAGGATATTTTATCATTTACGAATGATTTTCCAAAATTGAGAGAAAAACCAATTGAATGGTACAAGCAGGTTGAAAGGTCTGTGAAGGTGTCAAAGGTATTGTTGAAGGATTTAGATGGTTTGTTTGACATAGTGGTACCTGCCGATTTATGGACAGATTGTAAGATCACAGTCGATTGGCCTAGTGATGAATATCCTAGAGATCCGAAAACAGGTGCCCCGTCAAATGATGTGATGAAAAAGTATCAGCAGGTGGTAACATACCTGAAAGGGAAAATACCCCGAAAGAAACAGATTGGGTGAAAATAGATCGAACAACCCAAGAAGCCAGTGAAACAGTACATTCCTATTATGAGCGTTTATTGCAGGTGTTTAAACAGTATAGTGGATTTGAGGACATTGGAGACAAGAACATGAGTCAGTTTGTGTATCGGTTTGTTTACGGTCTGAAGCCAGAGATTTGCCAGATGATTAAACAACACATGCTGTGTTGGCAGGGAAAGCCCATAGATGAGATTCTGAAGTATGCAAAATATTGTGGAGACGATATTGAAGATAGACACAAGAAATTACAAGAAAAGGTGATGTGGGCTCAGGTGAAAATGGCAGAAAAGCAGGGAATTAATTTGGAAAATCCGAGTGAAAATCAAGGAAAAGATTCTGGAACGAGTGGTGATACGGGAAATGGTGGAAAATTTAGAGGACGAATGAGTGGAGAAGAAGCTAAATAGAAGTTTCCTTGTCATGGATGCGGAAAATTGGGGCATTGGAAGGATGAATGTAAAAAGATTCGGAATAATAATGGCCCAAATCAAAACTTAAATCCACAGACGCAGAATGACTCACCGCAGGGTGTAAATCCCCAGAGTCAATTACCACCTCCACCTGTTCAGGGTAATGTAAGCAGAGCAAAACATGGTACAGACATTGGATACCCAGGAGGGAGTGGTAAGAATGATTATATGACATCACAATTTCTTTTGCAGGACAATTATTGTAAATTCGACTCATGACGGTGCCTAGGAGAGGGGAAGAAGGAGTGCATACTTGGCGCATCCTTACAGGTAGATCAGTCTGGTCCATATGTTGAAGGAAATGTGAAAGGTAATGATATTACTTTCCTTTTGGACACTGGTGCTACCAGTTCTACTGTGAGATCAGCAGACATCCCAGACCTTCCTCTCTCTGGTGAAGATATCCAAGTAGTAGGGGTAGCTAATCAAAGAATTAGAACGCCTCTTACAGAACCAATGGAAGTCAAAATAGGAAATTTCAGAGAAATGCACCAATTTGTAGTGTGCGATTCTAGCCCAGTGAATTTATTAGGTAGAGATTTATTGTGCAAAATGAACTGTACAATTTTCTGCACGCCGGATGGTGTGGCAGTCCAGACACCAGATGAGGACCATGTATATAAAATTATGGTTGCAAAACAAGGTACAGAAATAGATGAAATGTTTTCATTAATAACAAAAGATGAGTTGCCAGAAGAATTAAAAGGTACATTAAACCCAATAGTATGGGATTTCACCGGAAAAGAAGTAGGACTTATGGCAAAAATAGATCCAGTTCAAATTACGGTAAAAGAAGGTGCGATTTTCCCAAATACTAAACAATACAAAATGAGTGCAGAAGTAAAAGCAGGAGTCATTGAAGAAATCAATCGAATGGTAAAACAAAACATTCTAAAAGAAGTAATGAGTAGCCCATGCAATTCACCAATCATGGGACTAAAGAAACCTAGTGGAAAATATAGGATTGTTCAGGACCTGAGGAAAATAAACAAGATTGTGGAACCATGTTGTCCCATAGTACCAAATCCTGCAGTAATTCTATACCAGATCCCTTGGAATGCAGGATGGTTCACAGTAATTGATTTGTGTCAAGCATTCTTTTCAATACCATTGCATCCAGACAGCCAATCTCTTTTCTCATTTAAATTTGAGAACAAAGTCTATGTGTGGAATCGTGTTCCTCAGGGGTACACAGAAAGTCCTTCCATTTTCAACCAGATACTGAAAAAGTGCCTTGACAAAACTAGTGATGCCAGGAAGCTCAGTTTTAGTTCAATATATCGACGACTTATTAGTAGCGTCGACCACCAGAGAAGACTGTGTTGTTGATTCCATAGCCTTATTAAATCTTTTGGCTGAGGAAAGGCATAAAGTCTCACCTGAAAAGTTACAGTTTTGCAGGACAGCTGTTAAATATTTGGGACACCAAATTGAGAGGGGAAAAAGAAGAGTAACCTCTGAAAGAGTAGAATTAATAAAGAGAATGCAAATGCCTGTAACCCAAAGACAAGTGCGAATGTTCCTAGGAATAGTAGGCTACTGTCGACAATGGATACCAAATTTTTCCATGTTGGCTAAGCCCTTAATTAACATGACGAAAAAGAAAGCAAAGGACCCTGTGGAGTGGGAGGATGAAAGTGTAGAAGCTTTTGTAAAATTGAGAAACGCACTTTGTTCAGCACCTGCCTTAGGCATGCCTGATTATAAAAGAGAATTCGCATTATTCTGTCAAGAGAGAGAAAACTGTGCACTTTCTGTCTTAACTCAGAGTCATGGACTAGACAGACGTCCTATAGCATATTTTTCTGCTACATTGGACCCAGTAGCAGCCGCGTTGCCAGGATGCTTAAAAGCAGTGGCAGCAACTTGTTTGAGCATTGAACAAAGCGAGTCAATAGTGATGGGACATCCTGTAAAAGTGTATGTTCCACATGCAGTTGTCATTCTGTTGACAAGAACCCGAACTCAGCATCTTACTCCTAGTCGGCTGACTAAATATGAGAGGATAATAATGGGTGCTGAAAATGTGACCATGGTAAGGTGTACAATAATAAATCCAGCAACTTTATTGCCGGACCCATATCATGAAACAAATAAAGATGACGAAGAAGATGAACATGATTGTGTACAAATTACAGAATTATGTACAAAACCACGCCCAGACATAGAGGAACAGCCTCTTAAAAAGCCAGATAGGGAGTTATTTGTCGATGGATCATGACAAAGACATGAAGATGGTAAACTAACTGCTGCCTATGCGGTATGTGAATTAACTGGAATAGTCGAAGCATCCTATTTACCAGGAGTAAAATCTGCACAAGTAGCTGAATTGATTGCTTTGATAAAAGCTTGCAAAATTGGGAGGAATCAGAGAGTAACTATATTTACTGATAGTCAATATGGTTACGGGGTTGTGCATGATTTTGGCCAACTGTGGATGCAGAGGGATTTCATGACTTCTTCAGGATCCCCCATTAAAAATGGACAATTTGTAAGGGAATTGCTAGAAGCAATACAATCACCAAAAGAATTGGCTGTGGTGAAATGTGCCGCACACCAGTCAGGAGATCACTGGGTGGTAGTCGGCAACAGATACGCAGACTTGGTGGCTCAACATTGTGCCAAAACCAGAACGTCAGTCAATAAGAGGGTGGAAAGAATGGGAATCAGCTGCCAACTTATACTATATATGCCACCTAAAACTTGGAATGAGGTGAAGAAATTGCAAGATGAGGTTGATGAAAGTGAGAACAATTTGTGGATCAAAGTGGGTTGCTCCCAAAGAGGAGAAGATGAAGTGTGGATCAGTGCAGATGGCAGACCAGTCATGCCAGACTGTTTACTCTCGCAAATGGCTAGAATGCATCATGGAGACACACACATAGGGAGAGATGCAATGATTAGGCTGTTCAGACAAAATTGGTACAATCCCAAATTAAGGGCTGTTGCAGAGAGTCTTTGCCAGAGATGTCTAACTTGCCAAATGCATAATCCAGGCAGGAAAATGATAATTGTGTTTGGAAAGATTGGAAAGGCAGAAGGCCCATTTATAAGACTCCAGTTTGACTTCATACAGTTACCACCATGCAGAGGACTAAAATATGTACTAGTCATAGTGTGTCTGTTTTCAAAGTGGGTGGAGGCTTACCCTACTAGGAGAAATGACAGTATTACAGTTGCAAAACTGTTGTTACGTGAGCTCATACCTAGGTTTGGTTTCCCAGTATCTTTGGAATCAGATAGAGGAAAACACTTTAATAGCGAAGTGATCCAGATAATATGTGAAGCATTTCAAATCAAACAGAAATTGCATTGTGCATATCGCCCAGAGGCTTCTGGAGTGGTTGAACAATTGAATGGCACTATAAAGTCAAGATTGGGAAAAATGTGTGCATCAACATCATTAGAGTGGCCAGACGCATTGCCACTTGTCCTGATGGGACTCAGAAGCATACCTGACAGAACAACAGGATTGAGCCCCCATGAAATAATGATGGGAAGAGCAATGAGACAAACACATGTTCCCACAAACAAACTGGTGAATATATCTGATTATATGGTTTTGGATTATTGCAAAGGATTGGCTGACCTAGTGCGTTCTGTCTCTCATCAGGTTGGAGAAGCCGCAGTTTCCAGGCAGCCTGAACTAGAACATGATCTGAATCCTGGTGATTGGGTGGTAGTGAAGAATCACACCAGAGAAACGTGTCTATCACCCAGGTGGAGCAGACCTTGTCAAATTATATTGACCACCAATACAGCAGTGAAGTGTGCAAGATTTCCTAATTAGATTCACGTAAGCCACACAAAGAGAGTACCAGAACCTGAAGAAGAGAATCCACAGACAACGCCAATCACTGAAGAAGCTGAAGGTTGCCCAGCTGAGGAATCTCAGGCTAGAGGTTCGAGAGAAGCTGACGGAGAACAACCGAGCACAAGTCAGGATTGGATACCAGTGGTAGAAGTTCCTGAAGTATATTACAGAACGAGAAATCAAACAAAATTGAAAGAAATTGAAGAAGATCAGATAGGTGAAGAAGAAGCAGTTCAGGATCAAGAAGAAAAGATAGTAAAAGATCCTGAACTAAATCAGATAGGGAAAGAAAATTGGACTAAGAACAGTAAAGATTTAATAAACTTTGAAGAGGGACAGACAGGTTTAGAAGAATCAGGTCAGGCTGCAGAAGTTCACAGTGCAATAAGCCCTGATCAGAAGCAGTTAGATCAAGAAGAATTCACTAAAGAAAAAGGGGTAAATACAAATGAACATAAAGAAATAAAAAGGAACAAAGCCAACATCTTGAAAGTCATTGTGGAGCTACTGAAAAGAAACCAATCAGACCTGAAAAAGGACAAACAAAAGAGGCAGTAATCAAAGAAAACAAAACAGTATTAAGGAGTGAAAATAACGAGATCTCTGAAGACGTAAACAAAGAAACAGTGCCAACCAAGAAGACAAGAAAAGGAGATCATTGGCCAAGTGTCATTAAAAGAGTAAAATACCACATAACAACCAGAAGTGAAGATCCAGAACAAGTACCTGAAGTGACAAGTCAAACTGAACAAGAGAAAAAGTCAGGAAAAAGAAAAAGTAAAAGACAGACTTGTGAATAACAAATTCAAGGGTCCTGACTGGACTTATATCATTCTTGAAGATTTTGAAAGCTCAGAGTCAAGTGACAGTGGTGGTGAAGGAACAAGTGCAGAACTAACATACGAAGAAGAAACAAGACCACCCTGACTAAACAAAAGAATCATCTAAAGAGAAGAAGAAGAGATAAGAAGAGAAATCTTCCTTGTCGAAAAATGCCTGATGATAGAGTTACTGGGAGACCAAAACGAAATTGTTGTAGGAGATGCTGTGCAATCTGCATATGTAGTCTAGTATTGGTGCTTATAGTATGGTTAGTCCTGATTGTAGCAGTTCCTTACCTTATGATAATAGATAAGAAGATAAATAATGAAACTAAAGGGAGGACAGCAAACATGAAGGGCAGTAGAGTAGAATTAATGTCAGAAGATGAGGCAGAAATTCATCATGAAATAGCTGATAACGACACTAGTTTAAATGTTTTCACAAAGTTATTGTTTCAGTATGTAGACACAATGGAAGTTAGTAATTGTTATGTCTGTATGAAGTTACCCGAATCAGTAGCAGAAGGATTAACATACCATCATTTACCACTGACATATGGCATCTCATGTAGTGTATTAACAAGTTTATTTTATAGAACAGGTAGGCTACAGTATTATTATTCAAACTTAGATGTGATATTTTCTGAGGTTCCGATTCGCAAGAGTATGAACCCAGTGCTTACTAGTCAAGACGCACAGTTTATGGGAGAGTTTTTCTTAACAATGAAATCGATCGACATAACACATGCACATAGACACAATCTAACATGTTCTTTACTAGAAGAAGAAAAGATATTTTTGAATTTAGTAGAAGATAGAAGACATGATTTTCAAAAGAAAACTTCAGAGCATAAGGCTCAGTTGCCACCTTGGGCGGAGAAGGAAGGGAGTTATACACCTGGTAAAGCTCAAGCTGCAATGGCTCTGGATTTCGTAAAGAAAGGGAAAATTTGTCTACATAGGTTAAAGACTGATTATAACAATGTTTTCATCGGTACCAGTGAATGTGAACACAATTTCTTAATTCTGGGAGGTTGGGGACTCAAAGGAGGAACAGATTCAGTTTTTCCTGGAATCTATTATGTATGTGGGAATAAGGCTTACTTTAGGCTTCCTGCACGGTGGTATGGAAGTTGTTATTTTGGAATAGTTTTTCCAAAGATATACCACGTAAAAAGAAACACTGGAAGCAATGAAAACAATAATGAATTAATACGTAGTAAAAGAGCTAGTTTTTCAGAAATCGTAGGTGATATATTTGGTGCATTGATACCTTCAGTGGGAATAATTCTGAACTCAAGGAAAATATGCAAATTGTCTACAGTGGTTGATCGTTTATCAACGGATACTGCTGGAGGTTTTCTAATGATTAATACGGAGATGGTTGCGATTAGATCTATGGTAATGCAAAATCGACTTGCTCTTGACATTCTATTGGCAAAAGAAGGAGGAGTCTGTTAATTATTGAGAACGAAACATTGTTGCACTTATATTCCTGATAAGAGTGCAGAAATTGGAACGTATATTCAGAACATAACTAAACTTGAGAAAGAACTTAAACCACTGGAAGTTGATAGTGTATGGGAAAGATTGACAAATAGTATATCGTCAATTGGAACCTGGTTTGCTAATATAAGGAAAGGACTTATAGGTCAAATATTAGTACCCTTAGCAGGGATAGCAATAATAATTTTAGCAATAACAATATGGTGCAAATGCTGTAGAAAGAATGGAACATATAAAGTGACAGGAAAAGGAAAGAAGAGAAAACTAGATGAAATCGAACTGGAAGAATGGAGAAGTGATTTATACAAGAAATTAAAAGGAGACTGTAAGAATAGAAAAAGTAAAAATGAGAATGAAACAATTTGCTAGAAGTTGGCATCTGATTGAGGGTAGTATTTTGATGGCTCAGAAACGCCATCAGCGAGGGGATTGATGGAGCAAGGTTTCAAAAATGAAACTTGCTTGTATGCAATCCTCCTCATAGTATTAATTTATTAAACTTGTACTGTCAATACTAATCTTTGCATTCACAAACACGAAAGGGATAGACGCTTGCCTATGTGTTTTACTAATGAATAACGCTTGTCTATAAACCAAGATGGCCGCTAAAGCGCGGGAACCTAAATGCGCATGTCGCAAACTGATCACATGGTGTGACGTCTTTCTTTGCTTGGTGGGAAACTTCTGCTTCTGCGCAGTGTGCATTAAAATGGCCGCTAAATTTTTCACATGCTTAAGCTTGCTCTCATGTCATTATTAAATTGTCGTTTTCTTAACGCTACTAATGCAGGATAGTATTATGATTAAATGGGAATAGAGTAGGGAAAGTGGGTATACAGTGAAACTTTTTATTTGTGATTTTAATATTTTCTTCTTGCACTTTTAGTAATTCGTAAACTTGGGCCTTGGTTGGTGTCTTGAAACTCGAGAGACAGTGGGTTCTGCGCATGTGTCCTGTATGCCTGCCAAGTGAAGTCAACTTGGACGTCTCCCAAGGCCACGACCTATTGGCCGAAGATGATGTACTCAATGTTTCCGGCGGACAAATTGTTACTTTTCCCCTGTAAAATGTATAACATTTGTCGTGAGACGGGTGGGAAATAAAGCGAATGTATTAAATTGAAGGGGCGGGAACGTAAAGACAATAGGCTTCACAATTTAGGCCAAAATTGACATGGTGCGAGAATCAACCCCCTGTCCCTGTCCAATCAGAAGTAGTGGTCCCATATTTTAGCAACATTAAGGGGAGGTATATGGGCGTAGAAGGGTATAATAGAATATAGCATTAGTAAATTAGTCAGAGCATGCATTCACGAAGAATAGGCGTCCATACTGCCAGAGCGCTCTCAACTCCAGACTGCCCAGCTGATCGGTGCCTGACTGAATTCCTGTCCGGAAGAGGTTCTGAGGAGGGGGCGGCGGAGTCCATTAGACGGGAGAATCGAGAGAAGTCGAGTATCAGAGAGGGGAACGGCGCAGGCGTCGTAGAGAGGTCATCGGTCCTGTCCTGATCCTGGAAGAAGTCTTTGCTCTTCATCCTTCCTGGGTCCTATCTTTTCCAACTCCTTGGCTAAGGGGCTTGGTTCTCGCATTTTAGGTAACTATACTGCAACCTTTAGTTGCGCTGCTGTCTCTATTCTCTCCCTTCCTTAAACACCGTCATTTATTAGCAAAATCATTTCTTTGCTTTTTCTTGGGTATTTCAATCAAGTACCGTGTTTTCTGTATTTTACTCTGCTAACACTTTAGATAAGCATTTTAAAACTTCCTGACTCAGTGGTTATTTCAGGATTATAATGAATGTCACTCATTTTAAACTTCCCAATTAGCAAAGGATCCATTGGTAAGTGTGAGGGGGTAGCCGACCAGGCGTGCCGGGTGTCGGATTATACACTCCCACGGCCCCTCCAGGGCTTACCTGTGCAACCGATCTCCTCTAAGCCGCAACGTAGGAGGGGATTGTCAACGAACGTAACTCCTCCCCCGTATCCTTTTCCCGTGCAGCGTCCGGACTCCTACACCATCGTAGAGGGAGGGGGCGTGGCTGACCCCGGAAGAGGATCCTCGCAGGAGGTTAAAAGGACCGGTGTTGCCGACGGACGGCGCGACACAGCCGGAAGGAAGGAGGAGTGCCAAGCGGATCAGGTCAAGAGAGGAAGAGTCGGTGGGAAGAAGTAGTGCCGAGCGGACCAAGACGAGGGAGAAGCAGACGCAGGAGAACAGGAAGAACCCGAGACGTGGTGCGAGGACTGGTGGTCCCCACCGGAGGTGGCTGAAGAGCGGCCGCAGCTCAGGAGAGTTGCGGCGGAGCCGGTGAGTGTTCCGAACCTGGGGACAGAGGAACCGGGGTGGCGGGAGGTTTAAAGGTGTACAGAAAGGGTGGCGGGAGGTTTGATAGCGTATAGGAGAAAGGGGTTTTGTTTTCTTTTCTTTTTTATCTCCGTACCTACGGCACTGTTGTTTCATCACCCCCTTTGGTTAACATACGCTGTAGGAAGCGAGAGTCCACTGGGTCCTGTGGGACCATAATAGGGCGCGTAAAAGTGCTCAATCAAACTGGGTAAAGAAAGAAGAATTTCCTTACAACCAGCACTGTTCCACGCCCCACCCCTTTTTCGCCTGTCCTCCCTGTGCACAGCTTACCCCTTTTTTTCCCTCACCACCTTCCCTTGTGTCAATCCACCTCTCTTCACGTTTTTCACCAGTCCCTGTGTATCCCTAAACACCGACCGGGTGTGGTGACGGAAACACTATTGTCTGAAGACAGGATCTCAGCTATCACTGACGACTCCCTATTTATCTCTTTCCTCTGCTGAGCCTCCCGGGGAAGGACCATCCAGCCTAACAACGTTGTGGAAGAAAAGGCAGACCCCAAGACCGGCCAAGACTGAAGACCTGGAGCAGTGATTGCGGAAATCCCCAAAGACATTAACTGTGGACAGATTCATCCTGGTTTCATTTTTTTGTCTATTCAATAAAGATAGCCCAACTGGCACGCTACATACAGCCTCCACGTCTGTTTATCCGGCCCGCTCTCCCACAGTAAGTTATTACTCTTCAATCAGAAGGTAATTGGTAGCAGGGATTTTTGATAAAAGAGTACATCTGACACCCAGCGTAAGTATTAGTGTAGTGTGAATGTATGGGCCCAAGTGAGTATATGGTGTATGAATGCTGTTGGCTAATATTGCGCTGGATCAAAAGTAATAACTTGTCCATTATTTGTATTCCAGCATGGTTGAACAATCCCTTACAGTTTAGCAGTAATTACTAGTAGGACAGTCAGCATTAGTTCTATGTGTTTATTTCTCCCTCACTTCAGATTATTGTGGATCCTCTCTATTGGTTCCAGCTATCCCAGACATTAATGTGTTTTGATGGCATCATTGTGCCTCATATATCAGTTTACTAGTGTCCATGCGGGCCCTCAGTCCGCTATCTATCAGACGCTCCCCACCTCCGAGCAATGTCTGGTTTACAACTGATCAACCACAGTTGAATTAAGATTTTTCTGCATGTGTGAAGCCTTCGTTTTCCGCTATGATAAGTTATGGCATTTTGGAGATTACGTTTAGAGGACAACCCAGGGCCATCTTTCTGGCGTCTTGTACTGGGTACCAAAAAGGCTGCTGGAGTGGACACGACCAAACAATGTGTAGGAAGTCCCCTACCTCAGTTTTGCACCTGAGGCCTGTTGAGCCAGGGGTCGACTGCATATGCCATAGTCATTGGGGATTGAGGTTAAATTCATGTAAATAGTTAAACTGGATCAAGCGCTATCAAGTAGATATAGCTGCCTCCCTTGGGGCCATTAATGCTAAGCTCCAGACCCCACAATTTATTTTAATAATCTTCGCATTGTTTGTAATTGTAGTCGGAGAATTTAAAAGTAAACGTTACCCCATTTGCCTTTGAAGAAGACAGAGTGGGATGAGGAAAATTAAGAATTCATATGCTCACCCAGACGCCATTAAGGAAGGTAGAGGACGTAATGCCATCATCATCAAAACTGCGATTTAATTGAAAACAGTTTCCATAAAACTATTGTCATTTAATTATGAAGGCAAGTGGGGTGGAGCGGCAGTATTTTCTTAAAATTCTTAAACAATGTTTGGAAACCTCATGGAATTTAAAAACAAACGGAGGTGGGAGGGGCTTTTCATTATACTTTCTCTCCCATCTGTTCCTCTGATAATCGGGCAATAAGCATTGAGTCACCCCCGCCCCCACCTTGACGAAGGGTGAAAACAGTACTGAGCAACACCCCTGCTTCATCCAAGGTTAGGGTCATGGCTTTGTCTCAGCCTCTCCTTTCCCTTGGCCAAGGTGGGGCTATGAAGTTGATGGTTCCCAGGCAGCTCAGAGATGCTGCACTGCCCAGTGTGCATTTGCAAACGGGGCTGACGCACAGCTGGGAGGTGCCATGCTCCTCCTTCACCATCACAAAACTGAAGGTGAGGAAAGGCCAGGCTAGCTCAGACTTGACCTGCTACCCTATTCACAGTTTGCCAATAGGGCAGCTTGGCAGCTGTACCATCTCTTTTTCAACCTTGCTGTTCTGACTGTGCAGGAGGGTCATGATCGCTTTGCCAATGCAGCGACCGGTGTTCCTTATAGCCCCCCCTCGCCCTTGGGGACCTACTTCTTGACCCCCTCCAAACATCCAGTAATCTCACCCATAGATCAGTGGTACAGATTTAACAATATACTTATCTCGAAAAAAGATAAAAACACAGCTCTACTCCAAGGCATTGAAACAAACCCTATGCCACCCATTAATATGTCCCATCCACCCAAATATAAGGATTTCCTTACCGCTCTATATTACTAAAATATACACATTAAAGCCCATACAACTTTCTAAAGCTTCACATGAATTCTTCTGTATTGTCTAACCTTGAATTATTTACTTTAGAATCATCAAAACTATGTAACTACTACTAAACTCCTCTACACCACTGCCTGCAACTGCAACACAATTGTTTCAAACTCACACTCCTGTTTTAAAGTAGTAATGAGCCAATGTGTATCTTTGTGTCTTTTTCTTCATTTCCTTTTTAAATTCTGCAATCCAGCACTGAGTGCGCTCAAACTATTTAGTATTATCACTCTGTAAAAACCTAATAGTTCGAGCATAATATCATTTTGTAAGGAAATTCTGGTCAAAAAGCAAAAAGACTAGTTTTCATCTTAATTAAAATTTCAAGGACACCTTTTCTATTTACTATAGATTTTATTTATTTTATTTTTGCAGGGGGGGGGGCTAATGGTGAAGTGCTGCATTTTGCATTACTTCAGTCTTGCAGCATTGACTTGACAAGTGGTCTTCGCAGAAAAAGTGAAGGTTGTTACAGGCATTGGAAAGGCTGCGCATGCTGGTGGCAATGTTGATTTTCCATCTTTGAAGATGTTCTGTGCAGGATCCCTGATAACAAAACATAAAAGTCCCTGAACGATGGAGAAAGCCATGAGGGAACCCAAGTTAAAACGATTTGCTTTAGGTTAATAACTGATTTTTAGGTGGGCATTGATACTATGAAATAGAGGCTGAGGTTTCAAGGCCTGACTAAAGTGGGATGTGTTAGGCACAATACTCACAGTCAGTGCTTACATTGTAAAAAAAAAAAAAAATTAAGTGCCAGGGCCCTCGTCAGGAGGCCAATGCAGTTTGCACCATCCATTGCTCAGCCGGTGTTGCTGGTGACACATTCCTACAAGTGCAGCACTTCAAACTATTTAAGGCCCACAAAGCTATATGAATGCTCGGGTGGCAGGTATTGGTAATTTTTAATGCATATTCAAACAACTGTTGTGTTCTTCTCTAAATGAAACAAACAGCGCCACCATGTGGCAGACTGTCATAACGGCCGATGTTGGCAATTTAAGTGCCGGTGCCGAGCACCAGAAACCAAACCACGGCTCAAATTAAGCACTGCTCACAGTTGTTCTTTATGAAACGTTATGACCGTGCGCTCTAATGTTGCTGGAGGAGTGGCCTCAAAGTCACAACTTGCCCATTGCATGTTGTAAAGCCACCCTCTGTGTAGGTTAATTTTCTGTGGTTCCTTTCCCATAACATTATTGTCAATTGCAACTTGAAATCTTGCTAAATAGGAAGATATACTTTGACAGCATAATAGTTGATACAGTTATTGATAATACACTAATCCTTTTTTTAATGTTTCTTTCTTTAACAGATATGCTTGGAACGCTGAAAGAGATTTTGCCCAGTCTTCAAGAAGACAATGTCAGTGTGTGGATGATGGCAAAGGACTCTACTTTGCCAGGTGTTCATTCAGTTTTGGAACTTCTTGAAGTTGTCCCAGATGATCCAGTGCCAGCTCATCTCAGATTTGTTGATAATATAAAATCTCCTTCTCTTTATATTTTCACTTCAGGAACAACAGGTAGATACATTTTTAAAACTTTTGTGTGTACAATGGGCGTAGTGTTATTTAGGCACCAGCAGAAGCTTTGGGTATGAAAAATTACAATGACGACTACAAGCAATGATGAACAACAAACTGGGAACTTCATGTCCTTGTTAAACATCTCTGAGAGAGGCCTGTATTTGACTACTAGCGTTCATAGCAACAGTGCCTTTGACATTTGCCGTAGCATTAACATTTGCCGGTACATCCAGTACCCCTTTTTTACAGTCATTGAATGTCTTTTCCATTAGATCAGGACTGAAACATCTCATGCAATTTATGCGCAGTAGGGGTTATCGGCTGTGATTTTAATTGTATTTATATCAGGAGTCTTTACATCATGATGGTTTACATCGCATTATTATACATCGGGTAGCCTTTCTTTTGCAGGTGAGGTAAGTATATTATTTCGGAGAACCAAGTGCATGTAGAGTGGCGAGTTATAGTTAATGGTGTGTGGTGAGTGACATGACAAGTCTGTGTACCGAGGTGAATTACAGTAAATTGAAAGTGGTGCATAAATTATAAATGTATGTTAAAACTGGTGGTTCATAAATTATACATTTAAGGTACAACTATAATTTAGAATTTCTTATTTTTTTGTAGTTCAGGTTTGATTTGTATAGAAAGAATAAAGATTTCCTAACAATAACTAACCTGTAACCTTTGTTTTTTTAAATTAAATTTAAGTGTTTTTTAATTTTTTAATTAAAAAAATGTTTCAGATTGTAGAGTGGAGTATTGTTTAGTGGCGCATCATTAAGTTCAGGTTTATAGAGTATAGTGGAAGAGAGTGTCATAGACTGTAGTGCCGTGGAGTGACAGATGGGAGAGACGTAGAATGGGGTAGAGTCGAGTAGTGTACACTGGAGTAGTGTAGAATACATTGGCATAGAGTGAAACAGCGTGGAGTGGCATCGAATGGAGTGGAGTGGTTCACGGTGGAAAAGTGTACAGTGGAGTGGAGTGGCGTACCATAGAGTGGTGTGGAGTGGCGTAGAGAGGAATAGCATAGAGGGGCGTAAGGTAGACTATAGCCACCTAGAGTTGAGTGGCATAGAGTGAAACACCGTCGAGTGGAGTGGCATGGAGTGGATTGGCGTAAAGTGGAATACTAGTTAGTGGAGTGCGTAGTGTGGGGTGGCGTACAGTGAAGTGCCATGTGGTAGAGTGGAGTAGAGTGGTGTGGCATAGAGTAGAGTAATGTAAACTGTAATAGCATAGGGTGGAGTGGCGTTGAGGAGAGTGGTGTGGCATAGAGTGGAGTCCTGTACAGTGGAATAATGGTGGGTGGAGTGGTGTACAGTCGAATAGCTTAGAGTGGACTACAGTTGGGAGGCGTAGAGTGGAATAGTGTAGATTAGAGTGGTGTATAGTGGAGTGGCTTTCAGTGGAATACCGTGGAGTGGAGGGGCATAGAGTGGAGTAGCGTACAGCTGAATAGCATATGGTGGAGTAGCGTACACTGTAGTGGTGTACAGTGGAGTAGCATGTTGTACAGTGGAATGGTGTAGAGTGCAGTGGGGTGTCTGCCCTTGCAAAACTAAAACGCAGCCATGTTGTTTTTAACACCCTTTCTGTGTTCTGGGTTAAGGCCTCAATTATAGATAAGTAATAGTTTTATTGATGTTCCCTACCTATTACCACTTTATTAAAGTGTTAATAAATAGAGAAAAGTATTTACATCTTTATTTATATTTTTAAAAAGGTTTATGGACTAACACAAGTATCTAGGAAGTAGCGCTGTAGTTATATTAAAAAAAAGACAAATACACTGTAGTGGACTATAGAAGTGAAATATAGTGTAGTACAGTATATTTTTAATTTTGTAAGAAATGCTATTTTTTTAAGTAGTGTAGTAATTTCCAGGTGTTAATGCGGTACACCATAGTATTATTTTTTGTAAAGAGACAAATATGTAAAAAATGTATAATACACTGTGGTACACTGTTTGTAAAATATAGTGTAGTACAGTGTGTTTTAAATTTTTTTACATCATTTTTATTTCAAGTTTTGTAAGTACCGGAGTACTTTCTAGTTAGTACAGCGATACTCAGTAATATTTATTTAAAATATATAGACATTTATAAATACGTTTACCACTTTGAAAAAGTGGTAATAGGTAGGAAAAATAATATAACCTACTACTTACCTATATCTAAGGCCCTAACTCGGAACGCTGGCAAAGTATGGGTAAAACAACATGGCTGCCTTTTACTTTTATAAAAGCCAGCCATTACCCAATCATATACTGCCTTGCCATCGAAATGCACCACAGTAGTTTCGTGAAATTTTGCAGAATTTCATGAAACTACAGCAGTATAAAGCAGCCACTGATATCACTAAGATTTAGTGCCTAATAACTTCAAAACGGCTGAGCGTATTTTCATGAATCCCCTAAATAGATCCTTTCCACACTATAATCTATATACCTACCAAATTTTGTGAAAATACGTTCAGACAATTTTGCGCTACGTCAGTCTAAAAAGTCCCAAAGCGTCCATTGAAAATACATTTTGGAACCCCCTTTTTTCTTTGCTCCCCCTTGTCAAATCACCCAAAAACTTTCCTTTGTCTGCCAATGTAGAAAAAGCAATAGGTCTGCAAAGTTTTGTGGAGAGTCGTTGAACGAGGGCACAGTTATTAGTGAGCAAAAATCCGAGAAATTCCTGCCTCTGGGAATCCTAACTATATTTATACACATACTCTGTCAAAATCATTGTCTTCAGACGAACATTGCACCGAGCAAAGAGGAGAGAAAAAAACAGGCTGAATCAAAAAGGCTTATGGAAATGCTCAGATTGCAAGGCATGCATGATTACCAAGGGCATGACCGAATTCACCAATGGAATGGGACAAGGACAAATCATAAACCATCGCATCACCTGCACAAGCAAATTTGTCACATGAGTTATAGAATGGCCATGTCATCCAGAATATATAGGTACCACAACATGGCAATTAAAAAAATGCATCTTGCAACATGTAAGAGCAATTAAAAACAATGACAGAAGCTATGCCTGGTGAAACATATGTAACAAAAAACATCAAAGCAATTGGGAGCAGCTTCAGTATTGGGCAATTAACCACATACTGAAACCCAAACGAGGAAAAGACATGGAAAGGAAACTTTGCCAAGTAGAGTCCATATATACAATTGCATTAAAAGCAGGAGACTGGGAGGACTCAACATGGATGAAGAGTTGCAAGTGCATCTAACACAACAATTTAGTAAACATCTACAAATAAATGGTTAATAACAGATTCCGAAACAGAAAAAATAATAACCAATAAAGTGCATCCTCAGGTCATAACCAATTGAAATTGCCCACTGAATGGCTGAACATCAGGTGGCACAACAAAAGAAGTGGAAATGTAATTTCGCACACGAAAGACGGCAAATTTAAAAACCCTTAATTCAAAAACTGTAACTAGCCAAGAGCCTATTTAACAAGGGGGAAACTGCGGAATGAATTTTACAGCTAGCGTTCAGCATGGTTAGAATGAGAGCAAATTGGCCACTGGAGGGCGTTATTAAATTACAATGATTAGTAACAAAATTAACAGAATTGATAATTGGTAAGTAGTGGACTGAAAATTTCGGGACTGTGACCATTCAGGCTGAGCTATTCAGATTGAGCCCTTTACACAGTTCGGCGCTGAGAAACATATTGCTCAATGCAGAGCACCACCATGCTAATAAAACAATGAGAGAGGAGGAAATGATGGGAATGGCAATGAGCAACGTGAAATTCACGTAGTGCTTGAGTGGAACCACAATGCAACAATAGAAGAGGCAGTAAACGTGATGCATTCCACATTTCCTGGATGGCACAAAGGTCAATCAATCAATCAGGGGTTTGTTAAAGCGCGACTACTCACCCGTAAGGGTCTCAAGGCGCTAGGGGGGGGGGGGGGTGCAGGTTCCATCCATCAAGGAGAGGGTCTGTCGAAGAGCCAGGTTTTGAGGTTTCTTGCAAAGATGGGGAGCGATGTCTGTCTGAGGTGGAGCGGAAGGGCGTTCCATGCTTTGGCCGCGAGGAAGGAGAAGGAGCGGCCTCCCGATCTGGTCTTTCTGGTGCGGGGGACCACGGCGTAGGAGAGCTGGGCTGATTGTAGGGTCCTTTGGGGTGCGTGGAATTTGAGTCGGCTGTTCAGGTATGCTGGTCCGGTGCCGTGGAGGGCCTTGTGTGCGTGGGTGAGCATCTTGAAGGTGAGTCTCGCCTCGACAGGGAGCCAGTGGAGTGTGCGCAGGTGCTGGGAGATGTGGCAGTGTTTTGGCAGGTTGAGGACCAGTCTTGCGGCGGCGTTCTGGATGTTCTGTAGCTTGCGGGTGAGGTTTTTGTTTATTCCGGCGTAGAGTGCGTTGCCGTAGTCGAGTCTGCTGGTGACCAGGGCGTGAGTGACGGTCTTTCGGTGTTCGAGGGGGATCCATTTGAAGGTCTTACGAAGGAGGCGGAGGGTGTGGAAGCAGGAAGACGAGACAGAGTTGATCTGGTGGTCCATTTTGAGCTTGGAGTCCAGGATGATTCCCAGGTTGCGTGCGTGGTCCGTGGGGGTTGGCGGGTTTCCGAGGGCGGGGGGCCACCAGGTGTCGCTCCAGGCATCGGGGTTTGGGCCCATGATGAGTACTTCTGTTTTGTTGGTGTTTAGTTGTAGGCAGCTGTTTTTCATCCATTTGGCGACGGCTTCCATGCCTTCTCGAAAGTTGCGTGTGGCGGTGTTGGGCTCGTTGGATAGGGAGAGGATGAGCTGGGTGTCGTCTGCGTATGACACGATGTTGAGTCCGTAGGTTCTGACGATGGGGGCGAGTGGAGCCATGTAGACGTTGAAGAGCGTCGGGCTGAGGGAGGAGCCCTGGGGGACTCCGCAGGTGGTAGGTGTGGGGTCCGAGAGGAAAGGGGGAAGTCTGACCCGCTGCGTCCTGCCGGAGAGGAAGGAGCGGATCCAGTCGAGGGCCTTGTCCTGGATTCCTGCGTCGTAGAGTCTGCGTATTAGGGTGCGGTGGGAGACTGTGTCGAACGCCGCTGATAGGTCGAGGAGAATGAGGGCTACTGTTTCTCCTTTGTCCAGTAGGGTGCGAATGTCGTCTGTTGCGGTGAGGACGGCAGTTTCCGTACTGTGGTTTTTTCTGAAGCCGGATTGGGAGGAGTCGAGGATGTTGTGTTCTTCAATGAATGTGGCGAGTTGGATGTTGATGGCTTTCTCGATGACTTTCGCTGGGAACGGGAGCAGGGAGATGGGTCCGTAGTTTTTGAGGTCGGTGGGGTCCGCTGAGGGTTTCTTTAGGAGGGGGTTGACCTCGGCGTGTTTCCAGTCGTCGGGGAACGAGGCGGTCGCCAGGGAGCGGTTGATGGTGTGGCGGAGCATGGGTGCAATGGTGTCGGCGGCTCTGTTGAAGATGTGGTGGGGGCAGGGGTCCGTGGGGGCCCCTGAGTGGATTGACTTCATTGTCTTCAGTGTGTCTTCGGTGGTGAGGGCTGTCCAGTCGTCAATCGCTGGTTTCCGGGTGTCGGGGGTGGTTGGTGAGGGTTCAGTGTGTTGGTTGTCTTCGTCGAAGTTGTCGTAGATGCTCTTGATTTTGTGGTGGAAAAAGGTGCTGAGTTTGTCGCAGAGGTCTTGTGAGGGAGGGATGTGGGTAGACTCGCTAGTGGGTTGGGCGAACTCCTTGATGATGCTGAAGAGTTCCTTGCTGTTGTGCGCGTGGGTGGAGATTCTGTCTTCAATCGCTACGGTAAAATGATCGGCGCAAGTGACAAGAAAAAAGTGGCCAAGGTGATGAGATAAAAATGGCATATGGTATAACAGTGGATACCTTCCAAAGAGACTTGTAAATAAAAAGTAATAAATGTGGACGTTTCACCAGGTTTTTAAAAACTGTCCTCTAAAGAATTTGCTTTTACCACGCATTATTTTCACTGGGTAATAAAGCTACAACTAAACTACAGGGTCAAGGGCATATGACGTAACTTTGTAGAGAAAAAAAAAAGACTGTTGTAGCGTCCTCTGCAGCTCGGGAGCATGTAACAGACAATGTCAAACATGGAACTCTGGTTTGCACGCATTTATTCTTCAGCATGCAACCGTTAACTGAACGCACTGTGTCGCATACTTTATTAACCATACCCAGCCACACCCAACAGATTACTTAATGCTTGTAAGGAGACCGATGAGTACCACTAGAAGCCTTGTACGCACAAACACAGGATATGACATCTCCCCATTTATTAAATAAAAAGCACAAACAGATAAAAAAAAACAATATATATATAATAGCTCCTCAATGAGTCATCTAGGTGCTCGCACCAGTCTTCCAGATCTTGTTATACTAGGTAGAGGAGGGACGTTTTCATTTGGCATCTCAGGAGCAGAGCCAGATGCTTGACTTGGGCACTCAGGTGGACTTGCCTCACTTATGAGGTCTGGAGCTGATGAACATCGAGGCAACTGCTTGAAGTGTGACGAGTCTCTGGTTATGGATTTTCCAGATTGTTGGGCTGTTATCATATGTCCTTTGCTCTACACAACTCTTCGTGGTACAGCAGCAAACAGAGCGTCAGTCTTGTGTGTCCGCTTTTGCTTGACAAGAACGCGGTCTCCTTTCTTGAAGACCGTGTTTCGAGCACCTCTGTGCTTATTAGCTTAATCCTTCATTTTGCATTTGTGAGAGGTGTCAGGGACGCATATCTCATCAGGGTCTATTGACCGGCTGATGGTCCATGGAGGTATCTTTGTTCCAAGAGCTCTCCCGAACAGCAAGGTGGTAGGACTTTGTTCCTGTCATGGAAAGAGGAGCGGAACAGTAGGCACGGAGGGCTGGGTGTAGAGCTAACTTGAGGTCGATACCTTCTAGGCCAGCACGCTGAACAACCCTTTTGAAAGGACTCATAAATCGTTCAACAACTCCATTTGCCTATAAAAAAAGGTGTAATTTTCTGATGTTCAAACAATTAAGAAAGTCTTTGAACTCTATGCTATTGAAGGGTGTACCGTTGTCAGATTTGAGAAGGGAAGAAACACTGCATGCTGCGAACATGTCATCAAGCCTCTTGAAGGCTTTGTAATGTATGGTTGATGATAAGCAGGGCCACTGGAATTATGCGAATAAGACGGCTGCGGCGAGTTTTGCATTATTGTAGATTTGCCACATAATCCATCATCTGCTGCATAAACTGCAGAGTTTAACAACAACAAAAAATGTTGTTTCTAGCTCAAACGGTTCAAAAGTTAGTAAAAATGCAGCGACGTGTTGCCGCTCAATGGAAGGCCCTTTACAAAGGTTGACAGCTCATCTTTCTGTAGCTTATTGCTATATGTGGGTGTTAAACTGGTACTAATACAGTACAACTAATGCCCAGACAGTGTTAACAAGTTTAAAAATGACTAATGAAGTAGAACCATCACAAAATGTGCCGCATAATGCTGCATAATTTGCCTTTTCTTGCTGTATAATTTACTCAACCCTGTCACATAATTTGACCCTGCCCTGCCGCATTATTCCAGTGGCGCTGATAAATCTTCCACTAGATTATTAATTGAAAACTACCATGAGATGATGTCCATTATTGAGGGGTCCGAAGAAGTCAACTGCAATCCTCTCCCAGGTCTGCTTAGGGAGATCAGACATATTTAGTGGGTTTTGAGTCGTTTTGGGAGACACAGTTGCACAGATGACAAGCTTTCAGTTCCTTTTTAATACGCTCATCAAGGCGCGGAACCACACTCGATCCCTGAGGGCTCTCTTAGTGGCGGCAATGCCACAATGTCCTTCGTGCACCATTTCAATAACTTGTTGCCTCTGGCTTTCAGCGATATCTATTCTCGCACTTCTTAGTATGACAACATCATGTGTAACAGAAAGTTCTTCCCGAATATTCTTGAATTTCTGGTAATCAACATCATCTGTAAGAGGTCGAATGTGTTTCTCTATGACTGCATTGCAAAGATTTCTTTAAGCTTGAGCGTATCTTTGTCAGTAGTAGTAGCTGTCAGAATCTGTTCAATAGAAAGGGCTGCAGTCACACTTGAATTTGCTATGAAATTGATGTAGGCTTCAGCTGCTTTGGATGTTGTTCTACGACACTGTAGTGGCACTCATGAAAAATAGTCTGTAGGGTTTTGATCCTTCCCTGGTTTATGAACAATAGTGTAATCATACTCCTGCTGATGCAACCCCAACCTTTTGACGCGAGGGGGCAACTTGGCTTTCCAAAAATTGTGAGCAACACCTGATGATCCGTGACAATGGTGACATGCTTTTCATACAGAAACACATGGAAGTATTCACACGTCCATACTATAGCTAAGCTTTCTTTCTAATGTTGAGAACAAGCACGTTCGGTCTGAGATAGACTCTGTCTAGCATAGGCCACAGTGTGTCTCTGAGCATCGGGCTGTCAATTGTGTTGAGCAAAGATCGTGCCCAAACCCACCGAGCTTGCATCTACCACAATCTCTGTATGCAATGTAGGATCAAAGTAAGCCATTTCAGGTGCATTTTCATTTGTGTGTTTTATTTCCTTGAAACTTCGGTCACCTTCAGATGACCATTCAAACGGAACATCTCGCTTTGTTAGTGGGGTATTCACAGTGGCAAAATCACGACTATATCTGGAGCGTTAGCTTGCCATGCCTAAGAAGGATCGCAGCATGGTCACATCAGGGCAAGTAGACGACAATGCTTGTACTTTTTCGAGGTCAGAAGTCATTCCCTTTTCAGAAAAAATATGACCAAAGAATTTAATGCTGTTTATGTGAAACTCACACTTCTCTGTTTTTAAGGTGAGACCTGCATCAGCCAGCAGGTGGCATAATTGTGTGGGTGCTTTATCATGTTCCTTTCGTTTATCCCTAAACACCAAGATATCATCACTGTAGTTAAAAGCATCTTAGAAGATTCCCGGAGATGATGACACACCAAAACTGAGTCTTTTATATCTGAACAAACCAACATGAGTTGAAAAAGTAGTATTGTACCTACAGTTTTCTTCCAATTCAAGTTGATGGTAGCCTTTGTTCAAGTCTAAGCGGTAGAAAACTTTGGTACCATTCATTTGCGTGATCGTGTCAGCAATATGTAGACCTGAATGTCTTTCTCTTTTGATTGCTTTGTGTGCCTGTTGAATATTAACACAAATGCGCACTGAACTTCCACTCACTTTTTGGCACCACCAAAATGGGTTAAACCTGCTGCGGTGGACTAGTAGAGCGCACGATTATGTCATGCTTTAACAGTGTTTCTAGTTATTCCTCAACGGCTTCCGGTAAGTGAAAAGCAATTCAGCGGTGTCGCTGTACAACAGGGCGAATGTCTTTATTAATGTGAAGCTGCAGCTGCATTGTCTTACGTTTCCCAAGTCCATGAAACAATGTTGGGAATTGACTCACTGTTTCAGAATGGGCATTCGTGTTGTAGCTAATAGAGATCAGTCCGATGTCAGTAGCAGTATCGAAACTTAATAAGCATGCACTCAAAAACCTACCTTGGAGGACATGAATTGGCGCTTGTACTGTCTTTTTCTTGTGCTTCATGGTCGTTACAAAGAATCCTTGACTCTTCAAGGGAGTAGAAGCTGCCTAGGTGTACACCTTTGTTTTCGAAGGTGTGAGACGTGGTATCGGAGATAGTTCTTTGTGCTTTTCTGCCTTCATGATGTCTATTGACACACCACTGTCTATAATTAAAAGTTGTAGGTCAACCACTCACCATGAGCGTGATTTTAGGACAATGTCCAAATGATCTTTGTTGCTTCATTTGGCCATTCTCTTTAGATTCATGTTTTTCTTTGCAACCTGCCAATCCTACATGCGCACAGCGGTCTATGACTGACACCATTATTGCACATCCATCTTCCTCACTGTTACTCGATGATGAGGTTAACAAGCCTTTAGAAGACTTTGTTTCGTTTCCACTTGCCTTAGTCGATGTTGCCGGTTGACTTTGCGGGAGTGGCTAGAGTGCTTCTGGAACTTTCTGGCGTTCATCTTCTCATTCTCTGTGATGCACTTGGTTTCTCCTTTGCCTTGCAAACCGTTATGAAATGGTTTTCTTTTCTGCAGCCTTTGCATATCTTTCCAATGGTGGGACATTTACCTTCATGTGGAAAGGAGAATCCTCGGCGGAAACACAATTTATTTTTCTTTAGAGACATTACTCTATGGGCTTCTTCCTTGTGTTTCGGCTTACTTTTCATACTTAATGCTGATTCATTTTGGGTTGTTTCAGCTTCCATATCAGCAGCCTGTCGATCAGCATGCTCCTCCACTCTTCCAGCCATGAGCACTTTCTGCAAACTGAGCATTTCTCGCAATATGTGTGTCGGAATGTATCGGAGAGGCAACCATCAATAACTCTTAAGATGCATGGCTTCTTCATCATTGAACTCCCTGAACTTGCAGTGCTTTTTTTTTGTAAACCGATTTTATTGAAGGTTTATGCAGTCAATACTATCCAGTTCAAACGTGAACACAAGCGGTTGTGATACTTTGCACATGTCAAACATTTGCATTCCAAAATAAATCGATTGAACATCCTCACACTTACTACAACACCACCATCCGCCTCTCCATTCCTGTTCCTTTTGAGTCATTCCCACTTTGAATATGTATGAACTTTCTCCCATTAGGTAGCCGCGTCCTTGACTGAAGAATGGTAGGGGTGTGCTGAATATGTAGGGGAGGGGGCTTGGCAGAGCATTGGGAAAAGTGCAAAGAGGCAGCCCAGGGCAATCAGCCAACCTCGGTGGGCACTTGTTCTCGTTGCCATT
Source organism: Calotriton arnoldi (assembly GCA_963921515.1). Classification (NCBI taxonomy): domain Eukaryota; kingdom Metazoa; phylum Chordata; class Amphibia; order Caudata; family Salamandridae; genus Calotriton; species Calotriton arnoldi. The sequence goes on along the minus strand of CAWUFW010001069.1, from coordinate 2,194,673 downwards.
AGAGGGTCATGGTCGGCGACGTCCCCGGCGGTGACCCCTCCCACTTGCAGTGCTTTATGAGCGTATCAAGTCTCTCAAAAAAACTCAACCATTGTCTCACCAGGCTGCTGTCTTGCTTGGTTAAAGGTGTACCTTTCATAGTCTATATTCGTCAATCCATCGAACTTGGTTTCGAACATTTTCTTCATTTGATGGTATGATACTTCATCAGCTTGTTATATCTTCTTTATCACTTATTTTACTCTGTGACCTACTAGGTTATTTAAGTATTTTATGATCTATTTGTGATCTGCTTCTTCTGTAGCATCTATGAAGTCACTGAATGTTTCGATTCAGGCAATCCACTTGGCGCCAAAATTCTGCTTTTTGGCTGTATCGAATGGAGGCGGTGGTTTCAGGAATACGGAGGCATTGTATTTTGTCCTGTTCCCTACTGACGCTGAGAGTATATGTTGTTCAGACAGCATTTGGCCTTCAGCGTCTCTTGGCCCGGTGGCTCCTCTGCAAGCATCAACCTGCTCACTAGTACTCGGGTTGTCACGCCTGAGATGAGGTCGGCGGGAGCAATCTTCTTTTTTCACGGTGAGTAATGGTTTTGCTTCTTGCATGTGCTCTTCACTGCTCTCGACTTTATGCATTGTACCTGGCCGTTACTGTCTTTAGCCTTTCTGCTTTTTATCGATGCTGGCTCTGTGTTACCCTGTGTCGCAGTATCTCTTCTTTTGGCCTTACCAGTAGATTTTTGGCTGGCTTACTGACTGTGCTCCTCTGTAGGGCCTTTACCTTCTTCAAAGGCCTCTCAAAAGCTGGAGTTGTGCTTTGACTCCATATACGCCAACTGTAGATCGCTTCTCGGGGCGCACGTGGCATGCATGAGCAGTTTGCTCTCCCTGAGAGTTAGCTGTGGTCCAGCAACCTTGTATCCTAGGGGGTCACGCATCCCCCTATCTAGTTGCCAGTTGTAGCGTCTTTCCCAGCCTGGGAGCATGTAACGGACTACACCACACGTGGAGCTCTGGTTTGCACATCCTTCTTCTTCAGCATGCAACTGTTAACTGAACGCACAGTATCACAATCTTTATTAACCACACCCAGTCACACCCAACAGATTACTTAATACTTGTAGGAAGTCCGACGAGGACCACTGAAGGCCTCGTATGCACAAACACAGGGTACGACAACTGTGTGAAAGATCTATGGTTAATTATGCTGTGATCAAAGCCATGGCAGGCCGGAACGTGTCGGGGGAAGCTATGGCACTCTCACTGTATTACTTGCTGAAATAAAGAATCAACCGAAACAAATCAGTGTGGTTCAGTGTTTGTCTGAAGTCAACATTTGGAGTGAATTTAAAGAGGGACAGCTCTCCCACCGTAACCTGCACCCCCAGTAAGAGTACTTCAGCCAGCTCCTACACCTTATTCCTTTTGTTCCACTGGTTGGGATCTGATTTATTTTGAAAAGTACATCATGGTTTCTTTAAGTTAATTTGTTTTCCTTACCCCCATCCCTTTCAATCTTGGGTTCCATGATAACTACTCTCTTCTACCTATACTTCCTCCTTCTGGCATGAAGTCATGCTTCCTGTGTCAGTGTTTTTTTTAGTCTGTGTTTTAAGCATGAGAATCCCTTGTTTTTGCCAGTCCTGCAATAGCAGACATTTTATGTGGTTCTGAAGCATAAGAGTTAATCTAAGCCTTGTATCAAGTGCTGGGCACAACAATGGTTCCTCTATTAGTCTTTCCTTGACTTTGAGGAAAGAGCAGCTACTTTCTGCTGCGATGTTGCCTGCTAGAGCTGCAAGCTGTGCAAAGCTGGGGAGTGTTCCTGAAGGAAATAACAATTCTCAGGAGAAAAGGTTCACAATGAATAGCAAACCTCATGGAAAGTGGTGGTTATCAACAAAGGCGGTTTAGGTCAAATGCTTCACTTAAATTAAAAGGAATCCGGACCTGTTATGTTCAGGCTGAAGAGCTGGAATGCAGAATCCTGAAGGGAGAAAAAAGCACAGATAGCACTGGGACAAAAAAATACAGCCCTAACAGGCAAAAAACCCACTGGCGTACATCTAGTGAAAGCGTTTGCGACACACTGCTTTGACGAACTCAGGGTTTTAAATAGCAAAAAGGAACGCAATGCACAAAACTGCAAAAAGGAAATATTTGTCAGCCATCTTGGGTTGGTTTGTAAGCTGTATTAAAAAGGATAGCTGTCAAAAAGAATTGGTGTGGCTAACAACTGGTTGTTCCCCAAAGATGAAAGATAAACGAGATGTTACCCATGCTGCCGCCACACGTGTTCTATGGCATATCCTGCATTGACTAGCATGCCACCACCACACTTGCAGTCTCAGCGATGGCCATACTCTGTTTTGCCCCGGCTAGAGACGTGCTCTCTATTGAGCCATATAAACCCTTTTCATCTACCACTGCTGCACACCTGTTTATCCCCTAAGTAGCATCCCCTCCAGAGGTCATCCAACACGTGCTGCCCCCGCACCGTGGATCATCATGAGATCAACGGTGAGAAGACTGGGACTGCCTTGACTGGTGTTGAGACAAACATGGCAACGGACAAAGGTCCGAAAATCCCTAAGGTGATTGTACACTTTTATTGGCACAAAACTGTCATGATTGATAAGAGTATACGTGCCTTCACTAACTTTGATTTCAGTTGTTTGTGGTTCCAGCTGCCTTGAATAAAATCCCTGAACAGAAATTAAACCACAGCCTTATCAGGTTCAGTCCTTTTTGAGAAGACAGATTCATTCCTAAGATTCTGAATTCCACTGGCAAAAAAATTCAACCACATTCATCTCATCACGTCTTCAAAGCCAGTGCACTCATTGTCTTGGCTGCATTTGGTGACAAAATGTCAGAATGCTTGGCTGACTTCAAACCTGATTTCCCTCAACAGAAGTGGATGGACTCTCGGCCTACCATCAATGAAGAAAGACAAACTGTCTTATTGCTCTTGTAGTAGGCCCTTAGTCACATTCACACAGCTGACAGAGGAATTAATCTGGCATAACGTCTCCTACTTTACCCTTTCCATCCTCACGTCCCCTCATTCAATTATACTAGAGGTGGTCTCAGGGCTATAAGCGGGATGAAAAAACTAGGGGGGTCTCTCAAAGGGGCGTGACCAATGTAATTAAGGGCGTGGCTTAAAAACACATAAGCTAAAAATCTGTGCTTAGCATAGTGTGCCGCCCGACTTGTATTTTGCTGTTTCTGTCATTGCATCCAGATATATGAAACAACAAGTAACATCATACCTACAACAAGTCAGGACTATTGGCTTTGTCACTGGTTGTTAGTTGCATAATATAAATAAGCAGCAACTATGGCCTGTATATAATATTGAAAAAGCTTCCACTTAAAGCCCTGGTGACACCACAACAGTGCTGCTGCTCCTGAGTTTCAAGAAGAGAAATCCAGAGAGAAAATGACTCTTTAAAGGATTTCCCTTCCCCTACATCGCTCACCTGGCATGACGTCATGCGTAACTTCTCCACTAGTGAAAAGCGAGCAGTGTGAGCACGCGCACATGATGTGCCTGCTGTCACAGCAGTCTGGAAAAAAACGGACCACCTGTGCCTGTGCCGGGGCACAAAACAGAGCCCGATAAGAGACCCGTTTCGAGCTCCCCTTTAAAAAACTACCGGTGCTCAGCACCGGTGAGACCCAGCCCACCTAAAGCCCTGGGTGGTGGGTTATTCCTACCTTTTTTGGGGAGTTTTATATTGCGCAAACTTGACCCGAAGGTATCGGAGCACTTTACACGAGCACCAGTTGCGTTACACAAGGACACATAGAGTTCTTGAGGTTGTGGTCTTCTGTGTTCATGTCCTTTAACTTGGCCCCTGAAATATGTGTAGGACCCAGAAACATCTTGTATTTCCACTTGAACTATGACTTTGATCTGCAGTTGGCCTTTCCCACTGGAGATTGTATATTTCTGTAGTCGCAAGCAGTTAAGATGCTGAATGCTCCTTATGTTTGTGTCTTCACTATCAGATATCAGTTATCGCTGATACAGCTAAAATTCACATCATTTCATTCCTCAGATTTTGATTTGTGCATCACTATTTCGGAATTGAAGACCTTATTCATGGCGCTTCAAGTCATTTTTTGCTTCCTTGATGGGCACCGTGATATTGCTTTCAGCTGTGTCCCATGGACATTTTCCCAAGGAATGTCACGCACATCTACCTGAGACTTATCACAGTTAGTTGTACATCCTAAGCTGACCCACTTGATTAAGAGCTCAAAGACTCCTTCTCCAATCCCTCGCTTTGCTAGAGTCACCTTAACTGTTGTGCGCACCTTGTTGTTCCCAACCCTGAACCTTAATTTATCTTCAGCAGTGTAAGGAGGGCTGTTTATGCATCACCTTTGCCATACATCTCTAAACATCGTGAACTGGTTCCTAAAGACCATAGTTCATTGAAGTCTAGTTTGCCAAGTTGTGGCTTCAATATTTTGGAAGCCACCAGAAGGAGGTGTGATCAGACCCAATATAAGAATGAGTGACTGAGATTCTGCCGCTGGGTCCTTTCTGAAAATATCAGTCATTTAGAGTTTGGATTGGACTGTGTTTTTCCTTTTGTTTCTGACCTGCATAGGTGGGAATATGAATGAAATCATGCTCATCCTATCTTGTCACTTTTGTGTGCACTATTAAATGGTCAGATTACTCATTTTCCTTACAAATTGTTGTTAGTCTGATTTTCAAGAGCTCATAAAACATTCCCTTCAGTTCTGAATCGCCAGCTTGCAGTAGGCTTTCATTTGGAAATCTGTGTTATTTTAATAGTGGGCTTGTGGTGATCTTATATTGGTGGTATGTAAGTATGCTTTCGGGTGGTTGTTAGCTCCCTGGGAGGATCTTCGAGCTGCATGCTTTTTCAGCTTGCATAGTCAGTCACAGAGATGAGGTGGTCCTCTGCACTTCCTTCCAATTATTGACTAAGGTTCTGTGAGCATTCGATATTAACAAGAACATTTGCCTTTTTTAAACAAATCTTCCATTGATGCAGAAAAGACCTTACGTTCCTTGGTTAGTCAATGATCTCTCAAATTTTAGCTTGACGAGACAAAGGACGTACACTACTTAGACAGACTTAACTTGAGGAAACTCTTTACTTGAGAAGCCGACTTTTAATACTTCATTTGACCTTTGGATGAACCTCAGTATGCTGCAGTGTTATGCATCTGTTGATCTACTTTCGCCAGATGGGCTCCATAGGCACATGGTGGTATCAAAGGTGACATCCTTGAGCTTTTAAAGCCATCTCCCCTTGGAAGTTTTATGCATGGTATCCTATTGTAGACACTGTGCTATAGAAGTTCACTCCGGGTTAAGGTGCAAAGTGCCAAAGTACTTTAAAAATGTATTAGGCTATTTGTCAATTAGTTGCCTTCCCCCTATTTATGTCTTATGCTTTTCATTTTTTGGTCTGGATGAAGGGGAACTGGACTACCACTAAGCACAAGTTACTGTAGTGGCTCTAGTAGTGGTGAGTCTTTCTTCTTCCACCCGTTACTGCCCGCAACCATCTCTGCATGTGCCACTGAGTAGAGATACAAGGAAAGGTTCTGAGGTTTGAGAAGCTCGCAGGCCCACCACAGAAGCCATGCATGCGGGCATGCATGGGTCTAGAATACCTATGCAGTTTTTACAACTCTACCTTGCAAGAGATGCTTGAGGACCATGTTTTTTTGACAGCACATCTGGAAGAAATAAGCTGCAGAAGAGGGTAGGAGATATATAGGTAGGAGATAGATAATTCACTATTGTAGCACTTGATTATGTTTCTGAAGCTTGCATTGGCTGTTTCATGCTAGAAATACATACTCAGTTTCCAAGTAAGCCTTGATTTAGAATTGAATGTCATTGAAACATGATTGCATTTTAGCTTGGTTCATTATAGTGGTTAAATATATTATTGTTACTGCAGGTTACAACAAATGGAGTTTTGTGTACTGTACACCTATTTAAAATGCCTGGTAATGCTTTTTAAGATGTGACACTATGAAGTAATACTTCCTTGAATGACATGTTCAAATTCTTCATTCTGTTGTAATATATAACATGTAGCTGAAATCGTTTGCCATTTTTATAAACGTTCGTGCTTGCAGGGATTCACCTCACTCTACTCTGCATTTTAAACCTGAATAGAAAGATGTAATACATTTTAGCCCGATGTGGTCTGCTTGTCCAGCTGAGTTAACCCAATTATTTCTACCTTGAGAACTGCAGCTCTGACTTAGACTAGAATATGACCAGAGGGCCAAAAACAGGGAAGTTAATGTATGGCAGGATGGATGGTGGCATAGGGCAGAGAGCCACGGAGGACCTTATCAGCAGGCACATAACACAACAAGCGAGTTTGTGGAATTGTAGAGCGCATGCCCACCCCTGGGGAGGCTCTGGGCACTATTGACAGCTAGCAGATGTTTATGCATACCCAACTCAGTGGTAACAGAGGAGCCAGTGGTCAGATCTGACATGGTGTTACAAATCTGAAGCTGCTGGTCCTCATCCTTCATTTCAACCCCCAAGCCAACTAAGATTGCTAATTTGGTCATCCTCAGCAATTAATTATTTATTTAAATGCTATTTTATAAAACTGGCAGGAAGCATTCACCTTGAAAAAAAATCTCTCTCTCACTCACTCATGTACTGGAGATAGCTAGTGTGTATTATGGTTGAGTTAGAGTTGCCATTGAAAAGACATTTGTTGTTTTAATAACTCTGGCTCGGTTTGAATCTGTTCAACACTTTCTAGTAAAAAAGTGAATCTACTTATCGTTCCTCGTAGCAATTTTTGTGCGCAGCCGTCAAGGGTAAGGGTCAATAAATGTAATTTCCCATTCTAATTTCCATATTAACAACATCGTTGAAACCAGTTTTTCTGCTGTGCCAGAAAGACGCTTCATATGGATGGTGTCGTCTCGTGGAAACATACCATCCAGGGCATCAGTGCTGACAACCCAGCCTCATTTGTCTTCCTTCCCTTTTTACATACAGACACATAATTTAGCAATGTCACATTTTGACATCCCATAGCTCTTTTTGATTAGACATGCAACGCAGGTACTTCAAGACCCAATCAATGCCTTTAGGCTTCCAAGGCATTTTTAGTTTGTGCCTACACGGCGACCGTGCTGTGCTGCCAGGGGTTTTGTTTATAATTCAGTGTGCTTACAAATTGAGTGACTCTCATTTGCAATCTTTTGATTGCTTAAACTTCGGTAGGTTTCCCTTCCTTTCTTGTGTTAGCTCCTCCATGGGGCTTGGACCAAAACATGTGTTCTTCCTCATCTTTGTTCTTCCTCCTCTTTTTGCAATGCACTGTTCGTCGGGGGGCTTTCCTACTTTTAACAAAGGCATGCAGCTCCTTATTATGTTGCTTTCAACCCCTCTGCCATTTCCATTAACACTTTACTTACAACCACAACTGCACCCACAACTGCACTACTCACCCCCATCTCTACTCCTCATCATTCTACATCACTCCACTCTAGGTCACACTTCTCTACTCCAGGCCTCTCCACTCTACGCCACTCAACGCCACTCCACTCCACTGTACTCTACGCCACTCCACTCCACTCTACAGCACTCCACCCCACACAGTACCACACTATGGAACTTTACACCTCTCTAATCTTTGCCACTCCAGGCCACTGTAAGCCACTCTACTGTACGGCACTCCACACCACCCCACTCTATTCAACTCCACTCTATGCTGCATTATGCTGCTGTATGCCACTCAACTCTACATGATTCCATTCCACTCTGCTCTACTCTGTTCCACGCCACTCTGTTCCACGCCACTCTGTTCCACGCCACTCTGTTCCACGCCACTCTGTTCCACGCCACTCTGTTCCACGCCACTCTGTTCCACGCCACTCTGTTCCACGCCACTCTGTTCCACGCCACTCTGTTCCACGCCACTCTGTTCCACGCCACTCTGTTCCACGCCACTCTGTTCCACGCCACTCTACTCCACGCCACTCTACTCTTCGCCACTCTCCTCTGTGCCACTCTCTTCTACGCCATTATGCCACTCTTGCCTCTGGCACTCCACTCTGTGCCACTATATTCTATGGTACTCCACTGTGCGCCTCTCCACTATAGGCCACCCTGCTGTAGGCCACTCTACTGTACGCCTCTCTACTCTCACTCCACTCTCCAGTCTATGTCACTCTACTAACTGTTAGCCATGCTGAACAGCAGCAACACTGCTGTACAGTATGGCTCAAATCAATGGCAATACCAATAGATCCATGTAGGTGAGAACTATTGGCTTTGCCAATACGTGTTCTTTATGAAAACAATATGGCCCACCAGCTTTGGGAATAAGTCTGGTTTACAATTTGCAAAGGCTATCAACAGGACTTGGTACCCTATGTATCTATTTTAGGTTTGTTATTTCACGACCTGAGGTTTTCTTTATCCAGAAACCAGCTAGCCATATTGGAGGCTGTGGTAGGTAGATTGCATAGGTGCTGTTGCAGTTGTGCACCAACAGAGACTTGGAAAGTGTAGTATTCGTACTGATTAATTGAAATGTCAGTTTTTCAAAAGTCGCTCGGTGTAAATAATGATGCAAAACTGCCCGAACCACCAGTGCGATCTATGTGTTCCAGACCTAGCGCTTATTTTTCTTGTGAATAACTGTCCAAAGTAACCTACTCGCTGATGCTCTAAAGAGCAGGTAAAGTGTTTTTGAATCTTTCCATTCCAGTTGGATATGTTCTTGACAGAAATATCGACATTACCCATGCACACTTGCACCTTGCACGAGTATCTGACATTTGTCTTCTTGGGCAATCAAAGGGAGAACCTGCTTTTTCCTGGGACAAAGAGACTTAAATATTAATCTAGTAGGGAAATAAGTCTTTGATCCCAGTGTTGTGTTTTTACTGCTGTTTGCAGATAAATACAGAGAACAAATAGTGTGTTTCCTGCCTCTATTTATTGTTAAATGTGCAAAATACAGAATATTGGGCTTGTTGTGGGTGACTCTCCATGCTGTCTTTTGTAAATTGCAGGCCAAAAACCAAGCAGATGAACAGCATGGGGTGTTTAAAAAGCAGGATGAGACTTCCTTAAATGATGGCATATGTTAACATATAGTTGTAGTATGCTAATATTTGCCTGTGGGCATATTATTTTCTTATATTTGGCTGCTTAATTTGCTAAAACACGACAGGCATCAAAGTATGAGTTCAAGTGTAACAAATAAATATGGAAATATGCAATTTTACTACTTTATTTATTCTCAAAACACAAAATAAATATGGATAAATACCAATACGATGGCCAAAATAAATATATATATATATATATATATATATATATATATATATATATATAACTGCAGATGGAAATGTTAAAGAAATAAATGACATAAAACTGGGAGCCATAATTATGATACACTTGTGCGTCTGCCTGTCCTTACTGGGACATTGAACCCATATTTCCACTGAAGCAAAGCAGCTGTTGGTATAGAAAATGTTATGTTTTTGTAACATAAGGTCCATATTTTCAGATGTCCATTCAACTTGTAATATTAACAATTATTCACTGTTATAGAATTTACATTTTCCAACACCTGAAAAAGAAAATGGAAAACGCCATCTAACCTGTGCCAAGAAATTTTTTAAATCGGAGATGGAATGACCTCTAAACAATCATGTCTTTAGCTGCTCCTAAATTAACGGCAGTCCTCAATCTGCCAAAGATAGAAAGGCAAGGATTTCCACTCCTTAGTTGCTTGTGATCCCCCAGATGTACAGGGCGCAGAGTCGGGAGCGAGGGGTGAAGAATACTTTATTGACCTGCTGGTATGGGACAGTGTACATGTCGTGCGGGGTCCAAGAAAAGGAGGGAATAGAGGTTTTAACGATTGAACAAAAAGAAGGTTCCTCGGGTGTCAGTCCAGTCAAAGTATCACGGGGAGGGCTGCTTCTGTGGCCTTCTCGCCGGGGAGGGGGTTGCTGTGGTCCTTGATCGGCTTCTCCTTACTGCTGGGACGCCGGGGGGGGGAGGGGGGTGGGTTTGTGTGTGTGGCCCGTACCCTCAAAGGAAACAAAAGAACAACAAGGTCAGCAACACAAGGTTTGGGTCGGTTAATACACCGCCACCGTCACCCACAACCAGGGATGTGCTTTGAGGCTTAGAGGAAAAAAGGGAGGATTTGTGTACGTGGTGAGGAGGGGTAAGGGGGTTTTAACAAAGGGGCTTCTCACAGTCCAGTCCTCCACCAGCCCGCAGTGAAGTAACTAAAGAACGGTACTTGCCTAGGGCCACGGCCCTCCTGGGTCGTGGCTGTCGGAGTCTTGCCGCCCTCCTCCTCTTCGGGCCGGCTGGACTCTTGCGCGTTGCCACTGGGCGGTTCTACTGGTGACGGGCTCTCGATCTTCTCGGTGGCGTCTTCCTCCTGCGACGGGGTTCCGGTCCACTCTCCAAAACCGCGGTCTTCGGAACCACAACGGTGGTCATGCTCGTTAAGGGTATCGCCTCAGGGTATCGGGTGGCATAATCCACTAAAACCAGTATGCACTGGTGACCCCGAGATGAGGGCAAAAGGGGACCTACCAAGTCCATACCCACCCGTTTGAAGGGGACATCAATGATAGGCAAGGGTCTTAAAGGGGCCTTTTTATCTGTGGAAGGGTTGACTAACTGACATCTGGGACAAGAGGCACAAAACCTGGCGACTTCCCTGTAGACCCCAGGCCAATAGAATTTATCTAGTAAATAGCGCAGAGTGTGCTCCTGTCCGTAGTGTCCACCCCCAACCTGGCTGTGCGCTATGTGTAATGCCTGTTCCCTGAACGCAAGTGGAACCAGGAGTTGCTCCTTTTGTGAAGCAGGGGTCCCACTGACTCTATAAAGGAGTCCCTTCTTAATAAGAAAGTATGGTCCTACCTTGTTAGGGTCTTCTTTGTGGGCTTGGTTCCATGCATGGGCCAGGGTGCCGTCATCCCGTTGAGCCGTCCTAAAGCTACGGGCCGGCCACTCTCTCTCGTCTGGGGAGGAAAGAAGACAAGTGACAGGGGGGCACAAGGACCTTGCGTAAGCCACCCGCTCCTTCCTTTTTTCCGACCTGGATTTTGGGCGCACTCCGCGGGAACTCAGAGGCAGAAAAGGGCACTTCTTGCAGCCATTCTGTCTCAGGGGGCTTTTTGGACACGCTTGCCAAGTACTCATCAAATCGGGGAAGATCCGTTCCTAGTATGACCTTTTCCGGGAGAGTTGGGACTATGCCCACCTGTCGTACCTGGGGTTCCCCTTCTATTTCCATTAGGACATTGGCTACGGGGTATAGACGGACGTCCCCATGGACACAGGACACCTGTATTTGGGCTTCGCTTTTGATGTGACTAATGGGGACCAGATCCCGGGATATTACCGTGTGATGACACCTGGTATCCAACAGGGCATCAATAGAACGGCCGTTTAGACGGATGGTCTTCCTATATCGGGGCTCTGTTCCTCCTGTAGCCAGTACTCTTCCCCGGGTCAAACCAACCTCCATAGGTTCTAGTGTCTCACTTTTCACTGGGCAGTGTCTGGCTATATGCCCCCACTCTAAGCACTTAAAACACAGAGGACCTGTAGTCGAAGGGAAGGGCTGTGTAGGTGGTTTCATTATCCCTCTTCGTACACCAGCACTTCTACTCTCGGTCTGTCTGAGGGGTGTTTTATGGGGGAAGGGTTGGAGGTGTTTTTACATGTTGGGCTCTAAAGTCCGGGGACCTATGGTATGCACAGGCCAACTCTACCGCTGTTTGCACAGTTAAATGAGGGTGTTGTTTTAGCCAGGACCTGGTGTTGGTAGGGAGAGCCTCTAGGTACTGTTCTAGATATACCTTTTCTGTCACCTCCTCCATAGTGGAGAGGCTGGGTTGTAGCCATCTTTCACCCAGGTCTCTGACACAATAGTATAGGGCTCTGGGGTTGTCTCCCGCCACCCACCTCTCCTTACAGAAGTTTGACCTATAGTATTCTGTGTCATACCCCAGCCTTTCGAGAATGGTTTTCTTTATCTCAGGGTAGGGTGTGAGACCAGCAGGGTTAGCGGCCTGATAGGCGGCTTGCAATTCGCCGGACAGGGGGGGGGGGGGGGGCTATATACTGACCCCACCGTTCGGGAGGCCAGCAGGCAGTCGTGGCCACCCTCTCAAAATTTAGCAAAAAATAATCTGGGTCTTCCCCTTCTTGGTACTTCTGAAGCACCGAGCTGGGAATGTTAGGGTGAACCCTGGCCGTAGATATAGCGTCAGTGAGTCGTAGGATAGCCGTGTCCTGAATTTGCTGGTTAGTAGTCAACATGGTTGCTTGTTCTTTCAGGGCAGATTGGAAGGCTTCTCTTTCTTTCTGGGCTGCCTGATTTTGGCGTTCGAGGACTAACTGTAGGTGTCTCTGTCCCTCGGCTAGCTGGGTGATCATGGCTTCCATGGTGACGGGTTGGGTCATGTTAGTCTTAAATGACGCAATCCCACTTCTGACACCACTGTGATCCCCCAGATATACAGGGCGCAGAGTCGGGAGCGAGGGGTGGTAAATACTTTATTGAACTGCTGGTATGGGACAGTGTACAGGTCGTGCGGGGTCCAAGAAAAGGAGGGAATAGAGGTTTTTACGATTGAACAAAAAGAAGGTTCCTCAGGTGTCAGTCCAGTCAATATCACGGGGAGGGCTGCTTCTGTGGCCTTCTCGCCGGGGAGGGGGTTGCTGTGGTCCTTGATCGGCTTCTCCTTACTGCCGGGACGCCAGGGGGGGTTGTGTGTGTGGCCCGTACCCTCAAAGGAAACAAAAGGACAACAAGGTCAGCAACCCAAGGTTTGGCTCGGTTAATACACCGCCACCGTCACCCACAACCAGGGATGTGCTTTGAGGCTTAGAAGAAAAAAGGGAGGATTTGTGTACGTGGTGAGGAGGGGTAAGGGGGTTTTAATAAAGGGGCTTCTCACAGTCCAGTCCTCCACCAGCCCGCAGTGAAGTAACTAAAGAACGGTACTTGCCTAGTGCCACGGCCCTCCTGGGTCGTGGCTGTCTGAGTCTTGCTGCCCTCCTCCTCTTCGGGCCGGCTGGACTCTTGCACGTTGCCACTTGGCGGTTCTACTGGTGACGGGCTCTCGATCTTCTCGGCATCGTCTTCCTCCTGCGACGGGGTTCCGGTCCACTCTCCAAAACCGCGGTCTTCGGTAGCAGCGTAGAACGAACCTCCGTTCATCTTGGCGTTCTCTTTCCCCGCTATTTGTTCCTTCTCTTGCCGGGCTCGTGGATCCCCCTCCGGAAAGACTAGACCGCCTATTTCTTGTTCCGGCGGTCTAGTCGCGGGCGCCATCTTGGGATTCTCGCCCGCGAAGGGCGCGGGACTACATTGCTAAAACAGAGAAACTCAATCGCTTGACAGGATGTTCTGCAGATTTGTAAAGCTCACCATCACCCAGGAGGGTGTCCTGGCACATAGCAGGTATGGGAATAGCCCCATTTAGGGCCTCAGGAGAATACATGAAGAGCTAGAGCTTCAGCTTCTTGCTGAATTTGAGAAGTCAGGAGGAGTCTCAGATGTGTGGCAGCAGGTGGCTCCATGCTTTAGGAGCAATGTAGGAGAAGGCACAACGTGTGTGTGTGTGTGTTAGTGTGTGTGTTAGAAGAAGTTCAGCCGAGCGGAGTTGTAGTGTCTTGAAGTTGTGGGTGAAGAGTTTGTATTGTGCTCTTTTGTGTATGGGTAACCAGTGTAGCTTTTTGAGGTGAAATGTGTTTGCAGCATAGGAAATATAGTGTGAGTCTGACCACTGTGTTCTGAATGGTCTGAAGCCTCCTGATGAGTTGCTTGTTGATCACAGCGTAAAGAGTGTTCCCATAGCTCAGCTTGCTTATGACTAGGGCATAGGTAACAGTTTTCCAGGTGTCGATTGGTAGCCATTTGGAGATCTTCCTCCGTGTCTTAGTGAGTGGAAGCATGAGACCTAGGCAGTCATGTCATGTTTGCAGTCCATGTTCCTGAGGTTCTTGATGTAGGTGTGTCCTTGTTCTGTCAGCCACTAGGTGGAATCCCACGGAGATGGGCTGTTGCCGAAGATTAGGACTTTGGTGTTGTCACAGTTCAGTTTCAGGCAGTTGGTCTTCATCCAGCAGGTGATTTCGGTCATGCATGCTGTGAAGATCTTTCAGGTGTTGGGTGTCTTGTCTGTGTGAGAACAAGTTGCGTTTTGACGTAGGAGAGGACGTTGTTGTGCACACTGATGCTGGCCAAGGGAGAGGCGTTGAAGAGTGCCGGGCTGGGGGAGGATCCTTGTGGTACTCCGCAGATGAGGACTCGAGAGTCCGAGGTGAAAAATGACCGATTTGATCATGCTGGTCAGTAAGGAACCGATCCATCGTAGAGCGGTCATTGGACTCTGGTGTCGTGAGGATGAATTTGCTCTGTGGTCTTAATGATCTCAGTGGCTGAGCATGATGAAGACAAGATGGCTCTGTGCACCAGACACATAGACATAACAAGAATGAGAGCTTTGACAATGTAAGGAGGCCAGGCCTGGAGTTGCATGGTCTCTCCGCTTCAATCTAAGCATCAACGTAGGTGAACAGTTTTGAATGAGTCGAAGCTTGTGAATTAAATACTCTGGAATGCCAAGGTAGATCAAATTGCAATAATCCATACATGAGGAAACAAAGGCATTGATAATCTGGACCTTGTGAGAAATTGGAAACCGATATAAGATATGCTTAAAAGAGTGCAGTTGAAAATAGCAGCTCTTTGTCAATGCATTGGCTTGACCCAGCAGAAAGAGAGTTGAGTCCATTTTTACTCCCAAGTTTTTTACACAGGTGGACAATATTGGTTATCAGACTCCAGGACGGTAGACAAAAAAGAGGTCCCAGAGGGGAGTGGAATGAGCTGAACAAAGTATCTCCACATTGTCCCCATTCAACAAGAGATAATTGGCACTCATTCGTCCGTCAACCTCAGATAGGCAATCTTAGAATGCAGATGGACTTAGATTTTAACACAATCTGAGTGCTGTGAGCATATAATATAGGTCAAAAGCTTAGGAGTGCATCAGGTTGGCTAAAGAGATCATGTAGATTGAATAATAACAGCGATAAAATAAATCCCTGAGGGGCTTCACAATTTACGGACTGAAGAACTGAGTGACAAAAATGACACCTAGAATGACCTGGCAGAAAGAACAAGCATTTGCAATGCAATAGGTCTCGCATTTATGCGAGTTTGAGCTATTGGCATTGTAAATGATAATGCCTTTATTTATGTTTTGGTTTTTAAAATATAAATAAAATGCATTGTCAGTTACAATGCCAATAGCTTAAACTCGTGTAAATGCGAGACCTATTGCATTGCAAATGCTTGTTTCTTCAGTCCCCGAGGAAAGGGTGACGCCCTCCAGTAGCCACTGTGCAATCCTGCACTTAATATTCGTGTGAAAGAGGCCAAGTGCCTGTGCCTCCTTAGCAGAGTCCCATTTAGGAGGGAAAAAATACAACTGCATCGTACTTTGTGTCGATGCAATGGTTGATAAGGAAGAGACGTGCTGCCTCCTCCACTGACGCGCGGAGGGGAGGCGGCAGTGAGAGCTGTGGAGGCGCAGGGGGCGGTGCAATCTCCCGTGAATTGTGAAAGATTACACTGGGTCTTTGTCTATAAACCTGCAGGGCGTCGAGCCTCGCGCGGCGATGATTTCCTTTAAACCGTAGGATTAGCCGCTTTGAGGAGCTGGCCCTTCTTTTCATCATTTAGCTCACGTGGACTGTGGGGGGAACTGAGTGCGGGAGGTAGATAGGGGAATACTGACCCAGCACTATGGGGTATTGATGGTCAGGATCGAGAGCCTTATTAAGACACCAATGTTCTAGGTGGCTAAGGAGGCGGGGGCAGGGGGCTCCATCTACCAGTTCCTTGAATTGGGTAAGCAGGGCGTCCCAGGCTGCTGCTATGGGGCGCCTGTGGATTTGTCGAGCTTCCTCCCAATGCAATGCGGTGCTCTAGGTTTCTCTCAAACGGAGAAGCGCCCTGTGCCATTGAGGGGGTGTCGATGGCCGCTGGGCTCACCAATGTATGGTGAGGAGACACTTGACCAGCAGGAGAGCGAGATTGGCAAAGCGAGCCTGCACCTTATGGCTTTTCCTCTTAGGGAAGATACCCAGGACAGTTGCCTCCCAAGAATTCAATGTCGCAAGTTCTGGGATGGTGGCCAGTGTATTGTATATAGATTGCCAACAGCCGGCTATGTTGGGGCACGACTAGATTATGTGTTGGAGGTTGGCTGTCTGACCCTGGCATCTGGGGCAGGTGAGATTGGCCGTCAGGAACATGCGGTTCAGTCGAGAAGGCGTGAGGTGTGCCCTGTGAGCTGCATGCTCATTCATCAGTAAATGTTTTTGATAGTCCTCTGAGCAGTTAGCTTCCATCACAGGATCTTCATTAATATTAATAAACTCTAAATATCTACGCCCATGCAATGGATCCTGGCACGAAGAGAATAAAACTGTTTATTATTACAATACAATACTTTGCCTATGCACAAATCACAATTCGCTTTTTAAACTACTTTTAAGAAATAAGACATGATCTTGCAACGCAAACAAAAACTCCCAGAAATTAAACAAATCATTTGAAACCGCTTGAGATGGGAGTAGAATGCCCAACACAGATCTCTGCCATTTATTGCCTTGTAAACTATAAAATATTGGCTCTAAAAGGAAAAATGTTAAGATTTACATACTGCTGCATTTCACTAAATGCATGAATTTAAAGATTTCTCGAGGTAGATAAAAATCCACGCCTTTCTTCACACAGACATAACTGGCTTCAAAAATGCATTACTTCTGGCGGAGATCTGACAGGCTGAGACCCTGTAGGAAAACTTAACATTTCGCCTGCTGTTATTTCTCAGTTTGTGGTGTTTGCGCAATCTTGGAGGGCAGACTTTCTTGCACCTTCTCGGTGGCATGCTAACGGTACCTTCACGGTGTGCAACTAAACAGCACAGCGGGCGCTCTCCTACTAACTTCCTTCTGGCACCTCAGAGAGACACAAAACGGTTACTTAGTGGTAAGGCTAGCACTGCATCGTAGTAATCTTCACTGGACTCAAAGAATGGAATAATTCCGCAGTCGGAGTGGATACTTTCTACTTTTCAAGGCCATTCCACCACTAGTCTAATTCCTCCAAAGCGGTCATCAAAGAACCAACATCCAAATCAGAGGAACAAAACGCTTAATAGAGATGGTGCTGCACCAACCCAAAACCACGGAGTTTACTACAGACATTTTTTGGGACAAAGAATAGAGCTACAACTGGAGTACAATCAATATCACAGCTGATGGGGTGCGTGGCCTGGATGCATATCGAGCAAGTCAGGTGAACAGAGTGCTCCGGCGCAGTCGGCCAGAGTCCTTTCTCCAGAATTTTGGGGGCCACTTGGGGTCCCAGAAGCTGCATGAGGGGCGCCTGGCAACCAAGGAGGTGAATGCTGGCACACTGACGGGTCCAGGGACCAACTTCTCTGATTGGGACCAAGGACGACAGACGCTGGAGCAAAATGGCAGCTTGCCGTGCGTCCTAGCAGCCGGAGGATAGTCCTGCGGTGTATTGGCTGTGGGTCGACTCCGGCCCACAGCACCAGCAACGCAAGCCAACAAGGCACCGGGGCAGAGCACGAGGGGAGCACGGCAGAGGAAGCCCCAGGACTCCAAGGTGGTGCATGGCGTGACCTGCAGGGGGGTCGCCCGGTGAGTGCCCGGAAGCGCTGCTGAGAGTCCTGCACTGAGAATGGGCTAAACTACAAGGGAGAAGCCAATGCCACAGTGGGTTTCGAGCCTGCGACCGAGAGTGTCTGTAAGGGGGTGACTGAGCCCATGGACCACCCTGTCTTTAACCCTTTTTGCTAGGTAATGTGCACGTGAATAGATAAATGAATAAATACCGTACAGCATCTGTGTATAGCCACGCCGGGCTCTAACGAGCACCATCACACAATGGAGGGAGGAGGGACCGGACTGGGGGAGGGAGGGAGCGAGCGAGGGGAGTAAAAGAAAGTGAAAGTACGCCATGCTGCCTGAAACGCTGTGATCAAAAGAGACGCCCGCGAGACGCCATGCACGAGCGTGCGCGAGCTAAATCTCCAGTCCGGGTGGGTGGGGCCTAAGGGCGACAGGGCGGACACAAACCCTGCTTCCAGAGAAGCGGGACACAAAAGCGACGACTATAGATCTCGCCAAGGCGAAGCAGCGCATGCGCGCTGCAACGCAGGCGAGACCTAAAAAGGAGCCGTGGACAAACACTCATTTGATAAATATGTTTAGTCATCTGCTTCTTTCATTATGCAACGTTATCATCATCATATAACTTTATTTGATTTAAGCATCGTAAATCATAAAAGTACATAGATACAAACAGTTCAGTAAAACAGCCAAAAGGCAGTACAGATAAAACAACTAAAACCCGATTTTCATGTGAAGGAATAAAATACACTGGCTAAGATAAATAAAAACAGACAGTACAGGTAGGTAAAAATTGACGACACAATAAGGGTGGTCTTGCCTAAATACAATTTGTTGACAAGAAAAGTGTACGTACAAACTTATAGAGCAATCTAGTAAATCAAGGACGGATAAAAACAATATGTAGTGTCTCCAAGCAGCTGCCATTTCGCATGTACAGGTCGGAGGCTCAGAGTGTTTATGCCAGCCAGAAATAAGTTGGGGGGGGAAAAGTTCAAACCGAAATAAGTCCCAAGTCTTCTGTGAAAAACAGCCATATCAAGTGACAAATACATTTCAGTCTTGCACACAAATTTAACCATGGAATAATGGGCATAAGACCTTTTAGTTAACGCATTGTCAACCATTTGCTCATGGCCATTGGAAAGAAAAGAAAAGCCTGTTTAACCCACAAGACATCTGCTTTAGAGATATGATCTGGGTCAAAAAAGAGATCGGGTCTCCCCAGGCCGCTCAGTGTGTTTTTAATCTAATGCAGCCAGGGGATATGGTGCCAGTGATCCAGACAGCCCTTTAGAATCCTTCTGTTGAAAGCAAGGTCACTTTTCAGCCAAACAGATAACCATAGTAACAAAGTGCGAAAATGGATGTGGTCAGAAACATAGCCCAAACCTAGTTCCTCATGCACAATCACAGAGGAAATACCTTGGGAGATTCTCAGGGCCCTCCTAAAGAATTTATTTTCTGCAACCTGAATAGGGGTGCAGCCCATATATCCCAAAATCTCAGAACCGAAAGACACTGTGGGAAAGAATTTGGCTGTATAAAGATCCATGATGGATGCAGTATGTGTGCGACCAAGCCGCCTAGAAAAGGCATCTATACTATGGGCTTTTCTTTTGAACGACTGAACATGGGAATTAATCAGGGCGTGTCAGTTCAGTTTAGAATCTAACAGAAGGCACATGTAACAAAATGTATCAGTTTTTCCAACACCACGCTCATTAATTGAGTGAGTTTTACTTTTGGCATTCTTCGGGCTATGACTATAATATAAGATTTTACAAAATTAGTTTTGAAACCCAGACTGTCCATGAATTCATGAAATTGATCTAGCAGGTGCTGAAGACCACTAGCTGTATGCACGATAAAGACTGCATTGTTGCAGCGCAACTGCAGGTGGTCAACGATTGGGTCTATGCGCCAATCTCGGAACCAGCTTATAGAATGGATAGGCACGCTATGCTTGGGGGAACTTGTGAGCCATATCTCTACTCCTGTAGGCAGCGTCGTGACTTGCCCGCGCATACCGGGGTAGTGCTCCACTGTTGGAGGGAGGCCAACAAATTCTTAGGCTGGGCGGATACCCTAACGGGACGGACCCCGCTTTGGACGGGTGACCAGTTAAAGGAGGTGACGGGGCTAACGGGTTTTAAGGGGTGGAAACTGATTGGCATCGACTAGCTTGGCGATGTGTGGAAGGGGAGGGCCCCGGTCTCCTTTGCGGATCTGAAAAAAGAATACTAACTTAATGACTCCCAACATTACCAGTACCTGCGCCTTATACATGCATTGCATGCCCACATACATTTCGACACCTCAATCCCGGAGTACTCCCCTATGGAGGACAGGCTCCTCCTCGACCCCATCCTAGAGAAGCCCACGTCCACGATCTACCGAAAACTCATAAATAATATGCCGGACCTCCTCGGTCCCCTACGGGCGAGATGGGAGGGCGACATTGGGACACTGGATGATGAGGACTGGCAGGAAGCCCTGCAGAGCCCTCGTGAAATTGCGATCTGGCCGCGATTCCGCCTCGTGCAGCTAAAAATACTTCACAGGGTCTATTATCCCCGCACCCACCTGTTCTCCTGGGGCAGGATTTTATCCCCCTTGTGTGCGAGGGGCTGTCAGGGGGAGGGCTCGTTTTACCACATTCTATGGGACTGCCCACTCATAGTACCGTTCTGGACCAAGGTGGCGCAAACGATGGCAGCGGTGGAGGGATCTCCGGTCCCAATGGAGCCCAAGTGGCTCATACTCATGATTAAGGGAGCCACAGATTGGTCACGGCATAACGAGATCTGGCTAGCACTGGCAGCGGGGGTGGCGAAACGAAACATTGCCAGGTGCTGGGGTGCACAGGCGCCCCCTTCATGGGACCAGTGGCTCTGTGACTTGGATTGGTGTCAGAGGGCGGAGGAAACGGTCTACAAGTCTCGGGGTTGTGTGAACAAATGGAGGAAGGTGTGGGGTCCCTGGCGACGGTTCCGAGCCTCACAGAGGGGGATGGGATAAGGAGGTTATTGCACTTGGCTGTCTGTATTTCCATGCATGCGACAATCATATGACGAACTGTGATCCCTATATTTGTATAATGAACTGCTGCTGTGTACCGTATTTGAACATGAGCAATGTTAATAAAAAGAATTATAAAAAAAAAAAAAGACTGCATTGTCCGCATACAGCAATGTAGGCACCATCCTGCCCCCAACCTCCGTAACATCCGAACATTGTTCCACCAAAAAAAGACTCTAGCTGGTTAATACATAAAATAAATAACAAAGGAGCAAGTACACAGCCCTGGCGGACACCTCATCCCAGTTTAAGAGGCGGCTTGCATTCCCCCGTCAGGGCCACATCTTACCAAAGCTTCGAGCCTAGTGTGCAAATCATGCAGAAAAGTGACAAGTGGGCCATCCACCCCCATTGACTCCAGCAGAGCATCAATCTATTGACCGTATCAAAGGCCGTGCTGAGGTCCATGAAGCAAGGTAAATAGAACTTCCTTTATCTGAAGAGTTTTTATTAGTCAGTAAATAGAGGTTCAAATTTTGTTCAATTCTCCCCCTACCTGGTCTAAAGCCGTATTGAATGTCTGTCAGTATAATATGCTCCTCAACCCACTCTGTCAGAAGGTTCAGCAACACTCTGCAAATAATTTTCACTTCAGCATCTATTAAGGAATGGGCCTATAACAAGCCGGGTCAACTCTGTTTCCGTTTCTAGGTCGAGCCCAGCAACGCGCATGCGGTGCTCTGCGAGGCATGGGGTATCTACTCTGGTGCTATAGACCACGCCCACCACTTTCCATTTATTCCATCCTATGCCAGTCAAAATTGCTCACTTTTCTTTGGCGAAACGCTGCTTGTTGTCCCGCCTTTGGGGGCGTTGTGACTTTGGTGGCGACTACCCCGGTCACATGTCGCCATACTCATTGCTTAATATATCGTGTGTGTGGCGCACTCCTTTTTTTATGTCGAATGGTCCTGCGCCGTGCCTTGTTGTTTGGCTGCCTCTGCTTGTTTGTGCGCAATTTCATCTTTCTTCACGCCCGCTGGCCGTCATTCATTACTATAATTTATGTACATTTCATAGCGGCGATGGGGGCGAGTAGCACCTTTAACAAGCCTGTTGTTGTTATTGTTTTTTTTTTAGAAACACTATTTTTCCAGTCGGGCTCATTTTCACGCTGGTTTTGGAAGGCACAATAAACCGCGATCTATTTTAAGATGCACTTCAAACCTGCTTTTCCCTCTCTGCCGCCAGTCTCTCCCAATACTCCAAAAAGAAAATGACATATTTTACTAAAGTTCTAACTCGGCGCTGAAAAATAGCATAGGTTCACTGTAAATGTGAATAAAAAGGCGTTTTTTAATATAAGAAAACGCCTGGCAA